>CAJOBZ010000070.1:0-1200000 GCA_905332375.1 Pieris macdunnoughi | reverse complement strand
AATGCCTTTGCGCATAATTGCGTATGTATAATTGATTCTGCATATAGAGCTTGGACTTTGACCATTTTTTCATTTTTTTTTGAAATTGTCACCCCTAAAGCTTCATATTCTGTCATCTGTCTGCTCTTTTTTTGAAGAGCTTCTGTGCATACATTAATGAACTTAATTTGAGTGTCAATTATATTTGACTTCCTCTTCGTTCCCCGTGGAGTAGGGGTTGATTCCTAAAAAAAAATGTAATAAAAATGAATATTTTTTACAGTTTCCTACACGCAAAGAAGAATGGCTGGAAATTGCTAAAGGTTTCCATGATCATTGGAATTTTGTTAACTGTGGAGGCGCACTGGACGGAAAACATATAAGAATTATTCCTCCTGCCAATTCTGGAGCAAAATATTACAATTATAAGAACTTTTATAGTATGGTTTTAATGGCTCTGGTAGACTCAAACTATGTGTTTATTTTTGTTGACGTTGGTAAAAATGGCAGGATGTCCGATGGGGGTGTTATTGAATACACAACCTTTTACAACAAATTATTAAGAGGACAATTAAATTTACCCGAGAGAAGCGAGAATGTTCATTATTTAAATTACGTTTTCATTGGTGATGAAGGTTTTGCTTTGAATGAAAACCTTTTGACCCCCTACCCGCAAAGAGAACTTGATCATGAAAAACGAATCTTCAATTACAGACTCTCACGTGCTCTTAATGTTGTTGAAAATACTTTTGGCATAATTGCCTCTAGATTTCAGATACTACGTACACCTATTAACATGAAACCAGAAAATATATGTTACATAGTACTAGCAATATGTAGTATTCATAATTTTTTAAGAAAGAGAAGTAATTTTTATATGTCAGCATCAACCGTGGACAGAGAAAATATTGAATCGAGTACTGTTTTAGACGGAGATTGGCGCCAAAACAGCTCTGAACTAACTCCATTGGACAGATATTCGGCCAGAAATGTGCCTTCCTTAGCTAAACAGAGTAGAGATGAATACAAAACATATTTCAATACAATAGGTAAGGTTTCTTGGCAAGAAACTATGATAAACGCTGGTAGATCATAGCTGTTAATATGGACAAACCTTTAATTTTTATGTAATAATCATTTAACTTAATTTTAAAATGATAATAATCACTTACTTATACGTAATAAAAAGGTTTTCTGTGAAAAACGTGTATTTATTATCTTACCTTAGTATTTGTATTTTCGGCATTAATTGGTAGCGATGCTATATTAGTAGTATCCTGTAGTGGTGATGGTGAGACATCTCGTGGCGGTGATACTGAGTTAGTTCGAGAAAATAACAGTGAAGCAACGTTTGTATATTGGAAATTTTCATTTTCTATGTCTATATTGGAAATACTTGGAGTCGGCAATTCTTGGTCTTTGGTAAACAACATTTGATCATAATACCAAAGACTTGGTTTATATATATCATCCTGTGCACTTCCGCTTTTATTTCTGGTTTCAGACACTTTTTTTAACTCCTTGCGGAATGCTCCCCTTAGATTTTGTATTTTTTTCGTGACAAAATCCCGGTTCGCCGTTGTAAAACCAACATTTTTGCAATATTCGATGAGTTCGTCGTAAGCTTTTTGTTTTAAATTACGGTTTGTATAAGCCGACTTATTTTTAACTTGCCATAAACATGGATGTTCCCGATATATCCTTATAAAACCTGTCACTGCTTCCACGCTCCAAACTGCCATTTTGAAATAATTGTCATCCATACGAGGCATCCGCATAAAACTGTACAAACGTTCGCACACACCAATGCGCCGCATCGAAATGTCAAACCACCACGCGCTTGTCACGTCTACACGGACGGATTGGACGACAGATCGGAATGGGCGGGCTGTTTCATACGGTTCGAACTGTACGTGTGAAGGCCGATATTGTGTTAACATGTGGAAGACACAAATCAAATTTTTTCAGTCAGCTTTTTTGTTCTTGGTGTGAGCTGAACACTTTTTTCTGGAGCTTGTGATATCGAAGGTAGAGCTATGTCCCGATTGATATACGATGACGGGATTCTCTCTTTTATATGTCCCTGAAAATGTGAAGAAAAAAATACATCATTATTTAATAAAAAAATAAACTTCATAAAATTAGAATAAAAAGGTATTGGATGAAAATCTGGTATTTTTTACAATTATTTTAAAATGAACCAGGCGATCAACGCCAACAAACCGGCAACGCGTTTGGCGCAATAGGCCCTAAAATTTCACCAATTCTAGCGTATATCAATGTTTTTATAGGTGTTATTGATATTCGTAAAATAGCAATATGCTTACTGGTACAAATAAAGTTGGAATGGCTCCTTTAACTAAAACTGTATTTATTCGTCTTTTTCTTTTATATTCGTCCGGGAAATGTTTGCTGCAAATGGTAGAGTTCTTCTTTGGATTCCAACCAACACGCCCAATTAATCTCAACCATTTTCCTCTTAGTATAGTATCTAGAGGGAATCTGTTGGACAAATAATACAAAATTGGGCAAAATGGTTCAGATACGAGACGGTAAACGTAAGCAAGCATTTATTTTCATAAGTAACATTCAAGATAAAATATCGATAATTCTATCGATTAATTTGAGTCAATCCCTAGCGTACATGTAAAATTAATTGATGAAATATTTATTCACTAAAATCATGTAAATTATCAACAAATGGACTTCCACATATACAAAATATGAAAGTAAACAAAAGCATTGGCATTATTTTATATTTTATATAGGATAAAAGACAAATTTTAACCAAAAATAAACGCGTCATGCCAGTGATGACGATTTGGGTATTTACCTGTGAAATGTGCAATTTTCAGGATTATTTCTATTATTAACACCACAATCACTCACATAACATGTAACCATTGTTGAATACAATTAGATTTACTGAAAATAAACCACGATGTACGCAAAAAATCCAAAATACTAAGGGGTTGTTTCTCCGCGTGCCGACTTGTGATGACCTGTCATTCAAAACCAGTCACAGTTTCATTGGATTCGCTATCCTTTTCTATCTTGCCAAATTTCCGTAAGGGATTTTCTTCTCCCTCGCTCGCTTTGTTGGTCTATACGCCAGTATATACTTAGTCTATGGTCTTTGATGCCAGTATCGATTTTTGACCCGAATTTTATAGTAATTTAGCTGCATTTGTTAGTAAAATCAATATGCTAAAGTATGAACAACTGACCAAACTAGATGGCTCCATAGTTAACTCATTTTACGATATTATGGCGTTTAGCTGCCTTTGATTTTATAGGCCTCAATTGGTCTTTTTTGTTGTATTCTAAAAATCATTGAAGCATTAAAGAAATACTACTTTTAATATTCTTATCGACGGTTAAGGTCCAATAGTATTTATCTCAATAAAGTGAACTTTTCAGGAGATAAAAAAACATTTCTCGACTTTGAATAGAAAGATACTTGAAATGTGAAAAAATATGCTGAAATACGATAGATATCCTAGCATTAGCTTAAGATTGGCCTATTTAGAATTAACGTGAGATAGGTGGTATTGGTTTTATTAGTGTAAATATTTTTGAAATAAGTAGTAGTTAGCCGTTTTTGAAATAAAACAACACAATGAAAAATCACATTTTTTAATAATGTTCACAATGAAAGATGAAATGATTGTGTTCTAAATAAGTAAAAAGACTTTAAAATAACTGAAAAAGACTTCTTAATAACTAATTATATACTTTAATAACTAAAAAAATCTTCAAAGTAACTGAAACGAATCTTCAAATTTAGTAGAAACAGATACAAACAACAAAAACAACTGACATACACACTCACACTACAAATGGGGCAGTGTATCATAAAAATTATGACATTCGTTTGGTAGAATTTGTTTGAGCTCTTGGAGGTGCTGGTACTTCGAGGCAGTTATAGGAATCATATTTTCATGTAAGGTCAAACAAGACACGTAGGGGTTATATCTTTTTGGTCTTTGTGGCAAGGCAAACCAATCCTGGTCGAAATTTAGTTTTACTTTAATTGTGTCTTCTTGGTTGTAAAGAATAGCTCTAAAGTCTGTTACAGTAGGGACCAGCTTTGCGTCCTGGCCTTATAGTTATGTAAAGCCAAGTAGATGTATCGGCATAATTTTTCACAAAACTATGGTCAATCTGAATTACTTCATAGGGATTTGATGCCCTTGTTTCTTTAGTTACCGAAACATAATCACATGGCAAATGAATTACACGATTTGAGAGCTTCCGTTCAATCGCACTATGAACCGAATCACACTTCATTTGAGTGTGACCACGTTCGAGGAACTTTTGGGTGACGGTGATTTTGTGCTTTATACTTAGTACTTAAGTTTAAAAGCGGATTTGCCATTATAACGTTCCGATTTTGGTACGTGCGTCGTGCAACCATCGGAATAAATAATTATGGGCATTTTCTTCGGCAAGCAATGGCAGTCTAAGTAGTCTATCACAAATGACACGAAAGTACTCGCAGTAAGGTCTGCTGCCGTTTCTGTGACCCAGTTACATGTGCAATGGCGTGAAGTCAAATCGAAGAGTGTAAAATTATGACATGTTAATTTCGTTTTAAAGTATAAAGCGATAGCAGTGGAGTAAGGGCAAACTTTAACCGACTCTAAGTTCATCGTTAATAAAATGCAATGTCCCTTAGCTGCATCCTCTTTATCCTTTGCCTTCTCTTCCCTGGCTCTATTTTTTTTAATAAGATGTACATTTGACAAGTAATGGTTAAATTATGTTCAACTTTAAAATTAACAAATGAGGAAATAATCGATTCGATTAATTTACCGAGACTGTCAAATCTCTTATCACCCTTTATATAATAGAAAAGTAGAAAATGGCGGATTGTTTACAAATTTCATTTCCGGCAGCAAAAATCACTTGGAGGTGTTCCAATGAAGGTCAAATCGGGACTCGTCGGTCCATAGTATTTTATTAAAAAAGTCAGGATCTTCATCAGATCGTTGGATCATTATTACACAAAAAGCCACTCTTCTTGCGTATTTGGATTCCTGGAGCTGCTGAACGCGTTGGATCCCATCTAAGCGCAGTTCACAATGCCATCTTCTTTTAAAACTGCAAGCTGCTTACGAATGCTTGGGATAACTAATATTACTTAAAATGAACTTATATAATACTTACCATGATTATTATATTTGTCTCGTTCAAATTTTTAAAATCATAATTTATATTATAGTTAAAATACCGCAGATTTATTCCCATGCTTTGAGCGTCAAGTTCTTGTACTTATACTCTTCTAAGCTCTTATCCTGTATAACTGGCCATTCTTGAAATTAAAGTACTTAGTAGATCGTCTTCAATATCAATATCCATTATGGCCGCCATAGACGTTCAAGTAATTTAATCAAACTGGCTGGATCAAACCGTTTTATCAAATTCTCATAATCTGCAAAGCGACCACACACCTTCACGCAGGCTTGAAGCAGCGTCAGTTCAGTATCGAACCGGACGAAGAATTGTTGTGTGTATGTGGCCGTAAAAATGTCATGTACAGACGACGCTATAGCAATAGTAGGTTAGTGTTTGCTTTGAAGGCCAAAAAAAGGACAAAAAAACGTACTGTATGGTGTAAAAAGTGGCTCATGAAAAGAGACAAATATTCGCATATAAACTTGTTAAATGAATTGAAATTTGCTCCTAAAGATTGGCATAATTATTTGCGAATGAATGAAGAAACATATTTTGTTCGTTCGTAGGACCTCCGCTATTACAGCCGGATAAGCACTTTAGACTAAATATTTTTAACAAAAACTATTTATTTAGTATTTTTTTGTGAGGACACAATGTGCACGCCGTGACTACCCGCAGTTTTTTAGATAGATGATGAATCAACACTTTTTTTGTCTAACGTTCGTTAGCGCCATATTTGAAGGTTACGTGTCCGTCAAAATTTGTTGATGCAACCCATGCTAAGTTAACATCAATGTTAATGATCTACTAGTATAAATTTATTCATACCTCTTTTTGGTCAATAACAGGTTTTTCACTAGCTAAAAATAAAAATAGAAAGTTAAAAAAATACTTTTGTAAAACCTACACTATATAATAATATATTTCACATAAAAATAATTTCTGTAAGTATTCACCAGTCTTATTTAATATTGGTAAAACTTCAGGGATATCTTCAGTTTCTTGGACACTAATCTATAAAAATAAAAACAGATAACAAATAATAATCAATCCAGCAGTTGAGCTGTGAAATGATATCAAATAAACACACTTCCAACATCAGGCATTTTATTCATATTATAAGTAGAATTATAGGTTTTTATAAAAGAGCAGTGTAATAAAATATTCTTATCAATTTAGAATCAACATCAAACTGTACTAGCCAGTCCATCCATTGAAACTGGCATCACAGTCCTCAACCAGTCAGTGTCTGCATCAGTAGGAGGTGGAGGTAGACCACCCCCGTTTTAAAACGCTCTTGCCTTTGTTTGCTTGCATCATTAAAATCAATAGGTACTTCATAGTAAAAACTTATCCATTATGTATGCTATAAAATATCTGTTATGGAAAATTGTAAGAACAAACTTTACGAGCATTTTGTTTCATGTTGTCAAATTTGGCTTGCAACTGTTTAATGGTTCGAGGGTTATCTGAAAGGGCATTAATTGCACTTGAAATTTCTTTATTTCAATATTCGGAGTCATAACATTAGTAACATTATTATTATTTTGGTAAATAGCTACCCCACCTTTTGGAACAGTATCTCGTTTGAATTTAACAATACAATTGAAATTAGGTATTTCAATCGGATTATCAGGCGTCATGCAAGTTTCGGTAAGAAGAACATTTGTTTGCCTCGTAACTGAATCTTGTAAATCTTATTTGAGACTATTTAGACTTTGGCAGTTGAAAGTAATTATTGAAATGCCATTTCTATTACTAATGAAATCTAATACACTGAGCTATCGTCTGAACACTATTTAAAGACAGTCTTTTGAATTCTTGCAACAAAGATGCAGTCGATGCAGCTTGCTTTCGATTATGATAAAACTTGAATGTAGAATTATCGTTTTTTGTCGTGATATACAATTTTTAAATATTTGTCACCCGAGAGAGCGCAACATAAACGAGTTCCTGAGAATGTGCTTTACGATACTCATTTAAATGGCACTACAATAAAAGCAGCTCTAGCAGCTTGTCCAGCCTGATTGCCTGACGGCGTCTGGGTTGGCCTTGGTTCTTCTGGAGCATTCTCAGTGTCATCATACGTAACATCCAGGTGATATTTAATATCAATAGCAATATTGTGTAGGATTGTAGTGCTACTACATATAATTTGGCATTTTCTAATGACACTGAGAAGCCATGAAGAAGACACCTAAATAGTTGCTTCCAAACACCAAAACACAGTTCTATTTTATTCCTTGTCATATGGGAATTATTGTATACCTCCTCTTGTGGTAAACTCGGATTTAAAATTGGTCTGAATAAATATGGAGTCAATGCCTTACTCGCCAAGAAGCCGTCCTTGGATCTCTCCACTCTCCATTCTTTGTCTGAGTTGACTTTCTCTAAAGATACGGCTGTCGTGAGTACTGCCTCTCTACCGTGCCACGACTTCCACAATTCGCAGTGTTGCATCACACACACACTACGTATATACTTTCCGGGACACACATCCTTTCCTGTTTATGTAGAATTGCACACTTTCACCACCAATTATGTGCTATAATTCTAACATGTCTGCAGTCGATAAATCACGCCTCTAAATCCACTAATGGATCTGAATCCTGCAGATACTTCTTCCTGTTCACGGATTGTTGCAGGTATTTTTATAAATTGATGATTTCTCGTAGCGATGATTTCTCCTAAATTAAATTTTCAACTATTTAATTTATTCTGGCCAAATTAATAAGAAGATATAACACACACAAACTTCGGGTCAAATATCCCCTCACTTTTGTGTCTTGTCGTTAAGAAACGCACAAAGAGCACACACATACCAAAAGAATCTGCACCAAAAAATCAGAGAATCTTTTGTTAACCATCACAAGACACTTAAAAAACCCACCATGGAATTTTTCAAACGCGGAGCGAAAAAAAGCACACAAAAGTTGTGTGTTACACCACCTACAACTATTTCACTTAAGTATTGCTCTTTGTTCTTGAGCACTGCACAATTCCTACACTTTAGGATATTCTTGTTAATGAAATTTAGCTCGAATCGTCACTGGGTGATAGTGCTGTGATTTTAAGAATTACTAATTGTTTTACAATATTTCTGCGCGGAATAACATTAACACTATTTTATCTCATGAAGTTACACTACTTTTTGTACTTCAGAAGAAGTCCTCTCAAAGCAACGAAGATGCCTGAATAGTGCTACGCGTTACTTTTTCAGTGTTCTCGCGACGGTAAAGCAACCAGGCATTATTTACGCAGACGTCCAGGATCTGTGAAAACAGTGGTAGATACCAACGACGGCCTTTCAGTCCGTGCGGTATAAGGCAACTAACATGTCGGCCAAATCGACGCCACCCATGTTTACATTGTAATGTATTGTCTTTTCTTCTTTCTTGTATCTCTCATTATGTTCTGTACTGGGTGTGCGCCAATGTAAGAACTTGCAGCCAAGACAAATTTATTGTCAAACCACTTCACAACAGCGATATTGTGGTCCTTTGACACAACTTGTGCATAAGCTTTTCTTCCTCTTTTCTTCAATTTTTTGTCAGATGGTAATTTCTTTTCTGCCCCTCGAAGTCGATTTGGCCTGACGGTTCCTAGAGAGAGTATACCATATTCATTCCGTAGATGATGAAACAATTCAATCGATGTGGAAGAAATTTCGAAATATAGCACGTAGATATTACGCCTCCAGAAAATAGTGGATCATATTATTTTAATTACAAAGGAAAACATAGCATGGTTCTTATGGCAATAGTGGATGCGAATTATCAATTCTTGCTGTGCGATTTTGGTACCAATGGCAGGGTTTCGGATGGAGGTGTTCTTCAAAATACAGAATTTTATGAAAAATTACAAAATAATAATTTAAAAATTCCCCTCGCGGAAAGCGTGGAACACAGTTCCAAAGACTCCCATACGTATTCGTGGCTGATGATGCATTTCCTTTAAGATGCGACATGATGAAACCATTCCGACAAATTGACTTATATTCACATAAAAGAAAGATTTACAATTCAGAATGATTTTGTGTCATAAACAAAAAATAAGTTAATTAAATAAATATGATCGACTTGTTATTATGATGAAACTTAATAAAATATGAACATGAAAATAAAATTTGTTTTATTTAGGTATTTACCTCATATTCAACATGATCAGACATGCTCGAACGTGAACTTCTTGAAATGCACTGATCTTTAAGAAAAGATAGCTGATCATAGTACCATAACTTTGGCTTATATATTTCATCAACGGCTGCCCCCGACTTCAAAGACTCCGCAACTTTATGTTCCTCCTTTTTGAAGGCTGTCCGAAAGCTGTTAATTTTTTTGGTCACCAACCAGGTCACGGTTTGCATTCGGTTCTATTTCTTTAAGTTTTTCTATTAGTTTACAATAAGCAGCATTCCGCTTATCTCTATTATGGTAATCTTTATTTTTGACGTTCCATAAACAGGTTTCATTTTAATATATTTGTATGAATTCTTCTAATTCATCGCGGTTCGTCATTATCCACTGCAAGCTGCAACACGTCCGCTAGGTAACACTTCAGCAGCAACAACTGAGCGCTCGCAACACACATGCTCAAATTTTTTATCAAACAGTTTGATCAAACCGACTGATCAAATAAAAAAACGAAAATTCATATTTCTTCAAACAATTTGATAACTCATTAAATTTGATCAAATTTTACCACAGACACTCATGCCAATTTGATAAAACGGTTTGATCCAGCCGTTTTGATTAAATTACTTGAACGTCTATGGCGGCCATTATGTTGACAAACGTGCAGGAACGCGTCACAACGCAACGAGTAATAACAAGTCACTGCAAAATGGCGTCAGATTTCGGTACGCAAAATCAATTACCCCCCCCTAATTCTTATTAGTATATAGTAAGAAATTAACAAATAAAATTACTAAAAAAAACAAATTAGATTACACGAAATTTACCACACAACTACTATTAATTAATAAAGAACACATAACCACAAATTTAACAACAATAACTGTAAGTGATGTCTATATTATCTAGTGCGAGCGGCGAAGAAGTGAGCACGGCCGTTTAGCCTTCTTCCGCGCAAACACCCGAGGGTGGCGCTGGGTGCCCCGTTACGCCCATGGGCTTGCGGGGGGTATCATGTTCGATGTTCGCGCCCCGCTCAACGGCGGGGCGGTCTTGATGGCGGGCCTGGAGCGGCCCTGTGCTTCGTTTGCGCTGTGGAGCGTCTTCTTTAGATGTTTGTATCGGTGGGGCTGGTGGCGCCCCCCCCCCGTGGCGACAACATATTTTTTTAATTGGTTATTTTACAATCGTTATTCAAAGCTCTTGCATAAGCATCAGCCAAAATATTTTCAGACTGACTCTGTGTCTGAGAATACAATTCGTCAGAAATTATTTGCATGGATCCCTCAGGTATATGGATCGTAGGGACAGGTGTATGGATTCTGTTGGGGGATTGATTATCTACTTCTTGTGTGTATGAGGCATTAGGGAGTTCAGTAGGTGGAAGAGGGGATGGAGTTTGCGCAGGTGGAATAGGGGATGGCCTTTGTATAGGAGAAGTAATTATATAAGAATGATTTGAAGACGTTAATGATGAGGGGCGATTGATCCAAGGTGACGACGGTGATGGACAAGAATAGCTGGTGGCTGAAGAAGACGGTGTTAGCAACATAATATAATGTCTATGATTCGATTGATACAGTTTATTTTTGTTATCTGTAATTTTTCTTCATTTACATATTTGTCTATGGTTTTAACTTCCTTCCGCTTCCATCGTGATTGTAAAGTTAAAGAAATTTTCCAGTATTAATAAAATGACTCGTGTACTTGCCTATATGCTTAGATTTTGTACAAATATTAATCCTAACAAAAACAACAAAATTAAAGGATTTTTATCAACCAAAGAGCTAAATAAAGCACTAATGTTAATTATAAATAATGAACAACACATATACTATGCGAGTGATATTACAAGTTGACAATCGAGTAGATAGCAATTTAAAACCTCTGACACCTTTCATAGATAAAGATGGCATTATAAGAGTAGGCGGACGTTTACAAAACGCATCAATCCCCTACTCTAGCCAACATCCTGCCATATTGCCAAAGGAATCAGTGATAACAGCCTTGTTAATTAAATATGAACACATTAAGCTATTACATGCCAGTCAAAAACTATTATTAAGCTCTATTAGGCAGAGATTTTGGATCATTGATGGTCTAAGAACAAAAAAAAAAATTATTCACAAATGTGTAACCAAATGTGTGCAGCTCAGCTGATGGGTTCCTTGCCTACGCAACGCGTAAACGCGTGCCGCGTCTTTAAAAAAATTGGTATTGACTTCGCTGGGCCAGTTTCGATAAAAAATAGCCGCATTCGGAAACCAACTATAGGCAAAGGTTACATTGTATTGTTTGTAAGTTTCGTCACTAAAGCTATTCATCTAGAGCTAGCCTCAGATTTGACAACCGATACTTTTCTCGCATGCTTTAAACGTTTCATTGCGAGACGAAACCTGCCCAGTGACGTCCACTGCGATAACGGCTCGACGTTCAAAGGGGCAAGGAACCAATTAGATGAACTGTATCGCTTGCACGCTTCTCGAAGTCACCAAAGCGAAGTACAATCCTTCGCGGCTGCTAGAGGAATAAATTTCCACTTTATACATAGTTACAGCCCGATATTTGGTGGACTTTGGGAAAGCGGTGTAAAAAGCGTGAAATATCACTTGAAACGTGTAGTAGGCAAGGCGTTACTCACGTATGAGCAACTCAATACTGTTCTAGTAGAAATAGAGGGCGTTCTTAATTCTAGACCGCTCACCGCAGTTACTGCCGACCCAAATGACCTCAAGTACCTCTCTCCAGGTCTTTGTACCAGCTACTGTCATCTTAACGGAATCTTTCTCTTCAAGAAGCGAATCCTTAGTCTTCTTCAAAGCAAACTGGAGGAGCATAGGATCACCCGAGAAGCTATGAGTGGCCTTTCCTGTCTGTAAATAAGATAGAAATTCCTGTGTGAGAGTCCTCTTTCTAAACCCTGAGAATGACGGTCTACTTGTGGCAACAGGATCCACATTTCCCAAACTTTTAGTGAGGAGTGATTGTGCCATCTTGGACACGTACTTAAACTTGATGGGTATCACAGTTGCAGAAGTTTTGGAAGCTCGTTGGTGGAATACTGAATTGAGATCCTTTCTTTGGTGCCACTTAGCGTGTGTGGTTATTTGTGCAAGAACAGAAAGATCTTCTAGGTAAGTCCCAAACAAAGCGTGGAACACAACCTCTGAAGTTTTGAGGGGATCCGCTCCTGTTTTGATTTGGAATTTGCAACCTTCTTGGATAATCACGTTGTAAAATTTCATCATTGCAGTCCCTGAAAAACTCCAGGAAAGTCCCTCAGGTTTTGCGGTCCACATTTTGTATGCTAATAATAGGGGAAAATAAATTTTCTGGGTGGATCTGGCAGTTGTCAATAAAAGGATGTCTCCAAGTTCCTTCAGAATGCCGGAAACCTGGCCGGGACTTCTTGCCTCCTTTAGGTTGTTTATGATTTCGGCACACATTGGCAGCATCTGAATACTGTTCAATAACGCATTGCTGAGTTTAGTGTGGTATTTATCCTCCATAACTAAAAGGATTGCTTGTGTCAAAGGTCCTAAACTTCTTATAACACCTGTTCTCCTCAATCAACAAATTTTGATTTAAAATAAGTATCTGTTACTGCTGCGATTCTGTAACCTGCCCAGCGACGTCCACTGTGATAACGGCTCGACGTTCAAAGGGGCAAGGAACCAATTAGATGAACTGTATCGCTTGCACGCTTCTCGAAGTCACCAAAGCGAAGTACAATCCTTCGCGGCTGCTAGAGGAATCAATTTCCACTTTATACCTAGTTACAGCCCGATATTTGGTGGACGGTGGGAAAGCGGTGTAAAAAGCGTGAAACATCACTTGAAACGTGTAGCAGGCAAGGCGTTACTCACGTATGAGCAACTCAATACTGTTCTAGTAGAAATAGAGGGCGTTCTTAATTCTAGACCGCTCACCGCAGTTACTGCCGACCCAAATGACCTCAATTACCTCTCTCCAGGTCATTTTCTGACAGGAGCACCTCTTAATTCTTATCCAGAACACAATATGTCAGATTCACCTACTAACTTACTTAAATTTTGGTCTATAACCGTAAGTATGAAACAAAACTTTTGGAAATATTGGAGTAAACATTATCTGTGTCTTTTACAAAGCAGGCCCAAATGGCGTGACGTTTCTTCTAACGTAAAAATTGGTAGCTTGGTCATATTACGTAGTGATAATAGTCCTCCTTTGCATTGGCCTATGGCTCGTGTGTCCAATATCTTTCCAGGGAAAGATGGCCAAGTTAGAACTGTCGAAGTTACTCTTTCAAACGGTCATGTTCACAATAGGGCATTATCAAAAATATGTTTGCTACCTATCGATTCATAAAAGTGTTTGATTCTAAAATGTATAATTTTAGTATTTAAGTATTCCTATGTCTACACAACCTATGTTGTAAAATTTAAGGTACAGTTACACATGCTCAAAAAAAGCATGCTTATTAGCACGCTTAAAACAAGCATGCTGTTTGAACTCGACACATTTGCTTTTATTAAGCAATAAGCATGCTTATTATAGGCATGCTTTTTAATAAGCTTGCTCAAAGCAAACCATTTAACACACATGCTCGATAGCACGGTCTGGAGACCCAGTATTCGACGTTTCTCTGTATTCCATGCAAAAGTGAAAAAAATGGAAAAACAAGTGGCCCTATCAATAGAATTGAATAAAATCATTTTGTTGATTGGCATACAATGTGTACAAAAACTTTTGACAAGAAAGAAAAAGAGAAGGAACAGGACGATTTGGGTTCGTGATTGGCTAAGTAGAAGAGAAATTCTTGGAGCAAGTAATCGATTGCTAGTAGAAATGCGAGAAGAAGATCTTGATGGTTACAAAAACCATTTACGCATGTTACCGCACCAGTTTGACGAGTTACTATCTAAAATTGAAAGTGCTATAAAGAAACAAGATACACACATGCGAAATGCTATTCCACCAAAAGTGAAATTGGAAGTAACTTTGAGGTATCTAGCAACTGGAGATTCGTTATACACATTAGGAGCCCTTCACAGAGTTGCAAGATCTACTATAGCTTTATTTCTACCTGAAGTGTGTAATGCAATATACAATGCTCTGAAGGATTATATGCGGGTAAGCAAAGTAAACTAATAATCATTAGTTAAAATCAAGTATTTATTTTTGAAAATTTAGTATAACATATCTTAGTTTTAACACATTTCCCATGCTTTGGTCAACAAATCTTGTTCGTGGACGGTAGAAGCTTGTTCCGATGATGCGTCAGGAAGTGTGTAAGTGATGGTATTTGTGTTTTCAGTAGATGGTATGTAAGTCATTGATTGTGTGTTTGTCGAAGGAGGTGTGTAAGTCATTGTTTGTGTATCTGTAGTAGGAGGTGTGTAAGTCATTGTTGGTGTGTTTGTAGTAAGAGGTCTGGAAGTCTTTGTTTGTGCATTTGTTGTAGGAAGTACGTAAGTGAATTTATTTGTGTCTATAGTAGGGGGTGTGGAAATCATTGTTTGTGTATTTGTAGTAGGAGGTGTGTAAGTCATTGTTAGTTTATTTGTAGTAGGAGGTGTGTAAATCATTGTTTGTGTATTTGTAGTAGGAGGTGTGTAAGTCATTGTTGGTGTGTTTGTAGTAAGAGGTCTGGAAGTCTTTGTTTGTGCATTTGTTGTAGGAAGTACGTAAGTGAATTTATTTGTGTCTATAGTAGGGGGTGTGGAAATCATTGTTTGTGTATTTGTAGTAGGAGGTGTGTAAGTCATTGTTAGTTTATTTGTAGTAGGAGGTGTGTAAATCATTGTTTGTGTATTTGTAGTAGGAGGTGTGTAAGTCATTGTTGGTGTGTTTGTAGTAAGAGGTCTGGAAGTCTTTGTTTGTGCATTTGTTGTAGGAAGTACGTAAGTGAATTTATTTGTGTCTATAGTAGGGGGTGTGGAAATCATTGTTTGTGTATTTGTAGTAGGTGGTGTGTAAGTCATTGTTAGTTTATTTGTAGTAGGAGGTTTGTAAATCATTGTTTGTGTATTTGTAGTAGGAGGTGTGTAAGTCATTGTTGGTGTGTTTGTAGTAAGAGGTCTGGAAGTCTTTGTTTGTGCATTTGTTGTAGGAAGTACGTAAGTGAATTTATTTGTGTCTATAGTAGGGGGTGTGGAAATCATTGTTTGTGTATTTCCAGTAGGAGGTATGAACGTTATCGTTTGTGTATTTTGGTAATGGTGTCGACGTCTTGCTGCAGTCAGAATTAATTGGATCTCATTTTGTATGTCTAATGCCTCGTACAATGGTAGGGTTCGCAATTGCGCTGCAACATTTTGAGCAAAATAATGAAATTCATCATACTCATTGTTATTTGCATTAATAGCAGCACTAATATTTTCCAAACGATCGAGTGCGTAGCTTATCGGTTCTTCTTGTAATCTTCTTTTTCTGCTTCGTGTTGATGAGCTATTAGATGAACGTGATTGTGGTCTATTATCAACTTTTGCACTCGGGGAGGGTGACGACAGAGTCACCGACTGCGGCGTTGATGAGTTAGGATATGTTAATACTACAAAGATTGAATCTATACAATGCAAATACATTTGTATAATCTTCAGAAGCTCTGATAATAGTTTAAATATACTTGCAAGTTGCTTGTTACAAACAATTTTACACGTCATATAATAATAATATTTTAAAAGCTAGATTAGGCCGGCGTTTCGTACCTGATTACTCTGAGAAGAAACATCCGAAACAAACTCAGAGATCACAGTCTCTTTTAAAGTCCAGATATGATATTGGTCGAATCATACGAGATAAGATAAGAATAAATTGTAATTAAATAATTAAAACGGGTATGTATTTAAAGTTTAAACTCAAAATAAATCAAACTCAACGACACATTAATTTCCTTGAAATAAATTTAGTTTATTGTAGAGTTGCCTTTTTGAATTAGATTTTAACTCTTCTGTTGTTTATTTTGCAATATAATGTAAACGAACGTCTATAAACTTTTCTATAATAGCTTTTAAAAGACTAATTTTGTGATTGAAAAGAGCAGGTTGTAGACGGGAATGTATGTCAATACTGGAAAATATATTTAAATGGAAGATATGTTTTAAAACTTAAGAACATAAATAGGCCTTGGTAGGGTTTTTGTAACTATTTATGCGCTGTTCCCGTCTTATAATCTCCTCTGTTTTTTTACAAACAGTGTATACGTCTTCACTCGCATAGCAAAGACCACCAAAATCCTTAAGGTCTATCAATGTATGGAACCATAATTTATTACGTGCCAGTACAGAATCATTGCAGGTGTCGCATCTTTTTCAATATATGTCTAAGAACAAATCCTGCAATGTAGCCGTAACAATTTGGCAGACATATTGTGAGTTCGAATTATTTAAAGAATCTGATAGAATATCACAATTATTTTGATATGTCTCATAGCAGCTACTATCCTCACCCGGCAAATATTCATTTTCAATATCAAAACGACATCCAATACTACTATTGTTAATATTTGATACTGTTGTGCCGCAATTTAGAAAAGGCACATTTTCTAAAGGAATGGAATTGCCTGTAAACTTGGAACCGAGTTCCAGATGCATTAAAAGTTTTTTATATGCGGATTTAAATTGACGGGAATTTGGATTATTATTGAACCCTCCTTTACTCCTAATATTGCCGAAAAAGAGCTCCACGTGATCCTAGCTAAACTTATAGGCTAATATTTAATGTAAACATTTTGAATTAAACAATTCAGTTGGTTTTACATATGTGAATAGGTCTTGACATAAATTTGAGTCTTATTTAAATCTTTTCGTTAAAAAAATTAACGCATTCTTTAGTGAAATAGTCTTTGTAACAAGTCTCGAATTCTTTTTCCTTAAGTTGTTAATGACTTTTTCCTTGCTAGTTAACCTTTTGCGGCATTTGTGAAGTTCGCTTTTCATACGAACTTTTCGAGGTGTATCCAAAACTGACCCCGTGCTTAGAGAAGTGGTAGGAGATTTGAATTTCTTTTCAATTTCTAAATTAAACATTGAACTCGTAGGAAACACTTCAGTATCACCGCCATCATCCGGTATTTCAATCTGTAAGCAATATCAAAATTAATAAGTATCTATTAATATACTAAATAATATTTCAAAATATAGTGGCACTTTTTTTATGGGGTAGTAAAATCATCAAATGAGTCCTGCCGCCCTGGGCGTGGCGGGAGGAACTGTCAGACTCTTACTGACTAAATCCACCCTGCCCTGCGATTCTGTAACTCACTGTTAATCCGTGAGTCTATCACGCACTAACAGCGATCCCTTCGTCACTCACGTAATTTTTGGAATCTCATGGTATTCTGTTAAGAAATTTTACATTACGTCTTGATAAGTGGAGGGCGTTAACCTAGTGAGTTGTTGTCTATCTTATTATATATATTATTGTTAATTGTCAAATTTAAAATTCTTAATTGTCAAAGTTTAAATTTAGTAAACAAATAACGAATATTTCATATTTGATTTTTGATTTTTGTTGAAGTTAAAGATTAATTAAAGCTAAAAGGTAAAAAATAATTATGTAAGTTTTGAGAGAGAAGCAAAAATCTTGTTTCTAATTATTGTATTGATTGAAGTCTAATATAAGTTTAAGTTTTAATTTAAAAACAGAACGAATTACGTTGGCAACGACAGCTTTTTAGGAAACACTTAAGATTTATTATTGTAGAGTTTCAAAGTGTAAGGATACAGAGATCTTTAAAATATAATTGTACTTTTAATATGGAAAGAAGAGCCCATCCGTCGCAAAATCAGTTGGAAATTTTATTGAAATTTTTAGAAGATCAGCATAGTTTAGCAAAAGGATTTTCAAAAATAGCCTCAGCTCGACAGCATGCTCACGCCGAGTGGTCCAAGTTAGCTTTGAAACTAAATAGTGAAGGAAGTGGCAGTGTTAAATCTCCGAAAAGATGGATGAAGGTATGTTAAAATTCATAATTTTTTTTACCATCAATTTCCATCCATTCAACCATTGAGTTGAAATATAAGCAACTAATGCCCTTTTTTCTACTTATAGTATGGGAGTGATAAAAAGAGTGCAGTTAAAAAAAAAGCAGCCATAAGGACTGGTCAAAGACGTCAAACTGGTTGTGTTATAGCAGAGATAGTGCACTTAACTGAATGGGAAGAGCGCATTATTTCTTTAATGGGGAGTGACAGATTTTATGATGGAGATCCTTCACTTCGAGTTCATCCATTTTCAGTAAGAAAACCTACACCCAAAAATGCTTATGACTAAAATTTTTGAATGAATGTCATTAATATATATTTCTCACAGGGCCCAACCAGTAGTTCCTCAGGCAGTATTAGAATTTTTACACCACCGCATAGTATTGCACCAGTAACTTTAATTGTAAGTCAAGTAGAAAATAATAAAGTGTTTATGAAATTAATGTAATCATCTCACCTATCTTTTGAGTTTTGTGACTTATTTGTTTATTTAAAATAATAGTACCTATATCATATTTTTACTTTTAGGAACCAAGTACAATATCTAACATTAACCTAGATATTCAAGAAAACCCAACAATTGCTGAAAATATTAATGTGAGTTACTATCTATTCCTTTTAAAAATTGATTGAGTCTTTGAAATACACAAAAAAAACTTCATTTACCTCTGATGTTTTATAATTAAGAAAGAAATAGAGTTTATCACCAATATGAATGTTTAGATAATTGTAATTATATGAATAAATCTTTTTATAATAAATTTTAGGATAACACAGTACATTCATTGGTCAATTCAGTTGTTGAAACTTCTAACTTTGCAGAACAACCCCAGCTAGGTTCCCAGGGCTTAAGTAAGATGAATATAATTTTTAGTATATTGTACTTAATACTAGTCAGTATTTCTGCCCCATTACACATAATGTATAATTATGTTACAGCCCCTAGTCGGCCTCGTTGCCGCGGCAGCGAATATGGCGAGTCTCAAGTGAGAAGGCGTTTACGGTTACAACCATCACAGCCAAGTCAACGTCGTAACTATCTTAATAGCACAACTGAACAATTTTTAAGAATAGAAGAACAGCGGTTGGACCTTGACACAAAAATTCTAGATCTACTCAATAAACAATCAATAAGGGACCACCTATTAATACAAACTGTCAATAACGGCCAGTAGGCCATAATCGAAGGCCAGAATGCTATTGCTGAAGCCCAGAATGCTATTGCTGAAGCCCTTAAAAAATAAAATAAAATAAAATAAAATATGTTTATTATGGAACATAAGATACATGTATCACTTATTCCACGTCATTCAATTTGAAGGCATCCCTACTCATCGGCAAAGAAGACAGAGGGTGTAGGCCGAGAGAAAAAGCCGGCGTAAAAAACTCTCGGTACTCTTTTAAAACAGCAAATCATCAAACAACACTTATTTAAAACAAATATCGCAAATGAATTAGAAGTAGCCTGTCTAGCACTAGTCCCAGGCCCTTTTATCAGCTAGATAATCGTTGACTTTATAGTA
This sequence comes from Pieris macdunnoughi, assembly GCA_905332375.1. Classification (NCBI taxonomy): domain Eukaryota; kingdom Metazoa; phylum Arthropoda; class Insecta; order Lepidoptera; family Pieridae; genus Pieris; species Pieris macdunnoughi. The sequence continues at coordinate 1,180,221 of CAJOBZ010000070.1, read as the reverse complement.
AGCCTTTTTACACAGCTTTTCTTTAATACATTTCTTAAATTTATTGAAAGGCAGTGATAAAAGAGCCTCTGGGATTTTATTAAAGAAGACTATCCCTTTCCCCAAAAAAAGAATTACTAACTTTAGATAGTCTAGTACGGGGAAATTGCAGCCTGCGTTTGTTCCGTGTATTAACATTGTGCGTATGTTCTATTCTAGTAAACTTATCACTATTTTTGTATACATACATAATATTTTCATAAATATATTGCGAGGGAAAGGTAAGTATATTAATTTCCTTGAATTTATCTCTAAGAGATTCCCTACATTTTAAATTATAGATTGCACGAATAGCCCTCTTCTGCAGGATGAAAATAGTTTCGACATCAGCAGCATGACCCCATAATAATAAGCCATAAGTCATTAAGCTATGAAAGTAACTAAAATAAACAAGTCTAGCTGTATCGACATCAGTTAGTGAGCGAATTTTTTTAACCGCGTAGGCTGCAGAACTAAGTCTCTTCGCCAATCCGTTAATATGAGGGGACCACTGAAGTTTTGAATCCATGGTGATTCCGAGAAATACAGTTGTATCATCCAGATTCAATTCCTCACCGTTTATAATTGGTCTAGTATCCATAACCCTTGCATTTTTTGCACAAAATTTAATGCATTTTGTCTTTTTTGCATTAAGTAGAAGGTTATTCATACTAAACCAATGGACAATCGAAGACAGAGCATTGTTCACATCGTCAAAATTTGTTATTTGTCGTTTGATTTTAAAAATCAAGGACGTGTCATCAGCAAACAAAACTATCTGATGTTTTCTCTCTACCATGAAAGGTAGATCATTTATATAAACAAGAAAGAGGAAAGGGCCAAGAATTGAGCCCTGTGGTACCCCATATCTACTGCCGACCCAGAGGACCTCTTACCATTCACTTCAACCTTCTGAGTTCTTCCGTGTAAATAGGAAGTCAGAAGATTCAGTGCGGTATTCTTGATGCCATAGTGGCGGAGTTTCCCGATTAAGGTCTCGTGTTGGACACAATCAAATGCTTTGGATAAGTCGCAGAAAACACCTAAAGCGTCATGCGACTCCTCCCAAGCCTTAACTATATATCTATATAACTCAACACCGGCATCGGCTGTCGAGCGACCCTTGGTAAAACCGAACTGATTATTATGTAATAATTTGTTTACGTTAAAATGACTTACCAGTTGATTTAATATAATTTTTTCAAATATTTTACTACAAGTAGGTAGTACGGAAATTGGTCTAAAGTTACTGGGGTCGGACATACTACCTGCTTTAAATAATGGAATAACTTTACTATGTTTCATTAGATCGGGAAACTCGCCACTTTTAATACAATTGTTGAAAATTATAGCTAGATGGGGAGCAATTACATCAATTATGCTACTAATAATTTTTACAGAAATACCCCAAAGATCGGTAGTGTTCCTAATATCTATGGTTCTAAATATCCTCACTATATCGTCGGCACCAATGGGTCGGAATGTAAAACTGACCTTGCACTCGTTTACATTATCTTTGAGCAGCGATTCAGCGAGGGCGGGAGATGATTCAAGAGACTTAGTAGTCGAAATTGGAATGTCAGAAAAGTACTTATCAAAAACAATCGCTATCTCTTCGTTAGATTTGATTATAGTGTTATCGACACATAGTTCGATGTCTTGATTGCGATCCCTGACTCTTCCAGTTTCACTATCAATTATCTTCCAAGTCATTTTAGTTTTATTGGTACTATTTTTAATCTTGTTTTTGATATTTAAGGACTTGGCCGCGTAACAAACTTTCTTAAATAATTTCGAATAATTTCGAACATAAAGAATAAATTCTTCATTATGATTGTATGACTTTTCAGCGTAAAGGTCATACAACCGTTGTCTACTTTTATAAATTCCCGCTGTCGCCCAATCACTAAACGATTTACACTGCGAATGAGAGACTTTCTTTGGGGTAAAGATGGTGTTGAACTCTTTATTAATACAATCACTTAGATTGTTGTATTGTGTATCAACGGTAGTACCTACCGGTAATAAAGGTAGGTGTTTACCTATATTATGTCTAAATCTCACCATTCGCTTTTTATTTACTGGAACAAACACACTGGTCTTATTTACTTGTTTCATCACTTTACATTTTAGCGCCACTAACTGTCCACAATGATCTGAGCTAAGATCAGTTGTAATTAAGGTTTGCATTGCCTCTGCATCTGTAAATACATTATCTATACATGTAGCAGTGGAGCTTGTAATTCTAGTGGGCTCAAGAAACAAGTTAACAAGATTGTAAGATTTTAATAACAGATTGAATTTTTTACTAATGGAGGTATTTTCTAATAAATTTATATTGAAGTCACCACATACAATAATATACTTATTGTTCTTAAAACTAACTTTACACAAAATTTCCTCCAACTTTTCTTCAAAAAAATCGTAAGATGCACTTGGTGGTCTGTAAACACTTAGAATAATGCAATTCTCAATCTCTATACAGGCTACTTCCAAAGAATGTTCTACAGACAGACACACGATGTCATTACGCTCTTTATACTTTAAATTTTTATTAACAATAATCAAAGAGCCCCCATGAATCGCCGACAATCTGCAAAACGAACTTGCAACTTGGTGCTGATCAAAGTTAAAGATGATTTGGCATTCTCTAAGCCAATGTTCGGTAATGCATAGGACATCAATTTTACTTGATTTTAAAAACAACTCCAATTCTAATTCTTTGCCCAACATACCTTGCATGTTTTGATGCATCAAGTTTAAACAATTGTTGTTAGTAATATTACATGTTGAGCTGAGTTGTACTAAATTATTGCTAGAGTTTGCCTCTATTGTCACACTATCTAATTTAAATTATTAATACTTAATGAAGTGCTACTGCAAGTATCACTACATTCTTTTAAGCTAAGCTGCTCAATAGAAGCAGTTGTCTGAAAAGCTATCTGCTCAATAGAAGCAGTTGTCTGAAAAGCTAAATGTTTAGCTTTAGTTGTAAATAAAAAGTAAGATAGCATAGTAGCTATCTGTTGTAAATAATAATTAGGTAGGCGGAACCTATCCTTTGTCAATACATACTTATTTTTAAATATACAATTTATGTCCATTAAATTAGGTAGTGTACCTAAGTCACAATTTAATTGTATATTATTAGTAGTCAAAGTATTGTGCAACAGCATGTTTAACTTATATCTAATTTTATTTTCCTTTGGTGCACCTTTGATGTAAGGAAATGTATATGTCGTGGGCTTATCGTTAGATTGGCCAGATCGAGATATGCCCAGGCAGAACGTGATACTCCGGCACATCATGATCTGGCCATCCAACACAGGGCATATCGTTCAACACTTAACGTTTGGCGATTTGGCCAGAGATACTTTAGGCATATCGATTATGTAGGGTGTCCAAGGTTTTAGCAAATAAAAATAAAGTTAAGAATTAAAATGTTTATTAAAATTGAAAATAATTATTGTTATGAAGCTCTAACTTAACATTATTTTTTAAAATTCCAAATGTGGCACATAGAATCACAGTTCTTTGGAGAGAAAATAACAAAACGCCTATTTGAGGCAAATAAAATATGTATATAAACAGTAAGGTTTAATAAAATGTTAACACAGCCATCACGTAGAAAACGGCACGTACGAGCAACAGCTAGAATTAAATGAAAATGTTAAAAAATAATGAATAACATTAAAAATGAGTTATTTAAATAATAAAGTGTAACTAAATAATCAGACTCATTAATCAGTTGAAAACAAACTTATATTAATAGGAACGTCAAATAGTTTTTCAAAGAATAGTTACCTATTATTTGTTATTAAATATGACAAACATTAATAACATCGTCAAAAAATTCTAAAAATGGCACATTCAATCACAGCCCTTTGGTAATAAAATAAGATAACAAACCAAACGTTCGTAACATTTAAATACCTAAAAAATCTTTAGAAATAGGTAATACAACCCGACAACCGCCATGCAGAAAGAGAAATTAAATTAAAAAATGTTTATAAACATTAAATAGGTACCTACTTAAAAAGTGTTCCTCAATCAGACTAACAACAGACTTAATCAGTTGAAAATAAACTTTGTATTGAATATTAAAGGAAAGTCAAATATTTTTTGAGATATCTATCATTTGTTGATGCATGATATACTTTGATGACATTTTGAAGTGCAGAGAACATTATTCTTATAACATGCACACCTTTTGGTGTGACATTGATTTCTGGCAGGCCTGCAGGAGCATTTCTGGAAACCTTGACCTCCAAACATGGACTGACATGTGACTGCATGACGCAATGTTATAAATGATTCAGAAATGTCTCCATTATAATCTTTGGCTGAAATTTGTAATTCTTGTCTCGGGAACCAGTTTTTTATTGTTCCAGAAGTAGTACCAATTTTAAATACACCATTCCTAATGTCAACAATTTTACCTGCGATGTTCTTGGTATCAAGTGGTCCACGATCAAATTTTGGAAAATTTATCAAGACGCTATTACCAACTTCTAATAACGGAAGCTTTTTGACTGTTTGGTCAATCATTTTTTCTGCAGCCCGTTTGGTACCTTTAAGAGTTTGTGCTCTTTCTTTTGCAATGTCTTGTTCTCTTTTGCATATGAAACATAAAATCTGAGACCCGTAACCTTCTTCACCGTCAGTGAGACCACATATAACGTGAACTGGTTTAAAGCACGATCTACAACTATGAGCTCCAGTTGTTTCTTTGGTACAAACCAAACAAATCTGCGTATTGCAGTCGGCTTTCTTAGTCGTTAGTGACGTGTCGCTACTGGCTGAAACCCCTTGAATTGAAACGACAAAAACATCTTTGCTAGTAGAAGCTCTGTTAACAGTTTGCAAAGCTAAATCTTCTATACAGGACGTATCATTTCTGGGTGAACAATTAGTTGCTTCAAGTTTTTGTTCGGCGGTTTCAATATTTTCTATTTTCAGATCTTGATTGGCAAGCGCCGTTGCCGAATTTACACTTGTTAGGACGTTCTGTACACTTAATGCTTTAGGAACATTTATTTCGGCCGAAACCATCTCAACATCAAGCGTTAGTGCTTTACTACTTAAGCCATCAACATTTGTCCCTTCAGGCAAGATTATCTCCATCGAGGTTGTCGTAATATTCATCTTTTCAGTTTCAATAGATGAAATAACACTGTCTGCGATATTGGCAGGCGCCGGTGCCGCATTTATACATGTTGGGGCATCCTGTACACTTAATGCTTCAGAAATATTCACTTTGGCCGAAACCATCTCATCATCAAGCGTTAGTGCTTTACTACTTAAGCCATCAACATTTGTCCCTTCAGGCAAGATTATCTCCATCGAGGTTGTCGTAGTATTCTTCTTTTCAGTTTGAATAGATGAAATAACACTGTCCGGGATATTAGTACCTTTCAGTAATGTTTTGGGGTCAGAACCGAACAAGGCACGATAGGGTGATCTACCAATTATACGATGAAAAGATGAATTTTTATAATACTGTACGAAGTAGCAACCCACAGACCAATTAGCAGAATCATTATCTTTCATCCAACAACGCAACATGTTTTCTACGTCTTGGTTGCTACGTTCGACGCTTCCTTGCGTTTGAGGACGTCTAGGGCCTCCATGAACGATCTTGCATTCTGGCCACAACTGCACAAGTTCTTCAATGACATGAGCTGTAAACTCTTTCCCATTATCAGATTGTAAAATTAATGGTGCACCAAACTCCAAAAATATTTTAAATAGTTCAAACGCCACCTCCACAGCCCTCTTAGATTTCAATGGCCTCAAGTGTAGAAACTTGGTAGCATGGTCCTGATAATTCATTAACCACTTGTATTCCCCCGTCCGGAGCTGATTGTAAATCAATAAGGTCTACCTGACCTCGTGAGTTGAAATCTGGTGATATAATTGGTTTTGTCACTATACCTTTTTTTGGCATGGAACGTTTCATTTCACACACTGCACACAATTTAATGTATATTTCTATAGCTTTTTTCGGTATGTGAAATTTGTTTTTAATACTATATATCATTTTTTCTCTGCCACCATGCCCAACAGCTTTGTGAACTTCTGTTAATATATCAAAATATTCATCTACGGCGACTATGCGCACTGTAGGATCATCGGCAGTTTTTCTTTTGAAAATTAAGTAATCTTTGTCAGAAGTTTCCATGACATCATATTTTGCACTCCAATAATAGTCCGAAGAGACCCGCTGCATGGTCACCCTACTTCTTTTTATTTGTTCAATAACCTAAAAAATAAAATGGAACTTTAGCGTACAAACATTAGTTACTTAATCAATCTAAGAATTTTAATACATAATGACATGAGAGAAACGCATCACCTACACATTATTATGCAAAAATAAACACTTGTTTATCAACTAAATACTAACCTCTAAAATACGTTGAGAAGTCCATGGTTTTTTTACATTGTGCGAAGAATCTTTATGTCCCTCATAGAAATCAAGTAACTGATGGTAATATTGTTCTTTAAATGCACTTTTTGTTTCGTTTTCACTGTTCATTTTGATAATATCAACACCACATTCACTTGTTTGTAACGCCACCATCTTCCGCTCGCGTAAACAAAGCCGAGCGCGCGAAGACAGCGGAATATCGACAAATACGTTATTCTCGTCGATCTGCCCAACCTTTTACTTGGCGCATCGCGATATGCCCGGCCGAATCATGATGTGCCGGCGTTTCAAGAAGTGCCCGGGCATATCTCGATCTGGCCAATCTAACGATAAGCCCACGACATATACAATACAATATTCTCTACATTAAGTGATTTTACTTTATCAATAAATGACAACAATTCATTTTGTCCTACATTTCCCCTTCTCCCAAAAAGCAATATTAAAGTTGTGTTATTTGAGTAATTTCCACACAAGACTTTGTTGAAAATGGTTACAGGGGTGGCTCCGGGCATACAATGATTTGTTACAATTTTGCCGGAGGACTGATATAATTTAGTACCAATATTTTTCCCTATATCATCACTAAATAACAGAATTTCACTCTTATTTACACTGACTTTTTCTATGAAACTGTCACTCTGCACACTGGGCTCACATTATAACAAATGTTTGTCGTGCACACAATGAATACTTTATTAAAAATATTATTATTTAATTTAATTATAATTAACACAAGATCAATAGGCAATGCAGCACCAAAACTTAAACATTGAATGTCTAGTTTGAGCTTAACCTTGATTAGGACCACAATGTACAAAATTACGAAAAATAATTCAAGCAAGACAACCTATACACATTAGTTGTATCATTGAAATAAACAGTCCAATAAGCTGTAAAAACATGTTCATTTCTTGTAACTCTGGGATTACATAGAAATAAAAATAAAAAGAAAAATCATAAGAATAATTAAATAGAAATATATTTTGACACAAATACACAAGTATTATTAAAATCATTTTGTTTAGAATTGAATAAGGTTTGAAATTTAACTTTGTGATTACTTTCTAAGTGAATTTTACTAATAAAAAATTGTGAAACTTTTAACAAATACAAATATTGTAAACTAAAATAAAAATATAAACACAAATGAGAAATATAAGTTATTGTTTTATTCAAATCGTCAAAAAAAAAATTTGAAGAGGAGAGAGACAACTCAACTTCGACACATGGACGAATATTAGATTGGTCTTGAGTTGTGCCAGATTGTTCTTATTATTTGAGCTCTTGCAAGTCTACCCAACTCTAACTCACTACTATTACCATCTCTTAGATAATATTGTGCCTGAAGCCTGTTCTCCATTGTGTGATCTTCGGTCGATAACTCGGGAGCAACCAGCCCTGCACGATTACATATGTTGTGTAGTACACAACAGGCTATTACAATTTTCCCCACAGTAATAGGGTCATAGTGACGTACTCTATGTACTAAAAGGCACCGAAATCGTCCTTTTAATATACCAATAACTCTTTCAACACAGCAGTAGCATGTACTTTATTATAAGTTGCTTCAGGTGATCCATTTAAAACATTAGGCACTGGTACCATCATATAGGCCCGTTGACAGTGAGCACTATCGCCTGTAATAAAGAATATGAAAAAAAATTAATAGAATTAAAGCAGGTTGTTAAAATTAAATTCAAAAATAAGATTGTGTGTTAAATATAATATAATAGGTAATTTAAAATATGAGATTATGGCCAACCAAGCAAATATGCAGTTTCATTGGAATTATTCACTTCTTCCAAATGTTCTTTTATGACAGAATTATTAAAAATAAAACTGTCATGGAACGATCCACCAAGTGTTGCATCCACATGCAAAATATTTAAGTCTGCGTCTACTATCTGAAATCAAATATTTTTTTAAATTTGTTCACAAAAAAAAATTACTGGTTTTGTTTATAGCAATCACCAATTGAACATTTATCGCATGATAGCCCTTTCGGCAATAATATCTTTCCTCATCTTTTGTAGGTCTTATCATTGCAATGAAAGTCCCATCCACACATCCAATGCAACCATTAATTTTGAACTTTTGGTAAAATCTGAAAATAATCATATTAGATGACTAGCCTACAAGTGCATTTATTCATGAGATTAAAAAAGCCTATGGCTACTAAAAAAAAGCTGTTAAAAGATCTGAGTGTGTAATATAATTTAATCTTATTGAAGCTTCTATCATATAAAATATAGTTAATTCAAGGAGTGTGCAATTGACACTTGCTCATTAAGTGAAGATAACATAAGAAAATCTTTGGCCGTCATATAAATGGAGTGAGACAAGAATTGAAATCTGATCACCTACTTTTCTATTAAAAAAATATATATTCATGAAACAGACACAGAAATATGTCTGCCTGATGTCCGATTGGAGTCTTACCAGACCTTTTACTTATTATGAGCTGCATTGTGTTACTACTGATCAGAGTGAACTAAATTACTTATCAATATAAAAGGTACCTTTCTTTGAGCAATTGGCTTTCTTGAGAAGTTTGAGGGAATCTTAAATATTTTCTTACAATGTCTGGATGAGACAAAGCATCTACCACATCATGAATAGACCGAGACATTGTAGGTTGGGAGACAAAAGTAAAAATATTTGCAGAAATTATTCTTTGATATGAACCACTTGCGAGAAAGGACAGAGTACACAATATCTGAAAATCAGTGGAAATAAAAATAGTTATATATTTAATTTTCGTACTTTAAAAAGATTTACAAACCTTAGTTTTACTGTTTAAAGTTTTGGTGGTTTTTAGTTTTCCTTCTAGATCTTCGTCAACATCATCCACTAATTTTTTTGTTAGTCGGAAGAGGCGCACGTAGTCGTCTTCACGTATATTTAAAATTGTGTTCCGAACATTTGCTTCCTGCCTACGGCTTAATAAATCATCTAAATCATTTGCTTCTCTTACAAGCGTTAAAAATAAAAAGGAATGAGCCATCTCCATCACCATGAGAAAAAATATAAAATTAAGTTTATTTTGGAATTAAATGGTAAGATAATTTATTTTTGGTAAGAAAATGCTACTTTAATCACTTTATTTAATAACTTACCCTAAAATACAAACAAACTTCCTGTTTTTATATATTTTCTTAAAAAAAGAACACTCAATTGTAGCAAACTCACTGGTAAATCACAATTTCAGCGAGGGAAGAGCAACTTTTAATTTGACGTAAAGAATCTATATTTAAATGAGATGAGATGTCAAACTATGTGTACTATCAGAATACCAAATTGTAACATGACACCGAAACGAACGATTTGACAGCAAACATCCGCTGTGAGAGTGTGAGAAGTGAGTTACAGAATAGCAGGGCTGTTCCTTCGGTCGCCCTTTGCGTTCCGGGGCCGCGGTATCCTGTTAAGACAATCTCGCGACCCTGGCAGGCGTTTGGCCCTATCGGGCCCCGTCAGAATATAGTGGCACTTAGGTTCCGTGCGTTCTTTATCGTAGTTACTTACAATCTTGAGGTCCTGTGGAGTCATATCCTCTAAAAAATAAATACAATTACAAAAAAATAATGAATTTAACAAAGGTACTACGTTATTTGACATATTCATTTAGCTTGCTTACGAGTTACCTACTACTATATTAGGAACAGCCGTTTTACAAAGACGTTTTATGCCTTTTGAAGTGACATACATATCTTCCTCCAAAAAATGCTCGGAACAAACGACGCTTGAATTATTCGGCTTAAAAAAATCTTCTCGCCTTTGTTGACTGATGATTGATGTCCATTGTCCACATCGTATTGGGTCACGAGGAAAACTAAAATATAAAAATTAGAAGTTTCCATGAAGTTTATAATGTGACACTTACAAACTACAGACTACGCGACACTTCTATACTTAGCATGCCGCATGTCGCGAACTCATAAGTTTGCCCCTAAATGAATGGTTAAACATCATAATATTTACGAACATTAAAAAAAAAATTAAATTGGCTACTTCCTGACCAACACTTTATGTAGCGTAAATATATTTGTCAAAAATACACACAAAAAAGTTCAAAAGTACATTAATTTATTTATATAAAAAAAACTAAAATAAAAAAAATCGACTCTACTTATTAGAACAGGGTAATTTTTATAATGCGACTAAAATAAAAAGAAGACTGTAATACGTTGTTCTAACACTGAACAAGCAGCCATTGAAGTTGGCCGTATAGAAGTTTGTGCGTTGAATGAAGTTTTTAGAAAAAATAAATAAAAATCACACATTGCTTGTTATAATCAGTCATAAAAAAAACAAAAACTAATCAATAAAGTGTTTTACTTACCGAAAATACGATATCCCATCCTTTTTTTTAGCCTTCTTGACGTAATATTTTTATTTTTACAATTTCTTACAGAACACTTTGGCATTTTTAACAACTGCTCCCAGACCCGAGCGACGCGAGACTATTTAAAATAAGCGCACAATTTAGAATGTTGCGCTAATTTTTTAGACGTTGAGTGTGCATCTTGGGTTTTTTGTATATCAATGTCCTAGCCCATAAAACTCGACTGTCGGTATCATACGTATCGAACATTTTAATAAATCCGTTCTTTTGTTTACAAATTGGGATTGCTTGCACGTGCTTTATCACAAAGATGCCTCAATATCGATATGAATAAAACAAGTAAAAAATACAACAATCACTAGGTATGACACGTTTTAATTCTTGTAATTTTTTTTTTTAGTCTATACATTTTTTATTTTTATTTTAAATATATTTATTCACAAAAAAAGTTACACCTTAAATCAAACCATGCCCCGCAAAACTGCTTACGCAGTTTGACTGCAGGTGACTCGCCTTAAATAAACATAACTTCTAAATCACTAAATTACTAACACTGCTACTACAACTAATACTAATACACTTAATTTACTTATAGGTTACAGCATATTTAACAAATGGTTTTTTAATAAACCTCTAAATTTATCCAATGAAGTCTCACGTCTTATGTCCTCGGGTAAACTATTGAGCAAGTATGGAATCCGCTTCTTCAACGTTCTATCTCCATAATAATTTTGCACCATGGGTATTTCAAATTTACCTTTGGACATTGACCTTGTGTCAGATATATGATGCACCAAACTAGTAAAACGATCCTGCTTACCATGGTTATTTACAAGTACAAGGAATCTATGTTTCAGGCTAGCCGGTAAAATTTTACATATTTTGAATAGTTTATAATAATCTCCTTTACATTGATTCCTTGTCTTTTTATTTACTAGTAATTTTAAAAATCTTATTTGTAATGATTCTACTTTATCAATGTATGTTTTAAATGTTAACCCATAGCAGTCAAGAGCGTAACCTATTATGGAATCCACAAGTGCAAAATATAAACATTTTAGTATGGGCAATGAGACTTTAGTACGTAAATGGTAAAACTTTTCTAATAAAATTCTTAGTTTTCTACACAAAAATTCTATATGGGAATCCCAAGAAAAAGACGTATCTATTTTTACTCCTAGATAATTTACACAATTAACTTTTTCGATAGGTTTACACGTACAGTTAATTTTGTTGTTATGAAAGCAATCAAAGCCGTGCGCAAAAAGAGGAGGTGGATTATCAATAGAACTTAAATACGGGGAGTGAATAATTATCATCTTTGTTTTGTCAGCGTTTAATATGATGCCGCTATCATGTGACCATTTAACTACCGCATCCACATCCTCTTGAACCCGGCGACACATCTCCGAGAGGTCGGTACTAGCGCTGAGAGTACAAAGGTCATCAGCAAACATGTGGGCCGAGCAGTGACGTAATACTTCACAGAGGCTATTTACATACATCAGGTAGCATACTGGCCCACACCCAGAACCCTGGGGGACGCCGCAGTTTACTTGTTTCTCCTCACTGAATGCGTCGCCGACTTTCACACGGTAAGAGCGCGCCGTGAGACAGTCGCTGAACCAAGGGTTCAACGGCTGCCCCAGGCCGCACTCCTCCATTCCATTTAAGAGGGTCTCAGTATTTAAGGTATCAAAAGCCTTCTTAAAATCATAAAAAATAGCTACAATAATTTTTTTATTTTCCAAATGTGCATTAATTTCGTCTGTAAAATTTGATAATAAGGTGTTGGTGCTTTTATTTTTCTGGAAGCCATGTTGACATTCCGTTAAGATATTATTTTTTTGTAAAAAAGTTCCAGTTTGATTGACAACACATTTTTCCATAATTTTGTCAATACTTGATAGTATAGCTATTGGTCTATATTTCGAAAAAACTTTACGATCGCCTCTCTTATAGACCGGACGAACGATTGCTTCCTTTAATTTTTGTGGAAATTTGTGATATTTTACAGATAGATTTATCAGATTAGATAATACAGGGCTAATTCTTGTAAATGGGTCCAGTTTATCTGAGAAATTGGTATTCTGCTTTGGTACAACTTTGGTTTTGGCAGAGTGCTTCTTGGTTTGGGTAAAATAATACGTAGTCGTCATCATAGCTTAGTTTATATTTTATAAGCCCTTCAGGTTCATAAAGTAATGCTCTAATATCAGTAACTCCTGGGTCATTTGCTACTCTACCTGGTCGAATCGAATTATACAATGAGGGATTTTGAAAAGTCGTAGAAAAAGTCATAATTTAGAAAATATACATTGTAAGGCTGCTTAAGACGAGCTTCCTTCGATATTGACGCGTTCCTTCGAAGGCAAGTAGATGTCTCTGTGTTTAATTTGACACTCTATTGCACTGTGACAAGAATCTACCTCCATCTGGGTATGACCTTTTTCTAGAATTTTCTGTTCAATCTGGATGTTATAGTCCATTGCTAACTCCAGCAATGCATTGGATAAAACGGCATTGCGATTTTGTGCTGTGCAACCATCGGAATATAGAATTATAGGCAGCAGCTTCTTAGACAGCGTTTTTTTCAAACTGTCTATTATGCAGGAAGTATACACCGAAGCCACCAGCCCTGCCGAACACTCATCAAACCAATAACAGTGCACGTCTTTGTTTTCAAGATTGTAGATGGTGAAGTTGTGAATACATAGTTTTGTCTTATAATATATTGCACTGGCTTCAAGTTTAGAACACAGCTGTACGAATTTAAGTCACGTGTAAAGACTTGCACTTCTTTATTGGTAGCTCTTAATTTATCTTGAGTTTTTTCCTGTCTAGCTCTATCCTTCTTTAATATATGTTCACGATATTTGGCTTCGCTGATGTTGCCTACATTATAAGAACAACTCAAATCGCATTGGTCTTTCTTAGGCGAAAATAGGCTTAAATTCTTTTCATTGAATATTTGATCGAATAAGTAAAGCTGCTGTGGCAATTGATGGTCCTACGGTTCATACTGCTCTTAAAATTTATCTTTTTAAACTAAACCATTATCATCTGAAACCTACATTTATACAGATCTCTTTTTAGATGCGTCAGAGTATTGATGAAATCAGCATGATCAGTGCAAAACTGTTAGCCAAAACTGATTTGCGCTTAAAACAAATTACTGCAAATCATAGTGTTGATTTTGGCGACATTGACGTCATTTTAATTGGTGATTTACGCCAGGCGCCACCAGTAAGGGCAACATTGATATATAAACCCATTTAAACGACAATGGTTGGTCCACATTTATGGCTAAAGCCGAATTTACATTACGAAACTAGTGTTATGCATGTTGGAATGAGTTTCATGAAAATAGTTGCAGCACGTGTGAAACTACTTTAACAAAAAATAATAGTGTCGTGAAATCAACAGTATCACCAACGACATGGCTCTGTCAACATCAAAGCTTCATTTTGCGATGCAGAACGTCGTGGTACAGATGTTAATATATAAAATTCGAAAAAGGTTATCTCGAAAGAAAAGACGTTGGTGGATTCGAGGATGGGTAGGAAGAAAGCATTTGGGTGCAACGCGTTTAATTTCTGAATTAGCAGATGAAGATCCCGAGAGCTATACAAACTACTTTCGAATGAGTGAAGATTATTTTAATTGTTTATTAAGTAAAGTGTCATACAAAATATCTAAACAGGATACAACATGTCGAGAAGCACTGACAGCAAAATTGAAACTTCAAATTACTTTACGATTTCTTGCGACAGGAAATAGTTTGACTTCATTAGCATACGAATTTAGAGTGCCTTCGTGTACTATATCGCAATTTTTACCTGATGTGCTGGACGAAATTTATGAAAAATTAAAACACTACATTCAGGTAAGAAAATTAACTTTTATTTGGTGTATCTAACAATCTAGGCATTATGATAAGCATAATTAATAATTATCAAAATTTAATTCTCTATCCAAATGAGAACCTGATACGCTTGCAACAGCTTGCGAAAGTATGTCCTCATTGTATGTGTAATACTCGTCTTCTGCATCATTATTCGTAGCAGTACTAGTAGCAGGAATTGACTCTGATTCTGATGAGGATTGTGCGACTTGCTGATTCTCTGGTATAGTAATGGTAATAGTTCTGTTAGACTTCATACAATCCGACATTGATGATGATGTACCTCTTAGTGATAATGATGTCTGTTTTAATAGCTTTATACGTTGCTGTCTTATAGTAGCCAATATTACTTCTTCGGTCTCTAGGGCAGCTTCTAATGGAAGCTGCCGTAACTGCTGAGCTATAGTGCGTCCGAAAAGGTCAAATTCATCATCACCTGAGTTATTTGAAAAATGCTGCGATGAAACTTTTTCTAATGCATCAACTGCTCTAAGGAGCGGATCTTTTAATTTCCTTTTATTTCTTGAAGTTGTACGTGGTACAGTGAACTCTTCATCGTTGGATTCAGAAACTGAAGCTTCTTGAGTGTTGGGTGCGATGTTTGGTGTCTGAAACAATATATTGAACTATTAATTTTCTTTTACAGGTACCAGACAATGAAGAAAGTTGGAGAGATATAATTGATGGATTTCATGAAGAATGCAATTTTCCACTGTGTGGTGGCGCTATAGATGGCAAACACGTTCAAATACGTTGTCCCATGCACTCAGGAAGTGATTATTATAATTACAAGGGAACATTCAGTATTGTCCTCCTAGCAGTTTGTGACAGTGATTTAAAGTTTAGGTATATCAATGTGGGTCACTATGGCCGAGCTTCCGATGGAGGAATATTTGCTAGATCAAATTTTAAAAAGACCTTGGAGGAAAAGACTTTGAACTGTCCTGAAGGAATGGTTTTTTTGGGAGACCAAGCATTCCCTTTGACTGAATATCTTATGACACCATATAGTCGTCGAACAAGTTTATCAAAAAAACAAAAAATTTTCAACTACCGACTGGTAGTATGGAATGGTGTATTAGTAAATTTCGGATATTTGAAAAACCTATTTCTTTACTGCCAGAAACTGTGGACAAAATTATAAAGGCATGTTGTGTTTTGCACAATTGGTTAAAAACTACATCATTGTCCTATATTCAACCAGGATTGATTGATGAAGAAAATACAAATACAGGAGAAATAAGGATAGGTTCATGGCGAGAAATACCACAGGAAGCATTCAGGCCACTCAGCAGTTTTAGTGGAAATCATTCCAGAAATGCCCACAGAATAAGAGAACATTATAGTGACTACTTTGTTGGACAAGGGCGTCTAGAATGGCAAGAAAGAATGATTTATTAAATTTAAAAACTATAACTACCGTCAAATGCGCCAACTTTGCTTTTAATGGTAACTTTGCTCCAAGAGCAAGGTTTTTACAAATTTTGTTATTTCAAAAATATGTTAATATGATGGCAAGATTTGGTAAAAAATAGACTATATTTCAGGCAATACTGACTATTTCATTAATTGCTAAGTTCATTCAGTATCTCGTTACAACTCGTTGAAATGTACATGCATTGCAAATGTACGCCATTTGTTAGCCAATGTACCAAAAGTGCACTCAATATTACGTCGGGCTCTCGATAACCTATAGTTAAAAATCCTTTTTTCATGTGATAAACATATTCCTGCATATGGTCGCATTAAATCGCTTGTATAGCTAGTTCAAGTTCTTCAAGTTTTTCGGGTGTTCTAAGAGATCGACAGTTGATGGTTGCTATTTGAATATCATTCGTTTTCTTTTTAGTGTGAGTATTGACGTTGACGTTATTATTAACCTTTAGAGGGTCGTGGTAATTTTCCCCCACGATGACCAGTCGGCTTGGGGGAGCGTGGTGTTTTGTACTTGTGTTGTTTATGTTATAGGTATGTTGTGTTTTCCGTTTACCGATATTTAATTGTTATTGCTTATTATCTATAGAGTTGGAGGGGGAGAGAATTGCTTCTAATTCGCATTAAATCAAAAACATTTAATCTGTTGACGTTCGATGGCATGAAGGTTTGTTGTTTCCTTGGTTGGTTATTATTTTCTGGGGATGTTGATGTTTCTCTTTTCATTGCTTGTATTGCTTTTTTATCGAATTTTAAGTATGCGATTTCCTTTATTTCTCTCCTTTATAAGTTGTGGCTGCAGTATTTTCCTTTTCTCCAGCACTTCCTTAGTATAATCTTCTGAAATGTATACATCTTTCAGATTTTTCTTTATTTTCATTATTTCGTTCTTTTTCCATTCATTCAAGAAAGATACCAAGGTAAATCTTGACTTATCACCTGCTTTTCCAATGCGATATATGTTATTCACATCGTGATCTTCAATATTTATACTTAAGTCGGTTTTAAAGACTTTTTTCACTTTTTTTGTAGTAGTTCTAGGTTAGAGTTTTCGTCCTCTTTTATACCAAAAACTATTAAATTATTCTGTTTCTTAGCTCTTTTGAAGCTTTCCAACTCTTTCTCGACGTTTTCTAATTTTGTTTTTAGGATTTTATTTTCTGCTATGATAGGTTGTAATTTTTCATCCATTCTCTCCATTATTTTGTTAGTTATAGAAGTTTGTAGCTCCGTTGTTTGTTGAAAGTTGAAATTGATCATCCATTTTGTGTATGTTGTTAATTATCTGTGTATAATGGAACGTGAGGAGTATTCGTTCTTATCTTTCTTAGGTTGGTACAACTGGTAATGTCATATAACGTCTTGGCACTATTGACAGTAGTGTATTGGCAATGACACTATAGTGGGTATTATCTTTCCTAATTATTAATAATTTTATATTTCCTCTTTGCCTTCGCAATTTTTCAACTACAGTACTACCCAAGATACTGTGGTATCATTAAATTAAATGCGTATCTTTTTGTCACACAGTGTCCGGAACAATGTGTATTCAAAAGTATACACATCTTTCTACTTAGTAAACGCGCCGTGTACGCTTTAGGAACACGTTTTCTATACATTTGTTACACAACAATAAAAGCCCTGGCCTGTCGCATTTTTTAGATGTAAATGGTCTGGGGATCGGTGATTTAAAAAAACTAAAGTACTAGTGACTAAATAGTAAAAAAATAATAAACAACTGAACTTGAAACAAAAAAAAAGGGTGCGTGTACTTATGTACGCGCGTAAGAAGTTAAAGAGTAAGATCCCAGAGCGATAAGACACAACTTATTTTCTAAAGCATAGAACTTTCGGTTCTAAGTAGTCTCTCGTGTACTTTTTAATACCTGTACGCTTCTGGAGTTGGCTCGGTGACACCTGCGCAGGTACCAGGTGAGAGAGGTAACTAAAAATCAGAGTTACTCAAGTTAAATTTGAATGACTGATTTTTATATACATTTTGTAGAATATTCTGAAGTAATATCAAAAAAGTAAGACGCTTTCCATGCGCCAGAACTTTTGTCAGACGCTTTAAAGCTCTACAAAAAATAAATGAACTTAATTTATTTTTAAATGTCTGATTTTTATATATGTTATTCAAATGAATATTACAAAGTTATATTTAATCAGTAATGACCAAACATCCCCTAAACACAAAAATTACTCAACTATGAGTATGAGCGCGAGAGCACTATACATGCGTTTCAGAGCGAGTGAGACATCCATGGTAACTCGGTTCCCCTTCTTAAACTCACAATCTGTTTCAGTCTACTGTTTGTGTATGTGTAGACCACATGTTTTTGTTAGTTATATCGTGTGATTTGTAAATGATATCAAGTTATTTTCAATAGAAAATATGGAAAAAATCTCGGAAGCATCTTTAAAATGTACATTTTGTAAAAAATATCATGATAAATTAATATTATTTTCAAAAGAGACGTTTAAAAAGTGCCAAAATATTTTAAAACAAAGAACAATCCATAACCTAAAATTCAGAGTCGTAGTTTTACCGGATGATTTGTACGACAGTGGTTACCATCGTGAATGTTACAAATGTTTTACTGCTTTGCCGAAAAAATATTACTCTCCAATCTCAGAAAAACAAAAAATGATCCAAAAAAAAATTCATCGGGTATTGTTGAAAATCAATCTGTAGCGTCGACATCAAGCTCATCAAGTATTGATATCACTAATAATGATGTATGTACAGCATCTACCTCAAGTCAACTAACTGATTTTCGAGCTCCGGATTTTGCTATAGCATCAAACTTAAGTTCAGCTAGTACTGTACCTGAACCCATTGTAATACCTGAGCCAGCTGTTGAATTAGAATCAGTTGAACCGGTCCCATATAATTCTTAAGAACCTTCTGTGGCGTTTTAGTGTGTTGTTGATTCTCCTTCTAACAATGTTTCATTTGAAAGTGATTTAAGTGCTGGTGAAAATCACACATGTATATATTGTGATCAAAAGACTAAAAGACACATACTAAAAAGACTACCATTGCATGCGTCTGATAGAAATGATTTTTTAAAGAAATTGAATGAAGAAGAGGGAGACTGCGGAATTGATTGAGAAAGTTGAAGATGTTACCGATTCAATAATATATTATCACAATAAATGTCAATTGGAGTATAATTATAAAATATCATCTAAGAAAAACACAAACATAACATCCTGGCATGATCTTCGTCAACACCATCAAGCTGTTTTCATCGAAATTTGTAATTTTATACGAGAAAATATTATAAACTAGCTGTTACCCGCGACTTCGTCTGCGTAGAACTACTACTTCGTGTAAATTTGTTTGGACTGAATAGGCTCTGAAACTATAATGAAACGATTCTAATGAAGCCGGCACATTGAATTATTGAGATTAACATAGGTAGACTTTTCCTGACCCTGATCCCTGACTTAACTTAGTTTAATACGTTTTTGTATACGACATTTTTTGTTTTTCCTTCTTTGGTCAAAACATGTAGGTTTTGTGGACTCGATACTCGTGAGCACGCCACATACAGTTGCCCATGGGAGAAACAGTTTTTTTCTAAATGAACACCAGCTACTTTGAGTGTCTGTCCTTGAGCTTTGTTTATCGTCATAGCGAATGCTGCTTTCAGGGGAAATTGTACTCTTTTGAATTGGAATGGCAAATCGGTAGGGATTATTGGAATACGGGGAATTAACACTTCTTCTCCCTTTGCTGTTCCTGTCATAATTATTGCTCTCACAATATTGCGTCCCAGTTGTGTAATTTGTAGACGTGTGCCATTACACATTCTTGGTGC
The DNA here is from genome assembly GCA_905332375.1 of Pieris macdunnoughi. Lineage (NCBI taxonomy): Eukaryota > Metazoa > Arthropoda > Insecta > Lepidoptera > Pieridae > Pieris > Pieris macdunnoughi. The sequence continues at coordinate 1,160,260 of CAJOBZ010000070.1, read as the reverse complement.
GTCAAGATTTCGCATCAACAGGACCGGGACACCTACTTTTAGCCTCAACTTATGGGAAGGCACCCCCGATAATTCTAAGGAGTTAAGAAATTCTACAGGGAACGATGTCACCTTCCACATCTGACATGATTTATTCGTTGATCTGCCCCACTACTTCGTTTGTCGGTGCTAAAATTGCCCTTTCGCACAGCCATTGTCTGTTCTTCATATTGGTTGCAAGATCGGGATAGACGTTGTTCTTTAAGTCATCCATGTTACAGACAACATTACAAAATTCACGATTCAATGTAATCATTCCGTCACTATTTGTTTCCATACGGTCTTCTCCGATTTTCAGAAGAGCATCCGCATATTGCACCAATTGTGTATCACTGTGCAGTTGTACTCGCATATTTGTAGTCAGACAAAAAATTTTTACATGCACCCATAATGGAGACGCTTTTAAACATGCATTTATTTCATCTGCCGGCGTGCCTCTAGTAATTACCGGCAGAGTCTGTCTAAAATCGCCAGCTAAAAGTACCACCATACCACCCATGATACTTAGGTTACTCTTAATATCTTTTATGGTCCGATCTAGTGCTTCTATCGCTCTTTTGTGGGACATGGTACATTCATCCCAAACCAACAGCTTACATTGCTGTAACATTCGTCCACGGTCACTATTTTTAGTAATGTTACAAACTGGCATTTCCTCATGAGCTAAGTTCAATGGCAGTTTAAGTACTGAATGTGCCGTTCGGCCACCATTAAGTAACGTAGCTGCTATTCCAGAAGAAGCTACAGCAACAGCAACTCCTTTATCTTTACGAATTTGGGCTAAAAGTAAATTTAAAAGAAATGTTTTACCCGTGCCTCCTGGCGCATCCAAAAAGAATAAACCACCTTCGCCACTTTCGATTTTTTGCACAACATTCTCAAAAACTAATTTTTGTTCTGGGTTTAGACGCGGAACAGACTCAGTTATTTGTTGTTGTAAAGAAGCAGCATCGTAACTCAATTCTCTTATTATATCACTGCAAACTTCCCCAGTTCTTTGCGGCCTGCTCAACCCAAAATCTGACAAATCTTTCCCAGTTATAGTTATGACTTGGTCTTCTATCTTTGTTAGGGCTTCATTAAAAATGAAATCATTGTATGTAACGTTTGGATTATGATGTTGTACTCTGTGTAAAATATCGTCGGCCATTTGAATTTTGTACCTTTCCCACAGTTGTTGAGGGTTTGAAAGCCCACATGTCGCTATTAGTATAGCAAAAAGCATTCTCACCTTGGCCGCTGATCTACATTGTGCAGCCTCTTCCAGTGTTATATTCCAATGATTGTCATCCTCCAATAATCCTCTTGCCTCACATGCCTCTCGAAATGTTGAAAATTCTTGATTGTTGTATTTTTTGAGATCATTGAAAGAGGTTGGCCCACGCACATGGTGTAGAAGCATCCTTAAACAAAAACATTCCATGTTAGTAACATGGACTGTGTAAACCCGTCCTAAGGCATCTCCAGATTTGACACCAGGCCAGTTCTGAACCGAAGTTCCTTGAATTCGGCGTTTCCAAGTTTTTCTGGTTGCGTCCCATGTGTAATATCTCGGTACCTCAGCATACATAAGAGTTCTTGCAAACTCATCTCTTATGCAAAGTTCAAAAAAAGCTGTAAGGGTGGTTTTTGGTCGAGTAGATAGTCGCTCGTGGAAATTATCTTCTGTAAAATAAACTCGTTCACCGTTCTCTAAGTGTACACTTAGATGTGTAACGGTGGGGTGCCTTTCGTGCAACGGGAACCCTAATAACCGCCACACGGCTTCGTTGCTGCTAACATAACGACCAGATTGATATGTATGTACTTCATTTACGCGATTTGCAAGCTCTGTGCTCCTAAAATTGAAAATAGCTTGGTCACTGCCTTTGTTAATATATTTGCAGATATATTTGATAGCGCGCACTGAACTGCAAGCCTCAACATTTATATGGGCGTTAAATATTTTTAATAGAATAGCGGAATAAGGGACCACCTAACTATTATCAATAGTGACGTAACTCCCATTTCGTAGTTTCACAGATGCCGTTCGACCTCCGTCTGCTGGTGCTCTTCTACGATAGAGTGGGTATCCGTTTTCACTGTGGACAGTGTCTTTGTGTAATTTGCGAGGAAATTTCTTTGTGCATTTTCCATCTTTCATGCAAGGGCACTGAGGATTTTCAGGTCCACATGGACCATGAATCATGTTTTTAACTATAATATCATGAAGTGTCTTGTCAGTGCTTGGATCGGGTATTTCTGCGCTGATAATATTATCAATTTGATCGGGTCTCAACTTGTCTTTTAACCACAATAATATGTGGACATGTGGTAGGCCACGCTTCTGCCACTCTATGGAATACATAAAGCAGATCACTTCTCCAAATATTCTGCCTTTGGAAATAACAGACATAAGTTTTTTAACTTTCAACCTAAAAACTCTTGCGACTACATCATGCCTATCAATCGCGCTTTGACCCGGCATTAATTCATTTACTATTTCCGGCCATGCTGGGTTGCAAGTAAACGTAACGAATAAGTCAGGACGACCATATGTACGTACATAAGCAAACGCATCCTGAGTATATTCGTGTAAGTACCTCGGACTATTTACAAATGAAGACGGTAAAATTATCATTCTACCAATATCATTTGGATTTAGATTAGCGTCATTCGCTACTGCGTCTTGAAGGTGGATATAATTTTCTGCTCTTAATTTAGTTTGATTTAATGTTATGTATCGTAATCGTTCACTTTCTACCTTAACGTACATATCAACATAAAACTGATTGGCCAGTTGCCTGCATCGTGATATAATATTAAAATCATTTTCTCTAATCATGATATGAAAGGCATAAAAGTCAAACTCAAACTCAAACTCAAAATATCTTTATTCAAGTAGGTAACCAAGTACACTTTTGAATCGTCAAGTTAAATTAATCGTAAATTTACATTTACTACCAGTTCGCAAGTCAAGGGCGTAGAGCGGGTAAGAAGAACTGGCAAGAAACTTTCCGCCACTCTTTTTAATCGCCAAGTATTGTCATACAAATTGTTTGAACTGGAGCAATTCAATCCCAAGGATTAGGATCATTTAAGTAGTCCTCAAATTTATAAAAAGCTTTGTTGATTAATTTTCGTTTAACGAGGGCTTTGAATTTATTTAGTGATAATTCTCTAATTTCGCTTGGGAGCTTGTTGTAAAAACGAATACAATTTCCATATAAGGAGTGGTTTATCTTTTGGAGCCTGGTTGGTCGTACACTCAAATTAGTTCTATTTCGCTTATTATACTGGTGAAAGTCACCATTTGTTTTAAAATCGTTTATATTTTTTTGGACATACAACAAGGCTTCAAGAATATATTGACCAGATAGTGTCATAATATTTAATTCCTTAAACTTATTCCGTACCGACTCCCTCGGAGAAACACAACAAATACCCCGAACAGCCCGCTTCTGCAGCACAAATATGGATTGAACCTCTGCAGCAGCACCCACAGTAAAATGCCGTACGACATAACGCTATGAAAGTAGCTATGGTACACAATTTTAGCCGTGTCCTCATCAGTAAACTGTCGGATTTTCTTTACTGCATATGCTGCAGAGCTCAGCCTATTCGAAAGAGTCTCTATGTGTGGGCCCCATTGGAGTTTACTATCTATTGTTATGCCTAGAAAAACAGTTTTGTCAACAAAGTTTAGTTCACTGTCCTTAATTTTCAGGTTACCAATATCTCGCTTTACGCTAGTAGTTGTAAATCTAATACATTTTGTTTTATTCTCATTAAGCAATAAGTTATTTACATTAAACCAGTTAACTATACGAGAGATAGAATTGTTTACATCGTCCAATAATACGTTATTCCTATTCACTTTAAATAGAAGTGAAGTGTCATCAGCAAACAATACCATCTCATGAACTTCGTTGACAAAGAATGGGAGGTCATTTATGTAAATCAGAAATAAGAAAGGCCCGAGAATCGATCCTTGGGGGACGCCCATTGATACCTGCGAACCCGGAGAGGTGACTCCATTGACATGAACTCTTTGGATCCTTCCCTTTAAATATGAATTCATCAGGCTGGAAGCTTTGCCATCAACGCCATAGTGTTGAAGCTTTCCAACGAGTATATCAGGATGAACACAGTCAAAGGCCTTTGACAGGTCACAAAAGACGCCGACTCCATCATATTATTCTTCCCAGGCGTTAAATATGTCCGAAATCAACTTCACACCGGCATCGATTGTGGAGCGACCCTTAGTGAAACCATACTGTTTATTATGTAAGAGTTAATTTTTATTAAAATGTAAAGAAAGCTGGTCTAGCATTATCTTTTCAAAAACTTTGCTCAACGCAGCGAGCACGGAAACAGGTCTGAAGTTTGACGGATCAGACTCACTACCGGCCTTGAACAACGGTGTAATCTTACTTAATTTCATTTCGTCCGGAAAGACTCCACAATCGATACATCTGTTAAAAATTATAGACAATTCAGAGCTTATTACATTAATAACGGAATTTAAAATGACTGTTGACATACCCCATATATCTTTACTTTTTTTTAAATTAATAAGCTTAAAAGTTTTAACGATATCATTACAAGTTAAATGTTTAAACTGAAATTTAATATTACATTCAGGTACACATTTTTCTAGCAATGAGATCGCAGCAGCAGGTGAAGAATCTAGGGACTTGGTCGTATTTAGTGGTACATTTGTAAAGAACTCTTCAAAAGAAGAAGCTACCTCTGGGTCAGATTTTATTAACTTCCCTTTAACTTTTAACATATAATCAGTTCGTTTGTCAGACGTTTTACCTGATTCTTCATTTATTATTTTCCAGGTAGCTTTTACTTTATCCATGCTATTTTTTATTTTTGAACTTAAATATTGAGACTTTGCAGTTTGGCAATCTTTTTTGAAATTATTTGAATACAACCTAACATATTCCCTAAATTCCACACTAGTGTTATATTGCATTTCGTCATAGATTTCATATAATTTTAACCTTTTCCTGTGTAACTCCTCATTTGCCCAGTCACAGAAACTTGTTTTCTCAGAGACCAATAAAGTCTTTTGAGTAAATACTTTCTTGAATTCATCAATAAATGATCCAAAAAAGTATTGTATAAATTATTAGGGGATGAGTTGCCACACAGAAATGGCATTCTATAGACCAATGCTTCTCTAAATCTGTCCAAACGGTCATTTGTAATAGGAGTTATCACAATTTTCTTCTTTTTACATGTTTTTTGTTTCCTTAATTGGAATTCAAACCATTGACCAGTGTGATCAGATTTAAATCTATTGAAAATACAAACATTCAAAGGGGCTATGTCACTATATATATTATCTATACAAGTTGCGGTGCTAGCTGTTATTCTTGTGGGTGAATGAAATTGATTTATTAAATTGTATGAACGAAAAAGACTAAGTATGCGTACACTTGAATTAGAATGACAAAGTAAATTGACATTAAAGTCCCCACACACAATTAGCCCTTTATTACACTTTACTAATTTACACAATATCTCCTCTAATACATTTTCAACATTATTATAGACAGCTGATGGAGGACAATATAGACATACAACAATGAATTGCTCCAGTTCCACACAGGAGATTTCAATAGTTAGTTCTACAGAGAGGCTGATAATATCCTTTCTTTCTTTGCATTTAAGTTTTTTACTTATTAGGATTAATGAGGCACCATGAATTGCATTTTCTCTGCAAAACACACTACCAACCCTGTGGTTACAAAAATTAAACAAAACTTCATATTTTTTTAACCAGTGCTCTGTTATGCACAAAAAGTCTATTTTTTGACTATTCAAGAATAGTTCAATTTCTAATTCTTTATTTTTCATCCCCTGTATATTTTGATGAACCACAATAATTTTTTGGGAATGAATTTTATCACATAATATACTTACCTTATTATTGCAAGAGTGGTGCTCTGTTGTCCTATTATCTAATTTAAATAAATATTATTTGGAATTTCTTCCAAGGTCTTATAATCTAATGCTTGCTCAATAGAAGCAAGGGGTCTAGCCAAATTCTTGGCTGTCATCTCTATAAAATATGATAGCGAAACAGCTATCTGTCTTTTTAAGAAAGCAGGTAGGTAATAATATCTACCCTTTGTAATAAAAAACTTTTTCGTATACCTATTGGTATCTATGACACAAAATTTATCATTATACATTGCCAATGTATGCAATGTTTGATTAAGAATATATCTTGTGTCATTTTCTTCCTTAGGAAAGCTTTGGCTATAGGGAAATGTAAACATAACAATCCTCTTAGAGTCTAAACAACAAAGTTTTTCATATAATACTAAAAGATCATGTTTATTTACATTTTCCCTGTTCCCTATAAAAATTATTAAATTATTACATTTATCATTGTTTTTGATTATATGATTTTTCACAATGTTTTTAAAAGTGGCATTGGGATAGCAGCTGTTTTTAAATGTTTGGCCGTCATTTAATTGTACAATAGTACCCATGTCCTTACCCATTTCATCGGAATACATTAAATTCCTTTCTTTTGCCTTAATTTTTTCCTTTAACTGAGTGTTTGTTGTGGTGTAGGTGAGGCTGTGAGTGTGTTGTGATGTCTGTGGTAATTGGAGGCTTTTATAATTGCAACCATAAGTTTTATTCTGTAATTGCTCATAACATTCTGCGGTGTAATTAGAAATTTGAAGCAGATCTTCCATTGCAGAAGAATATTTTTCTACCATACATTGTGATTCTTCAAATTTAGAAGTGAGACTGTTTGTAAGTTCTTGTAATTTTAAAATTTCTGTTTTTAAATCTAATGTGTCAGATTCATATTTTAATTTAGCATTTTCAGTTTCAATTAAATGCAAGTCAAGTTCATTTTGAAGTTGTGTGTTTTGAACTTTTAAATCCACACTGTTTACATTTCTATATTGTTTTACTAGCTTCTGTGTCTTTTTAATGTATTTATTAATTTTAATATATTTTCTTATTTTGTTTTTACCTAAACTTTTTACATTATGAGTTGGTGTAGAACCTGAATCATGAATTAATGTATTATATAAAATGTTTGTGTGTGTATCTTTTACACTTTGTGATACTGCCTCCAGGTTATTAATATATTGTTGAGCCTCCAATAGCTGTTTTTCAAGACTTCTTATGCGCAGCAAAGCAACTTCATACTCATTACCATAACTATCAAGTTTATTTAATTCCTGCTGAAGCATAACACACTGATCTTTGAGTGAATTATTTTCTTGAAATAGCAAGGACATTTCATTTTTGAGCTTCCTGTTGCCTTCCAGCACACTTAAGAGTTCTTTTTCATTTTCTTCTCTTTCACTTGTTAACTGGGTACATAAATCCCTGCAAGACTGCAATTCAGTCAGTGCTAATTTAAGTTTAGACTCTTCTTGCAAAGCCAAGCCTCTGCGAGTCATCATATTGTATAATAGGGACTGTATGCAATGAACAAGCGAAAAAGGTATGTATATATAACTGTTATGTGTGAGTGGTGGTAGTTGTACTATTTATTACCTATAAATATATAATGAAACCTAAATACACACAAAATGGGCTTATTTTGTCAAGTAAATTATGTGGTATTAATTGTCTGGGCGAATGTTTTCGTCGTCGATTTTGCTTCCACTAGTTGTCAAGCAAAATGAGACATAAACCGTGCCAATGTGTGATGGACGTAGCTCCAAAAACTGAGCAGTATTTTATGATCTTATGTAGTCAGTAAATATAACTTAAATAGAACAAAATACTCCCCAGGTCTGACGATATTTTAAACTACGTTACCGTTAAGGCGTTGAGTTGACAGCCGGTTTTAGATCCCTGTTTTGCCAAGTTCTCGCGACAAAAAACACTGTATAATCACTTTATATTATACACAAATCTTATTTTTAACTATATTACCCTAATTTAACTAAATTTAAACCCTTAAAATTATTATTTTTTAAAATTAAATGTAGAGGTTGTTTTCTTACAACCTACCACCAGAGTTGCCAGATCGGAAAAAGTCCATACATGATACCTTTTTGTTAGGCAAGGGCAGGCCAGTTACAGGATCGACTTGTGGAATTTGAAAGTGATACCCTTCTTGCCCTTTGCTAAATATTAGCGGATATTGTAACGCATCGTAAAATTTATGTGTATCCGGCACCCTAGTTAGTGTGTTATCACGGGCATGTAAAACTATATCACGGGAAGCAAACTGTTCACCACAAACCATGGCTGCGACTTCATTTATTAAAGGTGCATTATATCGTCTTTCGTGTTCCCCACTTGGTGTACGATCTGGGTGAATCACCAACTTATAATCATCTCCCGGCATTCTTTCTAAGGCTGTTGTGAAAGTGTTTATTAGGCGGTTATGTTCATGCAACATTCTCTGAATCTTTAAGACAATATCCTTTTCTACTAATTGAATGTTTTGACACCTGCGGTCAACCTCGTCGTTTTCATTTCCCATAAAATAAATCTGTAAAAATTTTGGTTGCTCATTATTTGTAGGAAGCAAAGAACCAATCCTATGATAGATTTGACCTTGGATTGTAAAAGTAGATGAAAACCCAGGCATAACCACCTCATTTTCTACACCAAATGACGTCATTTGAAAGCATGAATTATATTTCCTTATTTTGATTAAAAAACGCCGCGATTCGTTGTTATCACCTAAAAGTAAAGACTTCAATGGTTCCTCTGGTTCTCCAAGTATTGGAATTGAAACCTTGCCACCAGAACAACACATACCCGGAGTTTCTTCTTTCCACTTGAGTGCTTCACAATGTATACATTTTTTATCCATTCCACCTATGAGAAGTAATCGATGGTTATTATACTCAATCGATGGGTCATAATCAAAAGCAGCATTGTGGAATGCTCCCCATGTATACATTGTAAACGCATTTCTCCTTTCTGACTGCCGTTCAGCATTTAACACACGTCGTCTTTGGGATTCTTCTGGCATCTCTGCAGCTATCAATGATGCGTGTCGCTCAGCATCTAAAATCTGCCGGGCCTGAGTCTGTTCATAGGTTTCGGCAGCTCTTTGCGTTGCGTGTCGCTCAGCATCTATAATCTGCCGGGCCTGAGTCTGTTCATAGGTCTCGGCAGCTCTTTGCGTTGCGTGTCGCTCAGCATCTATAATCTGCCGGGCCTGAGTCTGTTCATAGGTTTCGGCAGCTCTTTGCGTTGCGTGTCGCTCAGCATCTAAAATCTGCCGGGCCTGAGTCTGTTCATAGGTCTCGGCAGCTCTTTGCGTTGCGTGTCGCTCAGCATCTAAAATCTGCCGGGCCTGAGTCTGTTCATAGGTTTCGGCAGCTCTTTGCGTTGCGTGTCGCTCAGCATCTATAATCTGCCGGGCCTGAGTCTGTTCATAGGTCTCGGCAGCTCTTTGCGTTGCGTGTCGCTCAGCATCTATAATCTGCCGGGCCTGAGTCTGTTCATAGGTTTCGGCAGCTCTTTGCGTTGCGTGTCGCTCAGCATCTAAAATCTGCCGGGCCTGAGTCTGTTCATAGGTCTCGGCAGCTCTTTGCGTTGCGTGTCGCTCAGCATCTAAAATCTGCCGGGCCTGAGTTTGTTCATAGGTCTCGGCAGCTCTTTGCGTTGCGTGTCGCTCAGCATCTATAATCTGCCGGGCCTGAGTCTGTTCATAGGTCTCGGCAGCTCTTTGCGTTGCGTGTCGCTCAGCATCTAAAATCTGCCGGGCCTGGAGTCTGTTCATAGGTCTCGGCAGCTCTTTGCGTTGCGTGTCGCTCAGCATCTATAATCTGCCGGGCCTGAGTCTGTTCATAGGTTTCGGCAGCTCTTTGCGTTGCGTGTCGCTCAGCATCTAAAATCTGCCGGGCCTGAGTTTGTTCATAGGTCTCGGCAGCTCTTTGCGTTGCGTGTCGCTCAGCATCTAAAATCTGCCGGGCCTGAGTTTGTTCATAGGTCTCGGCAGCTCTTTGCGTTGCGTGTCGCTCAGCATCTAAAATCTGCCGGGCCTGAGTTTGTTCATAGGTCTCGGCAGCTCTTTGCGTTGCGTGTCGCTCAGCATCTAAAATCTGCCGGGCCTGAGTTTGTTCATAGGTCTCGGCAGCTCTTTGCGTTGCGTGTCGCTCAGCATCTAAAATCTGCCGGGCCTGAGTTTGTTCATAGGTCTCGGCAGCTCTTTGCGTTGCGTGTCGCTCAGCATCTAAAATCTGCCGGGCCTGAGTCTGCTCCTCAGATTCTTGGGATCTAGCTACTTGCGCAGTTCGAGCTCTTTTAGAGCTACGCGCTAAATTAGATTTACGCTTGCGAGGCATATTACTTAACCAGTTACCTACCTAAAGTAATAAAAACAGGTAAGTACTTATGCAAAAAAAATTCTTTAGCTGACAAAAAAATTTAGTTAAAGGTACTGAGTACGAAACTATACTTAAGGTAGGTACTTATACACATGAAATAAAACAAAAACAAAACGAATTGCTAAACTAAAACTAAATGTTAAAAAAAATATACTATCCACATGGAATAAAAACAAAATGAATCGATAAAATTATATGCGAAACTACTGGAACTATTTTATTCACAAAACAACATTACTTACCTATTAATACTCAATAAAAACTATGCTGACCTTCTTAGGTACCGTAACTACTTACTAAATGTGAAAAAACTTAAAAAACCTGCCTACTAATCTACTACAATTTTATACCTATCCTAAAAAATGAATTAAAGTATTTATTTTACCTATTAACTATAATTCTACCTACTACTAACTTATGCTAAACTAATAATAACAACCAAAACAACTAAGTAAATAACACAAAATGCTTATCCAAGAAACCCTAAACACCAATGAAAACGTAAAGAAAGCGAATACGTTGCAGCTCAAAATTGTAGATATCGCATGCGTCCGCCAACGACGTCTGCCCTCACGTATCTGCCCGTTCGGGTAAGCATACTTTGTGATCTACACTCCTCCCACCGAGCCATCCGCGTCCCCCGCACGTCTTTGCCGCCGCGCCCGCCAGCCCCGCCACACCACACCATGCATCGTCACACTTACACATTCATAGTGTATAGGCCGATGGGCCTGATGGACATGTCAGGCAGAAAGTATTCTAAAAGCTGGCTAGGAGTATTTGAATTATGCGATACATAACTGCACCCCGCGTTTTCACCCGCATAATTCCGGGATCGGGATCGGGATAAAAAGTAAAGATGTCCTTTCCCAAGGTTCCATCTATCTCTATACCAAAATTCATCAAAATCGGTTCAGCGGTTTAGGCGTGAAAAGGTAACAGACAGACAGACAGAGTTACTTTCGCATTTATAATATTAGTAGGGATAAAGGTCGGTGTTACTTTCTTACGTATGTACATAGAAATTATATTGAGCTTTTTAAAGGATGAAGATATTCTTGATCAGTCATCTGCGGAACGCCTTGCGCACAGGACGTATCCTTGTGTACAAAAATTCGTATCGCGAAATTAAATATCTATAAGTAAATGAACTGTTATTAACCTACGATTAATTGGTATATTAAGTTAAGTGTTTTCGTATTATTCTGTCCTTAATGTAAAAGTGATTTGAATTGTGAAGTGAATTGAACTTGATTCTTAAACTTTTTTCTTTATTCTAACTTGGATATTTGGACAGCAATGTGGGGAATGCAATGAAGGCCTCTTTGATGGGGCAGTTTGCTCATCATGTAAACAGACTTTCCACTATAATTGTATAGGAATTACAGAGGGAGGCTATCGAAAACTGGGTGATAGAAAATTAAGTGTAAATCAGGTGGACAAATGAATACACCGACACTTTCTCCAATGCATGAACCATCACGTAAGTTGTTAGAAGAGATAAAAACCCTGTCATCCAGAATGACAGCCTTCGAAGAATTAGTAAGCGAGATAATGTTAGTGAGAGATGAGTTTTCTGGGCTAAAATCTTCAGTCGTAGAAGCTAGCACAATTGTAAAGGACTTTGGATTACGACTCCAAAATATAGAGGATAGGCTTTTGGATGTGGAAAAAACCAAAGAACTAATTAATAATTTACAAAGCAGAGTGGATGTCTTAGAATGTGAAAAGGATGCGGCTGAGCAATGGAATATAATGAACAACGTTGAGTTAAAGGGAGTACCACAGACGGCAAATGAAAACCTGCTTGATTTAATAATAAGCATAGGATCTAAAGTAAATTATGCTGTGACAAAACAGCAGTTAAATTTTATAGCCCGAACACCATCGAGGGATTCTAATCATCCGAAGCCGATTGTTGCGTGTATCAACAGCAGGTATGTTAAGGAGAACTTTGTGGCGGCAGTCAGATTATTTTACAGGGATAGTTCCCTTTCCGCCAACCTATTAGGACTTAAAGGCTCCGCCAAAATATTTGCAAATGATCACCTGACTTCTCGCAACAAGATTCTTTTAAATAAGACAAAGCATTTAGCCAAGGAAATGGACTGGCGGTATGTTTGGGTCAAACACTGCAAGATTCAAGTGCGAAGAGGTGACTCATCGCCGGTTCTCACAATAAAGCCAGACAAAGATCTTTTGAAAATAACGAAAGGTGGAATGTGACTTTTTTTTCGCACGGTATTTCATCCAGCTCAATTATATATATTTTCATCATTACTTTTTATTATTGATACATTGTATTTGAGAATCACTGGCTTCACAAGACCTATCTATTGTTCGCGCTGGGTCGACCTGATATCCTGCTGTACTTCAATGTTTGCAAAATTAATATCTTATAGAATACTGAGGGTACTAAATAATTTGCATCATTTTATTTGGCTATATTGTCTCACTTATTTCAATATTACATTAAGACTTTCAGTAATGTTAATCGAGTTGGTATTATATAAGATATATCAGTATTTCTGCATATACACTCGGCGTCAAAAAAATCGCACCTTTCTTAAAATTCGTGTCAAGCGATTATAACTTCTAAGATCCTTCTTGTACCCTATCAATATTAGTATCATTTAAAAGCTCAATTAATAAGCTTTCAAAAAAATAATCATTTGTTTACGGAAAATAAAAAACCACAAATCGCCAGCACTTTGATTAAAAAGTGGCGATGTACGCATTTGGAGGCTCACTAATTGTACCACGGACGCGTATAAAACGAGGGGGGGTAAAAGTCAATTATGGGTTATTCGCTATCTAGACATCACAGAAGTCACACCTGAAGAGCTTCGACAATAAAAACCCCAGTGAAAATGGATACCATGGCAGAAGAAGCAGCTCAAGTGGTGGCCCTACCTCAAACCCGACTACGGCAGGTTGAAGTTGCTCGGCAACTGAAAATCAGCCGATTTCGAGTGCAACGGGTATACCAATGGTTTCAAGAGACTGGAGGTTACATCTGGAGGACTGGAGGAGACATGGATCCGGGAGACGTCGCTGCACTACCGTCAGAGATGTTCGCTACATTGTGTCGACGTCTTTGCGGAACCGCTTCTCCAAGGCTGTGGAGCTGCAGCAGTGGCTTCGAGCTACTCGAAGGACAGCAGACAGCGTCTCCACTATCAGAAGAAGGCTGTGAGAAAAGAATTTGATGCCCCGGAGAGCTGCTACAGGCCCCCAATTGACTGCCATCCACCGGACGAACAGGAAGCGATTTTACGAAACGCACGTGCCGTGGACATTCGACCAGTGGAGGAATGTCCTGTTCTCCGACGAAACCCGAGTGTGCCTGTATACCATAGACATGGGTAAGAGAGTCTACAGGCGACCAGGGGAGCGTTTCACACCAGCCTGCACCGAGGAAACCGTCGGGTATGGAGGAGGATCCTGCATGTTCTAGGGCGGCATTTCTATCGACGGCAAAACAGACCTCGTGTGCGGCTCCAGAGCTGGAGATGGTCGCGGCCAGAGGTCTCTGACTGCCCACCGGTATATCACCGAGATTTTGGAGGAGCATGTGGTCCCATGTGCAGGTTTTGTCGGCGCCAACTTCGAGTTCATGCACGACTACGCCCGGTGCCACACAGCCTTGATTGTCAAGGACTACCTACGTCGAGTTGGCATCAAGGTTATGGACTGGCCAGCAAGAAGCCCAGACCTCAATCCTATCTAGCACCTCTGGGACGAGCTGAAACGGCGAGTTTGGGCCCGTAATCCAGCTCCTGCCACTCTCGATGAGTTTCGAGATGCCGTCATCGAGGGGTGGGACAATATTCTCCAGGAACACGTCGTGACGCTCATCAGGTCTATGACTGACCGCTTGGAAGCTGGTCGGAGGGCCAGAGGAGGCAACACTAGGTTTTAAGACTTATTTATAATTATTGTTATTGTTTATTTTTAATTTTTGTATTGTTCATTTTCTTTGTAATTTTGATCAGAATACACATTTATTCACATTTTCCCAGAATTTTCTTTTTTTATGGGGGCGGTTACCAATTTCCTACCGTTTTCAAATAAGGGATTTCATTAGCTTTCAAATGATACTAATAATGATAGGGTACAGGAAGGATCTTCGGAGTTATAATCGCTTGACACAAATTTTAGAAAAGGTGCGATTTTTTTGACGCCGAGTGTATGATACCCATCTAAATTATTTAATATTCTTGTTGAAAGTATCAAAATATAGAAATGGTACAAGTAACGCCATCTAATGACAGTTATGTCAAAATGTATTACTGTGGTCTATTGTATCTGTGATGTGTTTGAATAAATTAGTCGTTCTTTGTCACTGCAAGTGATTGCGTTTCATTTAAGGTTATGGGCCCAGCGCACCTCTATACTTTTGTTAAAAGCAGTAATTTTGTGTCGAGAAGTAAGTTTCGGACTTATTGAAGTTATAATTGTATCGATTGTGTTATCCAGTAAGTTAACTAACGAGGATGGCATCGAATTGCCTAGTCAACGTGCCCAAACTGAAAGGCAGAGAAAATTACTCAGAATGGGTTTTCGCTGCACAGAATTTTCTAGTCCTGGAGGATATGGTGCATTGCATCAGGCCAATACCTGGGAAGACGATAGAAACTGCAGAAGATGCGAAAACAAAGGCAAAGCTTATCATGACTATAGACAGCGCCTTGTACGTGCATATCAAGGAAGTCAAAACATCGTCAGAACTTTGGAACAAGCTTAAGTCATTATTTGATGATTCCGGATTTTCGCGAAGAATATCTCTTTTGCGAAACCTTATTTCAATACGGTTGGAAAACTGTGCTTACATGCAGGCGTACGTCACGCTGATCGTCGAGACAGGTCAAAAGTTGAGCGGGACAGGTTTTAAAATCAGTGACGGCTGTCTTTTACTAGCTGGATTGACGGAAAAATTCATGCCGATGATCATGGCCATTGAGCATTCAGGTATCCAAATTACAACGGACGCCATTAGAACCAAGCTGATGGATATGGAAACGGAAGTTCGGGGTTCTCAATCTAGTGAAATTGGTGGGGCATTTGCAAGTGGCGCACAGAAGTGGCAACCTAAGAAAAATAAAAATGTGTCAGCCGGTGCGCAAAGTCAAGCTAAGTCAAATGTCAGTGTCAGTGGTGGTGCCAAAAGTCATGTCAAATGTTACCAGTGTAAACAAACGGGTCACTACAAGAATCAATGCCCAAATAATGATAATTCAAGTAATTATTCGAAAGTATTGCAACGTAAACAGAGTAATGCATTCAGTGCAGTGTTTTTGAGTGGCCAATTCAACAAGTACGACTGGTACATCTGGACTCTGGCGCGAGTATGCACTTGACGGCCAATGAAAAGTGGATAAAGGATGCAACATACCACGATATGCGGGAGATATGTGTTGCAAACAACGAGAAACTTCAAGTATTATGTTCCGGCGACGTAAATATTGTGACGAAAACTGATCAATGTGAATATGAGATACCAGTGAAAGATGTTATGTGTGCTCCAGGATTGACAGGAAATTTATTGTCAGTAAGCCAATTGATCGAGTATAGAGTTCAATTTACGTCAGAAGGCTGTAACGTGTTCAACAGAAATAATGAAATGGTGGCTATGGCTGTGCTCAGTAACGGAGTGTACAAGGTGAGACTTGCTGACAGTGAAGTGACAAGTTTAGCAGTGTCAGGAGATGTCTGGCACAGAAGACTAGGCCATGTCAATAGCACTTATTTAAATAAAATGTCAATTGCTGTGGAAGGAATGGATCTCCAAGAAAAAGTTGACATAAATAAGTCATCTTGTCCTGTATGCTGTGAGGGCAAACAGTGTCGTCTGCCATTCCCAAGTGGTTCTAGATGCAATGAGTTGCTAGGTTTGGTACACACTGACATTTGTGGACCAATGGAGCATGAATCGTTGGGAGGCTCGAGGTATTATATCTTGTTCATTGACGACTTCAGCCGAATGATAGCAGTGTACTTCTTAAAGCATAAAAGTGAAGCGCTCAGATGTTTTGCAGAATATAAAGCCAAAGTGGAGAAGCAAACGAAAAAAATCTTGAGAAGCGATAATGGGTGTGAGTACTGCAATAAAGAATTTGACTCACTTCTCAAGAATGAAGGTATTATACACCAAAGAAGTAATCCGTACACACCCGAGCAGAATGGTGTATCGGAACGGAATAATCGTACTGTGGTGGAAAAAGCAGATAGATAGATAAAAAACAAAAAATTATAAACAATCTGCACATTTGTACTTTATACCTATGATCTGAAAATTGTGGTAACTCCTTTTTAGATTGGAGATAACATTTTAAAAACTCTGTTGTTGTCGTTCGTTTCTGAAGTTTAATTGATATTTGTAAAATCCATGGAATTCTTTATAATCAGTGCGGGTACGATTTTAATTTGTAAGAATGGAAAAATCGTTTCTGGAGCATCAATGAAATACCATGACCTCTGAGGTAAGTTAAGTACTATTCCTGCAGATTCTAGAAAATCTATTTCCAACAATGTTCTAGTATTATTTTCATCTGGCATTGCAGAAAATGTAATGGGTACACAACGATTACCAAATTTATTTCAATCGTTATAACTTTGAGCTTCATCTGTTTTGTGGACCCAGCAGCCAAATTAATTATAGCTTATTTGTCCGTGAAAGTGTAGCCTTCTTTTAATTAATAATTAATATAATGTAGAACCAGCGATACTTGTACGAGCCGCGGAGTCTAAATAAGCGTACCCATTTGAATTTTTAATCGTTACTTCAATTATAGGTATTTTTACTCCGTCCGTTTATTAATAATATAATAAAATTGCACTGGCTTTGGTGGCGTTTTCTTACTTTTGCAGTTCAAGCAATTGCTCCTGTACTCTCCCGGGGTGCCACAACCATAACACTTAACACCTGGCTTCTCCATATTCTTTGCTTTTTCATTATATTGTTTTTTCCTGCACTCATCTTCTGTGTGACCCCTCTTGTTACAATAATTGCACCTTTTGGTTATTAATTTTTCTCCCTCTTCATCTTTCTTTAAACTTTGAAAATGACGTCCTTTTGTCAGTAGATCCCGAAAAGTTTTAATTTCTGACCTTGGAATATGTTTTTTCAAATAAATGTTTAGCAAACCAAATAAATCAATTTGATCATCTTCTTTGTGCCGTTGTGTTGGTAATTGTGATAAAAGTGCACGTTTTGTACAAAGAAATGTGTCAATTGATTCCTTGAGACCTTGGCGTGTAGAAAATAATTAATAGACCACCTTTGATCATAACAATAATTTAAAAGTTCATAGTAAAATAACGAGTACGGATGCGCATTAAAATCCCCTAGTATGTAAACAGATTCTATGCCATACTCATCAACAATAGCACTCACCACACTTAGACAGTCCGTAAACACTGGCAAGTTGTCCTGCGAGTCCGTAGGCACACACACTACTATTATGGGTCGATCACTCGTTATTATTTTTATTGCACAAACTCGAGAATTATTACTCGGTAACACTATCACGTTATTGAACACACTCCTCCTCCACAGCAGGGCCACCCCTCCATAGGGCCTCCCCCGCAGCATTCCCTCTGATGTGTCGATCGCTGATGTTCCCGTGTACCCGAAGTCCGCCTCAATACTGCCAAGATATGAGATCTCGCTCGGTAGCAACCATGTTTCCTGAAGAGCTATGATGTCTGAGTGACGACATAAATCCCTGATACACTCTAAGGATCGTTTAATATTTTTACAATTAAATGTTGTCATTGCGTATACGCCGTTATCCATTATTTACATTTACAAGGCCGGAATTCATATTTGTTTCATTTATAATATGGCGATTTTAATAATGTACAAAGCGCCTAAAAATAATTCCTTTAGGCCAGAGTTTATCATCTAAAAATAATGACAAGTTGTCCTCAGGTATCATGAACTTGTACGCTAAATGGTTGTTATGTCTTTTAATTGATATTTTTTTTAGCGATATATTCACTTGAGCTTTCTTGAGAACATAATCTATGATATCCGATTCAACCGTATCTTTATGTACATTGCTTATAAAAATAGGTATAAACCTTTCCGCCGCCTTGAAATTAACACCGTCACTGGCTTGACCCGTCATTCCTGCAAAACGTTGTTTACATTTTGTTTTACGTCTCGTAACGGTTTGCCACGCACCATCCGTGGGCTCGATATTATCAACTGGAAAAACCGTCTTGATCAGTTGTCCAGAGCTCATTTGTTGAGTTACGCTTGTCTCCGCTGAAGCCTCCGCATTCACCGTCGCCCCTGTCGTCATGGTATGAGTCATAATACCGGTCTCGGCCGACATAATCGACGAATGCATGTTTTCGCGAACCACACTACTCTCACTGATACTTCGATAAAGTGGGTCTTTATTGTTTGACTCGCAATTGGAGTTAATTGAATTGTGCGAGTCATTTAATGACGAGTTAATGCTCTGCGATGGATCTCTAGGGCCACCATTTCTAGCCCATGCACCACGTCGATTGTTTATATTGTGACACGGCGTGGTAGCTATCGACGTGTGTTTCAATCTATTAACGTCTTGCTTTAAATCTTCTAAGTGGTTTAGAGTAGCGTAGTTATTTTTAATAGTCTCAATCTCCGCTGACATTCTTGTTAAATCCTTCAATAATTTCGTGCAGTCAAGATGATCAAATGTAATAGGAGGTAGTTTTTCCAGTTGTCTTGCAGCAAATACTGGTAAGATCTCAGGTTCTGTAGATTTAAACAAGGAAATGATGTCATCCATATCTCGAGATTCTTTTCCCTTTTTTTTTCGCTGTATTTGTCGGCGATCTGCCGGTAGTGCACTAAACAATAATGATTTCGAGTTACTAATTTCTTCACTCGTAAATGCCGACACACAAATTTTAACTAACGACACTTCATCCATTATCGATATTTTATTTTGGATATACGATAATAACTCATCTAAAACAATGTTGCACACATTACATTTCACAACGTCCGTCATATTTGTAATAACGAAATAAAACGTCGCCGCGATAGCTCCGTAACGAAATCACACAACACACCGCAATGCGCGCACGCGTGAGACTTGACAAGGTTGATAGTTCTTAATTTAGGTTGTTTTAATAAT
The DNA here is from genome assembly GCA_905332375.1 of Pieris macdunnoughi. Taxonomy (NCBI): domain Eukaryota; kingdom Metazoa; phylum Arthropoda; class Insecta; order Lepidoptera; family Pieridae; genus Pieris; species Pieris macdunnoughi. Next base: position 1,140,759 of record CAJOBZ010000070.1, on the reverse strand, counting down.
TAAGTTATTTAAACAAATTAAACACTATTTACCTATCTTTAAAACATTTTTATTTCATTATACTAGGTATTTATTTTTAAGTGACTCCAATGTCTTCATTAGAATTTCGGTTTCTTATTTTAAATTAATCATTGCTTGGTTGTGCATCTTTGCCATATTCTTAACTCTATGTTTGTGTTCTATTTGAAGCCGCTCATTTTCCAGAGCCCGAAAGCTATGCATATATTGATACGAGGCTTCTCCAAAACTAAAACTACTTCTTGCTTTCTGCAACAAATAAGAGAATATTAATTTAAGCTCTTTCCATGCAAAACTTAAAAAAAATATAATTCATTTTATACAAATCCTTCCTGGAAGAACAGTCTATTTATTAGTCAGATCAAAATCCATTGTGTAGTTTAGAAAAACTAATTGCACATGCTACAGACCTGAATAGCAACTTTCTTTTATTCTATTTAGAGATAGAGATAATTTAAATATAATACCAGTGTCTTCCTTGTAGGTTTCTTTGGAGTTGTTTGGGGATTCTTGTTGTTCAGTTCGACATGATTTTCTTTAACCTTTGGATTATAATCCTACAAAATAATGAATTTGTTAAGTTATGTTGTCACTGTTGTGCACACCTTTGTCTGGCTTTTTTAGTATTCAAGTTATGTCAAAACTGATTTATTACCTTGTCATTGTTGGCTTTATTTTCTTTCGGGATATCAATTGTTTCCAAAATGATTTTATTTGTAATATCCTGAAATATATAAATAACATCTATTAATTTAAGTATCATGTTGAGTGATTCGCACTCAGGTGTTAAGGTGTATTATTTATTTATTTATTTACAGCCCAATGGCCAAACTTAGACTAAAAACAATAAAATACAATTACATACAATTGTCCATTATAAGTGGGAATGGGCTCACTTCTAGCTGGACAGAGTTTCGGTACTACAAGTGCAATATGGATGTTCTGAGGTATTAGAATATCTCTGACTACCCTGTAGGGGAACAAATTACTGTTGTGAGCATATGCTTATGCTTGAGAGGTTCAACCTTGAACATTACCATACATCATATTTATAATTAACATTCCTACCTCGACACCATCACAATCAAATTCATTGAAATCTACTTCAAACAGGTAACATCGCTGCCATGTCCATTGTGTCTGTTTTTAATGTTTCACGGCGATAAGATGACAACTCTTTTTTTGTATTCAATTTAGTGCACTTCCACTGATTCATCAATTGTTTTTTCTCTCTTGTCCTTATATTTGCTAGATTAAATCTGAAAAATTACATGTTTTGATTAAACAATGTGGTCATTTTTTTGAGATGCAGTTACTTATTAAAATGTTTACTTCTCTGTTATATCGCTCCAAGCCTTCATTTTCTCTCTATTAGTATTCGTGCTTAAATCTTTGTTCTCAATTATTGATATATAGGGTCGTAGAATATTTCTAAAAAGTTGCTGTAACAAACGCAATAAACAAAAGCAATGAATAACCGTTCATGTTTCTGTTTTATTCAACAATAATACTCGATAATAATAATAATACATACGGATAGTTAACCTCAATTGTATTGAAGCACTTAGGAAGGTTGATTAGCACAGGTTTTTCACAAATATTTTCTAATATTACTTAGTATTGATTTAAATATTCAATTTAAATCACTTCTGATTATAATTCAAAAAGCATTGCTAAATTTATTTGAAAAAAGAATTAAAACTCCTTTATTTAAAAGGTAAATGTCATTATGGTCTAACTTCATGCATATTCTATTTCTTTTTACTTGTAGATTGTCTTATTTCCATCTCGCTCGCGCACGCTATTATCACACTGACAACTTTGTGTCTCAGGTGCGCGCGCATCGTAAAATTTCACTCTCATCAATAACGCGCCTAAAGAAGTATAACTTCAAACATTAGTGACAATCATTGAAGCAACTTTTACAAAAGGTCACTTCACAAACAGAACATTTTGTTACATCTTGGGAAGCTTTCCGTAGTTTTCCGTCGATAGTTTTTCCTTGTCGACCGTATTTCTTATAGCATTCAGAACAACGAGCTTTCTTTTTCACTCCATTTATCGTATTCCAGGTAATGTTTAGCGCTGACCGATCTAGGTGTAGTAGTCACTGATGTGTGATTGGATCTTTCGAGCATACCTGTGATGACTCGTTCACGAAACGCTGTGATTGTTAGTGTACGAGCCAAGGCTGTACATTTTGCTCACTCAGGGTTCCTTAGTTTTATAATCCTGATTATTTCCTATGTACGTGCCAAGGCTCGTACATTCCGATCATCTACAAGCGTGATAATTTCCTATGTAAGTACGTGCCCTGGCTGTACAGTTTGATCACTTATAAGCATGACGATTTCCTAAATCGTCGGAGTCACGCCCACGCGAAAGTATAGCCCGACGCAGGCACTCTCTTCGACTGTTCCAGCAGTCATTCGTTTCATTACAATGAACTAAATCATAGGAGTTTCACCCCGGGAGCATAGCTAGACGTCGGCACTCTCTCTGTTTGTTAGATTGCACTCATTATATAGCAATTAACATAATTATTATTTCGCTCATATTCTATTGTATTACGCGAGTGATAAATATAGAGTAAGTTAAAAATATTCTATTATTTCGAACCCCTGATGACCAAGGAACCGTACAGTTATTATTATTACTATTATTACATTATTTTTATTATTTCAATAGATAGAGCATTTAATTACCTACAGATCAATATATAGTTCATAATATTTAAACCATCAGAAGACATAGAAATAAGACAAGGAAACTTGGAAAACGCTCAAAAAATTTCAAACTTAAAAAGTCCGTTGGAAGCGACGCGTCCCTACTATGACGGCCAAACGCGGACCAAGGTCACGCGTCGTCACAAAGTAATAAACAAATATACCAACTATTTAAAAAGAACAATTCTCAAATATTAGAAGACGATTAGAAGATTATTAGAAGACCAATAGTGTAAGCCCAATTATATTTTGCTTTTATATAAATATTTCTCCTATAACTTAATTTATAAACTATAGATTCATTTAATTTAATTTTAATTCTATCTAAATTTAACAAAAACAATACAAAAACACATTTTTCAAATATCAGAATATTACTAGAAGACCAATAGGGTAAGCCCTGTTTTGCTTTTTATATAAATATTTCCTCACTTACTTAATACACACACTATAGATTCATTTAATTCAATTTTATTTTAACAAAACAATAAAAAAACACATTTTTCAAATATTAGAATATTACTAGAAGACCAATAGTGTAAGCCCTATTTTGTTATATATCAATATTTTCTATACTTAATTTATACACCACAGATTTATTAAATTTAATATAATTTAATTTAATTCATTTTAATTCAATCTAACAACACACAACACAATGAATACCCCAGTAAGGAAATCACTCGGGGAAGTTTTATTCCCCAAACCCTCCCTTACGGCCTCTCCTAAGGCCTCAAGGCTAATTAACACAAATATAACACCAAAAACAGAGGCCCAGAAATGGGTCAACACAGCAAGGGAGGCCCTTGCAAAGTCAAGAAACTTGAGGACTGACCTTAAGTTAGAAATAGAAAAGTCCCTAGATAACTTAAATAAAATAATAGAATCACTCTTACCTACAATCACACCGGGTACTACACCCAACACAAACACAACACCAACTATCACAACACCCGACACAATACTCGACCAACCTAACACCCTGGAGGAGCGCCTATTAAAAAGACTAGACGCACACAGTAAACTTATACAAGAGTCCGATAAGACCATGCGAGGTCTCATTATAAAATTAGAGAACAGCGAGATGAAAGGGCCGGACGGGCACAAACCCGTAGGCTCTGGAAACTCATATGCGAAAATAGCCGCTACCCCCAAGGCTCCTGAGGGACCTTCGCTGGTTATATCGGGCGAAGGATTTAATAATATACAGGAATTATTATTAACACACTTAAAAAACACCATAGACTTTAGACGCGGCGGCTATGCGCCCCAACGCATAGTCCCGCTTTCAAATAAAAAACTTAAAATTGTCTTCGCTAATGAACAAAATAAAGCGCACTCTCTCGCGGCAATAAAAACATCTAATATAATCAAAGCACACGAGGAGCGGAGGTACAACCCTCTCATAGCGGTCAAGGGCATCTCTAAAGAGATCCCCGAAACGGAAATAATACAAACACTTAAAGATCAAAATCCCACTCTCCGCACACAAGAATTTAACACCAAATTAATACAGAAAAACAGAAACGAAAAACTATATAATATAGTTATTGACACCACACCCACTGCGTGGAGAGCTTTCGTGGACTTGGGCCGCGTCAATGTGGCGTACCAACGGGTGCACGTGGAGGACTTTGGGCGCTTCATGCAATACAGGAAGTGCCAAGGCTTCGGACACTCTCAATTGAGGTGTCCCGCCACGGCCCCCACATGCGCAAAATGCGCTAGCTCACAGCACATAACATCAGAGTGCAGCGCCCCGAGCACTGAAACCCCCCGTTGTGTTAACTGTCACGAACACAACGCCCGTTTCAACGGAAGCTCCCCAATTAACCACCGCGCCGACAGTGACAAGTGACCCAAAGTGAGTGCTATGCGCGCCCGCGTTCAAGCCAAAGTTAACTACATATAAATATGTCATTACACAAACTTACAGCTACACAAGCGAACCTAGATAGGTCTCGCAATAGTTTCCACGAGTTTAAAATTAATTTTATCAACAATAACACCGATATTGCATTCATACAAGAACCATACACTAGTAACGATTTAGCTAAACATATCCCAGGCCTACGTTTATTTCAGTCCAACACGGACGGAAGAACGAAGGCCTGCATTGACACCAAGGCAAGCATCAACGCATTTGCGCTGTCACAATACTGCACAAATAATTTAATAATCATCGTAATACCTACACCTACAATAAAACTTTACGTCGCCTCAATATACATTGAGCCCGACAACGACGCACACGACACTATGCATGCGCTTGAACACTTCCTACTTAACCACAAAAACACACATACTTTGGTTTGCGGGGACTTTAAAATTAATTTGAAACACTTCGCCGACAGCCTGGCATAAGTTCCTGGAACTCGAGAGGGTCTCAATTTCTTACCAGAGAGTCCACTGTGAGAACTTCTCACCATTCATACAATGCAGAAACTGCCTAGGTTTTGGGCACACCAAAAACCGCTGCCCAGCCACCGTCCCCACCTGCGCCAAATGCGCAAAAACACACACAACGGGCGAATGCAGCAAAGCGACCTCAGAGAAGCCTTGCTGCATTAACTGCAGTGAGCAAAATCACCAGTATAAGACAACGACCGACGTTAGCCATCGCGCTGACAGCGAGGACTGCCCCAAAGTGAAACCCATGCGTGCCCGCGTCGAGGCTAAAATCAATTACAGTTAAACATGCATACACACTTTAATATCTTACAGGCGAACCTCGATAGGTCTCGCAATGCATTCCATGAGCTCAAATTACACTTTGATAACAATCATACAGACATTGCAATCATCTCTGAGCCATATCTAGGTAACAACACACACTCACCACATATACCAGGCCTTTGCACATTCCAAACCAATCGGGGAGGAATTACGAAAGCCTGTATAGTTACACGATCAAACATCAATGCCATGCTACTCACACAACACTCTACCGGCAACCTGGCCATCATCTCCATACCCACTCGTAGCTCCACACTATACGTGGCTTCTGTTTACATAGAGCCAGAAACAGACAACAATGACACACTCAATACATTAGAAAACTTCATAATTCAACATCCTCACGCGTCTATCGCAGTCTGCGGTGACTTCAACGCATGGCATTCACTTTGGGGTGGAGGTCGCTACCCGCGTAGCAATAGACGGGGCCATGATCTGGTCGACCTTATGAGTTCCGCGGACTTACACCTGTGCAATGTAGGTAATACACCTACCTTCGAAACTATCACACACGGCCGCCCTCGCTCTTCCATTATCGATCTAAGCTTTAGTACCACACCTCTCTTTAACAAAATAACACACTAGGAAGTCAGGCCTAACCTATTCCCATCCACTCAACTCATCACATTCAAAATTAAACTGCAAAATCCGTCAACCGCGACACCCAACCAAAGCACATTTTTATACCGCACTAAAAATGCAAACTGGCACACATTCAAGGAAAATCTGCTTTCCAAAATTGCCAATAGTCAAATCCTGAACACAAACTTCCTCAACATTTCACCCACCGAACTTGACTCGATCATGGAACGCACGACGCGTATTATTAATGACGCCTGTACAGAGTCATTTCCCATCAAAACCGACAAACAAAAAAGTAAAGCCCCCTTCTGGAATGACCACCTAGAGCACCTCAAAACTAAATTTATCCAATTACATCGGACTCTGCATCGCACATAACGATCAAACAACACACCCTCAACCGATCTAATCGAACAGTATAGGGATACAAAAGAGAATTATGCGTCCGAACATTTCACACAGTACCCCATAAATGAATTTTGAACTTTGGCTAATCTGAAAGATGGTTGAGCTATTTTATCTTTATTTCTAGTACTAAAATTATGTCTTTCATTTATTTTACTAAAAAGATGTAGATTCTTTCTTACATACATAATATTTTCATAAATGAATTGGCAAGGTACTGTCATAATATTAATCTTTTTAAATAGTTGATAATTTGGTAGAATCTATTCCAAAATTCCTTCAGCATGATTTTATTGCTCGTCAACAGGCTGAATTTTTTCAAACTACGAAAAAGAATCTCGAAGTTGGACAAGTACTTGTTGTTGCTGACTTCTCAGAAAATTACTCATTTTTACTTCAAAACAGTGTCCAAGGAGCTTATTGGAATAATAGTCAAGCGACAATCCATCCATTTGCTTGCTATTATAGATCCATTGATGAAAATGTCGACAATATAGTACCTCTAAATTTGATAATCATTTCAGACAACTTGACGCATAATACAACAGCAGTTTATAGTTTCCAGGAAGTACTGACATCGTTTCTGAAAAATAAAATCCCAGACATTTCTAAAATAATTTATTTTTCGGATGGTGCAGCATCTCAATATAAAAATCGGTACAATTTGCTGAACTTGCTGCATCATGAGGAAGATTTTCAAATACCAGCGGAATGGCATTATTTTGCAACTTCACATGGAAAAGGTCCAAGTGATGGTTTAGGCGGAACATTAAAACGGAAGGTTGACAGAGCCAACCTCCAATCTAAAGCTGACGACCAAATTCAAACACCTGATGAGCTATTCCAATGGGCAAAAGAAAATGTTCACGGAATCAATTGTGACTTTGTTTCAAATGAGCAGATTCAGCGTACTCAAAAAAAACTTAACCAGAGATTTAAAAATGCTCTGCCAGTACAAGGAATCCGAAATTGTCATGCCGCTATTCCCATTTCAAGTGATGTGATGAGAGTAAAAACCTCATCCTCATCTGAGGAAGGAAAGGATTTCCGGTTAAAAAATACAGATATCTACGAGTTCGTTGAAGAACCATATATTAAAAGCAGGTAAAAATCTGAAATTTCTGTGTTAGTACTTTATCTATTTTAAGTTTGGGTTTAAAGATTTAAGTCATATTATCATTTTTCAGGTTAAGAAAAAGAAAAGGAGCAACAACAGTAACTGAAGAATTGAAGAAAAAAAATTTTTCGTAACAGAATGTCAAGTAAACTTACACGTAAAAAGCCCTATTAAATAAATTAATAACCAATAATAAACAAATATCATTAATGTTTTTTTTCTCATCATTATGCCACTAAATGAAATTTCAACTGTTCAAAATATCAAAATTACGCGATTTGCCAAACTGATTAAAAAAAAAATTAAGAAAAATTTTTTTTTAACAAATTTCAAAAATTCATATTTTTGAAAAAACAAAAAACACAGTTCCAAAAATTTCAGGATCTTTTAAGATTGGTACAAGGTAGTACACAAAAAAATTTGAGCCAAAAATTTATTGTCGACGGTCAATTTTGACAATTTTCAAAAATTCAAAATTTAACAAATTGGAGATTTTTCAAAAAAATTTTTTTGAATTTTTTTTTTTTAATAGCCCCAAGTATCCCCTTTGAAGTTTACCATAAGCGATTTTTTTAATTGCAATAGTTTTCGAGATTTTTGAAACATAAATTTAAAAAATATGGAAAATAGTGAAATTTTGGATTTTGCATAACTTTTGAAAAAAAATTTTTAATTTTTTTCCTTTGGCAGAACTTCGTTATAGGATAAAAGAAAACTTCTGACCAAAATTTATCCAAATCGAAAGGGGTCGAGTCCAACTATTGGTCGATTTGACGTGGAATGACCCCTATATAAAATACGACAAGCTCATTGTAAAGAAGCCGAAAGAAAATAGAGAGAAGAGGAAAAGAGAAACTTCCGACTCACCAAAGGCACCACTAGAAAAGAAAACTAACAAGAAAGCAATATTGAACAATCCATCCACACTACCCAAAACACATACCAGAGATATCTTAAGACCCAACATACTAAACTATGTAGAAAGAGCAAGCTCTGATCCACAAATAAATCTCGCAAAAAACTGAATATGCCCCAGGACCACCGGAACCATCATACACCAACAATGAATTATTTACTCAAACAATCAAAAAAATATCTTCCACTACGGCTGGTCCCCGCGGAAGACTTAGACCATCACCCTCTAACAAGAACAAAACCAAAAGGAATGAGAACAAATTATACAGAGTACAATGGAAATTGTTAGAGGAGGCCTTTGCCAAGAGGCACACTGAACTCAGAGATATTTTATAACTTAAAGATAAGAGCAGTGGCGTAGCGTGCCTTGTCGGGGCCCCGTATAAAAAATTTTTTGGAGGCCCTTATATGGAGGTAAAGATTTTTCACAAAAGAAAAAAAATATTGTGAGAAGTAATATTTATTTATCACATAATTTACCCATTTTACAAATAAAAATCGAATTTTAAATATTCACTCTCCTTGCCTTTTTATCGGCAAACTGATTTATTAAATCATTTATGGCTGATGATGATTTTAGTTTTTCTAAAGTTTCTGCCTCTATGGACAATAGTGAGATGTTTGACAGCCGTTCTTGTCCCATCGAAGTTCTTAAGTAATTTTTTATTAGTTTTAATTTTGAAAAACTTCTTTCTGCCGTTGCGGTTGTAACTGGAAGGGTCAAGAATAAAAAGCATGCTGTGATTACCTCGGGAAAACTGGATGCAAGACTATTGAATTTTACTAGCAATAATTCAATGAGTTCTTTAATGGAATAATTTTTTTAATTTCAGAATTTAAGCATGTTTTTAGAGCCTTTAATTGGTCACAAAGATTAAGTGAGATGTCTTTACTGTATTTAGCAGACAGTTTTCCGGAAGCGTTTTATATCTTCGCTTGAAGAAGATAGGAGTTTCTCCGGTTGTAATATTTCGAATATACTACTCAGGTTGCATAGGCTCTGAAATCTTTCTTTAGTTTGAGAAATTAATGTATCTAAACAGCAATAGTATACATTGACTTTGAAATAGGATTCCGGGTCGGAAATTCTCTCATCTTGTGATAACTCATCAAAAAAACGCTTCGTTATCTTTCGCCTACTGTTTTTAAAAACAGTTGTTACCCCCCACTTTTTTGCTAAATCTTTGGATTCATTTAGCAAACTATTAAATGAATTCTGATTTCTTAATTGGCACAGTCTATTTAAAAGATTACTTAATAAAATACTAGATTTCTGTAAGTCATTATTTTCATGCTGTAGAGCTTTAGAAACAGGATTAATAATTTCAAATAGTGAAGAAAAAAATGTAACGAGCACTAAGAAATCAAAACTCTCTAAAATATTAATTATACTTTTACAATCCTTCACGTTCATCTTTTTTATTTGAAATAAAATTTAGTTGGTACAAAGTTTTCATGATTAGTAAAAAATTTTTCTTTACTGCTAATAAAGCGTCGTTCCTAGAAGACCATCTGGTAGGACATACCTTTTTAAGGGTAATCAAATATTTTTCAGATGAATCGTCACTTAGCATAGCCCAGCGTTTTATACTATTGCCAAAAAAAGTATATATTTTTTCTAAATTATCGAAAAAAGTCGATACTTCACGAACATGTCTCGCAGCATCGTTCAAAACCAAGTTTAAAGCGTGCGCAGCACAATGAACATAATCGGCATTTGGAGCATGCTCTTTTATTAGGGTTTGTAATCCTCCATACACACCCGACATAACATTTGCTCCATCGTATCCCTGTCCTCTACATTTAGTCAAATCAATTCCATATTCTTTAGTCAAATTTAAAATGACAGTTTTCAGACCTGCAGCACTGCAATCGGTTACTGCTATGAATCCTAAAAAGGACTCACAGATTTTTATTTCTTTAGGCACATTATCATCATTTTCTGTAACCGAGATATATCGAAAAACTACAGATAGTTGGTCAATTTTTCACAAGTCTTGTGTTGTATCCAGAATTATTGTCAGAAATGGAGCTTTTTTAATTTCTGAGATAATACTGTTCCTAACGTTAGTACCAAGCAAACTAATAATTTCGTTTTGAATCGTAGGGCTTAAATAATTTATTTCACCTTTCGGTTTTAGAAAAAGTTCTTTTAAAGTTGCATCATAGTTAGATAGCAGACGTGAAATTGCCATAAAATTGCCAGAATCAGAATCATGCCCCCTCAAAGGTAGATTACAAGATACTAAAGTAATTATAACATTAATTATACGATGCAGTACATCTCTCCAGAATGTAATTTTACTATCGATTTCATTTTTCAATAGAGTATCGATGGTATTTCCTTGCAACCAATTATTATAAGAGAGTGAGGCACTAATATGCTGCTGTGACTTTTCATGGTCAAGAATAGTTTGTGTGAAATTGCTTCTAACCGAAACACCGGTAACCCAAGCAGAGGAGTACGATTTGTTTTGACGATCTGCTAATAACCAACAGAAGTGACAGTACGGTTTGTTTAAAACGTTAGAATAACATAACCATGGTCTTATAATTTTTATGCCTGCCTGATTGAAATATGAATAATAATAAGCTGAAAAAGGTCGGTTATTTTCTGAAACTTTTGGAAATGGTCCTTGTGGTTTAAATGGACCCAATTTAAAAATTATTTTTCGTTCGCATTCAGTTAAATTGTCACCAAAATTTCCTCTATCTGATGAAATTATATTACAATCTGCATTATCTGCAGATATATCAGAATCGTTGACTTTGGGTTCCTCGATTTCTGGATGGACATCCGATAAAGTATGTGCTTGGCTTTCTTCTATTTCCGGATGGATATGTGACGAAGAACATGCTTCAGAAGAATCTAAAAATAAACGAGTAATTGTTAAAAATTAAATACGAATGTTTGATACTAAACTAAAAAGAGTTATATATAAATAAATAACGTTACTAAGGGTCACAGTTAGAGAGTGTTCAGTTCAGACGCACACAGATTCTACGCGGATTGTGCTCGTACCTATTAGTAGATACAAAATCACCTGCAGCCCGTCCGTGCATTACTATACACCTGCGTGCTATTTAAACGCAGCGCGTAGTGTAGTGGCCATACAAAACGAGAACCCGAAAGCGAGTCTGCACATCTGAAGTTCTCAACACGCAATTAACGATACGATACGGACTGATAAACAAACAACAAAACAAATCGATCCTATAGATAAGTTAGAATTTTGTTTTTTTTAATCAAGGCACGGAACCCTAAAAACAGTATAATTGTGAAAATCGAGAGGGGAGACAACTTTTTGTGACGGACAGATGGACAGACCGAAATTAAAAGATTTCCTTGTTTATCACTACGGGCCCCTAATAAATGGGTTGGGTAGTAGTGTAGTACTTACCTTTCCAATCTAAATCACTCACAGTATCTTGTCTCTGAAAAAATGAAGAAATTTTGGGCACTTTTTTTATAACCTCGTCCCTTTTCTGTTTAATTTTTCTATTCTCAGCGCCGCTGGGATAATCTCTTTTCTTTCACTCATTTCTTTTACAAATCGTTACTAATACTGCTAAACCAGAAGAACAATATTGTTTGTACTGAATTACAATGTAATGCACATTTATATAAAGCGCGTAAATAAACAGTGCACTGCACTCCGTGGTTTAACATCCAATGCAAAGTACAACAACGTACACGTACATCGCGATATCGATGAAGGATTCCCGGGGATTCTCCGCTGAGTTGAAGATGAAGTAAGTAAAACGGGGAAGTCCCGCAGCCCGCCATAACGAAGTAGTGTTGCCAACTTTTGAACGCACGCTTAAGGCGGGAAAAAAGGAATTGCTTTATAGAATTTTGTCATTTGTAAAATAAAATAAATTCGAAAGTTTTTATTCTTTTTCCTTACACACTTTGGGGGCCCCCGTGGCCCGGGGGCCCCGTATAATTGATACGGCAAATACGGCGGTAGCTACGCCCCTGGATAAGAGTCAACCACAAAGTCAGAGAAACAGTTCAGGATAAGAGGCTTATTATACTCGTATTATATTATATTATGACGATTTCACACTTCCCTTCCACATGGAAAGAGGCGGTAGTGAAAATCATTCCCAAACCCGGAAAAACAAAACTCGAAGAACTGAGTTCCTACCGACCTATCGGCCTTATACCCGTCTTCGGTAAAACATTAAAAAACTTTTTACTAAAAGACTCACATTCAATGCACATAGCTTAAAACTACTGAACCCAAATCAATTTGGCTTCAACGGAGCAGACAAGCACCGTGCAAGCCATACAGCAAGCCATCAGCACGGTCACTTCAGCCAAGTCCAAGGGTCAGCTAGCAATAGCGGTCTCCCTTGATATCAAAGCAGCATTCGACAATGCGTGGTGGCCCACAGTCTATGACGGGCTCCGCCGCATAGGATGTCCCCTCAACATTTTTAAAATTATACAAAGTTACCTCCATGATAAGAAAGTCTCTTTGCGACTCGGCTACACCACCGTTTCGAAACACACTGAGAAAGGATGCGTCCAAGGTTCAGCCTGCGGGCTTATCCTCTGGAACATAATTCTCAACAGCCTCCTCAACACACCCATTCCAGAAGGCTGCTCTCTTCAGGCATACGCAGACGACGTCCTGCTTATAAGCACAGCTAAGGACGTCAAAACACTCGAACACATCACAAACTCGGCATTGGAAACTATCCGACTTTGGGGACACAGCGTCAAGCTCCGCTTTGGTCCAGACAAATTAACAACTCCATTAAGCATTTGGGCTTAATCATAGACAGCAAGCTTAATTTTAATAAACACGTTAATTACATCTTAGGGAGGACAATAAAAATATTCCACAAAATCTCACTCTTCCCCAGACCATAAAAATCATTAGGGGGTTTCGCACCATCTCAACCTGCGCGGCCACGGCTTTAGCCCAAATCACCCCGCTAGACCTCAGGGTCCTAGAGACCGCTGAGCTGGAACAAACCCGAATCAATAGAACTAGCGATAGGATTCCCTCTGACATCCCGATAGAAACACCTATATCGCCCCAGGAGCTCCTTCACCCTGCGCATAGGATAGCAATCAGTACACGTGTTGCAGACACTAACACTAATAGTAACTTCACACACACACACATATACACGGACGGCAGCAAACAAAACGACGGCTCTGTCGGCGCGGCATTTGTTGTCTTCCCTCCCTCCACCTATACACCCAAACTTACAAAATTATTTAAACTACACACCACTAGCTCAGTCTTTCAGGCTGAGCTGTTTGCAATTCTTAAAGCTGTAGAACACATCTATAAAAATAAAATATCGCACTCGCTCATTCATACCGACTCACAATCATCGCTAGCTGCACTTAAACAGCCATCTAATACACACCCACTTAAACACTTAAACACTAAAAAACACACATTTAAACTCAGAGATCCTATTTCAATGGGTGAAAGGACACTCCGGGATCCCTGGCAACGAAGCCGCGGTCGCAGCCGCCTCTAAAGCTGCGAACATGCACTGCTCCCCATCCCACGTTGCATGCCCCCTGTCCCATATTAAATCATCAATTAAAAGCGCGACCAAAGTCATAAGCAATAACAGATCGAATCGTTTCAAAATCACTGACAATGACACTTGCCCATGCGACAACCACACAACGCAGACACTAAAACACTTGCTAGAAGAGTGCCCTAGATTTATAAATCAAAGACACAACCATACACAAAAATTCACAAAACACATGTCAAAATTAAACCCCTTCTCCTTAAGAGAATTGATTCCGCACCCCTCAGAACTAGATTCTCTTGTTCAACTAATGACTTATATAGTAAATTGCCTCAAACAATTCAACAGATAATTCAACATTTGAAAATTACTATTATTCTCACATACTCATAGAGTTGTATTTATCATCTTTTACTGTTGTGCACTGTATAATGTTAATTTTAAGTAGTATTATAATATTACCTTTATAAATGTGAAAAGTCACAATTACATGTTATCAAAATAATTTTTAATTCTAGTTTAGCCCTATTACAGTAATAGAAGTAATAGAAACCTTGTTAACTAAATCACTAACATATGTTAAATTCTACAATATTTCATTTATTAATGTTAAAAGTTAGAATTATATTGTTAATAAATTAACTGTTTAACCGTATCTTAGCCCTATTACAGTAACAGAAGTAATAGAAACCTTTTTGCACTATATAATGTTAATTTCAGTTACAATCCCTATTCTTTAAATGTTAAAACTATATGTTAATCACTTTGTTGTATCTTAGCCCTATTACAGTAACAGAAGTAATAGAAACCTTTAAAAATTTTGTACTGTATAATTGTATATTATTCTGTACTGAGACTCTTCGTCACATTGGACGCCAATAACTTGTTAAAAACTTACGCTGTATAATTACTCAACAAACAACAATACTTGTCTTCATACCAATTTTAATATTAATTCGACCATGTGACACATTGTAAAGATACAAGGAACAAGAAGGTATCAAATAGCCACTTCTTCCTTGCATCTCCACCCTTTTGTGAATCATAATTTTGCTAAGCTCTTAAAAGCTAAATCTTCTCTAAAAAACCAATTGCGAACAAAAAAAAAAAACCTTTTTATCCGAGTCCGCTTCCAAACGCCACCCGAAACGGTCTAAATCCACGTCGCTCCGCGCTAAAAAAAGTTTGTTAAAATCAAATCAGTGGGATTTCGTACGTTTTCAATATAGTGTTACATATCAGAAAATTACGATCTATCTAACAGTGTTAAATTCAGTTTCAAAAGTTTTAGTTTTATATTTAATTTTCATAAAAAACCATAAAATTTTCGGTTTTTCGGTTTTTAAAAATACTTAAAGTTCTCAAAAGAGTGGAACGAGGCGGACATTTCGACCCAAAATTGGTCGATAAGGGTTCACAACCAAGGAATATATGGACAAAACTGTGGAAAAAGGTCAATAACTTTTTATTTAAATCTGTGACATAGTGTTATTATAGCGTAAATAGATAGTCCTAATTGAGGGCTATCGTTTGATACTAAATTTATAATTTTGTTCCCAAGAACAAATTTTTTTTAAGCCAAAAACTATAAAAATAAGGGTTTTCCCCGCCAGCCAGTGGCCCCATAAGATACAATAAAGTTAACGAAGCTATAAGATCCGCTAGACGAAGATCTATCGACTGACATATCACATAAGAAAATCTGATTTGAAATATCCCCTCGAATACAAGAAATACCGTTTATGGGTGTGAATCAGCCCCAAACCCAAATGCACAACACCTAACTATATATACCACAGACAAGCTAATAATTACAAAGCAACTGACACCAAGTTTGTAAGAATGGGAACCACAGCCTGGAAGTTACGGTCAGAAACAGCTTGGAAACGAGGATATCCACAGGATCCAGACCACCAAAAATTTAAAGTTTACTACCATCGCATAGCCC
This sequence comes from Pieris macdunnoughi, assembly GCA_905332375.1. Classification (NCBI taxonomy): domain Eukaryota; kingdom Metazoa; phylum Arthropoda; class Insecta; order Lepidoptera; family Pieridae; genus Pieris; species Pieris macdunnoughi. The sequence continues at coordinate 1,124,801 of CAJOBZ010000070.1, read as the reverse complement.
GTCAAAAACACTTTTAGACAACACATAAATTATTCCTAAGAATTTTCCATCCACTGAGCTGGACACCAGATTGTCTGGTGACCAGCTGGAACAGCTCCAGCACCAAAATCACCGGATAGTCCTCTCCGAGGGCAATTAGAAAACATCAAACACCTCTACCCTACGAGCAACAGCTGCTGAGCAATCCTGCTCTTAAACTCAAGGTAGAGTGGATTACCAGCCCCATATTTATCAAATTTTAATATTTTTAAATTTTTATCCTAAACCCGTCGAGCTTGGGCGTATCTAAACCAACTCGGCGAGGCGAACTCAATAGTGCCCATAGTTTCCCTCATATACCCCCCCATTTTCTATTAAATATGTTTTTTTTCCCCCCCTAGCACCAAATCTCCCCCCTACCCCTACCGCCTCGAGTTGGGTATCAAACGACTCAGCTCGAAGAGGTGAATACACCTGTCAGCATTTCAGCCCCCCCTCACCCTCCACCAGCAAAATGTTACCCCGAACCCCACCCAAACCAACAAGCAAAGCTTCTACTCCCTCTACGTCCTCAACACCAGCTAGACGGACCTTAGTAGAGATGTTGAGCCCGGCCTTCACCCGCGAAATACGCCCAGCAGAGTCGGCTCACATGGAGATGGCTAAAGAATATAGGCAGACAGGCCTACAAGCTCTCTCTGCCTCTCGCAACCTTAAGGGCGAACTAAAAGCCGCTATTACCGAGGCAATCGAAGGTCTTTTCGGAGTCGTCGGCCTAATTGACCCTCCATCCACCATCCGCACCACCCCTCCCGTTCCCACACCACTTACACCATAGGCTGACAAATCTACAACACCCACAACTACTGCAACTAAATCTACAACACTAGCAATTTGTACCACACAAACACAACTTGTACACAAAATTGAGGCCCACTCTCGGCTACTCGAGGAGTCGAACAGGGTCCTGCAGGAACACATCAGGGCTTTAAAGGCATGTCCGAAACCCGCGCCGACGGAAATACAGCCAGTAGTGGCGGACCCGCATAAGATTCATCAATCCTACGCTAAGGCCGCCGCCACGCCCAAACCCCCTGCAGGCCCTTCCGTTGTAGTGTCCGGAGAGGGTCTCAACACAGCCGAGCAGTTACTCACACAAATAAGTAGATCAGTCAATTTCAGAGTGGGCGGGTACGCCCTATAAAGGTTACCCCGCTATCTAAAAACAAGATAAAACTCGTTTTCGAAAGAGAAGAGCATAAACTACACACACTAACACAACTACAAAAAACACAATTATAAAAACCCAAGAAGGAAAACGAATCGACCCAATGATCATACTCAAAGGCGTTAATAAATCAACACCCGAAGCCGAACTAATAAAGACGATCAAAGATCAAAACCCGACACTCACCGGCCACACATTCAGCACCAAATTTATATCTAAAAGCAGGAACACAACACTTTATAACGTAGTACTAAACACCACACCCTCTGCCTGGAAGGCGTTTGCCGACCTAGGCAGAGTTAACATAGGGATGCAGCGGGTCCACAGCGACAACTTTTCACCGTTTAGGCAGTGCCAAAACTGCCTAAACTTCGGACACACCAAGAGCCGCTGCCCCAATACCACACCCACATGCGCCAAATGCTCCGCTCACCACCCCACAGCGGAGTGCAAGGCAAAATTATTCTTTTTAAAAACGCTGCAGCGCGACCTCGCGTTTTGACTGGCGCAGCCGGTAGGATTTTCACATCCCACGAGTATATAACTTAATTGAAAATACTCAAATAGATTTTCATAGTTCTTGAAATACCGTGGACTGTCTAATAGCAGAGTGAAAATCCGCGAATCAAATAAATAAGTCAAATAGAGAGCATTAAAATAATATCCGGTGCAGTGTGTGATTAGTGACTCAGGAAGAATGGAATTGGGCTGGCGGTGAGTAAACCTTTTCACTTCCCGCTAAAAATTTCATTTTATTCCACATATTATATATTATTACATTATCTGATTTTGTTTCGTACCAAATCTACGAATAAAATTGTACTCAGAGTGTAATTAGATTAGGAACTGTAGATTTAAAATTATATTGCACAAGAATAGGCAATATATTATAGATTAAATATTAGGTCCTTACTCCTTACATATGAAATTGGCGTATTTCGTACTGGCCGCTTTAATCACGATGTTCTCCTCTTTGGTAAGGAATTCCAAATTCAAATTTGTACAGCTATTTACTCATGTATTTGTGCTTCGATGACCGTCATTCATTTGTTTTTTTCTGTTTCCGTCACTCATTTTACAAAATGGAAAACTTAAAGTATCGCATTATTTACGAGTACGAGTTCCGCCGTGGCACTAGTGCTGCGGAAACGATTCGAAGGGTGAATGATGTGTATGGCGGTCAAGTTGCAAAAGAAAACACAGTTCGTTTTTGGTTCCAACGTTTTCGTTCTGGAAATTTCGACCTGCAGAACAAGCCCCGTAGACGGCCTGAGACCCAAGTTGATAATGAAGTATTGAAGGCTTTTGTGGAAGCAGATCCATCGCAAACCACGTCTGAGTTAGCTGCAGGCTGCGGTGTTAGTGATAAAACTGTTTTAATTCACTTGAAGCAAATTGGCAAGATTAAAAAGCTTGAAAGATGGGTACCTCACGAATTGACTGAAGCAAACCGGCAAACGCGCGTCGACTGCTGCGTTACATTACTGAACCGGCACAATAATGAAGGTATTTTAAACCGAATCATTACCTGTGATGAAAAATGGATTCTTTACAATAATCGGAAGCGCTCAGCGCAGTGGTTGGATCCTGGCCAGCCAGCCAAATCCTGCCCCAAGCTTAAATTAACCCCAAAAAAGTTACTTGTAAGAGTTTGGTGGACTAGTGCCGGTATTGTTCATTGCAGTTTTTTCAAATCTGGCCAGACTATTACGGCTGATGTCTATTGTCAGCAATTGCAAACCATGATGGAAAAGCTAGCGGCTACACAAACTAGGCTGGTCAATCGCTCCACGCCACTGCTACTTTACGACAACGCTAGACCACACACTGCACAACAGACGGCTACCAAATTAGAAGAGCTTCAATTGGAATGTTTAAGACATCCTCCGTACTCCCCGGACCTTGCTCCAACAGATTACCATTTTTTTAGAAATTTGGACAACTTCTTGCAAGGGAAAAAATTTAACTCTGATAGGGCAGTCCAAATAGCCTTCACAGATTTTACTGATTCCCGTCCGACTGGATTTTTTACCAAAGGGATCAATGAACTACCTATGAGATGGCAAAAGTGCATAGAAAACAATGGTTCTTACTTTGATTAATTAAATATATTATATTTAAAAATATTCGACTTTTTGTTCCTCCCATACAAAACGCCAATTTCATATGTAAGGACCTAATATATAGATAGATAAAAAATTATTATTAATTAGTACGGATTTACTGCAAATTCAAAATTATATAAGGAATTTAAAGAAGTGTTAGTGATTATATTGTATTCTTATATATAAAAATTAAAGACTAAAAATGTCAATGGAAACATTTAGATTTGTACTAAGGTAGGTTTTGTCCTTGATTCCCAAATATGATGGGACAGAAAATTTACTAAATTTATTTATTGCAAAAAGTGAATATGTGATAAAAGAATTTAGAATCGAAGGTAATACCGCCCAAAATTTATACTTATTTCATGCAATAACTAGTCGCTTAGTGGGTAAAGCGGCAACGCTATTAAGTGAAAATCAAAATATTACATCATGGGATCATTTTAAAGATATATTGACTCAACATTTCGGCGACCCGCGTTCAGAAGAATGTATAGCAATAGAATTAGAATCATTAAAAATTAAATCTGGAGAATCATATATAGAGTTCTGTCAAAGAATACAAAGTGTTAAAAGTTCCCTAACCTCAAAGGTTACACATATTAATTCCGGAACTATACGCAAAATTTCTTATAGACACTGGTAGTAGTCGTTCGTTTATCAGTCCTTCTAAAGTAAATGAATTTCTTAATGAATATAAAAGCTATGAACCATTTACAGTGGTTAGCACTCATGCTCGAAGTACACATAACGAAGTAGTATACATCCCTTTGCCGTATACTTTTAATAGCCCTTTAATGCATAAATTTTATGTATATGATGTAGATGCTAGATATCATGGTTTAATTGGCTCAGATTTATTAAAGGAATTAGAAGCTAGCATTGATATGAAAAATCAAATACTGTAGGTATACAACTGGTTCTGCCATACCTATATTATATAGTCCTCCATACGAAGCTATAATTGAACCCAGAACAGAATCAAAAATTAAAACCCCTACTAACCTACAAAATGGAGATGACATAGTAGAACAGGACAATTTCAGTAATGGCGTTCGTATGTCAAATGCTATCGTTACATGTGAAAACTTCTTTGCAACCACCGTAATACTAAATACATCCGAGAAACCATTTAAAATTACTTTGAAAGAACCTATTAAAGTCTCAGTTTTAAAAAATAATGAAATTTGTAAAAGTAATTTTATAAATGAAACTTTAACAAATGATAATGTTTTAAAATAAAATTTGTCCAAGCTTCGTTTAGATCATATGAATAGTGAGGAACGTAACATAATCTCTAAACAATGTTACGAGTTTCGTGATAATATATTTTATTCTGATAAAATTCCTTTATCATTCACCAACCAGATTAAACACAAAATTAGAACAGTTAACGAAGACCCCATTTATATTAGACCATATAGACATACTACTTCTCAAAACCAAGAGATAGAAAAACAGATAAATAAACTCTTAGAAGATAACGTCATAAAAAAATCATTTTTCCCTTATACTGCAACGGTTTGGTACCAAAAATAAAACATTTCCGGTCTTATTTATATGGTATAAAGAAATCAAATACTGAACTAACACGTTGGAAATTTCAAAAATGGAAAGAAAAATTCAAACGCAGACGCATCATCTAGAAAAAGAGTTAACACGCGACGTAGTAAGGATAAGGCTCGTTATCATAAAAGCTCGAGTATCGGGTCGAATTCATAGAAACGTTGTTCCAGTGATAAACTCTTAAACGAAAAAACTAAGTTACATACTAAAGATTTGAAACGCCCTTCACAGGTTGTTACTCCTGCTGGTACATCTGACCCCAAGCCAGGCCCTTCAACTGCAAAAGATTTATAGAAACCCAGGCCGCCTACCCATTAAAGAAGGTCAAGCAGTAGTAGCTTACGACAGATGGACCGTGATAAAGATTTTAGATTTTAACGCTATCAACAACGAATTAAAACTAAATATAAATAACTTCTTAACGCTTAAAACCGAAGTCCAAAATTGTTTCGACACTAGCCTATTCAATTTGCACTTCCAAGAAGTACAGTTACAAACTAGTTTCATAATGAATATAACAGTGGAAAAATATAAACAATTAGTTCCGACTTCAAAAACTAAACGTGGTTTATTGAATCCTATTGGAACATTCATTAAAGGAATAACTGGCAATCTTGATAATGAAGATGCTATTAGATATGAAGATTTAATTAATAAATTAAAAACTAGACAGGACGCTATTAGTAATAAAATAACCATAGTTGCCGAAATGATGAGTACTGTAACAAAAATTACCCATAACTTTCAAACTATTTACTCAAGACTAAATGAAATTGAAACAGCTCTCGCTTTTGCTAGGATAAAAATATTACATCAATCTATTATTGATACTAAGGAATTACTGTCAATTTTAAAAGAAATAGAATATATGTATAATTTAGTATTTCCAGTGAATATTGAAAATATTGTAAAAATTGAACTGAATATTGAGATGGAAGCGTATATCAAACAAAGTCAGATAAAGTTTATTATGCACATACCCTTAATTAAAAATGAACTTTATAATTATTATAAATTAATACCTTTACCAGTGCATAGTAATAGTAATAATATATCTTCCTGAGTATCCCTATGTCCTAGTGAAAGGGTTGAAAGTCGAGCCGCTCTCACAACCATGCCAGGAAATAGATGAAAACCGATTTTTATGTCCTGAATTTGAAACTGCACCGGTATTGAAGGACGAATGTATTACTACACTAATGAATTTTCCCCCAACACATCTTCATGTCGTCCTGTGCCCGTTCTAATCGAAGATGTCAAGATTTATTTAGTACATCAAAATCATTTCTCAATCATTATCTAAAATGTGTGACAACGACGTTTCACATGAGCCATTAATGGGCACTTACCTGCTAACCCTAGATGACGATTGTTGGATAAGAATCAAGGATTTCAACTTGAAAAGAAACGAAAACCAGCGAAACGATATCGCGTTTACCCGATCCCCAATTGTAAACCTACCGTTAATCTCTAGCGAAATTAAGTCACAGAACAAGCGTCTGAATTTAGATGGAATTGACCTTGCAGACGTTCAACTCTTAAAACCTTTTGGTAAAAATAGTGTTCCTACAAATGTTAGTGAAAGTGAATTAAATCAATGGTTTTTTGGTATAATTAATATAGTAATAAGTTTTTTACTCATGACATTTTATTAGCATTTAAAAATAGAATTAAGGAAATTATGTTTCAACCAAAACAGAATATTCGAGATCATCCAAATCCTGAGGATAATCTCGATTCTAAGGAGAGAGGAGATACACAGTCACAAGACATATTTCCTAATCTATAAACGGAAACACCCACGCGTGTTCTCACGAAATATGCTGACGGACTGTCTAGCTCCCAGTCTCGATTATTAGATATTAAGTTAGTCTTAAGCTAATCACCAATGTAACCGGTCGAATAAATATTAATTAAAATAAAATTATTCTTTTTAAAAACGCTCCAGCGCGACCTCGCGTTTTGACTACCTACTGGACTCTATCAAATAAATAAATAAATAAACCAATAATAATAATACGCTCGTAATTACTATTATTTTGAGATAAGTTTTAAGACGCGGACTCTATTCAGGTGGTTGAGGGAAAAGAATTGTATCCTATAGCAAAACCAACCCTCAACCACCTTACCCACGCTCAATGTATAACTGTTTCTTTTACATCAATAAATTAAAACGACCATGAAAAGCTTATTTTTGCTTAGCTTCCTTGGCCCCGGGCGTATGTCGCCGGGGAGGTAGGCCTACTAGCAACTTAAAAAAAAAAAAACCTTTTTATCCGAGTCTCCGTCTAACTGCCTTATTGAACGGTCATCTCCGCTCTCGCGAATAATCACTTATATAACTTGGAATTTCTTATTCCTCCGCGAATAACGAGTCAAAAAATTTGTGTTCTCGAGATGGTTTTGTGTTCGGAAGTTGTTTACTGTGAGCTTATCGGTGTGAGTTCTCATCCGACAGAATTGCTGCTGCAGCGTCAACCAGCAACCTCTTGGCGAGCCATCTACAATAACCAGGCTCACGTGTCTCGCACCCGGCCCAACACCAAGCATAACCGAGATACCGCAACCACCCCCCAGCATAACGTGTCCGGATACTACTTTTACAGTCCATCCAACCTTTCCACCCCAGCAGGACGAACTCCTCGCTAAACTTAAGGAGCATTCCACGCTTCTCGATCAGAACACTAAAAAAATGAACAAGCTTATGGAAAAAATAAAAACTTTAAACTCGGCCACCACAGAAAGTAACGCCCCCTCTGGGCACAATAAGTCTTACGCCAGCATCGCGGACACCTCCAAAAAAGAGTCTGGGCCATCAATAGTAGTCAGCGGAGAACCCAGCTCAACCCCCCAACAGTTAGTTGAAAAGGTCAGGAAATCGATCAATTTCCGAGAGGGCGGCTACGCCCCGCTTAAAATATCCCCCCTGTCGAAAGGGAAATTAAAACTAACCTTCGAAAGCAATGAACAGAAAACACGCGCTATCACACCTAAAAAAGACAGGCTCGCTCAATGCAGAAGAGGAGCGTCGTCTCGACCCCATGATCCACATAAAAGGCATCAGCAAAAACACTCCCGCAGAGGAAATAATCAACGTTATAAAAGATCAAAACCCTTCACTCAAACTAGAGAAATTCGAAATTAAATTCAAACGTAACAATAGGAACGAAAACCTATACTACCTTGTGCTCAACACCTCGCCGACAGCCTGGCGTAAGTTCCTGGAACTCGAGAGGGTCTCAATTACTTACCAAAGAGTCCACTGTGAGAATTTCTCACCTTTCTTACAATGCAGAAACTGCCTAGGTTTTGGGCACACCAAAAACCGCTGCCCAGCCACCGTCCCCACCTGCGCTAAATGCGCAAAAACACACACAACGGGCGAATGCAGCAAGGCGACCGAAGCCTTGCTGCATTAATTGCAGTGAGCAAAATCACCAGTATAAGACTACGACCGACGTTAGCCATCGCGCTGACAGCCAGAACTGTCCCAAGGTGAAATCCATGCGTGCCCGCGTCGAGGCCAAAATCAACTACAGTTAAACATGCATACACATTTCAATATCTTACAGGCGAACCTCGATAGGTCTCGCAATGCATTCCATGAGCTCAAATTACACTTTGATAACAATCATACAGACATTGCAATCATCTCTGAGCCATATCTAGGTAACAACACACACTCACCACATATACCAGGCCTACGCACATTCCAAACCAATCGGGGAGGAATAACGAAAGCCTGTATAGTTTCACGATCAAACATCAATGCCATGCTACTCACACAACACTCTACCGGCAACCTGGCCATCATCTCCATAACCACTCGTACCTCCACACTATACGTGACTTCTGTTTACATAGAGCCAGAAACAGACAACATGACACACGGGGCCATGATCTGGTCGACCTTATGAGTTCCGCGGACTTACACCTGTGCAATGTAGGTAATACACCTACCTTCGAAACTATCACACACGGCCGCCCTCGCTCTTCCATTATCGATCTAAGCTTTAGTACCACACCTCTCTTTAACAAAATAACACACTAGGAAGTCAGGCCTAACCTATTCCCATCCACTCAACTCATCACATTCAAAATTAAACTGCAAAATCCGTCAACCGCGACACCCAACCAAAGCACATTTTTATACCGCACTAAAAATGCAAACTGGCACACATTCAAGGAAAATCTGCTTTCCAAAATTGCCAATAGTCAAATCCTGGACACTAACTTCCTCAACATTTCACCCACCGAACTTGACTCAATCGTGGAACGCACGACGCGTATTATTAATGACGCCTGCACAGAGTCATTTCCCATCAAAACCGGCAAACAAAAAAGTAAAGCCCCCTTCTGGAATGACCACCTAGAGCACCTCAAAACTAAATGTATCCAATTACATCGGACTCTGCATCGCACATCACGATCAAACAACACACCCTCACCCGATCTAATCGAACAGTATAGGGAAACAAAAGAGAATTATGCGTCCGAGATGCGCCGGGCCTCGACAGACAGCTTTCGGGCTTTCTGCGAGGCTCAGGGCAAGGACGACGCATGGTCCATCACAAACAAACTTTTAAAAGAGAAAGCTCTCAACATACACCCGGGAACACTAAAGATCAACAACACATATACAAACACCGAGCAGGAGACTGCCGAAGCGCTGCTTAACCACTTTTACCCCGGCGATGATCCCGACTCGAGCGAACACCGCGACATCAGGGGTGCTTCTAATGTTCTCCCTAACACGGAGAACGAAGCCCCATTCACCACCACCGAGATAATCGACGCCATCAGCTCGATCGGCAATAACAAAGCACCGGGTCATGACCACCTGACCAGTGACATATGCGCCGTGTTCGCTCGTCTGTTTCCGGATTTTATCACCAACTTATTTAACTGCTTCTTAGCGATTTCACACTTTCCTTCCACATGGAAAGAGGCGGTAGTGAAAACCATTCCCAAGCCTGGAAAAACAAAACTCGAAGAACTGAGTTCCTACCGACCTATCGGCCTTATACCCGTCTTCGGTAAAACATTAGAAAAACTTTTTACTAAAAGACTCACATTCAATGCACATAGCTTAAAACTACTGAACCCAAATCAATTCGGCTTCACGGAGCAGACAAGCACAATGCAAGCCATCAGCACGGTCACTTCAGCCAAGTCCAAGGGTCAGCTAGCAATAGCGGTTTCCCTTGATATCAAAGCAGCATTCGACAATGCGTGGTGGCCCGCAGTCTATGACGGGCTCCGCCGTATAGGATGTCCCCTCAACATTTTTAAAATTATACAAAGTTACCTCCACGATAGCAAAGTCTCTTTGCGACTCGGCAACACCACCGTTTCGAAACACACTGAGAAAGGATGCGTCCAAGGTTCAGCCTGCGGGCCTATCCTCTGGAACATAATTCTCAACAGTCTTCTCAACACATCTATTCCAGAAGGCTGCTCCCTTCAGGCATACGCAGACGACGTCCTGCTTATAAGCACAGCTAAGGACGTCAATACACTCGAACACATCACAAACTCGGCATTGGAAACTATCCGACTTTGGGGACACAGCGTCAAGCTCCGCTTTGGTCCAGACAAAACACAGTGTATCGCGTTCACCAAACTTGCGACCCTCACTCGGATAGTTTTCAATGGCGTTCCACTCAAATTTAACAACTCCATTAAATATTTGGGCTTAATCATAGACAGCAAGCTTAATTTTAATGAACACGTTAATTACATCTTAGGGAGGGCAATAAAAATATTCCACAAAATCTCACTCTTCACTAGATCAACTTGGGGCCCTCACCCCGACAACATTAGGCTCATATACCAAAGGGTTATCAAACCTATTATTACTTACGCCTCGGGTATATGGGGCCACATTGCTACTAAGAAATACATACGAAAACGACTCAATAATACTCAAAGGCTCTTCGCCATAATAATCATTAGGGGGTTTCGCACCATCTTAACCTGCGCGGCCACAGCTTTAGCTCAAATCACCCCGATAGACCTCAGGATCCTAGAGACCGCTGAGCTGGAACAAACCCGAATCAATAGAACTAGCGATAGGATTCCCTCTGACATCCCGATAGAAACACCTATATCGCCCCAGGAGCTCCTTCACCCTGCGCATAGGATAGCAATCAGTACACGTGCTGCAGACACTAACACTAATAGTAACTTCACACACACACACATATACACGGACGGCAGCAAACAAAACGACGGCTCTGTCGGCGCGGCATTTGTTGTCTTCCCTCCCTCCACCTATACACCCAAACTTACAAAATTATTTAAACTACACACCACTAGCTCAGTCATTCAGGCTGAGCTGTTTGCAATTCTTAAAGCTGTAGAACACATCTATAAAAATAAAATATCGCACTCGCTCATTCATACCGACTCACAATCATCGCTAGCTGCACTTAAACAACCATCTAAAGCGGTCTACACACCAAAGCCGCTGACCCGGCGGCACGGATCGCCGGCCCAACCCGCCGGCCTTATTTTATACAATCATGCCGCCGGCGGGGCAGAATGCCGATGCCGACGACACTCACTCACAGTTGCCCGCCGGCTTTCATAGAGTAGTGACGTATCACTTATTCATTCTCTGTTGTTGTGAAGTGTCGGCACTTTTATTTTTCATCAACTAACCAATATGGAGTGGGACGATGCAACAGTTATAAAACTAATAGACCTCTATAATTTAAAAGAAATATTATGGAACCCAAAAAACCGTGACTACAAAAGCCGGCCAAAGCGTTACGACGCATTTAATGAAATTGCCAGTGAATTTGCTACTGATGTTCCGGAAATCGAGAGAAAGATAAAAAATTTAACTAGTCATTATTACCGAAAGAAAAATATATAATTCAATAATAGATAATTCAAATAAGTCTGGTGCGGGTACTGATGATATTTATCATAGTAAATGGTTTGCCTACAAATCACTAAATTTTCTGCAGAACAAAAATGTGCCTACTGGAACCACCGATACAATATATATAAATATATATATATATAGATATGTTCGAAATACATTATATTAATTTTATTAAATTTGATGAGGGTGATGCCAAATATTTTTACACGGCCGATCGACACATTTTATTGTTAGTCATTTGTTGAGCTTCATTCGGGTTACGTGTTCTCGTGCATCTAGCATTTTTTATTTGGATAGTACACATGTACTTTTTGTTAATTATAGATACGTCCACTATTTAAAATTGTATAGTGAGTGTTTAGTGCGTGTTTAAGAACTATTGTGAGGCAAGGTATCAATTATCATCAGTCTAACCTCTCTTTGTGCCCATACTAAAACTAATTCCAAATCCTTACGGCTGATAACATTGTGTGCCTATCTTCCTGTAAGGAGACATTGACGAGGTATGTACTCAGGACTTATTATTTTAATATGAATTGTGTATCGACGGCCACCGAACCTTTGTGGTACATAATTTTTTTTGGTAGCAGAGCGTGGTTACGTTTTAGTAAATAATTGTTCGGTAGTATAAGTCCTGGGTTCATAACTTATTAATGTATTTATTTTTTTGTTTGTAGGGATTATAGTTTTTTTTAAATAGTGTTTTAAATCGTTTTTTGTAATTAGTTATATTCGCCATTTATTATTATTTATTTTTTTCTTAATTTTTTTGTGCTATTGTTTGTATTCATATACTTTTATAATGGCGGTCTCGCACAAGGCACAAATAGCTGGTGTATTACGGTGGCTAGGATCGGCCGTTTTAAATATTTCGCGAAAAGATCGCGTTCAGGCGCTTCTATCAAGAAGTGACTCGTTAGAGGATATAATGAAAGATTTATATAAATCGTATCAGGCATTACTTGAGTTGGGTTTAGAACCGGAGGTGATGGACAAGGTTTCTGCAGACATGGATCAGGCTGAGGATTTGGCTGATCAAATTAGGGAAGCCGTTGGGATTATTAAATATTCGGTTAATCAGTCAAATAACCTTCAATCGAAGGATAGTTTAACTTTTTCAAGTGGTATTATAGGTAGGTTACCCAAACTAGATTTGCCCGATTTAAGCCAATGGGTGGCGTTTATTCATTTATTTGATAGTTTAGTGCACTCAAGAGTTGATTTAACATCTGCTCAAAAGTTGGCATATTTGTTGGCTAGTCTCACTGGGGAGGCTAAAGGGCTAGTCCAACATTTAGTACTTGTGGACAATAATTATGATATAGCTAGAGATTTACTTATGCGGCGTTATCAAAACATACGTAAGCTGGCGGATAGCCACGTAGATGTCATATTAAATTTACTGAGTAACGTGCAGAGCCACAACTTAAGAATTCAAGTTTTAAATCCTTTATTAGTGGCAATTAATGCCTTAAGGGGTTTAAATTTACCTGTAGATAGTTGATCTTTTATTTTGTTGCATATAACGTTACAAAAACTAAATTTAGACATGCGCACCCGATTTGAACAGGCGTATGGTGGAGATTTATCCACTCATCTTCCCTCGTTTGATGAATTGATATTGTTTTTAGAGGATGAGTGTCGCAGACAGGATAATGTTCCAGCGCCGTCCACAACGCCGGCCCCAATTTCTACTGGGCCGCGACAACAGCATATGCGCTTAGTACGACGCTCTGACCAGCGAGTTTATAACGTGGCAACTCAACATCCAGGCAAATGTTGTGTTTATTGTCGAGTCCCTGATCACACCGTAGTGTCATGTCAAAAGTTTTTGGCATTACGTTTTCAAGCACGACGTAATATTGCCAGACAGCGGAAGTGGTGTTATGGTTGTTTAGGTAATCACCTGGCATCACAATGCCAAGTGTCACGACCATACAAACAATGTAATGGCAATCATCACATTATACTTTGCGGTAATGCGAATGGTTCACCCCAATCAGCTGCACCGGCACGGGAGTTTGTTGAAGCCATTCAAAATACAGGTGATCAGTGGACTGGTGGTGTGCAGGTTAGACCCCGTACTTTTGGTCATACTTCCAGGCACCATACAGAATCCGGTTACGATGATTACCATCGGAGGCGGCCACCACCCTCCAGGGGCGGGGGAAACTTAAGGTCTCATAACAGGCCTCGTGTCACCTCTGATCAGCAACAACTTCCTAAGAGCAAGGATAATTATGACTCTTGTGCATCACCTGTTATTGAACAGCAACGTCGTGATTTTGTTAGGCCTTTGCCTTTTTCTGAGTGGCCTCGTTTAGGCCAGCGGGTCCCTGAACCAGAAGAATATTGACTAGGTCACGTTCCCACTAGAACTCCTACATCTCCCATTACTGTTTTGTTACCCACCGCACAGGTTTGTGTTGGATCTCCATCAGGTGAGCAAGTAACCACGCGTGCGATTTTTGATTCTGGAGCACAGGGAAGTTTGGTGTCAATGGATTTGGTGGACAGGTTACAGTTGCGTATTTCGCCTGCTAGCGGGGGTATATTTGGTGTAGGTGGTCTTAAGGTTCCTGGTTTGCGTGGACAAGTTACACTAACTTTTTCTTCTGTTCAATGCTCTCATCCACAGATTACAACTTCTGCCATTATTTTAGATAATGTTATGGGCAGACACCCACTTGTTAAATTACCATCGGAGATATTAAATCTTACACGTAGTCTTAACTTAGCGGATTGTACATTTCATATTCCAGGTCAAATTGATTTGCTACTCGGAGCAGAAGTTTTAGGCATGCTGCGACTAAGTAAAAGCACACTTTTACAACCAGGGGGCTTTGTAGCAGTTACATCTGATTTTGGTGATGTCATTATGGGTCCTGTGTTTCCAATACAGTCTCTTACAGTTGAAGATGGTAACTTGTGAGTGGGACTCTCACTTGCTGAAGCTATTCAACGGTTTTGGGAAGTCGAAGAGCCTCCCACAGCGGCTCGTGAAAATCCGGAGCACCAAGAATGTGAATTGTTCTTTCAGAACAACACTGGTCGTCTCCGTTCAGGTAGGTTTGTCACGCGGTTACCTTTCTTACCATCCCGACCTCTTTTGGGTCACTCCAGGACTTTAGCTGAGAAAAGGTTAACATCCATGCAGAGACGAATGAAGAGAGATTCGACTTTTCGTGCTAAGTATATTGAGTTTATGGACGAGTACTTTAAGCTCGGACATATGTCAGTTTCTGATTTTGATTGGCGCACACAGGAGCACTACTTTATCCCACATCATGCTGTGTTTAAAGGTGGTAAAATCAGAGTAGTTTTTGATGGCTCAGCGCCTAGTTCCAATGGAGTTTCTTTAAATCAATGTTTGCATTCGGGCCCAAAGTTACATCGTGACATTGGTGATATTTTAACAAATTTTAGAAGACATCAGATCGTATTTGTTGCAGATATTAAAATGATGTTTAGGCAAACTGTAATTCATACTGATGAGCGTTGCTATCAACTTATTCTGTGGCGTGAGAAGGAATCCGATCCTGTTACAGTATTTGAATTGAATACCAATACATATGGACTCAGATCAAGTCCTTATATTGCTATTCGTACATTATTAGAATTGGCTGAGCGGGAACGTTTGCAATTTCCAAGAGCAGCTGATGTTTTGACAAGTGATGTTTTCGTTGACGACATTTGCACCGGCGCTGCAAATGAGAAAGAAGCTTTAATACTACGCAACGAGCTAATTGGGATTCTTAAGGCTGGTGGATATGAGTTAAGGAAATGGGTGTCTAACTCACAAGCTGTTCTTGCTGGTTTACCCGAGGATCATCAACAAGATCCTTATATTTTTCAGAACGTGGACAACCCTGACGCTGTTGCAGTATTAGGTATTCAGTATCAACCGTTAGCTGATATATTTACTTTTCGCGTGCAGGATATAGAATATAGATGTAATAAAATCTTGGACCAAGCGTACTTTCGACTGTAGCCAGGATATATGATCCTAATGGATGGTTAGCTCCAGTTGTTTTTTGGGCAAAATGTTTTATACAAAAGCTTTGGTTACAAGGATTAACATGGGATGCCCCTTTAGTAGGTGAATTGTTAAGTGTTTGGGTTAGGTTCGTTTCGTCCCTTCCTGAAATTCAATTGATTAAAATTGATTGATGTTTATTGCCACCAGGGAAATGCACAGTAGATATTTTTTTTTTTTTATGTGATAGGAGGCAAACGGGCAGGAGGCTCACCTGATGTTAAGTGATACCGCCGTCCATGGACACTCACAATGCCAGAAGGCTCGCAAGTGCGTTGCCGGCCTTTCAAGAATTGGTACGCTCTTTTCTTGAAGGACCCTAAGTTGAATTGGTTCGGAAATACTTCTGTGGGCAGCTGGTTCCACATAGTGGTGGTGCGCGGCAAAAACTGCCTGAGAAAACGCTCTGTTGTGGAACGACGGACGTCGAGGTGATACGGATGGTATTTTGTATTTTGCCTTGACGTCCGATGATGAAACTCAGCTGCAGGTATTAGACCGAACAACTCCTCTGAACACTCTCCATGGTACATGGTAGAAGATGCAGAGAGATCCCACATCTCTACGCAGCTCCAAGGGATCAAGCCGCACGGAAAGTGACTGGTCGTCGACGATTCGAACCGCTCCTCGTTGAATACGGTCAAGTGGAAGGAGCTGGTACTGGGGAGCTCCCGCCCAGAGGTGAGAGCAGTACTCCATATGGGGCCGAATTTGCGCTTTATATAGTTGCAAGCGGTGGCCCGGAGTGAAGTACCGTCTCGCCTTGCTGAGCACACCAAGCTTTTTGGAGGCTAATTTAGCCTTTCCTTCCAGATGACCGCGAAACTGAACGTTATTCGATATGTCAACGCCCAGTATTCCGATGCTAGCTGAGGCTTTAAGGAGAGTGTCTTCAAAAAGGGGAGTAGCGACAGAGAGTTTTTTTAGCGGAAAATTTCATTTATAATCAGGCAGTTAGGGCCCCATAGACATATAATTATATTAGTTTATTTATTAGTGTATCTTTGTATTTACATTTTAACCCTTTCCCGGGCATTGGCAAAATAGTTGCCACTCAGGTAAAAAAAATGTGTTTGAAAAAAAAATAATTGAAATGTTGAATACTTATTCAGTGCCTTTAATAAAATCCATAATAAAAAAATACACAATAAATGTTGATTTTGACTAGATATACTTATTTATTTTTTATTAAATAAAAGTAAAACGGCTAAACGGGCAGTCTTTTTCGTCTTTTTTCGCAGGACACACCGTCGACGAGCCACGATTCACAACGAGATTCACAATCAAATCAAAATGATTTACCACAGATGTCGCCAGAAAATACAACTTGGCAACGAAATAAACGTCCTAAAATCAACCCTAATAAAGAGTTGATATCCGAAGCATTGAATATTATGAAGAATGTCTCCCAACGACCAAATGTGACAAAAGATGAGGATGGTTTATTTGGAGATTATATTGCGGGTCAGTTAAGACAAATGGATCGACAAATGAAAAGGAATGAAACGGAAGGAAACGAGGGGGGCGGGTTTGGCCCGCCCATTTCAAAAAAGAGACCACGACGGCGGCTCGAAGATCTTCAGAATGTTTCTGATGCTGGCGGCGGAGGTGGTGAGAAAGACTCTTATATGGCATATCGCAAGCCTAATTATAAAAGACTATACCCTGAAAATTCAATTAACACCGAATTTAAGGTTTTCATTCAGAGCAAAAATATTCAAGACAAGCTGGGAAATAAAAGCCCAATATATTTGAATCAGATATTTTCCGATATTAAAGGTGTGGTGGCAATAAGGCGTATTGGCGCAAATAAAATTGTTGTGATCTTCAAACAACACAATACAGCTAACAATTTGATAAACAATATCAGCTTTCTTGATAAACATGAAATGAGAGCATATATTCCAGCAGCTCAAATTGAAAAAACTGGTATTATCAGATTTGTGCCTACAAATATTACAAATAGAGAACTATTTACTACATTGACTTCTACAAATGAAATAATTGCAGTTAGGAGATTTGTGAAAAAAGTTGGTAATGAATTAGTCGGAACACAAACTGTTAGTATCACATTTCTGGCAAATTCTTTACCCGAGAGTGTCCAATACGACTTATTTTTTTATAGAGTATTTGAATATGTTCCTCCTTTGCAACAATGTTTTAAGTGTCTTAAATTTAATCATTTTGCAAAAATTTGTAATGGCAAAGAGCGTTGGGGTTTTTTTTTTTTTTTTTTCTTGTGCCGGGGGGGGGGGGGGGGGGGATTGTGTGTTTTTGTTTTTTGGGGGGTGGGGCTCTTTTTTTTTTTTTTTTTTTTTTTTTACCATAAAAAAAAAAGAAATTTTTAGAAAAAAAAAATTATTTTTTTTTCGACTTTTTCCAAAAAAAAAATTTTTTTTTTCCCCCCCCCTCCCCCCCCCCCCCACCCTAAAAAAAAAAAGTAATTAGTGTAAATAATAAATAAACCTAATGTTCATTCTTTAGGAATGACTGGGCCGGTAAATGAAACTCTTTAAGACTTCTTGTACAAACTTGTTTAATTTCATTATAATATGACCTTTCGCTAGTCAAGTACAAAGAGAAGTGATGGCGCACGTCGCCCCACCTTACAATTATTATAATGCAAAAAATGCGCCTGATGTATACATTGCGCAATGTCGCAACATACTCCCGGCCGTTGAAACTCTTTCAACATTCTTCATCTAATCTTCTTGTACCGGCAACTTGCATAGCCGGACCAACGAACGTGTAATGCAGCCGCTGCTGGTTTTAATTTCTGCCACTCTGGCCACTCCATCTAAGCCATTTATCAGCCGCTGCACTCGACCCAACTTCCAGCAGAGCGGGGCAGTATTGTCCTCGGCTATCAGCACTAGGTCCCCAATATTAAGATTGGCAGAGTTCTCTCTCCATTTAGTGCGCTGTTGCAATTCCACCACATACTCCTTTTGCCATCGTCTCCAAAAGTGCTGTCTTAATTGCTCAATTCTCTGGTACCTTTGTAAGTGACTAAATTTGAATTCATCAAGACCTTTAGAAGGCAGTGAAGTTAATGGTCGACCAATAAGAAAGTGTCCTGGGGAAAGAGTAAGAAGGTCATCGGGAGAAGATGACAAGGGACACAAGGGACGGCTGTTTAGGATTGCTTCTACTTGTGCAAATAAAGTTGATATTTCCTCAAAAGTAAGATGACAGTTTCCCATAACACGCCGTATATGGTGCTTAGCAGATTTTACCCCACTTTCCCAAATACCACCGAAATGAGGAGTATATGCCGGAATGAAATTAAATTTAATTGATTGTTGACTTGCAAAGTCAAATAGAGAATCTTTATTTTGTTTGATAAATGAACCTAATTCTCGCGCTGCAGCTACAAAATTGGTACCGTTATCAGAAAATATTTCCGTTGGTCGTCCTCGACGAGCAATGAAACGGCGAAGTGCCATTATATATGCTTCTTTAGTTAAGTCACTAACAGCTTCTAAATGTATACATTTGAAACGCAAGCAAACAAATATACACAAATAGCATTTAATTAAGCGGCTTCCTCGTCCTTTGCGATTCAAGATAAGAAATGGACCTGCGTAGTCAACTCCTACAGCTAAAAAGGGTAATCTGGGGCAATCCGCTGTTCTGGAAGATTTCCCATTTTAGGTTGAAGAGTTTGCCCACGCATACGCCTGCAAATAACGCATCTATTAACTACCCGTTGAGCAAGACGACGCCCGTTAACTGGCCAGATAACCTCTCTCACAGCTGCAAGTAGCAATAAAGGACCAGCATGCATATGCTTTAAATGCTCTCGCTCAAAATACAATTGAGTAAGGCGGTTGGTACTATGTAATATGATTGGATGCTTTCTTTCATAAGAGTAATAATTTGATGCATCTAAACGCCCGCCAACTCGTATTATATTTTCATCAAGAAATGGAGATAAAGATAAAATTTTGCTTTTGCTATTCAACTGTTTACCCTTGATTAATAAATCATATTCAATTGGAAATGATTGTTTTTGGGCACACTCATATAACTTGTTCATGGCGTTACTCAATTCGCTAGTTGATAGTGCACCTAGGCGTTTATTAGTTTTATTTTTTATATTAAATATGAATCGAAGCACATATGAAACTGTTCTTTGTAATCGAGTCAGTGAGGAGTACCTATTAAAATCAATAAATGATTCATTTATTACAGCCGAATTAACCTTAATTTCAGGTAAACTATTTAAATCAAAAGATTTTAAAACAGGCCATTTAGCCTCGTCTTTATGCAAAAAACTAGGACCTAACCACCACAAGTTCATATTCAAAATATTCTTAGCTTGAATTCCCCTAGATATAAGATCAGCAGGATTAAATTCCGATGGCACGTATCGCCATGCTGAAGAAGAAGTTATTTCTTTTATTTCACTAATGCGGTTGGCTACAAAGGTTTTCAATCTACCTATATCCCCTTTTATCCAGCATAATACAACACTGGAATCGCACCAATGTACTATCCGCGTAGGTGTAAACCTAATTGACTCTAACACCGATTTTGTAAGTTTTCCGGCAAGTTGCGCCGCACATAATTCTAGTCTTGGGATAGTAGTAGGCTTTAGAGGAGCTACCTTTGATTTACTGCATAATAATCGAACAGTGACAAGATTGTTGCTGCTAATTGTTCTCACATAAATACTTGCACCATAAGCAATTTGCGATGCGTCACTAAAAGAATGTAATTCTATGCACTGAGGTGAATTCCCCAATACTAATCTCGGAATATGCAATTGTTTTAAATACTTTAAATTATCTACAAAATTTATCCATTCATCTTTTATCTTCTGACTAACAGGCTCATCCCAGCCAATCTTTTGTTGCCATAGACGTTGCAACATTATCTTAGGAATAATAATAACTGGACTTAATACTCCTAACGGGTCAAATATTTTAAAAGCATTTGACATAATAAATCGTTTTGTGATTGGTTGTCGAGTTATATATATACTTTCTTTTACTGGTATATGAAAAGTGTCAGTAGAAGGAGTCCAACCTAAACCCAAAGTACTGGAGGATTCACTCAATATTAAATTATCTTGTTTGTTTATTTCAAACTTTGTAAAAATTGACGGAAAATTAGTTTTATATTTTCGTAAATTAAAACATCCTGACTTTAAAGCACATGAAACAGCCTTTTGTATATAAATCAATGTTTCTGGATCATCAGCTCCAGTCAACAAATCATCTACAAGAAAATCTCTTTGGATGATGACCTTTATGAGTTCATCGTCTTGCTCTTGGCCTATTTGCCATAAGCATCGTGTACTAAGGTAGCTTGCTCATGCTGTTCCATATGTCAGGGTATTTAAAGCTAATGTTTGTATAGGCTGATATTCATTAGGCCTCCAAAGTATCAGCTGAAAATTTTTGTCACCTTCTTTAACATTTACTTGCCTATACATTTTTTCTATATCAGCCGTAAGTAAGTATTTATGTTGCCTCGCTCGAACTAAAATAGAAAAAAGACTATCTTGTATGCTCGGTCCTACCTTTAATAGATCATTTAACGAATAACCAGTTGTAGTGGCTGCTGAACCGTCAAACGTATTAACTACAAGCGTAGCAACTTAGTAGACTCACTATCTGACCTGATCACTGCATGATGGCATAAATAATAATGTGAACCTTCATCAAATATCTTACCCTGACATAAAACTGATAGATGCCCTAATTCTTTATATTCATCAATGAATTTGGAATAGTCTATCTTTAATTGAGAATCACGCCTAAATCTTTTTTCTAAATTAAAAAATCGTTTTTTAGCTAAACCATAACTATTTCCTAAACAAGTTATAGCCCTTTTAAAAGGTAATTTTACATTGAACCTACCATCACTATCTCTAGTAGTGTTTTCTAAAAAATGCTGTTCACTTTCCTTATCATAGTAACTTTTCCTACATACTGAGTTATAGGGAAAGTCCTCTACCTCCCAAAACTTTATCAACAAATTATCCAATTTATTCTTTTGAGATGGTACTAAACATTGATTGCACTGTATGGCTCTGCTAGTCCTTGCTGAATAAATAGGACCACATATTAACCAACCTAAATGGGAATTTCTTAACTTTGGACCACAGTTGCCTAGCGAATATTGCCCATCGCTTATTATATCCCAGAATAAGTCTGCACCTATCAAGACGTCTACTGGAGCAGGTTGGTCAAAGCTTGGATCAGCCAACTGCATGTTCCTAGGCAACTTAAATGTTATTTCTATTGGGCCTTTAGGTAATTGCCCTGTTAATTCTTTTAAAACGTAGCAAGACAACATTGAACTGTAATTACTGTTTAATGAATTTATTTGAATATTACAAGTTTCAGTAACACTACTTGAACAGTTGCCAATGCCGATGACCTTTAGAGTGTCAACTTGATTAGGCTTTAATGACAATCTGTTCTGTAAAGATTTCGTTATAAAAGAAGCTTGACTTCCACAATCTAGAAGCGCGCGAACCTTGATCTTTTGCTGACCAAGTGGATCCGACACCTCAATAAAAGCAGTAGACAACAGTACGTGACATGTGTCTTCGTTAGCATAATTCACAAAAATATTTGTTTGATCGCTGTCTCTAGAATTAGAGCTTAATGTAGATGGGTTGGATGAGCAATGCAGCATACTGTTGTGCTTTTCCGTACATCTAGCCACGCGACAAGGTCCCATACGACAATCATTTACGGAATGACCTTGCCTTAGACAAATCTGGCATAGTTTATATTTCACTACGTCTTGCATTCGCTCATCTAAACCTTTGTCCTTTAAGGTAGGACAATCATATATTTTATGATTCTTATCACAAATTATACATGAAAATTTTGTATTTAATTGTTTATTTTTATTATTTTTATAACTTAGAAATGTTTTTATTTGATTTCCTTGTCCCTGTCCTTGTTTTAGAAATTGATTACTAGTGTTATAATTATTATTATAGGTAGAACGCACTTGAACATGAGGTTTAGAAACATTGATATCTGACTTGTTATTTCGATTTAAAGATTCTAATATATCAGCACGATCTATTAAAAATTTATAAAATTGTTCCAGATTGGGTACATCACCATCTAAGCTACTGCGAACCTCTTCCCATTTCAATAAAGTGTTGTTATCCAATTTTGAAGATAACATAAACACTATTAATGTATCCCATGTATGCGTAGGTTGCCCTAAACTTGCCAAGGCACGCAAATCCTTTGTTACTTGATCTACCAGAAATCGCAAAGCACGCTCTGATTCTCGAGGAAGCTGCTTAATATTAAATATTGAATTTAAGTGATGATTAATAAGAATACGTTTATTATTATAGCGGCTACACAATAAATCCCATGCGCTGACATAATTGTTAGCAGACACCTCGAAGTTAGAAATAACCCTAGCCGCGTCACCTTGTAAATAAGAAATTAAGTAATGAAATTTATTAATTGGTGGTATACGGTCATTATTGTGAATTAAATTCTCAAATGTGTCTTTAAATTCTAGCCAACGGAAATATGCACCGTCAAATTTATTAATTTGTATCTGTGGCAATTTTAATCCCAGGTCAGTACAAGAATTAGATTCATCAACGCAACATGAAACGTTGTGCATTGAATTTCGCTTATGCTCACACTCAAATACCTTTGAAAACCTTTCAACTAAAGTTTTGGCGGTTGCAATGCTTATTATAATATCCTGTTCGATATTATCACGCTCATCAATTTCGGTTGAAATGTTTTCAGGACTTAAAACTTCTATTTCACCTTGCAAATCGTCAACCCTAACCGACAAAGCTTCAAATTTAGCTAATTTTAATTTTAACTCGGTAAACTCTATATTATTTAATTCCAGCTTATCATTTATACCAGTTAAATAATTTTTAAATTTTGTTATCTGTCCCTTAGCAGACGACCTTTTTATAATTAATTCTTTTAATCTTAACTTTGTTTCTATAGACATGATAAACTAGAATCAAAATAATAACAAACACTTAAAATGTTTAAATTAAACAAAATTGGCTCACTCTCCTCATTCGGTGGTACCTGTCACGCAATGCTTTAGTTGCTTACTCACGGCTCCCGGCCGGTGCAACGCAACTGCCGCGTCGACGCGACAAAAAAAAAATCTGAAAAAATCGGCAAATGCGC
This sequence comes from Pieris macdunnoughi, assembly GCA_905332375.1. NCBI lineage: Eukaryota > Metazoa > Arthropoda > Insecta > Lepidoptera > Pieridae > Pieris > Pieris macdunnoughi. The sequence continues at coordinate 1,100,842 of CAJOBZ010000070.1, read as the reverse complement.
TTGAATGTAGCTACCTAAACACGGAATTAGCTAGAGAGCAATTAAATACCTAATTAGTGTTTACGAAGTCTAAGACGAAATACAAAAAAATATATACATATATAAATAAAATATAAAAATAATATTGTATATCTCCGTGTCTTTGGTATCTAATTAAATGTTACATAACGAAATCAAAAGATGAAACAACAATAAAATAATCACTAATTTTTTCCTAAATGTAGGTCCGTCCGTAGATGTAGGTACCTACGTGCTATGAAAAATTAAATTTTTAACCAATTACTTAATCTCACTACTTTAAAAAGGATTATCAATAAAATACTTATTTGCACAATTAATTGAATTAAGGACACAGTTTGGAACACAAAAAGAAAAGGACAAGGAACACTTAACTTTTGGTTAAATCTCTCGATGTGGCACTTTAGCTGTACTACTGCTCGATTGATTATTTCTTGATTGATATTCTTGATTAATCTTCTATTTCTTCTTTGATCCCCTCATGGGCCACCATGTTCATTCTTTAGGGAATGACTGGGCCGGTAAATGAAACTCTTTAAGACTTCTTGTACAAACTTGTTTAATTTCATTATAATATGACCTTTCGCTAGTCAAGTACAAAGAGAAGTGATGGCGCACGTCGCCCCACCTTACAATTATTATAATGCAAAAAATGCGCCTGATGTATACATTGCGCAATGTCGCAACACCTAATGTAAAACATGTAAATAAATCTGTAAATATTAAGCCTGTCTCACAGGCTGTAAGTATTAATGATATAAAATTACAAATAATTGAAAACAGTGATGTACTTATGGCCCTCGTACAAACACTGGTTCAAATAGGTAATAAGATTGATAATGAACCTATCACTGCAACATTTATAAATCAACATAATGGATACACAACCATATACAACACACTCTATACGTATTGCGCAATTCAATGTTCAAGGTGCAAATCATAAAAAACATCTTACAAAATTCTTAAATGAAAAAAATATTGATATTTGCTTACTAAATGAGACATGGTTAAAAGAACATCATTCTTTTTATATTCCTGGTTATAATTTCTACAATAAAAATTCAAAAAATCCTCGTAATGGTGTAGGAATATTAATTAAACCATATTTGAAACATAATGTCATAAATACCACTTTTTATGAAGATATACAGACAATAGCCATAAGCATATACACAGAAAATACTACTATTTCTATTCTTTGTGTGTACTGTCCTCCGTCCGGTAGGAATATAAGAATGAATAGATTGCACAATATTATAAGAGGATTACCAAAACCTATTTTTGTAAGTGGTGATTTCAATGCACATCATATTGCTTTTGAATGCCTGTCTACGAAAAGTAAATAAATAAATAAGACACACTGGAAGTACATGGCAATGCCAAGTCCTCTCGTGTGTAAACAGAGGATACAAGAAGATCTGAGAGTTACTGCAGCACAGGGTGTGCGTGAATGGAACTTGCCCGCAGCATTGGCGCCAGCCGAAGCAGGAGCAGGTACCCCCACCAGAAATTGTCTGGGTTGGGCACGAGCCGCCACTTTGACTAATGACCAAGTAGCATTCCTGGAGAGTGCAAACATTATGGAGGATGCTTTCCCCACGAAGTTTCCACGTTTTCAGTACAACACTGACCTTTATGAGAAAGTCTCATTAGCATTGAATAGGACAGAAGAGAAGATTAAGATTCTTCCACAAGTAAAGAATAATGCAGAAGGAGCTTTAGCTCAGGTTTGTTGGACACACGTCGAACCAGTAGTGCAGGAGACGTCGCCTAATGTGTTCTACTCGGAGAGTAGGAATAACCAAGTAGTTACGGCTGCTGAGGTAGATGCACGACAAGTCTTAGCCTCGTTGATTTTATCATTCAGAGTGCGTAAAGACCAAATCGGAGAGACATGAGCGTACAGCATGTACGCGTTTGGAGGGTACGCCAATGTACCAGATACATGACATAACACCCGTAACACCATATTCAATTATGGTAGAGCCGATCGTTGGAATGTGATGGAGTACACCGCCCCGTTTACGGATAAGTCGGAGTATAGATTAGCATGGCTCAAGAGACATGTTAAATGACCCACACCGGACATAGGGAGTCACGCCCCGTACTTGTAATCTTTGGAGCAAGTTGAGTGAACATTGTATATACTTTTAGATTTCGTTTTAGTTATAACATAAGACCTGAAATCTCTTATGAGTCCCTGGCATTTGTTGTTGTTTATTACAAAGAAGATTTTAATGCAGATGCAGAGTTGCATTTTCATGCAACATCTCACGGAAAGGGGCCATGCGATGGTCTAGAGGGGAATCTGAAACGTTTAGCTGCGCGTGCAAGTTTACAGTTACCTCCAATTAAAGCAATTATAACACCAATGCGATTATATGAATGGGCAAAATCATCTTTAAAACAAACCGCCATTTATTTCTGTTCTAAAGATGATATAGAGCGTCAGATAATTTTTTTGGATTTTTTTTGGTTTGCGTCAACTGTCACCATTTTAGGAACCAAAAAGTTTCACAGCTATTTTCCAACAACCACAGGCCTTCTTGTAAAGAGGACCAGTTCTGCCATAGAATCCCATTGTAAAATTGTTAAAATTACAAAATAAACAGTTCTTGTGTTGCACCAATGTTGTTTTATTATGTTTATTTTATTTTATCACAGTAATTTATACAAGCCATTTTATCAACGACAATTCTTTTGAAACCTATAACTTGGTAAATATACACTATACAAAAAAATTATTTTGCGTACACATTCATACCTACTAGAAGTACAAATGAGCCGAATGTGGTCGATTTTCAGAACCTCACTTTTTTTTCCCTGTCCGCTTCACGTGAAATGTCCCACCATTCAAGTATCAGTACATTCAGTTGGTTCTATGATTTATGAATGTGTTCAATGTCAAGCACTTCATTTTTTAGGTGAAAAAATTAAAAATCATTTTAAAAATTGTTGTCATAATGGGAAGATATACATAGACCCAGACAGAGTATTAAAGCCAATTACAGATATATTATTAGATTTATACGAAGGCTATACGTCTGATGCTAATCATTTTAAGGCCAATATACGACAATATAATTCAGCATTTGCAATGGCATCCATAAATTCAAACTTGAACACACTCCCTCCAGGATTTTTCACTTATAGGGTACAAGGGCAAATTTATATAAAAACTGGATCTTTGGTTCCGTTGCAAGGTCATAAACCACAATACAACCATTTGTATATAATTGAAGATGAAGCAGCATTAAATGACCGATTATCTGATTCTAGAAATAACATGTGTAGAAGCAATATAATGAGGTCCTTACAAACAATGCTCAATGAATTCAATCCTTTTATCAAAATATACAAAAAGGTGGCTGCAATTTTAGCTGAAGAGGAATTAAAAGCAGCGTCAGAAAATCGTCCCAAATATTCGGTATCAGTGCAGTTTTATAAACATAAATCTCTTGATTTGCGTCGGTATAACACACCATCAAATAATGAGGTAGCGGCCATCTTTGTAGGAGAAAACGGCGAACTTCCATTAAATATAGACTTCTCTGTACAAGAATATTCTCAACATTTAACTACACTCAAATCAACCAGTCCCAATATCGACCCTTTAGCCTTTCCTCTACTTTTTCCTAATGGAGAACTAGGATGGCATGATAATCTTCAACACAGAGAAGAGAGTCGAACTGCTCGAAGCCGTCTTACAATGTTACAATTTTATCAGTATAGACTTGCTGTTCGTAAAAATTTTAGCCCATTATTTTACGCCGAAAAACTTTTTCATGAATATTGTGTCTTGGCCTATGTTAGGATTGAATCTCAACGATTATTGTTTCTTCGAATGAATCAAAAGAGCTCAGAGCTGACAATTATAACAGTTTAATGGATAGCCTGTACAATAATCATAGAGAAATGGGTCAAGGCTATAATGATAATATTGCCATCAACTTATGTGGGAAGTTCTCGGCACATGATGCAAAATTATCAGGATTCTATGGCAATTGTATGCAAGTATGGTAAACCAGCCTTAAGGCCTATTCAAACCTGAGCGATATTCGCTGCCACTGTGGGTCTCTACCCACAGTACATACCGCGCGGGTTTCGCTCAGGTATTTAGTATCAAGTACCGCGGCTAGAGCGACCTGAGCGATATTCGCTGCCGCTGTGGGTAGAGGTACATACCGCGCGGGTTTCGCTCAGGATTTGGTATCAAGTACCGCGGCTAGAGCGACCTGAGCGATATTCGCTGCCGCTGTGGGTAGAGGTACATACTGCGCGGGAGCAGCGGCATGCATCCCGCCCCTCACTCCGCAAGCGGGGTTAACATGACAATAGTTACGCACGATATTCCTTAGCGAAAGGACGCGTTTGCAACATGGCGTCATCGAAACGAACGAATAACGGTTCATTTATTGAGATGGTGAAGTGCAATCCAGTTTTGTATGATATGTCACTTACGGATTATAAAAATATATTTATGAAAAATAAAATATGGGATGAGATAGGAGAAAAATGTAACATAAGTGGTAAGTTTTTATCTTTTATTATATTATTATATTATCTTTCAATTCTGTACTAAATACGACTACCGCCATTAAAGAAGTTGACAAATTGTGTACGTACCCTATCACCTGAAAGTTGCAAAGTTTCAAAATTTTGATATTCATTGTTCATTGCATTATTTTGTTGAGTAGTAAAATACATATTTTGCAAGTACGGGGTATTGCAAGTTTTAGAGCGTAAATAATTATGGAGTACGCATGTTGCTTTTATCACTTTTTTAGCTGAAGACACTTTTAGGTGCATGGGTTTGAAATATATTCGCCATTTTTGAGCCAGTAATCCAAATGCATTTTCAACAACGCGTCTAGCTCGGCATAGGCGCTTATTGTATTCTTCCTTTCTTCTATCAACCCTAGAAACTCTTTGATTGAATGGTTTCATTACATGTGCTTGCAATCGGAATGCCTCATCTCCTATTAACACATGAGGTGTGACGTCATTAGTTCTTGGCAATAGTTTAGGCCTTGGAACATTCATAGTCCCATTATTAAACCTCCTTCCCGTGACAGAGTTTTCGAAAATTCCACCGTCGCTATTTTTTCCAAAACCTCCAACATCGATACATAAAAAATTGTAGTGTGGTCCTACTATTGCCATAAGGACGACAGAAAATTTTTTGAGGTAGCAAAAATAATTGCTGCCTGAATTAGGCGGACAAACGATAGTGACATGTTTTCCATCAATACTGCCGAGGCAATTGGGGAATTGCCACATATTATAAAACTCTTCAGATGTTAAGTTCCACATTTCTTCTGTAGGAGGCTTCATGTATATGGGTTGTAATGTAGTCCAAATAACATCACAAACATCATCAACAATTTCTGCGACAGTTGAGCAACCCACTCTATAACTGTTTGCAATACAGCGAAATGAATCTCCACTTGCTAAAAATCTGCAAAAAAAATAATATTTAATAAGCTTTTTTACTCAAGGTCTAAGGGCGTGGACCCGCCATCCATTGCCCCTTTCAGTCGATATTTCGCTGTTGATTCGATCCTAACCTAAACAAATTCAGGGTTTTAAACTGGTCTAAGTATAACTAATGAATAAAACTAATTGAATAGATTATAAATAAACTATATTTTTTACAGGCGATGAAGCCAAAATGAAATGGAAAAATCTACGGGACACTTATGGTAAATATTTAAAAACTACAAAAACCACTACAGGCCAAAGTGCGTTTAAATCTTACAGTCGTTACAGCAAATGGCAGTGGGCATCTTCAATGGAATTCAGCAAATGGCAGTGGGCATCTTCAATGGAATTTTTAACACGTTAAACGCCAATAGAAAAAAATGAAAATCGTAAAAAAACTTTTTTGCTGTAATTTGTTTATTATGATAATATATGTATAGAAAATTAGTTTTATTAAATTCTGCCCATGGGTTACATAGTTACAGCCAAATATATAACTGAGGTCACCGGTGCACCCCATGGCGCACAAATACAGAATAGACATTTTCCGTTACCGTGCGCCGCGCCGCCCACCCCGCCGGCCACCCGCTATTCCCCACAAACTTCGACAGTGTTTAGTGTTAGTGCGCTCGCGCTTGCGACGATTGCCTGTGCGTTACTCTTTCTATTACTTACCTACTAAATTTGTTTTCGCTACTTAACTTACTTAACTTTGGTTGCGTTAACAATGAACGAGTCCTTAGATATCGGCTTAGCTATGGAGGAATTTGAATTTACACAGGATGAATTGCAACAAATCAACGCCTTGGAACTTTCTTTTACAACAAACATTTCGAGAAACATTGATCACTCAGAATCAGACAGTGAACAGATGCAAATACCGAAAAGGAAAAGGCATCTGGTTATTGCAAGTGATACTGATAGCGACAGCGAGTCGGTTAAAGATTTTGTTGCCTCCAATATTTCGCAAAATGACCGCATTTCTTTAAAATGGTCGAGACCAAAAAGACGACAGCCATCAGTGATTCCTTTCACCGAGTTTGAAGGCATGAAGCTCCCATATTCTAGTTTGTTGAAAGAAGCTGACCCAGACAAGTATTATGGCCTTTTAGTGCCTGAAGAAATTTTTAAAATGATTGCTGAGCAGACAAATTTGTTTGCAAGTCAAAACATCACAGCCAAACAAACAAAGCCTGGATCCAGGTCACATTCATGGAAGCCAACAAACATGACCGAAATAAAAAAGTTTCTTGGGCTCATATTGTATATGGGCATAGTAAAGCTGCCAAAATTAGCTTATTATTGGAGTAAAGACAAGATACTAGGACAAAATTTTCCATCCACCGTGATGAGTAGGAACCGCTTTGAGTTACTGCTGCAGTACCTTCATTTTAGCGACAATTTAACTGCTGACAGAAACGATCGTATTTCAAAAATAAGACCGATAATCGATGCTCTCAATGCTACTTTCCAGAAATATTATGCGCCGAAAGAAGATATTTGTGTTGATGAAAGCCAAGTGCCTTACAGAGGTCGAATTATATTCAGGCAGTACAATAAAAGTAAGAGACACAAATATGGCATGAAGCTATTTAAGCTATGTACTATTCCCGGATATACTTGCAAACTGCATTTATATAGTGGGAAGAACATCGATACAATAAATACTACGCCAACAAATGTGGTGATGGCGCTCAGTGAGTATATATTTGAGAAAGGCCACACACTTGCAACCGACAACTGGTATACTAGTTTAGAACTAGCGTATCAGTTATTGGAGAAGCAAACCCATTTAATTGGCACATTGCGAAAAAACAGAAGAGGATTGCCAAAGGCCGTTATAGATTCAAAACTGCAGAAAGGTGAAACAATGGCTATGGAGAATGAAGACGGAATAACGGTGCTTAAATGGAAGGATAAGAGGGACGTATTTATGCTTTCGACAAAGCATTCCGACAAATTTGCAGTGGCAGTAAAAAAAGGCAAACAGATTCGAAAGCCAAGGGTCATATTAGATTATAACAAATCCAAAGGGTCTGTAGACATGAGTGACCAAATGGGTGCCTATTCTTCGCCATTGCGAAAAACCGTAAAATGGTATAAAAAGTTAGCAGTAGAACTGCTTTTAAATACGGCAGTTGTTAATGCATGGGTCATGTACACAGAAAATAAGAAGAGCAATATTTCGATTGTGGATTTCAGGAGGGCTCTCATAGAATATTTGATCCGACCAGCAGATTCTCAGGAGAGAAATCTCAATCAAAGACCAAAAAGACTGAAGCACGAATTAAAAAGAAAGGAAGGGAAAGTAAGGGATACGCGACGTTTTTGTGTGAAATGTTACAAAGATTCGGTAGAGGAATTTGGCCGTATAATCGCCAAAAATAAATGCAAGAAAGTGAGTACATACTGTATGCAATGTGATGGGGAGCCTCATTATTGTCTAATGTGTTTTAACAAAATTCACCGCTTTCAATAATCCGCTGAGCTTTTATAGCTATAAAATGTGTGTGGTGGTTACAAAAGTTTATTTTATTTTGTTTGGGCTTATTTTGATGTTGTATGGACGTGTGAACCTTGTCTGCATGTTTTATTATTGTTTTTTTTTGATGACATTTTATCTCTTATTGCATGTTTTGTCAAAATTATGGCTAAATAAATTCTAACGGTTGGGTTGTTATAAGGAATGCACTTTTTGATTTTCCGAACTTTTTTACACTGCGCAATTTCCTACTTTTTCTCAAGACTATTTTTTATTTTATAGTAAGTTTTGGTACACAACACAACATAACATACTTTCCGATAATTTTCGTTTTAAAAATAAAGACTGAATTGAGTTCAATATTCAAAATTTGTGGAACGAAATTTTATTTTGCTATTCTTTTACAATTTTTAGATTTTTTCAATACACTATGAAGGTACATTCGTCCCAATGCGAAGTATTGTTCTACGGCGCCGTGCCGGTCATATAGTACTTTCAAATCAACAGTGGGTATGGCAGACGGCGAGAAAAAGCGGTTTGAATATGTCTTTATCTTGAGGTCACCGGTGACCCCCATGGCGCTGTGATAGAGGAATGATGAGGTCACCGGTGACCCCCATGGCGTTCAACGTGTTAAAAGATCACATAGGATTTGCTCCAACTGATACTAATGTGGCAAGAGAAGAAGAAAGCGTATCTGATACCCAAAATATTACTGAACCCGAATCTTATAATGAAAATTCAACACAACGGTCAAGTTCAGTAGCATCATCCGAACGTTATACTTCACGTTCGGGTTCCAGAAAAAGGACTTCTGTTAACGAACATCCTGTTGATAAAGTGATTACGTACTTGAATACAAAAGCAGATAAATTATCGTCGATTGAACATGTTATGCTTGGATATGCAAAAACAATAGACAGGTTTTCTGAGCGACGTAAAATTATAACAAAAATGAAAATAGCTCAAGTTATGATGGAAGCGGAATTGGAAGAAGAGCAAGAACGTAGTCTACAACGAGAAACAACACTGCGATCTTACTACACCACTGAGCCTAACACAAGCCAAAATGATCGTTGTATGTCTCAACAATCATGTTATTCTCGTAGTCAGTCTACTAATGATTCTGAACTGCAGTCTGCTCTGCGTTGTATTCAAGATAATGCTCTATCACCTCTAGCACCTTCACTGACTGGAGAAGGTCTCGATTACGAACACGAAATAGATTACGATCAACAGAAACACTCAGAAATCAAATCAAAGAAGGTTTTAGGTTAAGATAAAAGTTGTGTTAATATTGTAAAAAATCAAAGTTCCTTCCTAGTTATCTAAAATAAAGATTTTCGTCAATTAATATTCAAATTTGTTTTCCTTATCTCAACGTTATTGCTAAGCGTTCTTCAGGGCATATGGGTTCTCGATATTTAGTGAATGATTTGCTGATATTTTCCTTTATCATATTTAATATTTCATCAAAGTTCTCAGTCGTCATTCTGAATGCATTAAAAAACCGATCTTCATCCAATCTTAATCTTGGATATAAAGTGTGGAATTCCCCATGAATTCGGTGTTGTCTATTGATGTCATGGATCCAAATTCTTTTCTTAACTGGTGAGTCAATTAAGGCTAATAAAAGTAAAACTTCCTCTTCATCACTATCCATCACTAAAATCAGATGCTCTGCAGAAATTACAACGTGACTGACGTGTATATTCTTTGGCGACTCAGAAATGACTAACTGGCGCAAATTTCTTACCTCTCTGAGCGAAACTCGACTACCGCGCGTTATTCTACCCACAAGGATAGCGAAATCCGTTTTCGTGTAAACAGTAATATTACCGCATACTCACTGGGTTTTCTCTGCCGCAGACGGTAGCAAATACCGCTTAGGTCTGAACAGTAATATTACCGCATACCCACTGGGTTTTCTCTGCCGCAGACGGTAGCGAATACCGCTTAGGTCTGAACAGGCCTTTATTTATAACATTTACGTGCAATCCGAATTGGTAGGAAATCTTAGATAATTTACAAGGCACTTAAAAAAGAACATAGACCCGATTTAATTGCCAGAATTTTTAAACTTAAATTGGAGGAACTTTTAGATGACATTACAAGGAAACATATTTTTGGAATCAATGGTGGTGTCACAATTTCAATGGTGTAAAACCACGCACTCGGTGTGCGTGGTTTTACACCATTGAATTTCAGAAACGTGGGCTTCCACATGCGCATATGCTTATTATTCTAAGAAATGAAGATAAACCAAGGTCATCAGTGGATTATGTTACATTTGTGTGTGCAGAAATACCTGACCCAGATAAAGACCAGAAACTTTTTCAGACTGTATCAAAAAAATATGATCCATGGGCCATGTGGTCCTGGATATATGAATTCACCTTGCATGAAAAATGATGGAACTGCCTCTAAATGTTCTAAAAACTACCCAAAGACATTTTGCGAAGAAACTAGAGATGGTACCGAAAATGGGAAAGATGTTTGGATGAAGCAATCGGTTTTAAACTTCCTCGGCAATTAAGACAGCTGTTTGCGTTAATTTGCGTATTTTGTGAAGTAACTGATCCTAATGCTCTTTGGGAAAAGTTTGCATCAGATTTTATCGAAGACTTTACAAGATCACGCCCTGAAATATTATCCAAATAGTTGGCCTTACAAGAAATTGATGAAACATTAAAACTCCACGGAAAGAGACTAACAGATTTCGGACTTCCGGAGCCAGATATTGATGAAAATAATATTTTCTTATCTGATCCCGTTTATGACTGTGATCTTGAAAAAGCAAATGGCTATGAAAATACCAAAAATTGAACACCGAACAAATATATGTGGTCGATACAATACTAAACGCTGTGAATAATCCCACAGAGAGAAAGCTGTTGTACCTTGACGGCCCAGGAGGAACTGGTAAGACTTTTGTATTTACAACTATTTTACATATTTTAAGATCTGAAAACAAATTATGCCTACCCATAGCGTTTTCTGGTATTGCAGCAACTCTGTTAGATGGTGGTAGAACAGCTCACTCGCGATTTAAAATTCCAATTAATTCAGATGTAGATTCTACATCTCATATGTCGTTAGGGTCACCAGCAGCTAAGTTATTGAAGGAAACTCATTTAATCATTTGGGATGAAGCACCCATGACTAAATGTCATGATATTGTTGTAGTTGATCGACTCTTTCAAGATATAATGAAAAATAAATTACCTTTTGGAGGCAAAACTTTGTTATTCGCAGGAGATTTTCGTCAGATTTTACCAGTTGTAGTTAATGGGTCACGGAATACGTTACTTTCAACAATATTTAGAGGCAAATAAGTTTTACAATAAGGCATAAAAGCTTCAAAACTTTACTCAACTCCAGTTGGCATAATATGAGAGCTCACGATAATTTAGAGTTTGCTCAATGGGTATTTAAGGTAGGCGATGGATCAGCTAATGAAGATAGTAATGACCACATTGAACTGGCTCAGCGATGCATTGTAGATAATTCAATAGTAGACCATATTTTTGGTGTTTCCCTAAACACAAATGATTATAAAAGTTATTCAATGAAATCTATCCTTACTCCCAAAAACGATGATTGCTTTCAATTGAACGACCAAGTTGTCGAGAAAATTCCCGGCCTGCTTAAAATTTATGAAAGTTCTGACGCTGTGGTTGATGACGATCATAATGATGTTTAAACTATCCTGTAGAATTTCTAAATTCTATAACGCCTGCAGGATTACCACCACACATTCTAAAATTAAAAGTTGGTTGTATAGTAATGCTTTTGAGAAATTTGAACCCGACTGTTGGGTTGTGCAACGGAACCCGTCTTATTGTTAGAGCGTTAGCTTCACATGTCATTGATGCCGAAATTATTTGTGATAGCCATGTGGAAACCAGAGTTTTCATTCCTCGAATTCGGCTCCAGCCATCTAACAGTCAATTGCCTTAAATTAACACTACATACGAGGGGAGGTCCAAAAGTTCGTGGAATGGAGGGGATGGAGTGGGGATAGGGGCGCTCGCTTAGTGTCATACTAATTGGGGACTCATAATTAGTATATAAATGGAGTTTCAGCCCTATTGCGTCAATCGTTTACGAACACTCGCCTGCTAAACACGTCAATCCGGAAGAAAACTGAAACTATGGAGAAAATTGAACACCGTGCTGTCATTAAATTCCTTACCAAGCAAGGAAAGAACGCTCAGACCATTTTGAATGAAATGGAAACTGTTTACGGGAGTAAATCAATGATTTACAAATGGCATGGTCTTTTTAAACATGGTCGGGAGTCGATTGAAGACGACCCCCGCTCAGGAAGGCCAGTTGAGGCCACCACATCAGACATCGTCGAAAAAGTGGAAAAAATTGTACTGGAGGACACCCGTTTGAAGAAAAAACAGTTATCTGCATTAGTTGGAGTATCAGATACCACAATTTTGCGAATCCTACATGACCACCTGGGTATGACAAAAGTCAGTGCAAGATGGGTACCGAGAATGCTCACGCCGCTTCAAAAACAGCAGCGCGTCGAAGCGTCAAAACATTTATTGGAGTTGTGTAGCGACGATCCTGGATCGATTTTGGAGCGAATTGTTACCGGCGATGAAACATGGGTTCATCACTTCGAGCCTGAGTCCAAACAAGAGTCCATGCAATGGCATAAAAAGGGGACACCACCGCCAAAGAAATTCAAAGTGTCGGAGTCGGCTGGAAAGTTGATGGCTACTGTTTTTTGGGATTGTGAGGGGATAATACTGATTGATTATAAAGAAAAGGGCAGGACCATAACCGGAGAATACTACGCAACAATACTAGAAAAATTAAAGGATGCCATCAAAGAAAAACGTCGGGGAAAATTGACCAAGGGTGTGTTGCTCTTGCAAGACAACGCGCCGGTTCACAAGAGCAAAGTTGCAATGGCTGCTCTACACACGCATGGCTTCGAATCACTAGTCCACCCACCCTATAGTCCAGATCTGGCCCCAAGTGATTTTTATTTGTTCCCCAATTTAAAAAAAGACTTAAGGGGAAGGAAATTTTCCGACGACAATGAGGTAAAGGAGGCAATTATGGCTCATTTTGAGGAAAAAGATAAAAAATATTTTTACGATGGTTTAGAAAAATTAATTCATAGATCTAATAAAACTGAACTAGAATCAAAAGTATTAGAATGTTATCAATTTTCAGAAATAATGAGAATCTGTAAGGACTGGAATATCACGAATCAGATTGTAGCTGTAACAACGGATAATGCTAATAATATAAAAGCAGCCGTAAGACTACTTAAGTGCAAGCAGATTCTATGTTTTGCTCATACTTTAAATATAATAGAACAGTTGGCTTTAAAATAAATTAAATCCACGCAGATTACAATTAAAAGCATAGTAGAACATTTGAGACGAAGTCCACTTGCGTCGGAAAGACTTAAAACTATTCAAAAACAATTAGAGGAAAAAGATTTGAAGCTTAAGCAAGACGTGGTAGCCCGCTGGAACTCAACTCTAGATGTTTTCTCGAGTGTTCAATACAAAAAGTATTATGTCTGTAATTAGATTAGAATACCCCGAGATAGCAAACATAAATAATGATGATATAGAAATTATGTCACTATCAAACCAGATCTTATATTTTTCTAAGGACCTCACGGAAGAAATGAGTTCTGAAAAAAATTAAATAATTTCTAGTGTGATATTAATATCCATCGCCTTAAAGAAAGAATGTCGGAGATTTTTATCCCACGAAATTCCACAGCCAATCAAGAAAATGATTGAGGTATTTTTAAATTGTTCTGCGTCAATACCTCACGAGGCAAAAACAATCATCGTTGGACAGCTACCAAAGGATGAACCAGTGGCAGGGTTTCATCTTGTAATATTATACGGACATCTAGGGTACCTACTCGAATGAACAAAGGCCTTTACGAACCTTTCGAATGTTTCAGTATTTATAACCGTCGATATTGTGGAAGAGATAACTAATTGGACTAATGTTGAAATCCAGCTGAAAATACAAAATCCTGATGCAAAATCAGCGTTTAAACCAACATCCAGCGATAGATTAGAGCTCTTTTAGGCATATTGACAATCATTTGACCACGGATGAGCTATTTGATTGTTCGTATTCAGGAAACAGATATGTTGCTGCTATGAGTAGAGATAGATTTGATTTTCTGATAAGGTGCTTGTGGATGGATACTAAAAGTTTGCGGCCAGAACGAAGAACTACTGATACGTTTATTCCAATTAGTCAAACTACATCCCTGCACCGTACGTGACCATTGAAGAACTTCTAGGTTTTCGGTGTCGGTGCCCCTTCCGTTTGTAGGTACATCCCGAACAAACCCAATAAGTACGGTTTGAAAATCCTAAAGACAGTGCCACTCGTTCCATGATTGATGCTATGCCATATTTGGGTAAATGCACTTCAGACCAATAGATTGCCACTTGGCGAATTTTACGTGAAGGAACTAACAAAGTCAATCCACGGAAGCATTAGACATGTAACCTGCGATAACTGGTTCGCGCCAGTTCCTTTAGCAAGAAATTTACTAAAGCACCCATACAACCTGACTGAGAGGTAAAATAAGATCTAATGAACGGGAATTCCCTGAAAACCTGAAAATCACGCATTCTAGGCCTGTAGGAACATGCATGTTTTGTTATGATTGGCCATTGACATTAGTGTTGTTCAAACCGAAGCCTAACAAAATGGTGTATGTGCTTTCATCATACAACAAAGTAGCATGGTTCAAATTTCAGAAAAGAAAGTTGTGCTTTTGGCCCCACAAAAATAAGAATGACAAGTCAATGTGCGACAACTGCAAAAATCCCATTTGTGGAGAGCATAAGTCAAGCGCCTGTCCTTAGTGCATCAATAAAAAAAATTAGTTAAGGTGAATCAGTTTATAATAAGTTTAAAAAGTTTATTTCTTAAATGATAAGGCTGAAAAGACTCCATCATGTTTAAGTTTTTTAGGGTTAAAAGAGCTGTGTTTAGTTTATGAAAGATTTTGATAATTAAAATATATGTAGTCTTGTGTTTTTTTATTTATCATTAAGTTAATTGAATATTTTTAAGGCACATTCATAAGCATATGATATACAAATTATACATGGTTATCTTCTAGGGTTCAAAATGATCAGCTTGAGCAGATGGTAACCTAATAAAAACATTATGGGAGTAGCAATCAATGAGCAAAGCAAACAGACTCTGCTGGACTCGCCACCAAGTGAGTATGGGAGAATTTAGCTGTCAAGAAAGCATATTTGGGTATCTGATATTGCTGAAGAGGGACTTATGCAAGCTCCAAGCTGACACTTGGCAATCAGTAACCCAATATCATCGAAGATGGCATTCTCTTGTTTCAAAGGGAAAAAATTTACTTAAAGTTGTTGCACCAACAGAGTATGTATTCACAATAAACTAATAGAATGTTTTTAAAATAATCAACCCCAGACCTTGCATTTTTCTTTCAAGTCCTGAAACTGTGAGCCAGTGCCACACATAAAACCTAGTAGGTTAAAGTTAAGGTGACCAACTATACTCATTCACTGAGTTTTGAGTTCAAATCAAATTTTTCAATCAGTTCAATTCAAATCTTGTACTCTGAAAGTACTCATTTGAATAATTTAGTTTTAATAGAAATTTCCTTATGTTGTCCAAGCATGAATGCTGCTGTTGAAAGGGTATTTTTACTACGGAATGATTATTGGAGCAGTGAGAAGTAGCAACTTTCAGTAAAAACATTATCTGCAGACTTCAGTCAAATTTAATATGTAAAATGAAAGTTATTCAGATGTGGCTACATTATTAGACGAACATCTTCATTTAGAAAAAAATATCCACTCCGAAGAAAAAATTTTTTAAAAGAAAATAAGGTGTTTATTGTGTTTTCTTCTTCTTTTTTTTCACCTATGAAATACTTGCAAAGTGTACTCTTTTTGAACAAAAAATTTTTGTTCACCTTATTAAAATGGGAACTGAGACCATATTATTACAGTTATTCATAGATTGTTATCCAGCTTTCGTTTCCTTATTTTTGGAATATTGGTTTCAGAATGATAAGCTTAAAAAGATATAGACGATAAATTCACCTAAAAAATAAATTTATATACATATACATCACACAAACTTATACTGTAATACACATTTTCATAACTTTACACATCTATCAACAATCGGCAATCCTTATTAATTTACGCTATAAGCAAGTTAACGCCTTACGCATGTTTATTGCATTTTATTGTAGTATAAAAAAAACTGTCGGACCTCGACTTCATCAGATAAATTTTTGTAACGGAACCCCGTACTTATACAAATTTCCACAAATTTAGTCTTTAACCAATTATCAATCTATATTCTGTAGTGCGTATGTGTAATTCTTTAATGTAATATAATTAGTATTGACTTCTTTTTTTTGTTTGTGCGTCAGCCATCATACATTGTTACCACACGACAATAATATAATATCTTACATCTACGTGGCGCAATTAATTATCACAATATTACGAATAACAGTAACCTTTCCAGCATTTTTTGTATTACGTTATTATATTATATTCAGCATAGTTTCCACTACTAAGTACTTGTAAATTTGTTAAAACACGTCTTTAAAGTTAAGCCATTTTGTTCATTTTCTATTGACACTTGACAGTTGACTTCTTCCTGAGGAAAAATGCCCAAGTCACAACTCACAGCTGTCAACTTTCTCTTCTGAGGTCTACCGTCTATGACAACTTTTATGGTTATAAATTGATTACAATGTATTATATACATACAAAATTTATAAAATATAGTATGTAGAATGATTGAATTTTTTTCATCTCTTTTTATAATATATAAAACAGCTATTTTCAATTTAAATTAAGTATCGAAATATTAATAATATGTTTTAGCTACATCATAGCATTAACTACAACTACCATAGGTAATTAACAAAGCAAAAGTGATCGTCTGATGCGTGATTTTGATTTATCTCACCAAACATAAAATTAAAATATCAATTTTTATCACTGCAGAGCTAAAAAGTAAACCCTAAATTTAAATTATAAATATTTTCACATTAGGAGAATCGTACAGAGAACAATGGCAACACTCGACACTCAACAACGATATATTTTGTTATTAATTGCCCATCCGGCATCCACCCTCTCCTCTCGAGGTGCGCACGTGCTCCCCGTGTCCCTTCTGTTTTGTCGGTTTTTGGGGTGTCAAAACTAAAATTTGTAATTAATGGCGACCTTTAGGGACACCTAAGAAAGTAAAACTTTTAATTTAATGTATATTTATACTGGCATGATATGTTATTTTTATATAAACGCAAGACATTATTTGTGGTATAAACGCAAAAAATCATAATATTGGTAGGCACAATATTATTTGTTTATTT
Source organism: Pieris macdunnoughi (assembly GCA_905332375.1). Classification (NCBI taxonomy): domain Eukaryota; kingdom Metazoa; phylum Arthropoda; class Insecta; order Lepidoptera; family Pieridae; genus Pieris; species Pieris macdunnoughi. Next base: position 1,083,458 of record CAJOBZ010000070.1, on the reverse strand, counting down.
TTTTTATCCCCTTCAATTTTAGTTTAGCTTCCTCTACTTGCACAAATTATGAAGACCAAAAATATATATTTTTTTTGAAGTGAAAACTTCTTTAACGCGTTGAACACTTTTTTGGAATGGGTAAAAAATGTTTAACTCGCGTCAGGACAAATTTGTAAGACGGATGTTTTTGAAGTGAAACTTCTTTATCGAGGTTGGAAAAAAATGTAGTGTAACATTTTTTCGTTACGCGTCACATTTTTCGGTTACGCGCCATGTTGCTTTTTGAAGTCAAACTTCTTTATCGGCGTTGGAATGAAACTTCTTTATCGACGTATGGGAGAAATTTTGTAGCAAATCGTCACGTTTTTCAATGATAGTAATAATTCTATTACAACTAATGAAATTCTATAATAATCTTCGTAGTAATAAGGTAAAATGAAATATTTGTATTCATGTATATGATAATAAAAGCCTTTTGTTAAACTTTATCTTATTTAACGAATTTCTGTAAAGTTGCATATAGTAGATCATTTTTCGAAAAATAAGATCATAAAGAAATTTCACTTCTTACGTGTGTACACCTAGTACACGCACAATTTATTTTAAAGGATTATGATCCTTCGTGCTATATAGTTACGGATTTAGTACATTTTTCTCTTTCCTCAGATAAATTGATGCATGTGGAATTGGACCTTAAGTCTATTAACCAAGGTTTAATTTTTCGAACCGTCCAAGGCTTTATTATTAATGATTTGGTCAAAATGACGACGGATGAAGAGTAGACAGCTTGCGCGGCGTATTTAATGTAATATAAATTGTCATATTTTAGTACGACAGCGCAATAAATAAATATTGTATTCTACCTCATAAATGATAGTACTTTTATACTGCCCTGCGATTCTGTAACTCGCTTCACACACTCTCAGCGCTGATTTTTGCTGTCAAATCGTTCGTTTCGGTGTCATGTTACAATTTGGTATTCTGATAAACAATAACCGCGACAAAAGCGCCGCTCAAATGAGATTGTTCACATTTGGAACTAAAATTTGGCACTGCTACACTTACGCTCCAAAATTGTTGGTATTTGGTATTCTGATACATACCATTTGACATCTCATCTCATTTAAATGTAGATTCTTTACGTCAAATTAAAAGTTGCTCTTCCCTCGCTGAAATCGTCATTTCGCCGGCTCCGGAGAATAAAATGATAAATGCAAAATCACAACTTTACAGGAAAATTAAAAAACCGTTTTAATAAGATTACTTCATTTGGGTCCTAGGTAGGAACTTGGGAGTTAGCTTAAATGATAGCTAATTTTTAGTGTTATCTCTATACTAAGTTGAAATTTTGAAAGATTCCACTGAACTTGAGATATTTAGGAAATAAAAGAATAGACTAAATTTAACAATAACATGTGTTGCTAACATGCACTTATCATTTTTTTCTCATTTAAACTTCATTAATACGAATATTGTAATATAGTCCTGTCATGTTATTCTACGATATACGAACTCTCCAGCAATGTCGGTAATGTAATATTATCATCTTATTCTTGTTATTATTCAAATAATGAATTTACGATATGAGTAAATTAGACGTTTTTTCTGGGTATTTAAATTAAACTACTTAATTATAATCAACTGTTATTTATTTTGGGACCAACATTTAAATCCAACAAAGAGGATGACAAAAATAATACTTTTCAATAAAACAAAACATAAGCAAACAAACATAACATAAAGTCACTCTCAAATAAATCAGTCTATAATTAATCTATCTATCTCCATACTCAAATCTTCATAATTAAGTGGCATCTTCGAGTAAACATTCAAAATCACGAAACCTAATATTCCAAATAAAATATAAGCGAAATCTAAGTAATTTCTATCCAAAAGTATATTATAATTTAAAAAAGTCTTCTTATTAGTTACTCAATATTTAAAAAAAATTGTCTTCATCAGCACAGTTATCGGTTGGTGCTTCTGCCTCATCAATAAATTTAAGAGATTCATAGAAACCATGATAGTAGCTTGGTATGTCATTTGATTTACAAAGACTTATGAGATCAGAATGTAAGGCTTTACGTTTTGGCAGAGTCTCGGTGTATACAATTTTTAATTCAGGACTGTTATTAATATTAGGTGTATTGGAAGCATGTCTAGCACTCCGTTTGGATCTCTGTTGGCGTTCAATGTTGAGCTTAGAATACTCAGCGTCAAAATCATATTTAAACCGCAAGATGGATGGTTCTGAACTGGTTACATTGATTTCCATTATTTTAGACCACTTTATCTTCTTCCCTTTATCATCTTTACCCCAGTGTTTGTCCTCGAGTAATTCTTTAATGTCGTAGAAGTCACTTTGTAACATTTCTTTAATAATATATTTCTCGCCATTTACTTTGGAATTGGTAATTATTTCGTACATTTGATCTGGACTATACACAACTTGGTTTTTCAGCTCACGTTCTATAGTAGAATGCATCGAATCGCCCTCACTCTGGCCATGACCATTCTCAAAAAATCTGTGAGTGATATTAATTTGAAGCTTTATGGCAGCAAACATGTACAGAGCGAATATGAATATGTTTTTATTCTGCCCTGCGCAACCATCAGAATAAAATGACAAGTTTTTAATGCCTCTCTGTTTTTCTGTATTAAGAAATTGCCATAAACAACTACCTATTTCTATTGCTCCTCTTTTTGCAATCTGCGCATGCCAAACGTAGCAATAACCTTTGCGTTGAGTGGCGTCAAATATTGTGAAATTGTAAATAGGATACTTTCTCTTGTAGTGGAATACTCCAACAGCAGATTGAGGTATATTCAACACTTTTTGCAAATCAAATATAGCTATTGTAGTTTGCAATCGATTGCAAGATTCTTTTTCTTCTTTCTTTATCTGTCGAACTCTCTCTTTATTTCGCTGATGTTGATCGTACTTTTCTTGCAAGGTTTCTTGAGTAGCGTTATCAGCTTGGCGGTAAAGATCGCATTTAGAGCATCCTTTTTTGGCTTATAGAAAGAATTATTAAATCTGGTATTAAAAATTGTCTGATACTGCCGTTTTGTAGCCATCCGAAAATCAAAACTTTCTTGTATGAACCAGGTCTTGTATAGGCGATACATTTTAGGTATGTTAAGTAGTTCTGAAAGATATTTTTTGTTCGTTTCTTTGCGCACATAATGAGCTTCCACTGCTGGGAATAAGTTAATGTGATCGACTATGCTTTCTTCTGTATCATTGCGCATTTTGCGCGGTCTGTTCTGATGTAGTCCTCGTAGATCTTGGTAATCCTTCGCTATTGTTATTTTTTTCCAATGCGGTATGAATTATCTGATTTGAAATACACAAAGTGCTTGCAAAAAGGTCCTACATACTTGAACTTTCTCTTTCTGTAAATCAAAATAGTATTTGACGGTTTGGGTGCGATTATTCTTTCGATCTAACTTGATTCTTTTGACCTTCTCAACTGTCGTGTAACTAACAATAAATTGCCATTGCCGCTCATGATCTCCTAATCTATAATACTGCTGCATAATGTCTTCTCTCTGGCTCAATGTAAATTTTTCTTCACATTTTTTTGCGCATTTACGTAGTTGGTCCCAAAGTTCTGTCACTAGCACATTATTTCTACATTTCGAGCAGGATTTTATAAAAAAATTATTGCATTCTATTTTGGAATGTTTGATTATTGTTTTAAAACAAAAAACAATAACTTTCCGTAATTTTTCACGATGGAGTGGACATTGAAAGTAAACCGAATAGTTGTTATTGCGTTGCACCGCTGTGGACACTCGCCGAGTACCATTTTCAAGTTGCTCTCAAATTTGAATATAACGCTTAGGTTTGTGTACGGTACTATTGATAGGTACCTTGAAGTCTCCAGTGTTGAGGACAAGAAAAGAACTGGCTGGCCACGCTCCGCAAGAACACCAGCAGTAATCAAAGCTATCAAGGCGCGGATAGTAAGAAATCCTGTCCGAAAACAGAAGTTGATGGATTTGCAGATGGGTGTCAGTAGGAAAACAGTAAAAAAGGTTTTAAATGAAGATCTTGGTCTACGAGCATACAAAAAAAGAGTGGGCACTTACTTAATGCTCGTCTAAAAGCAATAAGGCTTAAGAGATCGCGGGTGTTGTTTAAGCGGTACGCGAAAAACCGACACCGTGATATCCTCTTTACGGACGAAAAATTTTTCGATATTGAAGAGAAGTACAATAAACAGAATTATACAGTGTACGCTAGGAGTTCTGAAGAAGCTGAAAATAAAGATCCAAGGGTGCAACATGGACATCATCCATCATCAGTAATGGTTTGGTTGGGAGTGTCCTATTACGGGCTAACTGAGGTTAACTTTTTCGAAAAGGGGGTCAAAACCAGTGCTACAGTGTACCAAGAGACGGTTTTGTATCGCCTTGTCAAAGACATGTCCAGCACCCTATTTGCGGGACATCACTTCGTGTTCCAGCAGGACTCTGCGTCTGCATACAAAGCCAAGACCACTAAAGCCTGGTTTGAGCGTCAAAACATCGTCTTAATTAGACATGAGGATTGGCCTTCCTCCAGTCCGGACCTTAATCCTTTGGACCAGAAATTATGACAGGGCTTAGAGAGGAAGGTCTGTGATAAACCTCATGAAAATTTGGAGAATCTGAAGTCATCTTTAAAAAAACCAGTGACTGAAATCGACACGAATATGGTGCGTGCTGCGATAGACGACTGGCCGCGACGCTTAAGGGCCTGTATTAAAAATGTGGGAGGTTATTTCGAATATTTTTATGCTTTTTTATTCCTTAATTAATGTACTAAGAATTGATATATCACTCATTACAAACTGATCAGTACTTTTGTTTTTATCATTATTTCCATTTATGACAGAACTTTGGGACCGACTACGTACATCCTCTTGTAATCTTTTTTTTTCGTATATTTTTTTAGATCTGCATCCCATATTATAGCTTTCTCCCGAGTTCTTCAATTTCTTACTCTTTACATCTTGATGTTCTTGTTCACTCCGAATCCGTTTTCTTGTCAACAATTTCTGCTTATTAGTAGAAAATGATGATGAAACTTTGTCTACACTTGCGGCAGAAGTTTCAGGCCTTGAGTTTATATCGGGACTTTGGCAGATAGCTGTTATGGTATTATCACCATCATCTAAAGTAGTTGTAGTGACTGTCAATATAGAATCTGAATTGTTTTCAGGCTGTAGAGTTGTGTCCAAACTAACGAGGTCTGTGAAATCTTCATTTTCGATGGAAGACTGTATATCATTCTCCAAAATATTTGAAGAAGAAGATCTTTTGTTGAAAATAGGATTCAAACAACGTTTTGTTTTTTTTCTGCTATTAATATCGCGTGGTTTGGCAGAAACCGGTGACGCAGTAGTATTTGTGTTTGTTAAAGATGTAGGTGTGCCCGTCAACTTAGCAGCTTCATATATGATTGAAGGTGATGCGACGAAGTCGATTTGTTGGAATACGGAGGAGACATTAGAAACAGTCGAAGGCGTTCTTGTAATATTCTCAATAGCTGCTGTTAAATAATCAGAGTCTCCGCCAAAACTTGATGGACTCCTGCTAAGTCTGTGTTGATCTGGACTTGGTATATACTCTGACACGTCCGGCGAGAAGTCTTGTTTGCCGAATGTTTGTTCGGCAATCCTGAAATTAATTAACTAAAATGTAAATACTTGCTGATGCCCACTGAGGACTAAATTACTAAGGACTAAATTATTTTCGTTTTACTTAACGACAACGAATACGGTTTGAAACCAAAAATCAACTAGGTAGGCGACAGAACAACCTTAAATTTTTATTGAAAATTCACACTTATTGCATTGTAATAAAGCTCTGCCCGGGAAGGGTTTATGTATCGTGATATCGCCTGCTAGACGTAATCAAAATAAAGAAACGGATACTAAAGAAGCAATACTTCAATTTTGTTACTATAAAGATGCGTGCAAAAATATATATAAATAGCAATCAATAAGTATAATATCTCCCAAAAATACGTTCATATGAACAGCTGTCAGTAGGAGTCAAATATTTTTTAGACTGCTTAGGTATGTATTAACCATACGTGCAAAGAAAACTTGTATAATTACTCCAATATTATGTTAGCTTAGTAGGGAAGCAGCTGGCCACAAAACAATAAGTAGGTACTTACCTTGGGGACATTTTTCCGGTTCTGGATGAATTATTTCTCCTATATTATCCATAATGGCATTTAACCGGGCCGCCCTCAGTTTCTTCATCTTAAAAACACTGCTAGTCTATTTAATATCACTATAGAATTAACACATTCCATTAAATTCCTATCATTCCAACACAAAAATAAAAACTCGCTTCGCTTAGTGACGTATAAGATCATACTGATTTAAAAAGTAAACAAACAATAACCCTTGTCGGCGAACGCGCCGGTGTGTGCTATCCCTTTCTTACATTAGCTCAATCAACACGGCGGAAAGAAACAACAACATACTTTGTTGTTCAGTAAATTAAGTGAGGGCCAGCGGTGGATTCCAAAAAAAACCAAAATATATTAATATTACTTTAATTAATTACTTTTACAAATAATAAACTTAACTAAATACAATTATTTAATCGGCCCGATATTAGGTGCACGATAAATATATTATATAATAAACTTAACTACTTGAAACTTGACCGGTCCGATATGAGGTATCCGATCAAAAAGCTATTGGTTCTCTTGTCCCTTTCCTTATATATAGCGTAGTTTCGTAAGAGGTGACTTGTATTGGGTATGCGGGGCAAAGGGAGTGCAATGAATATGTAACATCTCCCCCGTAAGATGAGCAACTATTTGCTATTGATGTCTATAGCAAAAGTTGCGGCTCGAAGTTCTTGCGCAGACATGTTCTTATTATCCGTTTTTGAAATCGGCTTCGAAGATGTATTTCGGCGATATCGGAGTACGAAGAAAAGTACAGCTGCGCCCAGGAGTGTGGTCATAGCGAAGTACAAAGGAATCGTTGTGTGGTATATTATGTTTGATGAATCATATGTTTCCGCCGGTGCTTTCATTGTAATTCCATTTTGCATATTGTGTAACTTCGTGAGATCGATTGAATTAAGTTGGACACCTGGTTGATTTTGTTGAATGATGTTGTCCATTCGAGGAAAATTAATGATTTCGACACCGCTTCCTTTAACTCGGTCGTCGATGTTGGTGGCCGTAATTTATATGCATTTCGACGATGGTGGCACCTTTTGTCATCGATTTCTGGATGCGCCGTGTGTGGTCCGCTGTCCTCGGTTCTTGTGAATCGTCGATTAAAACTTGGAAGTCTATTAGTTCGCGTACTCTACGTAGGCGATCTACGGAGTATATTACTTAGTACGCGCACTGACTCGACGATCCTACCGACTGCGCCAATTAAGTGAGGGCCAGCGGTGGATTCCAAAAAAAACCAAAATATATTAATATTACTTTAATTAATTACTTTTACAAATAATAAACTTAACTAAATACAATTATTTAATCGGCCCGATATTAGGTGCACGATAAATATATTATATAATAAACTTAACTACTTGAGACTTGACCGGTCCGATATGAGGTATCCGATCAAAAAGCTATTGGTTCTCTTGTCCCTTTCCTTATATATAGCGTAGTTTCGTAAAAGGTGACTTGTATTGGGTATGCGGGGCAAAGGGAGTGCAATGAATATGTAACAAGTACGATTCCATGTGTTTGGCTAAAATCGCATTAGCAAACGAGCTCAGCTAATTTTGAACTAGAATAAAATGATAAGTGCTTTTGTCATAGACGCGGTAGGTATTATTTACTAGAATATTAAGATAAAAGCTGACATTGTGCGTAGTCATCAAAAATATTTTGGCAAAGCAATGTTATCGTATATTGTTAGATCCAAAAAAATCGTTGAATAAAATAATATCTTTTTCTAACTTTTTAAATAAACAAAAGAAAAATCTGAAAAAAAATGGGCAGATGTATTAGCACCTCAGGATCCTGAATTTGCAATAATACTAAAACTATGATAATAGCGGTTATCATTTTGTTCTCCGGAGCCGTCGATTTACCAGTGAGGTAGCCATTTTTAGCGAAGTTAAAACTTGTTTTATGTGAAAATATTCTAACATCTATATGTATGTTGATTGTTGGGGTAAGTTTATAAAATAATATTTATAAATAATGTACACTGGATATGTAGCACTATAAATTTTTGTGAAACAAAATAAAGAATTTTTGAAATTGAATTGAATATTTATCAATGCAGCTATATTTTACGAAAAAAATTATATATATAAGCATTAGGCTTCGTGAAATAGAACTTTGTTATTGTTACAGAAGGCCCGTTTCCACTTTAAAAGCTTAAACCTCTATTTCATGAAATAAATGATGTAAACCATTAAAAATACTTCATATAATATCTATAGATGGCGAAGAAATTGTAGGCACGAAACGACCAATTGGTTTCTCGGCGTTGGTTACTATCGCTTTTTTCCAATACCCAAGAAATTATATGGTATTGACGAAACCTTGAACATATGCTGCTGAGATGAACGAAGAGACTAGTAAATAGATATTCTAAGGTAAACATTTTGACTATTTTAGCATTAAAAATATCATTTTTATCCTAGAACCAATTTTTCGATGCAGTCTTGATCATGTCTTGTCTCCAGCAGAGATAAGTCGAACAGAAAACGATAAATAAGTTAAGATAGGTAAATTTTGTAAAATATTTGTATTTTTCTACTATACTAAAATTATAAATCTAATAATTTCAGAGATCCAAATGTTCAAAATTCCTGGTAGAAAAATTACATTCTGCCTTTGAAGAAGACAAGGCCCCTGGATATAGAAAGACACAATAGTGCAGACATTTTCAAATTATTGAATTTCGACTATCCTTCAATTTATAATAAATGATAACACAGTACAATTTCGGTTCCTATATTTTTATAAATATTGATATAACATTAAGGTTTTGGATAAAAACATTATTCTGCTTTACACAAGTATGAAATACCATCATTACATACATGATGGTTTAAGTACTTAAGCTTTTTTAAATTTATAGTTCATAACTATTACTTTTTACAAACTAATTAGAAAATATAATATTAAAATAAATATATTTGTCTACAATATAAAGTAGATGTTATTGATTAGCTCTATGTGAGGCTGGGTTTGAATTAGTTTGTATTATACTTAAGTTTGAGTTTGTATAACTGAAAGTTATTTTGTAGTGTGTTAAAAGTTTACTATAATCATTAAATTAAATGTGTAAGTTATTATATTGTTCTTTTATTAACCTATAAAGTAACATGGCTTATATATTTTTCATTTCGGTTACTACGTTTTCTGTAGGCAGTCATTAAATAATGGTAGATTTAATTAATCATTTTATTAATATAACAATATTATTAGATACAAAAAAATTATTATGAAGTACACAATTATCTTAAACACGGTAATACAATTTTTAAAATAGATTTGTGGTCTCGGTGTAATCTCTTCTTAACATTTCAATAATTGGTAATTTTCTTCCTCATTCTTGACAACTACCGCTGATGGCTGTAATACAATAGTTATCTGTTAAAATTGTAAATAGGGAGATATGGTAGGTCACTGTACTGACACAATAATATTGCGTAACAATTTAATTATAGTAAAGTTAAGGAAAATAATAAAAAAACTTGCATAAAACACACAAAAACTTTATGGGATATCTTTGTATTTCTAAGTAAAGTATCTTAAAAACATGTTTGATAATATTATAACTAAGCCAAAAATTATTTAAAGTTTTATGGTAACAAGGCTTAGTAATTTCGCACACAGTATTTGATTCAGTACTATGAATAAAAAAATCTTGAGCAAACCTATATTTAGACTCAGAAATCCAAATCTAAGTATGTTCCTACTTTAAAAACAATTATTTATTAATGAAACAAATCCAAGACCCATGAAGGGTATGTTTAGTGCTAAAGTGTAGTGCTGACTACAATATAATAACAACTAAAATAGAATAACTATCTTTAGATTGCTTCTATGTATATTAAATAAGTTATGGCAATGTCATTTCCAACATTTAAAATTAACGTTGATCACTTGAAATGGTATAAATTTGAGCAATTGAAAGCTTATATATTTGATCCAACATACCTAACATGATTATTTATACTTGTGTTCTGAAATCTGAACAATTAAGTTAAATTCAACTTGATCAATTAAAATTAATACTTCTTATATTTCATGAATGGAATTTGAAGTTAGAAAACCTAAAAATATTTTTTATATGTAACATTTTTAACCAATAATTTAATTATTCTTTACAATGTCGCTTCGATTTAACCTATTACATTTGACTTCAAATTTGCCATCAAACAAACTTTGTTAACTATTTTTCTAGACATTGCTTATTTCTATTTATTTACTATGATAGTTATTATATTTCTAAAATAGTTTTAATAGAATTCAGTTTTTAAGAGTGTTAGTAAAAACATAGGTAATATTGTTGTTGTGTGTTTGACCTCTGAATCACTTAAAAAGGTTGCAATAGAAGTTTCGTGGCATCTAAAAAGTACCAACACTTGCACTTACACAAATGAATAAATATATAAACACAAATTTTTACTTTTAATTTATAATTACTCAACAAAATATTATATGAAAACATTGGTATTCACCTTTAGTAATATTTTGAAAATTTAAGATACCTATCCATCCTGTTTAGTTTGAATCCTTAGACCATTCTACCATCTTTTTGTTAAGATAATATTCTTAAATTTTGTACAATATAATATCCAGATGTTAGGTATCCCTTGTTTCGTGCTGAAACATAATTAATATTTTTAAGTTTCTGTCGCTCATATACACCACGGCTGGTCGAAGTATAAACTCTTAATTGGAAGTTATAAACAAAATACGTAACTTACGATTTACTAATAAATAAACTTACTACTCACCTTTAAGCGGCCCCATTGCCAGATGGGTTTTAATAATTTTCCTCGCTATGCTTTGGTTAAGCATATTTCTATATTAATCTTGCTAATTATTTTCCATCCGATAAATCATTTTTGATATATTTTCACAGTTTATCTTTTTTTTAATATTCTTCTTTTTATTTCAAACGTCGACCATTTTGTTTTATTAAAAATATTTTGTTTATATATGATAAAAATTTTGACAATTAACTCTTTTTATAAATAAAATGAGTCAATTGTCACGATATTAATAGACAACAACTCACTAGGTTCACTCCCTCCACTTATCAAGACGTAATGTAAAATTTCTTAACAGAATACCATGAGATTCCAAAAATTACGTGAGTGACGAAGGGAGCGCTGTTAGTAGTGGACTCACGGATTAACAGTGAGTTACAGAATCGCAGGGCTGATTATTAAAGCAATTTGTGCAAAATTATTCCCTAACCATTCCAAAATATCAAAAATGCACAACCTTAATATTCAAGTTTTCACTTCTGCCGGCACTCCCGGAGTGCAACCCGTCATTTTTTTTTAATAATCATACATAAGAGAAAAATTTTACTTAACTTTAAGAAAGTTAAGCTTTTTTATTTTAAGCATATTTTATTAAAGTTTGGCAACGTTGCATAAATGTTTAGCAACAACAGAGTACATATTAGTTTTATATAGTATACAACATCTATGTTACTATCATTCTATTCATAGCGTACTCTATGGTAACTAACAAGTATATAATCTGTGTGCGATTGCAGCGTGTTGTAATTTGTAAAGTTTATTAGCAAATAGCAATAGACAATAGTCTCTTCATATTTTGGCATTGGCTTGAACCAGCGTTTGGACTGTCTGATTTTCTGTGATTTCTTTGAATCCTATTTCCCTCGAAAATTTTATCAAATTAGTCGTTATATATACGTATAATTACTCATTACAACAATATTTCGTCGACTCGTATCTTCAAATGTCTGTGTTCAACACAGTTGTGGAGTGGAAACCATTAGTATATGATATAAGTATCAGTGGAACCAAATCTAAAATAATTTGTTACTTTAGTCCTTTTACCGCCATCAAATAGTGTATAATCAGTCGTCAATAGTTGTGTCAATCACATCCCATATGAGAGTGGCCTTGTTGGAGTAGTTAAAGTTTGTTCAGCATAGAGCAGGAATACAGCTTGTTGATTTTGTCCCTCATATGTATCAAAAGATGGATGGTGTTTCTTAGACATCAGGATGTAGATATTTAAGAAAATAGAACAACACAGCCATTTTCTATATTTCTATTCCCTGTGCTTGACCTTGTTCAACATAATTTGTAAGATTGTAGACTTACATTTTCCTCAAGTTATAAAATAGTTATTACCTAGTTCAAGTGAGTCTCACTTGAATTAGGTAAATAAAGGTTCATTTGCCTGTTACTTCACTTTCATTGTCTTGCTGTTTTCTGATGAGGTGTATAGTATATCCTGACTCCAAGTTCTTTTCTTCATTATCAGAGTCTTGTTTTGTTCATATGGTGCATAAGTCATTATGTATACTTTTGCATAATGTTTGATGGTAAGATTATTTAGTAAGTGGTTCTGATTGTTATTTTCTATTCAATGAAGCAGTTTTTGTATAAACTAAATTTTGTTTTGAAGATTTGAAGACGCACATAGTGAGATTCTATAACTGGTGAAAGTTTTCTATGTGCGCTTTACTAACACAATGTCAACCTCACTTGTTTTGTTGCCAGGCTATTTTTTTCATGTTTCCCATCACCTGAGAAGCACCCAACAGAGCCCATATTTTTATATTTTTATATTTTTATCAGTCCTTACCTATTCTATTAGAGGTTCCATTCATTGCGATAGATCATCTTAAAATTATGGATGATACCTTGGTCCAATGGTTGCAATTTGGAAGTTATACTTGGCGGAAATTTAACTTTTGCTTTTTCCTTCAACAAGTTTCCGCTAATAGACACTTTTTGTCCTCTACACTGTCTTAGCCAAATGACCAGGCTTTCTTCCAGATGAGGAAATTCACCTTTAGTAATTCTTTTTTGTACTCCAGCAGTTTGAGCAGCATTAATTTACTGCTTGTGCTTTATTATGGTTGAGATTTAAATTCTTTTGCAACATCACTTTTCTTCTCACCTACTTCTACTTTTTCGATTAACTTCATTTCAGCAATTGTCAAACATTTATACTTTCTAGAGTTAAGAACTAAAAAAAACATTTAATCTGTATACCAACGAAAGAGTAACAGGAACTGAATGATAACTAAACAAGCCAATTCGTGAGAAGTCAAAATAATAAAAAAATTACTTGTCGCAAAATGTACTTACAATCTTTCCGCCTCTTTCTCTCTGAAACTTTGAATTGGGAAGATTACTGTCAAACTTCATATTAAATCATAAAACTGCGATTTTTTTACGTTTTCTTATTAAATGGGTCGGAGTGTGGCTTTTGGATGTGAAGAAATAGGTAATAACAGGTCCCATAAATTCTCTTCGAATCCCACCCTAAGAATTTTGGTAATAATAGACACAAGTCTTTTTTAATTCTAATTCTCCATGTGTGCTATTTATACATAAACAAGGCACAGTCGATTCAATTATAAAATTATTCCTACATGCATAGGGACACTTCACCTCAACTATGGTTTCATATTCGATCTGGTGATGCTAGAAAGATGGCATATGGAAATTACTGACTCTAATGCGGTTTTTCCTTGTTTCAAGCCACAATTTATTATTTCTCTGGCCTCTCGTCATTTCTTCTATTTGAAAAATATTTTCTTTTGCTTGAGTGGCATGATGCTGGTTGTCGCAGAAATTTATACATTTCTTACTTTTGCATTGTATGCCTCCTCACAAATGTTCTCCATATTGTAGGGATGAAATATAATGTTAGATAGCCTTTTTTTTTGAGGGTAACCTCTCAGCTTTAAGTGGAGAGGCAGTAAATGTCTTTTTTGGTACATTAAATGTTTGCAACCTTTGTACAAATAATATTTAAGAGAACAAACTTTCTTTGTACATATTTTGTTCGACAGCGAACATCACTTCTGCCACATTTTTGCAGTGAGCTTCCATTCCACTGCCTACAGCACATTGAGCATTCTTGTATGTCTGCCATTTATATTTAATTTCAAATTAATTTCGTACTGAATTTTCTTCATTGAGGTCTTGCATATAATTTTCACATAAGTAAATGTGAATCCCACAGTGAATGCTATTAGCACAAGAAGGTGCTAAGAGTGTAGGTATATAAATATAATACTATACAGGGCGGTCCAACTAGTGACGTCAATGAATTTTTTTTAGATTCCTCACACCTGGGGGTGTACGAAAATACCCCATGTATGTTTCGCGATTTTTTATAGTTTTCGAGTTATAATTCTTTTTGTGTTTTTTGAATGTTTTCTGCCAGCGAGGTTTCAAAAATTCATATCTTTTATTGTTATAGGTATTTTGCAGTTATTTTTTCTGTGAAATGATTGTATTAAATGTTGTTCAAATAAAAACAAATATCTCAGCTTCCTAAAATTATTCAAAGCTACTCAAAACAGGTTTTAAGTTAGAAGTTTAGTTTTTAGCTGGATTTGCTCAAACATTCGACTTCAATTTAAAAATACAAACAGAAGTTTCCATAGCTTCTGGCTAAGTTTAAAAACTCCGCAGGGTTCTAAGCTACCAAAATCATAGAAAAAAATGGTACTTAATTGGTCTTTTTTTATTTTAATCGGCCTTTTAAGGTGGATAGGCTAAAAATCATTGAAGCATTTTAAAAAAAAATCTACTTTTATTATTCTTATGGTAATTTAAACTTTAAGATATGATTTTAAATTAATTTTAATACCCGTAAAATAAATGTAGCTCGTGTAATTCTTACACTCAAAATTTAACATGTTATTCGAAATGATTATTGCTAGTGTGAACTTACCTGTTTTTTAATAACCAAAAAAAAAACGCACAATTTACTAAAAAAATACTATTTATTATAAGAAATTTTCAAAACTCCTTCCTCCAACTTGAATACAAACCGACAACGTTTTAATTGCTTGAAGCTATTCGAATAATCTTGTTTTATTTTTCTTTCCGCTTCTGATATTTTTTGTCTCAATTCTGTTTCATTGTGGTTTTCCTTCGCGTAAACAGCTCTTTGAAAAATCCCTAAACAAAAAAGTCGATGGGGTTGAGATCTGGCGAACGCGCAGGCCATTCGATCGGCCCTGCACGCCAAATCCATCTTTCTGGAAGAGTGGTATTCAAATGCTCTCTTACTTGTATTGCATACATAGTGACAGGGCGCGCCATCTTGTTGAAAAATAATTTTCGTCGAATATGAAGATTAACATCTAACAATTCACAAAGATTGTTTTGCAAAAAATTTAAATATTCCTGGCCATTCAACCTAGCTGGTAATTCAAAGGGTCCAATTAACTCTCCGTTTAGGACCCCAGACCAAAGGTTGACACTAAAGCGCGTTTGGAAGTTTGACGCCCTGGTAAAGATTTAGAAATCGGTCGCCCGAATTGGGGGTGAGGAGGGGGGGAGGGGTTGTAGTAATGACAAATTTTGCGCGCCGGAAACAATAATTAATTTTTTTTTTACCTGGGGAAACCTACTTACGGGCCCCCACGCCTGGGCAAGTGTGTGAATGGCGCGGAGAGTGTGGGGGTCAAGGTCGTAAAATGCGATGACCCCATACCCACTAAAACCACCAGGGCCCAATCCATAGTGCATGTAGAGCCGGGTCGTGGTAATAGCCAGTAGTAGGCCTCTACCCACTTCAGCAGCAGTAAATGAGGTAACAGTGTTAAATACCACCGCACTTTTTTGACATGATCTGAAAAATTTTCAGTGTTATTATAATTATCCTTTTTTAAAAAATCTTTTTACTGCCTTCCACTGTGACTCAATTCTTTGAGTATGGGTTCCATCTTCAGCCACAAACGGGTTTTCAGGATCTGAATGATTCACTTTTTGATGTTTGCACCCATGGTCTGCCAGACAATCATATGCTTTCCAAAAGTCAGTATGAATGGTAGTACCAACTTCAACATGTTTTTGAATAAGAGGAAGTAATACATCAGCTGATCGAATGTTATCTGGACACACTTCCAATCTCAGATCTTCAGATTTGTCTTCGATCATACCAAGGACCCAATAGCCCTCAATATGTCGTCCTACAACAATTAAAGAATTAGTTAATAAGCTTAATGAGTTAAATAAATTTTGTAGATGTGATAATAATATGGTTATTGGACAGCTCTGGTTTTTAACCTTCAAGCGGGCGCGCGGTCATTAGTAACGGGAGCGGGCGCGCGTAACCGAAAAGACCTATGGGATGAATAAGAGAAAGAAAGCACTTATTACTCAATATTTATTTATTTATTTGTACTCATATATATTATCATTGTCTTTAAAGTCTGATTTGTCAAAAAACGTATGAAAAAGAAACAAATATTTCAAGTACTATCGGAAAGGTCATTTTACTCGAATGCCAATCATCATCTCATCAATTACAACTTTCTCTCCCACTGAATATGGCAATAGACAGTTTTGCGGAAACATATCTAAAATTTCTCATATTCGCGCAGCTTTGTCGAGAGTACGACGAGCTTGTCGCGTAGTAGCATCATCAAACCGCAATGAATACAGTAGAAATTATATTCTTTTCACTGACATAGTAGTAGGAAAAATATGAAATCTTCTAAATTGACGTGTGATGTCTTCAAGGATCCCACTACAACAATTCGAAAAGTGCTCGAATTTCCACCACATCTGTTGGTTTGCAGTCACGTATTCTGCTATACGATGGTGCTTTTTTTTTTCGTTGGTAAATGTAACAACTTTTTTAATAATATTCTCTGAAATGAATAAACTCCAGGCTTGCGTAAATGTTTTCACCCCGACACCATTAGTTAGATTTTTGCTACTTCGTTACTTTATCGCGCCTTGTAAAATAGCTACTTATTTCTGTAATTGGCAAATCATCCTCTTCTGAGTCCGAGCGGTTTGATTCCTCAGCAGATCGAGGTTCCTCTGCAACGATGTGGTCGGAAGTTTCAGAGCCTTGGTCGCCGAGCTCTGATTCACTTTCTTCTTCGTCTTCTCTTAGTAATTCCTCGAGTATTGCACTTTGTGGTAACCGTCTGAATCATTTTATATAAAAAAATCCAAGCTTAATTCGATATTATTGAATGATGGCCAAAAAACTACTACGAGCGTGAACGAGGGTATGTGTCGTTGAGCGTCGCGCGTAACCTTTTCGACGACAGGCGCGTGTAGTCTTTTCGACGACTGCTCTGGGACGAAAACAATTGCGATCTATGGAGTGGGGGGAGCGTCCCGAGTAACGGTTTATTCTTTATTTTACTCCCAATGACATAGCGACAGGCTACTACAAATGAGAAATAAACGTGATGGGTAATAATAACAATATGAACGAAAATGTACTTAGCGCGGTCGATTCGACTACGCGCGCCCGCTTGAAGGTTAAATTACACTCTAGGAGTAAAACAGACTAATAACACATATAGTAAATATTAATTAATAGTGCTATATAGTGTTGCCCAAATGCAAGACCAAGACGAGACTTAGGCCAGTCTTGGTATTGGTCTTGCGTCAATACACCTGGTCTTGGTATTGGTATTGCGCCCTCAGTCTTGGTCTTGATCTTGCAGCAAGAGTCTCGCAAGTCTCGCAAGACTTGCAAATACCTATTAGCCTATTGTTATTTATTGAACACGTTAGTTTAGATTAGTTTTATTTATTTAGTAAATCTATTTAAATGTAAATTTATTTAATTATTTACTAAAGAATATTGATGATTTACTAACTAATAATAATTAATTTGTTTAATGGAATGGAATAGAAGAGTTGTAGAATAAAGACAATCTATGCAATTTAACATTTATTTAAATAAAAAAAATGCAGTACAGTACACAATAGCATTGACATAATTAACTTCCAGTAGACTTGCAAACGTTATACAAAACGAGTTCGAAAAGTTATAAGTACAAATCAAAGCGTTTCCTTACACAAAAATTCTCCTAATGTAAATACCTATGTATTATTGTATCTACCTATAAATTGGTAAAGAAATGATATGAACGGCTCGCCAACATGCAGATATAAACCCCGAGAGGTTTTTGTTGTGTGGCTAAAGCTAAATATGAATATGGTTGTTTTAGAATTTAAAAAAATTGGTTACTTTATATTAATTCTTTTGACCAAGAATAAATACAAAGTAACCACCTGGGTGATTCATCACTTAATCTATTTCTATGTTTTCTAATTACTAACGATGCTTTAGAAAATAATCTCTCAGCAGGTACTGAAGTTGCAGATATCGAAAGAAAATCACGAGCCATCTTGGATAAAATCGGATATTCCGTCTCATGCGTCCTCCACCACTCTAAAATATCGTCTGAGCTGGCGGCTCTCGGTTTACTTAGATACTCCTCCAACTCGTCAGTAACTAAGCCTTGAAGACAAGATCCAGATGACGACGTAGAGGGACATGCATACAGTTTCTCGAAGTCTATTACATCTTCATATTCTTCATCCTCACATACTTTGTTTTCATTTCTTGGTAATTCTGGAGATTTAGACACCGAGTGTTGCTGTACGTGTAGACTTTTATATTCTTTATAAAGTTCATTAAATTTGTGCAGGCTTTCTGTTTTAATTTGCTGCCCCCATAATGTAATATCAAAAGTCTGAGCTTTGTGCCTTGGGTCTAAAATTAAAGTTGTACAGTAAATCCAGTTGCTCTTCTTATAATGTTTAAGCATTTTATCTCGGGCTGCTTGGAAACCTAAAATGAGCCTTTCATCCACTTCAGTTCGATTAGGTTTCTCATCTAATTGTTTTACCATGGATTCAATTTTATCAAGCAATAGATTGAATGATACAATGACTAGCGGTAATGTAACATATTTTTCTCCACCAAGTTTCGTTGATAAAAGTTTAAAGTTTATTAAAAACTTATGTATTTTTTCGAGTATTTGCCATTCAGTTTCTGTGATTTGAAAATCATTCAATTCGGTAACTGAAACGCATAATATGTTAATGCCAGGTCTCACTTTTAAACCAAATCCAATCATATCATGTGTGGAATTCCATCTTGTTGGACAGTCGAGTATAAGATTGAGATTTGATGGCCCGCCAACTGCTTCACAAGCAGACTGGAACTTCCTCTTCAATATCTCGCTTCTTTTTATTTTACTGGAAATACTGCGTAATTTTGTAATACCTGTACGTGAGTCAGCAATTCTTTATTGTCAGTTTCACTGTGTAATGCTAAGGTCTTTAGTAAATCTTGTACACCAAGGTTCAAAATGTGAGCAAAGCACCGGAAATGTTGATTGTCTGAATCAAAATGCAGCAGTTGTTTGCCAAGTTCACACATAAATTTGGTATTTGCAGTTGCGTTGTCCACCGTGATACCCTGTATTTTATCAATTATGCCATATTCCAATAAACATTCGTGGAAAATCGTTGCAATATCTAACTCAGTATGTCGACCGCGCGATGGTATAAAATCAAGGACTACAGATCGATACTTCCATTCATTGTCTATACAATGAATAGTGACCCCGTAGTAACTCCTACCAGCAATGGACGTCCATCCATCAATGGTAAATGACATTTTACATGAATATTGTTGTAGTCGATTTTTAACATTCGATTGTAGTTCTTCAAATCGCTCTTTGACTTTCCTTCTTAGTGTCGACCTTTTAGGAAATATCGTACTCGGGCAAATCGATCGAAAATATTCCTGTGTATCTTCATCATCGAAAAATGAGAAAGGAAGATATTTTTTTACAATCCAATCAACTGTAGCTGTCATGAAGTTGCCACTGCGGTTTTCAGATGCTGACTGAAATAAAATATTAAAACATGTGTTAATAATAGTAATAATAGATACCTATTAGAATTTAAAACTATGAGCATAGCATGATATCTATAAAAATATGTACTAGAAAACCTAAACTATACCTAAACTAGCTTCGCATTTGAATAAATTACCTAGGTATAGGTACAGATTATATTCGTGTTACGGAAAGGATATACTTAATGTACATACATATCAAGGGCACGGATACCTATGGTGATAAGTGATAAAAAACCAATAAGGCAAAATTTTTTAATACCTATTAACTCTAACTTTTTTAATACCTATTAATACCTATTCTATACTCATCTATTTCTTAATTACCTACATAATTATAAATGTTTGTAAGTGAATTCTATACGTATACAAATCATTCATTACATAGATACCTACGTCAGCTGATCGGTGTCAAATAGTGTCAATCAATTAATAATAATCGTCCCCGTAGAGCGAAAACTCATTAAGGGCTAATTTCACCAAACTCAGATAAGTTTTATTCCAAGGAATTAACCCTGGAATAGCAAATTTTACATTTCACCAACTACTTAACCTGAGAATAAAACGTTATTCCAAGGATAAGATTTATACGCCCAATTTTGAACGAATACGGAGATATTCCTTGGTTAAAAATGGCCGCCATGTCATGTCAGCTGTCAGGATTCATAGAACACAGACATTTTGTTTGATCCCGAGTTTGTTGTGGTTGTTCCCTCAGAGTTGTTCCTGTTTTCTTTCCTTGATCTAATTATCACAACTATAGATAATGCAACGTTTAAGAAGAATTATTTACGAAAGTGACAGTGATGATGATAGCGAAAACGAAAACTATGCTGTAAGGCGTCCAAGATGGATAAAAGAAAGAAATGATCATTTCAACAACTACGACGATGAAGACTTCAGGATAAGATTTCGGTTATCCAAGGTCGCAACATATAATTTATTGGTGAAAATTGAAAACCGTTTAGAATTCATATCTGAGAGGTAAGTTTCTGTAAAATAAACAACAATTTGCATCAAATATTTGATAGGTTCCAAACCTAACTATCTATTTTTAAGGTATTGCTATGGATTTATCTGTGTTTATGTAGCTAATTAAGCCTTTTTTTTTTGTTTACAGGAATCAATCAGTTTCTCCAGTCAACCAGCTTTTAGCCACCTTAAGATTTTATGCCACAAATAATACACAACTGACGATAGGTGATTTCAGTGGGCTCAGCGTACCCACAGCGCACAGAATAATACATAGAGTTAGTGCTGCCATAGCATCACTTCACCATGAATACATAAAATTTCCAAACACGCAACAGGAGATTCGACAAAATCAACAGGAATTTTATCGTTTAGCACGATTTCCTAGAGTAATTGGAGCAATGGACTGCACACATATTCGTATTTCTTCACCCGGAGGCGAACAGGCAGAACTGTTTAGAAACCGTAAAGGTTACTTTTCTATTAATGTCCAGACCATATGCAATGCAAATTTGGAGATTATAGACATTGTTGCAAGATGGCCTGGATCAGCACATGACAGCCTTATTTTCAACAATTGTTGCCGTAAAGCAAAATTTGAAGCTGGTGAATATGGTGAAGGAATTTTGCTTGTTGATGGTGGATATGCAGCCACATTCTATTCTATGCCTCCACTAGAAAATCCCAGAACACCAGTGGAGCAACTTTACAACGAGTCGCAAATAAGAACAAGAAATCCTGTAGAGAGGTCTTATGGTGTTTGGAAAAGAAGATTTCCAGCACTATCTTTAGGGCTACGAGTGAAGTTAAACAAGGCCTTGGTTATAATTATGGCAACTGCTGTTCTACATAATATATTGCGTCAACGAGGAGAAGCAGTCCCGCCTGATGATCCAGAGTTGGAGCTTCCAGCACCTTGGGAGGTGCTCTTACAAAATGGGCAAATAAGATATGAAAATGAGGACTCAGGAACTCCTCGAGGAAATAGAGCTAGAGAGTTACTGATAAATAACTACTTTAGAAATCTTATGTAGTTTATTATTTTAAGATAAAACTAAACAATAAAGAAACAACTTTTTCATTTATATTTGTTTTATTAACTACAATTTTATTAAAGTTAAGTCTGTAATATAACATATCTAATGAGATAACCTATTTTAGGTTGGTTTTCTATTTATTCTTCGATGTTTCATTTGTGCAAAAAGATTTCGTGTTTTGATTTTCTCCCGTTTTAATATTTCATTTTTAATTTTTATTTCAACTTCAAATATTTTTTTTCCTTCCTCTCTCTCCTCAGCAGCAAAATTCATTTGCATTTGTACAGCTTTTATTTTAATTTTATGTAACTCTTCTAAAGTTGAAGAAACCGGTAAAGTAGGTCTGCGTCTGCTGCTCCAATTTTTCTTTTGAGTGAGAGGGGTATTTCCAGCATCCTCTACAGATATTAAAGCACAGTCATCAATATCCATATCCAAGGCAAGAGGCGTCGATTTAGCTGGCTGAACCACAGGCAGAACTGACTGTGCACGCAGAGGAGCAGATTTCTGAGATTGCAGCATCTTTGGGGTGTAGTCTCCCCAATCAGCAGCACAGTCACCTTGTGATTTATCATTATCGCAGGTAAAATTTGCAGCATCAATATCCAAGTCAAGAGGCGTTGACTTGGTCACAGTGGTGTTCGGCACAAATATGCCTGATACATCTGGAATTTTAACTGTAGCCAATGTTACATTTTCTTTTAATATAAAATTATCGCAATCATATGGATTTTCGAGTCCAACAGCAACTGTTGAAATAAGACCCAAGATCCGGGTAAATAACGGGTCGTCAGATTTAGGCTTTGCAGGTCCCCCACCTAAACAAAAAATCAAATATAGTTAAGAATGTCACAGTACCACCATAGGTTTATCATGAAGATGCTTTTAGCTGCGAAAATAAGCATGTAAAATGATAAAATGATTTTACCTGTTTGAATCATGTACTGCCTTGCAGCAGCAGAATTTTTTTAAGCTTTCCCATTGTGCCTTTAAATTTTCCGCGGTTCTGTGGCTGAAACTGGTTTGCGAATTGAATTCATTGGATATTTTAATCCACTCAGCATTTTTTCTTTCATGGTTACTGCGTCGGTACGCTTGTTTTCCACTATCTTAAAATGGTCAGTTATCAGATCTACCAGTAACATCTTCTCTGGCATTTGCCAGTTAGGACTTCTTTTTCTATCGGTCATTATCATGAACGATATTGTTTCTGTTATTTATTTTCTTCTTTCAAATCAAAACCAAAATAAACACTCAGGCAAAACAAAGCTTCTATGACCTGACCACAGATTACAAAGTAGGTTCCATGACAGCTTCAAACTGACGTATAATCCAACTAAAGTAAATAGTTCCATTTAACCTTCATGTTCTTTAAAGAAATTGCACATTTAATTTGTTTTCATTATACACTCATTTGTTCGTTCACTCAATATACACTTCCACAGATAAGCAAAACGGCTATTCCAAAGAATAGCTAATCTGAGACTAGTTTATCGGATGTTTTACATGGTGAAATGTAAAGTGAGTTATCTGGGATTAAATTCAAGCGAATATGTTTATCCTTAGTATAGCTATTCTCGGATAACTACGACACTGGTGAAATCAGCCCTTAGTCGAAAAATGGCCAAATCGAGTTAACAATGCCAATAAAACTATATTTTTTTCCCCTATTTAACTGTCTAACCGTCAATTTTATAGGTATCCTAGTTTCCGATTTACAAAAAGTGAAAATTAAATAAATCTATTCTTTGGTCCTAATAGAAAATAAGAGAAATAACTTAATCATGTTAACTATTTTTTTATTTATCAAAAACTTACATAGCTTATAAAAATAAAAGATTTAGTTACTTTTATGTTAACATTTTTAATCCATAGGAAGTGTAGAAGATTTTTTTTATATAAAAGTAGTTAGATTTTATACTATTATAAAACAAAATGACTTTTAACTCATAAGTTTTTTTTCATTATGTATATTTTGTATATCTACCAGTTAGTCGTAAATTACCCAACTCAAGTTATTTATCATAAAAATAAACTCGATCTGAGTGAAAAATCACTAACTAGGGGCGAATATTAACTAATTCATAACTACATCGGATATTCTACAGAGAACAAATAACTAATTGTTTTTTTTTTAGGTTTTCTCAGTAATAACTTAATCATCACTTTGGGTAGCTAACATCATTTTAACTTAATTTGATTTCCTTCAAAATGAAACTAAAAACATTAAAATATGTCATGACATGCTAAAGTTATGGCAATTTATATGTTTCAAAACTTTAACCCTCATTATCTCGAAACAAGTTTTTTGGACTTAACCCAGATAAGCCTGAAACTAAAATTTTCTGAAAATTTTGAAAAAAGTTACATTATTTAGTTTATTAGATCTTATGCAACATAAAGAAACTTATAAAAAAAAAATTAAGTGTAAGGCTTTCAGGGAAACAGCCGTCCTATATGTAGGACAGTAGGATAATAAGAGGAAATAAAAGACCATTTATGACAAAACAGAATGTAATCAAAAAGTGTAGTTTATTAGATAACTATTGATTTTATATTACCCATTGTTATATGTAATTTACTAGATTAACACTATTTATGAATGATATGTTTCAAAACACTTGACACACACTCCAACATCACATTTCTTGCAACGTGTCAAACATTTTTTGTGACATTGACGACAGTGTGTTTGCTTCGATTGAGGAATAACCAGATGATTCATTTGGTCTTTACGACTATCAGCATGTTCATGATGGGAGGGTCGGCTAGACCCTCTTTTGGCATTTTTTCTGTTTGATTCAATCAAAGCAATTGTTACCCTTCTGCGAAAGCCAAGATGATCCAGTTTTCCATGATTTATGTTATATAACTGCCATGCATTATGTTCGGCAAGAACGATCATGTGTGTGAGCAACGGCATGTACCATTTCTTACCTCGTATACCAATTCGGTAATGTGAAATATTTTCATCAGACCGATCCACTCCTCCCATATATTTGTTATAGATGGACACCATATGTGGTTCTTCTATGACAATGTTTCTCTTTTCACTTTGTGAGAAGCGTTTGGCAGATTGTTTAGGATTTATTCCTACAGCATTAGAAGCAATACTGAATATATTATTGTCATGCCATTTAGCAATAATGAACGTGTTGTCATGTGTCGTTCTGTAATCGACAGCACCACGTTCCTTTTTTTTTCAGTAACTTCGATGTAATCAGAGGACAACTAGATGTCCTGTTTTCTCGAACTGTCCCAGTGCAACGAAGGCCTTTCTTTGTTATCTCTTCCAGCAAGGGCGTCCCAGTAAAAAAATTATCAAAAACTACGTGGTAAGGAAGGTCGAAGCCACGTGAAATCAGCACATCGCAAAAAGTGAGAACAACGCTTGCACCCAGCCCCAATTCTTTATATATTGGATTGCACATACTCGTAGTTGTAGCACCTTGGTATGGTTCCATCCATAAAACATACCCTAACCGTGTAGCACCAACCCAAGCTTTGAACCCGTACCTAATAGGTTTACCTTTTATGTGCTGTTTGCAGCCATGTCTACCATAGTAGGGGATCATGGCCTCATCTACACTGTAATGCTCTTCAAGAGGAGAAAACTCTAAGAGATTCCCATCAATCCGGCGGGATCCGACCGGATTGATTAAATCAAGATGATTTTCGCTTTTTAGTACAAAATAAGTGAGTAAATCAAGTGTCACTGCACTTATATGTAAGTAGTTTATAAAAAATAAATCACATATATATAAAATCGACTTTATTTCCTAATCAATGTTAAGACAAATAGACAACAAGAAAACAATTCAAATTTAGTAGTGTAGGTAATTAGTAATAATTTTACGACGTAACGAGTAGTCTGAGTCAGTCTTTCTAGATTTCACTTTTACAGATAGATCAATTTATAAGTAACAATATTAATTATCAAGTAACTATAATATCTAATAGATACAATTAACCTTACGTAATTAACTGAAATGAGATCAAAATCATTATTAAAGTATTTGAGAATGCTAACAAAACAAACAAGTCTTATAGGTATTTATGATTATGACAGATACCATCATGATTTGATGAATCTGTCGAACGAATGAATGGCAAAAATTATCACAATAATGAGTTTAGAACTCTTTAGTTTAATCAACTTACGATAAATAATTATTTTAAGTTATAATTGTAAAAAAATATAAGTATTAAAAGAAAATCAATATTGATTTTGAAAATAAGATCGTAGAAAACAAATATTGTTAATTGTGAAACAAATATTGTTAATTGTGAAAAATCATCAGCTAAACGACTTCTAATAGAGCTGCAAATATAGCCTGCGGCCGAAAAGGCCCTTTCAGCTTCTACACTTGTCGGCTTTATTGTCAGCAAATAATCATGAATAGCAGACAAGTATTCTCCTCGGACTCCATCGCTTTCAAATGTCGTCATTTCTTTTTTTAGTACTTTATCAAAATCTTTCTCTTTTTTAGGATGTACGCTATAACACGTGGCTTCTTGCTGGATTTGTAATTGTAATTCTTCCTGTAATGTCAAATCTTTCTTTAGTGATGGTGAATCTAAGTTCTCTTCTACTATTTCTTCAGATGTATCTTCTTGAATAACTCTTTCTAAGATTTTTGTCATTTCTGATCGTATGACTTTTTTCTTTGGCATAGTAAATGTATAATCAGATCGGTTTACTTTTTCAAGATATTTCTTTGGATTCTGTAAGTATATCAATATTCCTGTTACTATAGTGCGGCGTTCTTTAATTCTTGTATGCAGTGCTTCATATAATTCATTACTTAACACTGTGTCATGAGTGAGCAACTTCTCTGAAACAAATTTTAATGTTGTTTCTGCAGTTAACAGGGTCGAATCTCTTCTGCACAAGGCCTCTACAGCCAATTTAAATGGCTGCAAACTGTCAATCAAGTCTTTTATTTTTGACCATTCAATATCACTAAATTTAATTTCAGATTCTACATCTATCAAAGCTTTATCAATACACTCTTTCAGCTTATAAAATCTTTCCATCATAGATAGAAGACTATTCCAACGTGTGCGGCAATCCAAAATAAGACTTAATTCTTTACCTGTATGTTCTTTCACATACTTTTGCAGGTACATATCGTATTTAGTAGGCGATCTTTTGAACAGCTTTACCACTTTTCGCACTGGTGATTCTATTTTGCAATTTTAAATCTAAAAATATGTAGTCTCAATTATTCTTACGATGAAATTTATTAATTTAGTTGCCAATATACATTTGTGAAGTAAAGACGTGTTTTTCTAAACGATCCGCCGGCACGATATAAACTAGAACTTACGACCTTACCATATGGTCGACTTCGAGCCGAATAGAAATACAACATTGCATCGAGGACCGGTTACCGCGAGAACAATAGAACTGCATTCCAAAGCGATAAGCGAGTGCCGGGTTGAAGTTTTGTGCAATTTTTAAAGACAATTAGTTTTATTCGCGCCGACGCGTCAATATTTAAAAGTTTTTGTGTGAATATTTTCGACTGTGACGTGTAAAATATGGCCACGGAAACTGAACAAGCAATTAATATACTCGAAAATACAGCCCTATTATTGAAGAAAACTCAGATCAACCTATCAAAATGCCCCAAAGAACGACTGGCTAAAGTGGGCTACTTACAATCTAGAATAAAAACAATTGAGGAATACTGGGTGATATTAATAGAAGCTCATAAACAATGGTAACGGTTTTGAATACCATCGCACTTTTTTGACGATACTAATTATTTAGGAGTCTCGGAGGACCTTCATTGGAACACCTCCAAGTGAGTTTTGCTCCGGAAACGCGTCAAAAAAACGCGTTTTTTTTTTTTTCACCTGGGGAAACCCGATTACGGGCCCCCGCGCCTGGGCAAGTGTGATTGGCGCGGGGAGTGTGGGGATCAAGGTCGTAAAATGCGATGGTCCCCATACCCACTAAAACCACCAGGGCCCAATACATAGCCATAGCACGTGTAGAGCAGTAAACAAAAGCAAAATAAGCAATATAGCAAAATAAAAAAAAAGGGTGCGTGTACTTATGTACGCGCGTAAGAAGTTATACTTCTTTGGCATTATTAGAAATAGATTTTGATTGCATGCAAATAATTAATTACAATTAAATAATCAAAGCCTGGAAAAGGAGTCATTATAGTCAATAAAGTTCAGTTTACATTTGAAAAATTTAATAAATAAATATTTATAATTATTCTCTTACAAAATAAAAAATCATAAAGAAGAATCATACAATTATGCCACATCAGAACTCGCAATAGCGTAGAGAGATGTTTTGGTGTTTGGAAAAACAGATTTAGGTGTTTATTGTCAGTATTGCACAATATAGCCATTGAATTAAAAGAGGAACCTATCTCTGATGATGATGAAGAGACCCTGCCCACACTAACAGTACCCTCATCTCAAAATAAACTGCATGGAGCAGCAGTAAGAGCCATTTTTATTGATGAAAACTTAGTTTGATAGTTCTTAATTTAGGTTGTTTTAACAATTAAGTTATTTAAACAAATAAAGCACTATTTATCTTTAAAACATTTTTATTTCATTATACTATTTATTTTTAAGTGACTCTAATGTCTTCATCAGAATTTCGGTTTGTAATTTTAAATTAATCATTACTTGGTTGTGCATCTACGAGGCTTCTCCAAAACTAAAACTACTACTTGCTTCTGCAACAAATAAGAGAATATTAATTTAAGCTCTGTCCATGCAAAACTTAAAATTTTTTATAATTCATATTATAAAATTTTTAACACATTTATATTAATATAATTATATAAATGTGTTAATAATATAATTTGTAGCACATGCTACAGACCTGGATAGCAACTTTCTTTTATTCTATTTAGAGATAGAGATAATTTAAATATAATACCGGTGTCTTCCTTGTAGGTTTCTTTTGAGTTGTTTGGGGATTCTTGTTGTTCAGTTCGACATGATTTTCTTTAACCTTTTTTTAATCCTACAAAATAATGAAATTCTTAAGTTATGTTGTCACTGTTGTGCACACCTTTGTTTGGCATTTTTAGTATTCAAGTTATGTCAAAACTGATTTATTACCTTGTCATTGTTGGCTTTATTTGCTTTTGGGATAGCAATTGTTTCCAAAATGATTTTATTTGTAATATCCTGAAATATATAAATAACATCTATTAATTTAAGTATCATGGTGAGTGGTTCGCACTCAGGTATTAAGGTGTATTATACCCACTGTCCATTATAAGTGGGAATGGGCTCACATCTGGCTGGACAGAGTTTCGGTACTACAAGAGCAACATGGATGTTTTGAGGTATTACAATATCTCTAACTACCCTGTAGGGGAATAAAGTATGTGCCTATGCTTGAGAGGTTGAACCTTGAACATCACCATCATATTTATAATTAACATTCCTACCTCGACACCATCACAATCAAATTCATTGAAATCTACTTCAAACCGTTGCGGTATAATCTCTGCCATATCCATTGTGTCTGGAGAAGGTGATGGTGGCTTTGTTCCACCTCTAGTTTTTGATGTTTCACGGCGATAAGATGACAACTCTTTTTTTTATTCAATTTAGTGCACTTCCACTGATTCATCAATTGTTTTTTGTCTCTTGTCCTTATATTTGCTAGATTAAATCTGAAAAATTACATGTTTTGATTAAATAATGTAATCATTTTTTTGAGATACAGGTACTTATTAAAATGTTTACTTCTCTGTAATATCGCTCCAAGCCTTCATTTTCTCCTTATTAGTATTCGTGCTTAAATCTTTGTTCTCAATTATTGATATATAGGGTCGTAGAATATTTCTAAAAAGTTGCTGTAACAAACGCAATAAACAAAAGCAATGAATAATGGTTCATGTTTCAGTTTTAATCAACAATAATACTCGATAATACATACGGATAGTTAACCTCAATTGTATTGAAGCACTCAGGAAGTTCGGCACAGTTTTTTCACAAATATTTTATCATATGAATTAGTATTGATTTAGATATTCAATTTAAATCACTTCTGATTATAATTCAGACGCAAATATAAAATTCGCACTTGTATAATAAAAATAACTAGGTATATAATCTTTAAAACTAATTAATACTCCTATATTTGTTTCAAATGTCATTGTCAGATGTCATGGTCATTCAAAATTCTTGTTAAGCTGCTAAGCTAAGAAATAGAATATGCGTGAAGTTAGCTTCACGCATATTCTATTTCTTTTTACTTGTAGATTGCGCAGTGCGCACGCTATAATCACACTCCCAATTTTGTGTCATAGGTGCGCGCGCATCGTAAAATTTCACTCTCATCAATTTTTCATAACGCGCCTAAAGAAGTATAACTTCAAAAATCGGTCAGTCAGTGTTTAATTTATAGACATATTTGACAGCTTTAATTAGCTCCAAAAATGGGTCTTTTTATGTTTTGTATTGTTTCGCCGCCACAAATATTCATAGACATGATCTGAAAAATTTTCAGAGTTATTATAATTATCCTTTTTAAAAAATCTTTTTACTGCCCTCCACTGTGACTCAATCCTTTGCGTATGGGTTCCATCTTCAGCCACAAACGGGTTTTCAGGGTCTGAATGATTCACTTTTTGATGTATGTACCCATGGTCTGCCAGACAATCGTATGCTTTCCAGAAGTCAGTATGAATGATAGTACCAACTTCAACATGTTTTTGAATGAGAGGAAGTAATATATCAGCTGATCGAATATTATTTGGGCACACTTCCAATCTTAGGTCTTCAGATTTGTCTTCGATCATACCAAGGACCCAATAGCCCTCAATATGTCGTCCTACAACAATTAAAGAATTAGTTAATAAGCTTAATGAGTTAAATAAATTTTGTAGATGTGATAATAATAGGGTTATTGGACAGCTCTGGTTTTTAAATTACACTCTAGGAGTAAAACAGACTAATAACACATATAGTAAATATTAATTAATAGTGCTATAAAATAATTACCTCGATTATATTTTCTTTTCCCAAATTTAGATTCATCAATCTGGACTATCTTCCCTGGGCCACCAATCTTTCCTACCGCTTGAGTTTTATCCATTTGATATATAACTATAGTTTCCCTACAATAACTATACCAATCACATATAGTAACTCGGCTTAAGGATTTAAGTCTATCATCTTTATATGGATCTTCACGCATGGTTGTAAGATAGCTCCAATTTTGCGAAAACGCATATAATAAATAGAAAACATGAACTAATTCTATTTTAATATTTTCGAAAAATGTTCCTTTATTTCTAGGAACTTTAGTTTTTGATCTGCAATTTCCTTTCGTGCAACACCATGAACCAAATGTTTTATTCGTCGATTTAGCAATTTTCATGGGTTTACGATGTGTACTACATTGCTTTTGAGAATGCACTAAACCATTTTCTTCAGCGAATGCCACACACTGCTCATTGGTACCTAATTTTTTATATAATCTAATCAGATTCCACAATGAGACCACTTCCTCACTATTCAAGTCACGATTCACAACGGACCCATCGTCCTCAAAATCATTTTCACGAGTAGAACTTGTAGACGCCATCACTATAAATCTGAAAATGATCGCGAGAAATCAGTGTTGATTATGTATGTAAAGCCAAGTTTCAAAAAATGCAAATAAAATAACGCACTTTCACGTGAAAATAAAAAGAAACGGATTTATAAAGTAAACTTTGCACTGTAAAACTAATTACCGCTAGTCTAGCATAAACCACATTCAAAATGGCCGATTAAGTTTATAAAATTAATAGGGATGTGAAAAATAATCGATTTTTTTAAAGTGAAAATCGATTTTTGTATTCGATTTTAATATTAAAAATAATTGAAAATTCGGCGACCAAATATTCATATACTAACTCTAACCTAACCAATCTAAATAATATTTGTTTTTGTGGACAGCTCCGATCTAAATAGAAATTGTTTATTCAAGCCTCGGCTTCTCGGCGTCCTGGTCGCCTTCGGCGACCAAATATTCATATACTAACTCTAACCTAACCAATCTAAATAATATTTTTTTTGTGGACAGCTCCGATCTAAATAGTAATTGTTTATTCAAGCCTCGGCTTCTCGGCGTCCTGGTCGCCTTCGGCGACCAAATATTCATATACTAACTCTAACCTAACCAATCTAAATAATATTTGTTTTTGTGGACAGCTCCGATCTAAATAGTAAGTGTTTATTCAAGCCTCGGCTTCTCGGCGTCCTGGTCGCCTTCGGCGACCAAATATTCATATACTAACTCTAACCTAACCAATCTAAATAATATTTGTTTTTGTGGACAGCTCCGATCTAAATAGTAAGTGTTTATTCAAGCCTCGGCTTCTCGGCGTCCTGGTCGCCTTCGGCGACCAAATATTCATATACTAACTCTAACCTAACCAATCTAAATAATATTTTTTTTTGTGGACAGCTCCGATCTAAATAGTAATTGTTTATTCAAGCCTCGGCTTCTCGGCGTCCCTGGTCGCCTTCGGCGACCAAATATTCATATACTAACTCTAACCTAACCAATCTAAATAATATTTGTTTTTGTGGACAGCTCCGATCTAAATAGTAAGTGTTTATTCAAGCCATGGTCGCCTTCGGCGACCAAATATTCATATACTAACTCTAACCTAACCAATCTAAATAATATTTGTTTTTGTGGACAGCTCCGATCTAAATAGTAATTGTTTATTCAAGCCTCGGCTTCTCGGCGTCCTGGTCGCCTTCGGCGACCAAATATTCATATACTAACTCTAACCTAACCAATCTAAATAATATTTTTTTTGTGGACAGCTCCGATCTAAATAGTAATTGTTTATTCAAGCCTCGGCTTCTCGGCGTCCTGGTCGCCTTCGGCGACCAAATATTCATATACTAACTCTAACCTAACCAATCTAAATAATATTTGTTTTTGTGGACAGCTCCGATCTAAATAGTAAGTGTTTATTCAAGCCTCGGCTTCTCGGCGTCCTGGTCGCCTTCGGCGACCAAATATTCATATACTAACTCTAACCTAACCAATCTAAATAATATTTGTTTTTGTGGACAGCTCCGATCTAAATAGTAATTGTTTATTCAAGCCTCGGCTTCTCGGCGTCCTGGTCGCCTTCGGCGACCAAATATTCATATACTAACTCTAACCTAACCAATCTAAATAAAATTTTTTTGTGGACAGCTCCGGCGCTACGGGAAATGCAGCCCCTCCACCCTTGCGTACCAAAGCACAGGCATTTTATTCAAGCCTCCGCAACCTCGGCTTTTTGGTCGCCTTCGGCGACCAGCCTCAGCCGCTACAGCTTTCATAATGCCTGTGCTTTGTTACAGCGGGTGGGGGCTGCTCTTCCTCCGCGCCTCCGATTATTTATATACACTCTAGGGGTAAGACAGACAAGACCACGTGGATAGTGGGGTGCTCTGATTCGGTTTTGGGTACTTTTTGGATATTAAAGTAAACACTTTATTCTAGTAAAAATTAAATAATATAGAAAGTTGCAAACAATGAAATACAAGTACTAATTAGAAAATACAGACGAGTAGGTATCGATAATTTCAAAAAATTTCGGAACCCTATAATCTATCAACACGAAATTAGGTTAATTTCAATGTTGATTATTCTATAACTTTAAATTTCAAAAATGAGGAAATAATCGATAAATAAATAAAACGATTATTAACAATCGATAAATTAAAAACACGATTTTTTTAAGTGAACGTCACATCACTTATAACCAATAGAAAAGTAGAAAATGGCGGATTGTTTACAAATTTTAATACATTACACAAAACTTTAAATTTTTTATAAAAATATTAAGACGCGTTTCCGGAGCAAAACTCACTTGGAGGTGTTCCAATGAAGGTCCCCCGGACACTCCTAGATAATTAGTATCGTCAAAAACGTGAGGTGGTATTTAACACCCAACCCTAAACAATTATTGACCTGCACCACTCGTGAGCAGCGTGGATTGCTGCCATATTTCGAGAATGAAGAATTTTTTATACAAGAAGATTTGTATTTGTGTATGTTGGGAGACTTAAAAGATATGTTGGCGGCAGTCGAGTCTGGCAAAAATAAACAATTGCCGCCAGAACCCCAACAAAATAAAAAAGTTAATCTCCCGGCTATACATTTACCGCTGTTTTCGGGCGAGTATGAATTGTGGCCTAGTTTCAAAGATTTGTTTACATCACTCGTCCACAATTCCACAACACTAGACGACGTCGAAAAACTTCACTATTTAAAAACCAGTGTGACAGGTGAACCAGCAAGTTTATTGAAGAACATTACAATAACAAGCGCTAATTACATTCAAGCATGGGGAACGCTTAACCATCGATATGGCAACAAGCGTCTTATAGTGAACGCATTATTGAAGCGACTTTTTGCTCAGAAGAAATGTACCAGCCAAGCCGCAACCCAACTGAAATCTCTTCTCGACACCACCAACGAAGTATTACAGAGTCTAGAAAATCTGGAGGTGTCCACGGATTCTTGGGATCCAGTAATCATATTTCTGGTTGCACAGAAGTTGGACCCAGAGTCCCAGAAGGAGTGGGAACAAAAGTCCTACTCAGAGAATTCCCAGGACTTGTCGACTTGGAGGGAGCTGCGCAAGTTTTTAGAGGCAAAATTCAGAACATTGGAATTAGTCAACCCCCCACTACTACGAAGCTTGCCAAGGAACGAGTCTTTCACGTTACAGCCACGGAAAGACCAAAGCAAAGAAGTTGTGCTTTATGTACAGATGCGCACACGTTATGCCATTGTAAAGTATTCACCAAGATGTCACCAAACGAACGTAGAGAACATGTCAAAACAAACAAGCTCTGTTTCAACTGCCTCGGGGTTGGACATTCGGTGTTTAGGTGCCGTTTGCCAACATCATGCCGTGTATGTAAGAGACGTCACCACACTCTTCTACATCTACCTAATTACGGGGAGGCATCGGCTTCTCATGTTG
This sequence comes from Pieris macdunnoughi, assembly GCA_905332375.1. NCBI lineage: Eukaryota > Metazoa > Arthropoda > Insecta > Lepidoptera > Pieridae > Pieris > Pieris macdunnoughi. Next base: position 1,048,623 of record CAJOBZ010000070.1, on the reverse strand, counting down.
TAGCTAATCAACCGATCATGTCATCCAATCAAGCAAATGTAGAAGAAGGGGAAGTTCAAGCAATGGTTGCGTCACACTATCACGCAGGGCAGAAACAGACAATTTCACTATTAGCCACTGCAGTAGTAATTTTAAAGAATGAATGTGGACACACTACTACATTGAAGGCGCTGATAGACTCAGGATCTCAAGCATGTTTTATAAGTGAGAAGGCAACTCAGATCCTGAAACTACACAAGACAGCAGTAGATCTTATCGTGTCTGGACTTGAGTCCACGAAGGTTAGAGTCAAGCATGAAGTAAATGTAAATGTATTATCACGATGGAACAATTTCATTTTACCTATTAAAGCCTATGTGATGACGAAGCCCTTGACTTCTAACATACATTCAGACACAATAATAAGAAGAGATTGGCCGCACCTTGCTGGCATTCAACTAGCAGACGAAACATTTTCCGCATCCTGTAACATCGATCTGCTGTTGGGTGTCAATGAGTATGTAAACATTATGAAGAAGGGATTGATCAAAGGTCCACCAGGTACACCATGCGCACAAGATACATACCTGGGATGGATCCTTATGGGTGGCATTGACATCAAGGTCAACAAGCATGAACAACCCTTAACGGTCATGAAACAAGAAGTTGATATAGAAGATTTACTGAAAACAATATGGGAAGTTGATGAAGATACGAAAAGAAACCTAACACAGAGGGAACAGTTATGCGAAGATATATACACTAAGACACAGAAGCGAGATGAATGTGGAAGATATGTTGTCAAATTGCCATTCAACATTGAAGAACCTAAATCAACAGAAGGAAATACGAGAGAAATAGCAATGAAGAGACTAATGCAATTAGAAAGAAGGTTCAATCAAAATAAAGAATTAAAGCAAGAATACAAGAATGTAATCGAAGACTACATAGACCTTAAACATATCGAAGAAATACCTACAGAAGAAATAAATAAGAAATCAGTCTACTTACCTCACCACGCCGTGATCCGTAATGACAAAGAAACCACGAAAACTCGTGTCGTATTTGACGCCTCGTGCAAGGGCTCCAACGGTGTCTCTCTCAATGACGAATTGTTGACGGGTCCTGTACTGCAGGACGATTTGCGAAACCTGATAATGAGATGGAGAACTCACGCCGTTTGTTTTGTGGCTGATATCCAGAAAATGTACCGAATGATATGGGTTGACCGAGAAGACACAGATTATCAAAGAATTTTGTGGAGAAATGACCAATCTGAAGAAGTCAAAGACTACAGATTGTTGACCGTTACATTTGGAACAGCTTCTGCTCCCTATCTCGCCGTAAGAACCCTTATGAAATTGGCAGAAGATGAAGGCGACCGGTATCCAGAAGCTGCTAAGATATTACGTGAAGATTTTTATGTAGACGACGCAATCTCTGGAAGTGACAGTCTGCAACAAGCAATAAAGAAGAGTCAAGATCTTAGAGCGCTTCTTCATTTGGGTGGATTCGAACTAAAAAAATGGTCATCCAACAGCCGAGAGTTCATGGAAACAGTCGATCCTAGTGATAGATCGTCTAATGCTAATCTGGAATTTAAGACTGATGGAACAATAAAGGCACTTGGCGTACAATGGAATTTAGGAAAAGACAGATTCGAGTACAATGTAAACTTACCTCCAATCAATAAAGTGATCACGAAGCGAAGCATTCTGTCTGACGTCCAAAAGTTGTTTGACCCACTCGGCTTATTATGCAAACAGAGATTGAAAGGAAGAATAAAAAAAATACTAAATTTAAACATAACTTACAATAAAAATGAACAAGAGAAGAGACTACATACACAATTTGAAGAATTTGATACACTATTAGAGCTACTTAGAACAATCACATACTGCCGAAGATTCCTGAAACAAAAAACATTAAAAGACAGAATAGATAGCAAAATCACAACTGAAGAACTACACGCATCGATGCAAACCTGTATAAAAAGAGCACAAGAAGAAGAATTTACAGAAGATATAGAATCATTAAAAACAAAAAAAAGAGTTAAGAAAACAAGCAAACTAAAAGCACTAGATCCTTACCTTGACGAAGATGGTATCCTGAAGGTGGGCGGTCGGCTCAGGAACTCTGAACTGGCTAATGAAGTTAAGCACCCAACCATTTTGGGTCATGCAAGTAGACTTACCTATTTAGTGGTCGCAGAAGCACATTTGAAGACGCTGCATGGAGGAGTGCAATTGATGCTCACTTACCTACGATCGAAATACTGGATACTCCGCGCGAAGTCCTTAGTAAAGCAGTGTATCCATCGATGCTTGATATGTGCTAGACATGGGGCGAGGGTAAAAACACAATTGATGGGAGACTTACCGAGTTTTCGGGTAAAACCAGCTCGGCCCTTCCTTAACTCAGGTGTCGACTTTGCGGGACCAATTCAAATTTTAATAAAAAGGGGCAGAGGCTCCCAAACTGGCAAGGCATACATAGCCATTTTTGTATGTATGTCCACGAAGGCGATCCACTTGGAGTTGGTTGGTGATCTGACTTCAGCTGCATTCATTGGTGCCTTTAAACGATTTTGCGCACGAAGAGGCAGATGTACAAATATGTGGAGTGATCAGGGAAGAAACTTTATTGGTGCTAACAAAGATCTGGTTGAAGCCTGGAAGGAAGCTCGCCTACAGTTTGATGGAGAAATTAGTGAATTACTTGCTAATGATGGAACACAATGGCACTTCATCCCGGCCTACTCCCCAAATTTTGGAAATTTATGGGAGACGGGTGTGAAGTCTATTAAGCACCACCTACGAAGAATCCTTAATACTAACCTTACCTATGAAGAGCTTACGACGGTTCTCTGTGGAATTGAGGCGTGCTTGAACTCAAGACCGCTTTGCCCGCAGGAAGACAGCACGTTGGAACCATTAACTCCGGGTCATTTTTTAATAACTGAAGCTCCTGTAACCGTGCCTGATGTGAACATGAAAGACGCTAAAATAAGCAACCTAACACGTTGGCAATACACGCAAAAACTGCTAAACGACTTCTGGTCAAGATGGCAAAAAGAATACTTGACGCGGCTGCAACAAAGACCGAAATGGTTAAAACGCGAAGACGAATTCAAAATAGGAGATATTGTCCTCATAAAACAGGACAATTTGCCACCAGGAAAGTGGCATATGGGACGAATAATCGATAAGCATCCTGGCCCTGACGGTCTTACCAGAGTCTATAGTGTAAAGAGTGGTGATCATATAGCAAAGCGATGCGTAACCAAACTATGTCCATTGCCCATCGAAATAGATTAGTGCTATATAGTTGTTAAAATTTATTATTGTACTATTCTTTTTTGTATAAATTCTTCTGACCGCACCATATACCGATAACTTAATAATTGTTGTAGAAGCAAACTCAAAGCATGTAAGTTTAAGCATGCACCTATAAGTTTTGTTAATTTTACTTATTTTGAAAGGACTTTAGTAGTCCTTTGGTGGGCGGCTTATGGTGATTCTATTTTGCAATTTTAAATCTAAAAATATGTAGTCTCAATTATTCTTACGATGAAATTTATTAATTTAGTTGCCAATATACATTTGTGAAGTAAAGACGTGTTTTTCTAAACGATCCGCCGGCACGATATAAACTAGAACTTACGACCTTACCACGCACTTTTGAAGAATATCAATGTATCTAGGAATTACTCCTCTTCCCCCCGGATCGCCATAAGGTGTAGACGTGCTGAGTGCTTTATTTTTATTTGTATTTTAATTTTAATAAATTCAAATCGAAAAATAAATATAACTATCTACTAGGAGAACATAAACAAAGTGAAGTGTAGTCAAGCAACCATCTAATTACTACGTGCGCTCCTGGTACTGCGCCCGATCACCCCACTATCGAAGGTATTGATCCCACTCAATATTAATCTTATCGAATCCCCTAAAGCTGTGAATTTACGCCACGCCCACATCCCTACCAGCGTCACACTCGTGCCCCGCTTACCACCACTACCTGCGTCCTGCGCCCGCGCTGATTGCAACAGGTGATTGTGGCCACGCCCACTAATTATCTATTGGCCTATTTACCTTGAGCCATCGGGAACTTCTTATCGGACATTCCATTGTTTAGTGCATTCATATTTTTTGCAAACATCTGCTTGTACTATCGAATAGACAACTGTTAAACTCATTATAATAAAGGATGAATCCTATTGGAGATAAGTCACTATCTGAATCTGCCATTGATCAAATTGGTATGGAAATGGAACAAATCACTCCTCCCAACTATGTGGCCTTGAGAAACAAGAGAAGAAGAGAAGATGATACGAATGTGGACCGATTTGACGTTTTTAGAGAAGAGATAAAAACACTCATTTTAACAATGTTTAAATCGCAAGAAAGTGGCTCCAAAAAGCTTGAATCCACTCTTACCGAAATAAGTAAGACAAACACAAATATCCAGACAACTATGTCCTTCCTCGCTGAACAGAATGTAGAACTTAAAAAGAAGTTAGAACTTCTCGAAATAGAAAGGAAAAAGGACAAGGAACATATTTCTATTTTGGAGGGACAGCTAGAAGACTTAAAAAGAGATAGATTGAAGAATAACATTGAAATAAAAAATGCACCCAAGGCTGATAAGGAAACAAAAGAAGACCTTATAATTATGACCTTAGAGTTGGCTAAATCAGTCAACTGTCAGTTGAGTGAAAAAGACATTAATGATATTTACAGGATAAGATTTAAGAGGGAGGGAAATGCTAGTTCCCCTATAATAGTTGAATTAAGCACTACCTTATTAAAAATGAAGTTTCTACAGGCCTGTAAAACATACAACTTGAAGAACAAGGATAAATTACGAGCTAAACACCTAGGATTAAAATCACAAGGTCAAGAAAATATCCCTGTCTACGTAGCAGAACAGCTGACCGCCTCCAGGGCTCGGCTGTACTTCCTTGCTAGAGATCTAATGAGATCAAAATCTTATAAGTTTTGCTGGACTTCCTATGGCCGTGTCTACGTCAGAAAATCTGAAAATTCACCCATTATCACTATAAATAATGAAGCAATCGTCCAAAAACTACTAGGAGAGCAATGACTAGACTTAATTCTTGAACCTTGTTATCTCTCTCTGTCTTTGCTTGCTCGGCCCATTTTATATTTTTGTTTTACCATATTATGTTATTTCATACTAGTTTTACATATTGCCCCAATAACACCCAAACCACATCTTTTTAACTACATAGTAAAATATCTTATGTTATTCTTTTATCAAATTTTGTTCCCGATTGTACACACATTACTCATTACTACTACCAAGACACATAAATACTTTATTAACAAAGGCTTGGATTCGGCCCTACACTACTACACACACACCTTCTCCAAACATATTCACACATTATCAGTACGCGATACTTTCATAATAAGTAGACTATTTAACACACTTCATAACCAACAAGCTAATAAAATGAATGGTTTATTTAAAATTCCATCCAATTATGGATAACGTAATCTCATTGATAACAGAAATTGACAATAGTGAGGTGGCTAATTCTAGCTTATGTGATGTTCATGACATATGTAACCAATCCCCTAAATTTCATAAAAATGATTTAAAAATAATTTCTCAGAATATTGTGTCGGTATACAGCAAGTTAGATGATTTCCAACTCACCCTTGCCCAGCTTAATTTTGAAGCAGATTTGATAATTTTAACTGAATGTAGAATAGATAGTGATAAACCAATACCCCAAATGGAGAACTACACTTCTTATTCGACTACAAACCATATAAACCAATGTGATGGTGTTGTTATCTATGTTTCTAGAAAACACAGTGTCAATGTCAAAGAAATTATTCTAACACATGCATCCTGCCTCCAAATTTTATTTTGTGGAGTTACCGTGCTAGGAATATACCGGTCCCCTTCACATACTAATTCCGAGCCCTTCACGGACTCATTAGACCGACATTTAACATCTTTGAAAAATTGTATTAATTTAATTATAACCGGGGATATTAACATTAACCTGATTGACAGAAATGATGCTCCGCAGCAGGAGCGTAATAACCGGCTTTACTATTTAAACATGCTGGCTATGCACGGCTTGCTACCTGGCCATGTACTACCTACACGGTATGGTAATTGTCTGGATCACTTTATGCTGAGACTAGACAAAAATAAACATTCCGCAAATATAAATGTAATAAATACTTCTGTCACTGATCACTCCACCATATTCTTAAGGCTCTCCAATATACCAAAGTCAGGTGCTTCCACTAAGACAAAAACATTCATTGATTACGATAAGGCGATAGCTACTCTAAGAGATAGCACATTGGTGGCTGACTTAACTTCATTAAACAACCCCAACATGATTATAGAGCTCTTACTAAGTAAAATAAGACAAACCTTAGATTTACATACAGTCACTAAGATCATTACATGCAAATATCGTGTAGTTAAGCCATGGATGACTTTGGGCATTCTACGATGTGTCAGAAATAGGAATAACATGCAGAAAAAGCTAAAATTAGACCCTGATAATGAAATTTTAAAAATAACTTACCGTAGATATCGAAATTATTGTAATAAATTAATCAGAAACCTAAAAAGAAATTATAATAAACAGCAACTAATTCTAAATAAAAACAACTCAAAAAAATTATGGCAAACTGTCAACAATATTACAAATCGGAATAAAAATAAAAGCGACAATTACGAACTGCTCCACTGTAAAGAAACAGCACAAGAGTCTATAGATCATTGTAATCAATATTTTACCCAAGTTGGCAAATCACTAGCAGAAGGTATCCTTGCACAACAACCCGCATACAATTGTTCTGACAAAACTACTTCGAATTATCCTCACTTAACTTCATTTGTATTAAGAGATACTGACAATGATGAGGTTCTTAATGTCCTGATGGGGTTAAAATCAAATAGTGCTCCAGGCTGGGATGGCATTCCTACCCAATTCTTAAAGCTAACTGCTGATATAATTGTCCCTATTATTGTTCATTTGATCAATCTATGCTTTGCTCTAGGTGTCTTTCCAGATGCACTGAAAATCGCTGTAGTTACCCCAGTGTACAAAGGAGATGATAAAACGGATATAAGCAATTACAGGCCTATTTCTGTTTTACCACCTATTGCCAAAATACTGGAGAAAATAATTAATAAACGTTTAATGAACTACCTTAATACATTTAATATCCTCTCCCCAAGTCAATATGGCTTTAGACGGGATTTATCGACAGAAGATGCCGTGTTGGATCTCACATCGCTTATTACTAATGCTGTGGATAAAAACAAAAAATGTGCTGCAGTGTTTTTGGATATGAAAAAGGCATTTGACTCAGTATCAATTACAGACCTTATCGACAAGTTGGAGAAAATAGGCATAAGAGGAATTCCCTTGAAATTATTCAAAGACTATTTATGCAATCGAAAACAGAGTGTAAAAATAGGAAAACACCAAAGTGAACAATGTGAAATCACCTTCGGAGTTCCGCAAGGAAGTGTATTGGGGCCCACTCTATTCCTTGTATATATTAATAATTTATGTAACATGGATATAGAAGAGGGAACAATGTTCACTTATGCTGACGACACTGCTGTCGTTTTTGTAGCTGACACCTGGGAGGCTGTTAAAAATAATTCCCAAAAGGGCCTTGCAAGAATAGCTAAGTGGCTCAGCGATAACCTTTTGACCCTCAATACCTCTAAAACTAACTATGTATGCTTCTCCAATTATAACTCCTCTCAACCACCTCCGACGTTTGCTATTCAAATACATACTTGTGGCTCACCTCATTCTATAATATGCTCATGCGATTTTATTAAGCGGCAAAACTGCGTAAGATACCTGGGTACTATGGTAGACCAACGCCTATCATGGCGCGATCATATAGAGCTAGTTATGGCTAGAGTAAGAAAACTCATATGGTTATTTAAAAATCTAAGACACGTAGCTGACTCGGCCCTCCTAAAACAAATTTATACTGCTCTTGCGCAGTCAATATTAATATACTGCATTCCGGCCTGGGGTGGTGCCATTAAAACAAAATTCCTGGAACTGGAGAGAGCACAAAGGTCACTACTCAAAGTTATCCATTTTAAGCCATACAGATTCCCTACGGAAATGTTATATGCGGTTAGCGATCTTCTGTCAGTACGTAAGTTGTATGTACTGCAAACTACTCTTAGAACCCATCGACATATTGGATATGATCCTAGTATTTTGAACAGACGTAGAAGGCATAATGTGGCACCTTTACCAACTTTTAAAACTAAATATGCTCATAGACAGTTCTGCTACCAGTCTGCTAACTTATATAATAAATTAAACAAGGAATTAAATCTATATAATATGAATAAATATAAATGTAAAATAACTATAAATTGTTGGTTAAAAACTCTAACCTATGAAGAAGTTGAATCTATTATCTAAGAATTACTATTCTAAAGTCTACTTTTATCTTACACTCTAAAAGAACACACACACTCAAACATATGATACAGACATATACACACATACCTCATACACACTCACTCACACACACTTACACTCTCACACATCAACATACACTTAACTGAATACAATGAACACCCCTCAATTTATCACTCATACACGATGCATCTTTTAACTTGTATAAATATTGTTTTGTTTTTGTAATATTATTCCCTTTTGTCTAAACTTACATACCTAATTAAGTGTACCTAGGAAGAGCGGATACTCCAAACACAAGTATATTATACATACTTAAATGGAGGCTCCAGCCACATGTTGTTACCATTGTAAGTGATTGAATAAATATTTTTTCATTTTTTTCATTTTCATTTTTTCATTACTTAAGCCTAAGTAGGGCCGCACACCAGGCATACATTTGTTATTTACGGTATTTACGTCGCCACAATCGTTGCGCTACAATTGTATGCATATACAAATGTATTGTATATGCGCACATCGGAAGCACAGTTGTAGCGTGGCACCGCTTTGAGAATGTCGACATCATCGTCTGATGACGAAGATTTCTTGATGTGGCGATTAATGAGAAAAAAAGACGTTATTGGGTTCATCCGTTTAATCAAGATTGCACAATGTACGGGAATTTCAAAATTTCGCAAGTATTACAATCCGATGAAGAAAAGTTCCAGTTATATTATCGAATGTCTGAAAACACATACAAGCTATTATTAAATTTAGTTATATTATGTTTAACAAAACAAAATACCCACTTCAGAGAGTGTATTTCGGCTGAAGAGCGTTTGCTCATCACTTTAAGGTATGTAAGATATTAAGTAAAAATTGACTTTCAGACTGAGGAGTCTCGTTTGATTGTTGTGCAGGTGACTCATCTGATTGAAGAATTGTACATGGTGCTTGCGAGGGCTGGTATTCTGATTGAGCAATCTCGGTTGCCCTTTGCAACGGACGGTCATCATTTAGAACTTGAGAAAAATTTGTATAAAATGTTGATAAATTTGAATTTGACGAACTCGTATCCAATGATCGACGTGGTAGCTGCCTGTACTTAATGTTTTCTATTAAGTCCAGTACCCCTCTTTGAAAGCTTAATTGCTGTTGCTGGGACATGGATGTCATGTGTGGAACTAAACTTAAAAGAAACATTTCACATGGATTTTTTGGTTGTTTCTCAGATCGTTGATTATTTTCCAGTCTTTGTTTTTTTAGTGTAAAATATTCAATAGTACATCTGTCTGCTTCATTCATGTGTTTCCGAGATTTTGATGGTTGAGGAGTCTGTATTGAGCTCGAAGAATGGGGACTGGGTACAGACGAACCAGCTGCAGGCGTTTCATTTCTCAGTGAATCTTCCTCGGCAGATGTGAAATCGGGAACATTGTTTGAAGTTTCCTCAATCTGGGATTGAGATTCATGAGATTGGGATTCATGTTCAGAACGTTGTTCATCTTCTTGTACTGGTAAATTACCCTCTTGTGGTCGGTTTTTTGTAAAAGGGTTTAGAAATTTCAAATATGGCGCTAAATAGTACTCCTTTTTCAACCCAGCAGCGGACCCACTTTTAGATTTTGTATTGAGAGATCGTAAGTAGGCTGAACGTATGGATTTCCATTTGGACTTACAATCATCACCTGCAAAAATCAGTATTATTAATTAAAGTCAAATTACACGAATTGTTTCAGGTACTTGGCGACTGGATCCTCATTTCGAGCAATGTCTTACGTATTTAAAAGAGGTGAAACAACTATTGGAAAAATTATCGATGAAACTTGTGATGTTATATGGACAGTTTTACAGCCAATGTACATGAAAATACCCACAACAAATGATTGGATAGATATTTCAAAAGGATTTCTCGAAAGATGGCATTTACCTCATTGCATTGGAGCCATTGACGGAAAACATATTAGAATGAAGAAGCCTATAACCTCTGGATCTTCATACTTTAATTATAAAGAATATTTTTCTATTAACCTTATGGCGTGTGCAGATGGAAACGGATTATTTACGAGTATCGATGTGGGTGATTATGGGAGGAATAATGATTCAGGAGTATTTGAAAATTCGGGATTAGGCCGAGCATTAAATAATAATACTTTAAATATACCTACGCCACGGCCCTTGCCAGGTGAAGAAGAATTTGGACGGTCATTTCCTTATTACTTTGCAGCTGACGAAGCATTTCCCCTGTCCACTAATATAATACGACCGTACAATAGTAGATCTTTAAACAATGATCGCCGAATATTTAACTATCGACTATCCCGTGGACGAAAGATTGTCGAGTGCACCTTTGGTATGCTAGTGTCTAAATTTCGAATTTTTGAAACTCCAATTTCATGTTCAGTCGACAAAGCAGTCAAAATTGTTAAAGCTGCTTGTATTTTACATAACTTTATAAAAAAGAATGATGATATAATTTTAACTCCAACCGAAAACGGAAATATACCTAACCCCACTACCAATCATATAAATCAAGGCAGACCGAATAACGATGCTACAGAAAATCGAAATTATTTGTGTAATTACTTCTTAAAACCATACGGGCTGGTGTCATGGCAAAATAATTACACAGTGTAGCACGATTAAGTACAAAGAAAGGTAGGTACTTACTCTTTTCATTGAATTTTTCGCCAATCTTAGTCCAAATAATTTCTGTAAACCGTCTGTTACTATAATCATTGAGCGTGTGATTGTATAATACAGGGTTTTTTTCAACCTCTGCAATAAACTCAACGTAAAATTCAATGTTGTCTTTCATTTTTGCAAACCAACGCGACACAAAAAACGAACGTGTTCGATCTTGAATTCGTGTAGCGCGGACAACGTCTCGCCACAAAGTGCGCCCGCCACAAATGTTTCCTCGGTGTGCGTGCTCACGTACAAATGTATGGGGGCGATAAATGTGTCGCGTTTCAAATGTAGCGCCACAATTATCGAGTTACAAATGTATGGCTGGTGTGCGGCCTGCTTTACAAAGATATGCATGATGAGGATCCGTTATAGTAACTGTAACTCCTTGTTCATCATCTTTCGTTGTGTCTTCGTCATCTGTATCTGATTCATTAGATGTTGTTGGCGTTGGTGCTAGATGGAGTTCTGCCTCCTCTTCATACTTTTTGTATAAAACATTGATCACAGCTAATTGTAACCCATGTGCAAAGCAAAGTTGTTGATAGCAATTCATAAGCTTACCTACTTTGACCATGACACTTGCGCCGTCAGTACTCATGCCAATAATATCAGTATCAGCATCAAGACTGACTAAATAATTAAAAACTCAACAATCATATTAACAAAAACAAAAAAATATTAATCAGACATAGAATCGTCCTCATCTTTGGATTTTCTAATAAATTTAAGAAATTCCTTCTCATGTCCCGATGCTTTGGTGTAATCTCCTTCAAAAGATTGATTTGCCCAGGAACGTCTAATACTGCGAAGGCTCGTAGTTTGTAAAGTCGAAGCTATGACTTTCTGATTATTAACATGCTTAATTGTAACGTCGCTGAGAATTTGTATTTTGTTATGTTCGGGCACAATATTTACATAATGTACTGCAGATTCAATTGGAGTTTTATAAATTTTAAAAAACCGTATATGTTTATTATGTACGCAAGCAGTATTTATACACTCAAAGCAGCTCTGTCTTCTGAATTCCAAATAAGTAGAGTCAGACGACCACACAACCTTAAAATAATAATAAAAAAAAGAATTAAAACGATGGAAAATCAAATTAAAAGTACTAATAGTAGAAAAAGTTAAACAATCATCTGATGAACCCCCATAGTGCCTTTGAAGGTCATGATATCTTTTGGCAGCATCAAATCTTTTATTTTAATTTCGTCTTCCTCAACAATTTCAATTTCGACATTCTTAACGTGCTTTTGGATAACGCCTATAAATGCATTAAAAGTTCCAACATCCTGCTGACACTTAACTTGATAATCAGCAGTTCTCTTTATTACTGCGCCTATCCCATCGGGAGCACCTTCGGTTTCGGTTTAAGAATAACTTTATTTCTCATAAGAATTGAAAATTCACTTACTGAGAAACACATATTTAAAACTAAGATTAAATATTAGAGCGCACAGATGTCGGTACATATATAAAATAAGAAAACAGAACAGCACCAAAAATGTGGGTAGACATAAAAAACTTGGTCAGTCAACCAAGCGAAACACGGATGTTAGAATTTAATTTTTTTCTAGATGTGGCATTGATGGCATAGTCTGATATAACAAGTTTATATTGATTATTTTATTATTTTTCATAAGACTATTTTATTTTTAGTTTATTCCTATATTTATATATTTAGGGTATGTACAAGGTTTATAAAACATTTTTACACATTAAAATCACCTAAAGGCAGATTTTGGTCAATATCAAATACAATTCTTTAACACCGTGAGTGGTGTTAGTTTAAAGTTCTTAAACATTATACATTTCAAGTGTTATCGCATTCTTGTCGATATATATATATATATGTGATGGAATGATATTTCATTAATTTGAATTTGACGCGTCGGAGTGACACGCGATAAAATGGCGGATGACGTGTAAATTAATTTAGTGGATTATAGTGTAAAAAGATAGATAAGTGGACATTAAATGTCGTTTCTTTGTATTTCAGAGAAACAATTTTGTGTTTTCATTTAGAAAAAATCCATAATAATATTCCTTTATAAAACGACATTTTTGTTAACTAAAAGAAGATGGACCGGCTGCAATTTGAGTTCACGATGATGGCCTCAATCGATGGCAAATCTAATATATTGGCCATAACTTCAATATTGACAGAAGAAGGAAAATGTTATGTTTTACCTGATGAATTGAAGCCGGTGATTCATCATACATATATAGTTAAATTGAACACTTTTTCAAAAATAAAAAATAGTATAAAGAAAAGGCACCAAAGCAGAAAGATATGGGTAAAATTAGATGAAGATCTAAAGAAAACATATATAGATGAGGAAGGTAATATGCAATTTTTAGATCAATATTTAGAGGAAATGAGCACAAAACAACCAAGAGGCAATGATGATAATTTGCAACATATCCTGGAAAAATTAATAGAATCTACAACAAAAAAGAAAATCAACATAATTTAAAACATGTTTCAGAGAAATTTATTATCGAAAAATTCACAAGTAAGAATCCTAATGCAGTGCAATGGATAGAGAATTTTGAAAAAGAGTGTGAGCGTTTTAATATAACAAAAGATGAAACAAAAATAGATATATTGAGATTATTTTTAGAAAACTCCAGTTTGGATTGGTATAGCTCGATGGTAATTAAACTATCAGTAAATTCTGAATGGAATGAATGGAAAGACAAATTTTTAGAAACTTTTAGGAACCAAGGGTGGGATGTAGTCACAACTGCTTTCACATTCAAGTATAAAGAAGGGCTGTTAATTGATTATGCTATAAAAAAAGAACGGCTTATACTAGATATAAATAAATCGATAGATTCCAGAACAATGATAGATCTAATTGCAACTGGTTTACCTAGTTTTATCTTGAATAAGTTAAACAGGGACGAACTCAACAACACTACTGATTTGTTCAACGAGATAAGAAAATATGAATGTATGATTTTCAAGAAAAACTCAACTATAACAAAGAATATATATTCTTATAAAAATAAAATTAATGAGAAGAAGCCATGTAAGACTTGTGAATCTTTGGACAAAGGAATTAGATATCATCCGGAGGAGTTATGTTGGTTCAAGAAAAATAAAAATGAATCTGAAAAGGTTTTTAAAGCCAAAAAAAATAATTAAATAATAATTCGATTATTGAAGTAGATATGAATACTGAGAAAAAAAACGAGTAAGTACACCATTAATCAAAATCAAGCTATTATTAGAAAATAAACTAGAAGTGAGCGGTGTTTATGATTCAGGCTCACAGATCTCTTTAATAAATTCAAGATTGATTAAAGTGAAAGAAAAAAAAGACAATGTGAATATAACATATATGAAAACGGTTAATGGTGTGAAGAAGACAGATGGCTTGATAACAATAAAAATAAAAATCTTTGATTTAGAAGAAGAGGTCGATATATATATAGTAGAAAATGAAGATTTTGAGGATTTTATAATCGGATTGGATATGATAAAGAAGTTCAAATTAATCCAAAATGAGGACTTGCAGATAGAACAAAGGAAAATAGACAGGATGTCTAAAGATATCAGAAATGAAGATAAGAATATAAAAATATATGCAATAAATTTCAATGAACACATAGAAACAGAGGAATTTGTTAGTAAGACAGATCATTTAGATAAAGAAAAGAAAATTGAGATAGAAGAAGTTATAAATAAATATAAAACTATTTTTGCTAGGGACAAGTATGATATAGGATCAGTTAAAGATTATGAAGCTCACATAGATTTACTTGTAAATACATACTGTAGTAAAAGACCATACAGATGTACGATAGAAGATAAATTAGAAATCGAAGAACAAATATCCAGATTACTAAAGAATAATTTAATAGAAGAATCTTACAGTCCTTTTGCTGCGCCAGTGACAGTAGCATTTAAAAAAGGTGAAAATAGAAAATCTCGATTATGTATAGATTTTAGAGAACTTAACAAAATTGTTGTACCACAAGCTCAACCTTTCCCATTAATAGATGATTTAATTATTAAGACAAGAAATTGTAAGTATTTTACTACTCTTGATATAAACTCAGCATTTTGGGCCATACCACTACGGGTGGAAGATAGATATAAAACAGGATTTGTCACACAAGATGGCCATTTTCAGTGGACCTGCCTTCCTTTTGGTTTAAAAACATCACCAGCAATTTTCCAGAGAGTTTTAAGTAATATTTTGAGAAAGCACAATCTCACAGGATACTCTGTAAATTATATTGATGACATTTTAATCTACTCCTCTACTTTTGAGGACCATATAAGACACATAAAAAATGTATTAGAGGCAATAATAAAAGAAGGCTTTAGATTGAAGTTTATGAAGTGTACCTTTGCCTCAGACTCAGTAAAGTATCTTGGCCATGTAATTCAAAACAACTCGGTAAGACCGTTAAAAGATAATTTGATTTCGATAAAACATTTTCCAACTCCGAAGACACAAAAGAATATCAGACAATTTTTGGGAAAAATTAACTTTTACCATGAATACATACCAAGGAGCGCGATTATCTTAGATCCATTACATAAATTATTAAGAAAAAACGAAAAGTTTGTGTGGTCAGAGAAGTGTGAAGAATCATTTAATCAAATAAAGAGATATTTATGTTCTCAACCGGTATTGGAAATATATGACAAAGACTTACCAATAAAAATCTTTACAGATGCATCCTTAGAGGGTATCGGAGCAATATTAAAACAAACACAACTGGACGGTAATGACAAACCAGTAGCATATTTTTCAAAAAAACTGAATGAATCTCAAAAACGGAAAAAAGCTATATACTTAGAATGTTTTGCTATGAAAGAAGCAGTCAAATACTGGCAACACTGGCTCATTGGAAAACAATTCACTATTTACTCAGACCACAAACCTTTAGAAAACATGAACATTAAATGCAGGACAGACGAAGAATTGGGTGATCTCACATACTACCTGTCTCAATACGACTTTACGGTAAAATATATACCTGGTAAAGAAAATGTAGAAGCAGACTGTTTAAGCCGAAATCCTGTATTAGAATCAGAAGATAACAAAGAGGAATTATTGAAAATAGTTAATTTAATACAAATAAAGGATATAGTTGAAGATCAAGAGCAAAATGAAACAATAGAAGAATATAAAGAAAATCTAATACAAAAAAATACAATATATTATAAGAAAATAAAGAAACATGAAAAGATTATCCTCTCAGAAGAATTTAGTAAGAAACTTATCAAAAGGTGCATGAAGATTTATGCCATATTGGGATCAGACAATTGCAGAAAAAAATAAGTCCAATATACACAGCTAAAAACCTAACAAAGAATATCATAAATATTTGTAAAACATGTGAAATATGCATAAAAAATAAATCAAGAGGTCAAGGAAAATTTGGATTAATGTCACAACTGGGACCAGCAACAAAACCATTTGAGATAATGTCAATGGATACTATAGGTGGCTTTGGAGGATCTAGATCAACAAAAAAGTACCTACACCTTTTAGTAGACCATTATACAAGATATGCATTTATTGTGACGTCAAAAACACAGAATGCAAGTGATTTTATAAAACTAACAAAGAATGTACTAGAAACAGATGAGATTGGAATAATTTTGACAGATCAATATCCAGGCATCAATTCAAGAGAATTTAAGCAATATCTACATGAAAATAATGTTAAATTAATTTTTACAGCTGTGAATACGCCATTCTCAAATGGCTTGAATGAAAGGTTAAATCAAACAATAGTTAATAAAATAAGATGTAGAATAAATGAGAAAAATAATAAGAGAACATGGACAACAGTGGCAAGAGAATGTGTAGAGAAATATAATGAAACAGAACACTCCGTTACAGGTTTTGCACCAAAATATTTACTGGATGGTACAAATGTCAGCATTCTACCAAATGAATTAAAAATAATAGAAGGAGAAGACAAGTGGATTGCTGATAAAAGATTGGCATTAGAAAATACAATAAAATCCCACAAGTACAATAAGAAAATATTTGATAGAAAAAGAAAAATGCAAGAGTTTAATATAGGCGACAGTGTATATGTTGAGAATGGAAATAGACTGAATAGAAAGAAATTAGACGAATTAAAAATAGGTCCTTTTAAGATAGTAGGGAAAATATCGAACTCCATTTATAGGATTGACACTGGTAACAGAAAAACAGAATCAACTTTGTTCCACATAACAAAATTACAACCGGTTACAACAGAATCTGAAGAAGATGAAATATAAGGAAAACGAATATGAAGATAGCTATTAAGTATAGTGTGTAGATATATTATTCAGAATTTTTTTCTCTTAGGGGGGAGATGTAATGGAATGATATTTCATTAATTTGAATTTGACGCGTCGGAGTGACACGCGATAAAATGGCGGATGACGTGTAAATTAATTTAGTGGATTATAGTGTAAAAAGATAGATAAGTGGACATTAAATGTCGTTTCTTTGTATTTCAGAGAAACAATTTTGTGTTTTCATTTAGAAAAAATCCATAATAATATTCCTTTATATATATATATATATATATATATATATATAAATATACATATTATATTTTGATCACTTATTTGTATGTAATTAATGTGTAAGTTTTTAGAAGCTTTTTAAATCGGGCATAATTTTGTTCTGCTTTTATAACTGATGGTAACTTATTATAAATTGTAACACCCTCATACTCCAAACTTCTTTTTACATAGTTAGTTCTAGGAGGGCGGGTCACCAAGTAACTAGCACGTCTTAAGTTAATGTTTCGTGTTTGTTGTTTGGTTAAAAATTTTATATTAGAATTAATTTCCCTATTTAATATTTTGCGTATTAGAATACAAGTGTAATATATGTACGTTTGTTTAATGTTCATTAATTTTGTTTCCTCGTATATCCTTTCAGTAGGCGTCCGAAATTTATAGTTAAATAAGTTTTTAATCAATCTATTCAGAGTTCTTTGGATAGGATCCAAATTACTCTTCGCTGCTTCCCGTGGCCAGCTTCTTGATAATTCCAAGTCTTAATTGAGGTAAGTCATTCTTCAGTTGCGTTAAAATATAGAAAATATATTTATTTCGGTACTGGTTTCTGGTAATTTATTGGTAACAAATTTTATAAGGTGGTCTAAATGAGCCCACACGGCCGCTGCATCATGACGTGTGCACTCACTAATTGTGCAAAGAGAATGGGCTACTGTTGTGTGCTTCTCTTTCTTTAAATAAACAACCGCTGTGTGAATGCACACTTGACCACGACTGCCACCAAAATGCATGCTCTGAACTTCCTCGGCATACTTGTAAGCATAATTTTCAGAAAAATCCATATGAATCAACGATTCGTCGCTTTTCAGAGATTCTTTCAATTTTTTTATTGTTATATACTGATTAACAATGTTACTTGTGTGCGATAAAAATTTAGGCAATAAATTCTCCATTTTTAATATCAGGTTACGTGGATCTCATTTCTTAGGCTTCTTCTTTATTATTTTTATTTCTTTGGTGTCTACTATCTTCGTATCTCGTTCCCATTCCATGTATCTCTCGATCATTTTTGAATTCTTTATATAGGTACTACCATCTTGTCTTTGCATTTATCGCATTTGCGGCTTAGGCAATCCACATTATATTTATCACAACAGATTTGCATTAACAAATTTTGAGTGTCTTTTACTTCAATAATGTTGTTTTTACTTAATGCTGATATCACTCAGATAAAATTGGTGTGCAATGTACAGGCACACGTATCGCGATCATCAACTGGAAGAGAAACCCAAAAAGGCCTAAGCCTTGTAAATGTGGTATAACTCATTTGAATGTTGGTATTTTCTGATAAAAATTTCTTATGTAGATTTTTCATGGTATCTAAAAGATATTGTATTTGATTCACTGTTCCATTTCTTTTCTTATATTGTTTTTTACCGGGAGCAATGCGACTATTTATATCGTCTTCATAAAAGTTTTCTACCAATTTTTGGACATTCAAACTCTCATTTTTTTTTTCTTGAGTCTTTGTCTAAGGCACACTTTACGAAGATCTGTGGAAACTTTAAAATGTTTGAATTTCTTCCCATCAATTAAATTTGTAATTGCACGTTTTTCTTTTCTACTTGTAGTTGTTGCAAATTTTTGTGTTATTTGTTCATTTAAAAGTTCGTCAAATAATTGCTTTTTGTCTTTTTCCTTATTCTCAGTAGTTTCAATATCATTGCTTGTTTTTCTAGATAGTTTAAATATTTGTCTCTGTAAAACTCTAATTCTGGCTTTGTATCTGTTGACTAATAACATACAACTTTGTTTTTGTTTTCTATGTTGCATTTTTAATGTTTTTATCTTTTTTATCAGTTTTAGCTCTGTATTACTTGGATTCGACTCCTTT
This sequence comes from Pieris macdunnoughi, assembly GCA_905332375.1. Lineage (NCBI taxonomy): Eukaryota > Metazoa > Arthropoda > Insecta > Lepidoptera > Pieridae > Pieris > Pieris macdunnoughi. Next base: position 1,029,123 of record CAJOBZ010000070.1, on the reverse strand, counting down.
TCTTTTACTGCTTCTTTTAACGGATCTGCACTAATGTTGCCTTGCACATCTTCACTATCTACTTCTCTAACCGTAACAGTTTCAATGATTTTTTGGCTTACTTTCTTCTTGTAATACTTTTTAGCGCTCTCTTTCCATTTTCTTCTTTGAATGCGTTGATCCCGTGGACTCATTTCGTTAATGATTTTAATTTGTTTACTTTCCTTTCTATTCAAGTAGTTCTGTCGCTTTTTTTCCTGTTCAGTGGCGTATAGCTCAGGATTATTCTTAATTCTGTTATATTTCTCCCTTCTGGCTACTCTTCGTCTTTCTAGCTCTTCCTCGCTCTTTTGTTTCTTTGGTTTGGCCATTGTTAATAATCGATAGTTTCCCTACAAAGTAAAAAAAACATACTTTCATAATTTTTATCATTCGTGCACTGTTTCATATTATTCGTATGACATCTGAGTCGACACGAATGAGAGGGACCGTAATGAGAAAATTGGAAGGTTTTTAAAATTTACCAGACTCACAGTAACGTTCTAGAATATAATCTCACAATAATCAATATATGCACTTAACACTTATATATCTAAATGACGTAAAAACCAAACAACAAATAATTGAATACAATGTGTGGCCAAACACTAATGAGGTAATTTTTGTTAAGGTTTCAAAATCTTACCTGATATTGGAATTTTTTTCTTTAAATTACGACGTACACTACTGCACACCAAGCTCGTTCGAGGCCAAATGAGCAGAAAAGGATCGCGCGGGGTAAAGGGCGCGATAAAGGGAAGTGTCTGAGTGGTTATTGCGCACTTGATAACGCCCACACGAATGAAATTGTAAATAGGAACTTTATTAAGAAGCTTAGAAATCGTATTTCTTTTGTTTTTATAAATGTCCTATTATCCAGTTAATATTATTTCTTAATTGTATTAACTGGATATTAAACAACTTAAACGACCCAGTTACGGATCGGCCGCACAACTAAGTTAGTTCCTCTTAGCTGGGGCATTTCACGTAGCTTAGCTGGCATAGTTTGCGGTGGACGCACATGTATGAAAAACTGACTCAACTATGCGAGCTAAGCTAAACTAACTTAGTTTAGCTGGCAGAGGAGGAGCGGCTTTATGCTTAATTGAACTTAAACTTTTTGTAAGCAAATCAGCTGGCATATCAGCTGTACGTATGTACTGAACATTTATCAACTTTTGAGCAACAATCTCTTTACAAAAATGAAATGTTACATCTATATGTTTAGATTTGTTATGAAAAACAGGATTCAATAACAATATTTGTGCACTTTGGTTTTCATTGTACAGAATAATAGTATATAAATTGTCAGTAATTTCACATTGCAAGTTTTGTAAGTAAATAGCTTTTTTACAACACTCTGAGATCTCTATATACTCTGCCTCTGTACTAGAGAGTGTAACAACCTTTTTTTCCCAAGATATTGCAGCACCTGATAATGTAAACACATAACCCGTATAGGACCTCCTACTAATAACATCATGCCCAAATCAGCATCAACATAACCAATTATTTCATAATTAATATATATGAGATTATATATATTAATTATGAAATAATATACTGAGATTCAGTTTACACTCCATTGGTGTATTTGATGTGCGACAATCCATCATTTTAAATTTACTTAACAACTGGTCTATATAACCCTCTTGTTACAGAATTTTTACTGCACACAACTCGCATACCCAAACATTGTTTTAGAGTACCTACCTAAATCTTTAATTCTAAAATTGTTTGCTAAATACTTTTTAAAGTTTATTACTTCATGGGGAAAAATTTGTATTTTCCACATTTCATTTCATTGGTAGCTTTGAAGATTTCAAAGAAGATGCAATTGAATACCTAACCCTTATTAATTTGCGTGTTTCCAAGTCAACGATGTCCAGGTTCTCAGATGTCTCGCCTTGCACTTCCTTACCCTTCCTTTTTCTTGCAAACAAGTGGTCAACGGTCTTCTTCTTATTACACAACAACATGCATATCATTACATGTAGCATTAGCGATGCCTTTTCCCTCCCACTCATATTATACCATTTAGGGTGTCTTTTACCGAAATGCTCTATAGCATCAATTGGAAATAGCTGGTTTCCTAATAAAAGCTTTGAATAGGTGTCCATAGTTTATTTTTCAAATTAAGGATCTGTTCATACTTATTATCAATATAACCTGAAAACATCCAGTTGCATCAAACCTTAATGCAAGTAGAATAGGCAATCCTCTGTTGTTATAAAGTTGCAAGTTTGTAATGATCAGTGGCAGAATCACATTTAACACCGTGTGATTTAAAAAACGGTACCTTCTTTAGAATTTATTCTCATCGTACATCTCGTTGGCAATGTCTGACTCTGTCTCATTTACCATAGTAGAGTCTTTTAAGAATAATAAACTATTATAATAGGTATATGGGCTTTTTTGTTTGGCACCAGAACCGCTTTTCATGTTTTTTAAATTTTTCGAAGCTTTTACAAAATTATCTTTAATATTCCGCCATTTTTTCATAAGTACCTGTAACAATAATCATGTAAATTAATAATAAATAATTATGTTTTTAGACATTTGGCGACCGGATGCACCTTCGCTGAACTACATTACACATTTCTAATTGGTGCGAGTACAATAGCTGAATTTGTTTGTGAAGTATAGGGTGTCTTATTCCAGAATTTAACTTTAGTAAAATAATAAAAAATCAACCGTTGCATATATATTGTTTTAATTATTACGAATTCCAAGCTTACTAATGCGGATATTATTTACGAAAAATAACGTCGTCGAGATTAGGGTTGTAACGGAGGCGGAGGCGGATGCGGAGGTGAAGAGGTTCGCCTCCGCGGATGCGAAGGTTAACGGAGGCGGAGGCGGAGGTGAAATTTGTTGGGAAAATATAAATAAATTTATGATTAATAGAGTCAGCAACATTTATTTATATTATATATAATGTGTACAATTGTACATACATGTTCATGATTCATCTTAGTAATCAAAATTGACAAGAGGCAAATTATATTTTACGAACAAAAGCTTTGCGGCTTTTTCGCCTTCTAAGCGGTTTCTCAAGGGTTCGTAAATTAAACCAGCAGCACTAAATAACTGTTCGCTTGGCACTGAACTTGGTGGCGCCGATAAGTAAATGCGAACTATGGGAGCAAAAACTTTATATTTAATGTTATATCTCCACCACAATAAGGGATCTTCATTTAGTTGGAGTCTATTTTCTTTATTGTATTCATTAATTAGTGTTTTCCATATCATGAGGTTGCTGTTGGTATCCATGCTGTCATTTTCCGATTCCTCTTCATCACTGCAATTCTTCAACATATCAGCCAGGTTGGAATGCACACTTTGTATTGGTGACAAAATCTCAAAACTTGTGCTTGGGTCAACATTACTTGCATTTGATGCTAATCTCGCTCTCTTGGCCACAGAAGGTTCATCATCGTCAACTCGGCTTGCAACATTCGAGTCATAAAGGGTTAGCAAACGTATTAGTTCGGACTGAACTTGCTCTTTAATTACGTCATTAAAAAACTTTAATTTGTACCTTGGGTCCAAATATGTAGCAAGCGAATACAGGGTATTGCTTTGTAGGTCACAAAATCTAGAATTGATATCTTCAATTAGTTTTTGAATGATATTCTTGAAATTTGGATTTGTGTCAATTTTTTCCTTTTCCATTTGCAGTGTATGTTTCAGTACATGTATCAAAGGAATAACTGACGATATGCAAGTGTTTGTATCGCTCAGATTTCTCGTTATTTCTTCAAAGGGGGTGAGAATTGCCACTAATTTATTTAGGTACAACCACTCTTCTGGAGATATTTGTGGAATACTATGTTTGCTGGCATACAGGCAAATAGAATCTTTAACCTTCAATAGCCGTTCGACCATGTAGTATGTGCTATTCCATCTGAAATAAAGAATTATTATTATTATTATTAATAATAAAAATAATCTATCCTAATATTATAAAGAGGAAAGATTTGTTTGTTTGTTTGACGCGAATAGGCTTCGAAACTACTGGACGGATTTAAAAAATTCTTTCACTGTTGAGTAGCTACACTATTTGCGCGTAACATGGACTATATTTGACGCGGACCAAGTAGGGGGAAACCACCTAGTAATGAAATAAAGAAGACAAAATGTTACTCCTCGTCATGTTTTTTTGAAAACTGTTCACCATTTTAAGCGCTAAATATAATGAACGAATTATAGGTATCATTGGAATGATATAATAAGTAAGTAAGTAAGTATATAAACAATAACATACCTGGTTACACAGTCCTGTATCACGCGAAGGGCAGGTTGATTAAGTTGCTCCGTTTGAATTTTTATCAGCTCATCTTGAGCAATTTGTGAATGATTAAAATGGCCTGATATCTTCCTGCATTTTGCGAGTAAGTCCTTGACCTGGGTTTCAGAGTGCAGAACGAACACACAGTTGAAGTTGATGGACTGTGCAATTTATGTCAGGTATTTCAGCCAAATGCATTGCTCTTACCATATTCGATCCACCATCTCTAATAAAACAGTGCAATTGCTCGTTCTGAATATTCCAGTCCCGCAGCATCATTTTAAAATAGTCACAAATTATATCACCGGTATGTCGGCCATGAAGTGAGCAACATTTTAAAACAATTTGCTTACGGGTAAAATCTTCAGTTATCCCATGTGCAGTAAAGCTCAAAAGCGACACATTAGCACTTGGCTCAGACCAAATATCGGTGGTAAATGAGAGTTTTAAAAAATGTTTGAGACTTTGTCCAATTTTGGTAGCTATTTTAGTATATATTTCATCACATATATGTTCTGTAAAAAACTGACGCCCTCTTAATTGGTAATTTGGCAAAGCCGTTTGCATAACCCGGCGAAAACCAATGCCTTCGACAAAATGGAACGGAAGAATCTGTAAAGCAATCATTTCTCCGATAACATCATCCATTTTCTTTGCTTTGAGGTGTGAAGTATCCCACATTTGATTTTTTTCGTGGATTCTTCTAAAGACAATTGCCGTCTAGCTTGCTGCAATGGTGTCAAAGACGATGTCTGTTGTAATTTTCCTTTTTCACGTTGTTCTTCTAATTTACAAAGTTCTTCAAATTGTTCTTTATGTATAGATTTTAAATGCCCTTTCAGTGATGTTGTTGTCCGGCCTTTTCTTGAATAATTTTTCCCGCAACTTTTGCATTTTGCATAATTATCGTCTACTTCTACAAAGTACTGCCAAATTTCACTAGTTTTCGGCTTCATCACGTTATTTAAATAACAATAACTAATAATTACGCACAAAATTACTTAAAACAATCACGGCTCAATTGCAACTACGCGGTACCGAACGCTTTGACAAGTTGATTCCTGTTATTCATTCACTCACACTCCCACCACCCGCTTGGCCGTGTTCCCGCGGCTTAAGCAAACTCTCGACCATTTCACTTGAAAACACGCAGCCGAGCGGCCGCGTCGCCTAGCGTCGCTCCTTGCGCGTTGTTTGTGATCGTAAATGAACTTCCGATATGACTCCGCATAAATTTTGCGGAGGCGGAGGTTAAATTCTTTGCGGAAGTTCCGCAGTAACGGAGGCAGAGGCGGAGTTCCGTTACAACCCTAGTCGATGACTTCCACCACGGCGTATGCACTCCTGCCAACGTAGACGCATATTTGCTATTACGCGTTGCAGCATTTCTGTTCTAATCAAGGTCGACTTTTTAAATAGCCCCAGAGAAAGAAATCAGCTGGTGTTAAATCTGGGGACCTAGGTGGCCAGGCTATGTCCCCAAACCTGCTATGGCACCACAAAATTGTTTAACATCGCTACGTAACGATCGCTAGTAACAGTTACTGCGGTGCCGCGATTATCTTCAAAAAAATAGGGTCCGATTATTCGTGTCGCAGACATCGCGCACCAAACGGTTACCTTAGGACTGTGTAATTGCTTCTGATGCTTTTGCTGTGGGTTGCTCGGCGACCAGTAGTGACAATTCTGTCGATTGACGTAGCCTTCGAGGTGAAAATGGGCTTCATCACTGAAGAAAACCTTATCCAGGTCATTTTCCGGTCCTGAAATTCTCTAACATTTGTTCAATTTTTGTTTGTTGGGGGTTGTTTAACATTTAGCATTTTTTCATTTTCACTAGTAGTTATATTATTGATGTTACGGTTTTCGTTAGTATTATCATTTATCACCTTTTCAGTTATTGTTATTTCTTGAGGTTGACGTTCTTCCATGAAGTAATGTAAGTATCTTTGTAAAATTTGTAGATAAAGCGCCCATTTTTCGCGATCATCCAATCTACTTTGCGGTGTTGCTTTATTTTCATTCTGATGTTTCAGTTTATCAATAAAGTGTTGCTCAACAAGTAGCATTTATTTTGTGTTCATTGTGATTTATTAAAACAACTTACAAGGGTGCTTAGAATTGTACCCAAAATTATTAGAAGAAAGGACCCTCCTTTTTGTATTAATATATTTTTCCTGTATTCAAAACTTTTTCCTTTACTGATCAGATTACGTAAGAGATTTTTAATTTTGTTTTTGTATTCTCTTTTAAAGGTACTTTTCCTTGCAAAACATTGTGAATACATTCACAGACAGTTAATTTCTTGATTATTACAAGACTTCAATAATATCCTACGATTTTTGGGTTTTAATTTATGTAAAGCTGATAACAATTCCTTATGCGTTGTTATTCGTTGATACATGGTTCATTACTGACTTAGAGTGGCTGATTACAAAGATACTTATACCTTTTCATAGGAATATTGTACAAACATTACTAGATTCAAATATTTTAGATTTTATGCGGCGAGCATCATCAGTGTTTTGTTTCAAATCAATCATTAAATAACCATGAGCTTCTTAAGTAGCATCGGTATATGAATCATCAATAAACTTCGTGTCTTCCGGTGAAACTTGTCTAGCTAGAAATCGTATTTGTGTTTTGTCACGGGGATTTTTAAAATAAATAATATAACTTGAATTAAGTGAAATGTCGCGCTGTCCTCTTCCTTGATGAAATAAGTTTTGTGTTATGTAAAAAACACTCAAATTTCTATGGTACCTTTTGTAAATATATCAACAACTCGACCATCAGATTCCCTCATTAAGTCATCTATTATAATCAAATGTAGATTTTTACCATCAAACATATGCGATTCCGGTAGTCCTTGGTGGTAATTCACTCCGGGTATATTATATAGCGGCTGCATTTCATCATAACACCATATTATTTCTAAAAAAAAATCATTACATATACTACTTTTATGCTTAATAAAATTTGCATCAAAGTTAGATTTTCCAAGCCCCACTAGGTCCTGCTACGATAGCAGCAAAGGGATGAATAAAATGAATCATTATTTTTTGACTTCTGTCTTCTTCAGTGAAAGGAATAAAACTAAGTTGATATTTTAAAAACAATTTATTTATATGAAATATACAAAAAATGTAAGTGTTACATCACAATATTAATGTACACGTATATACATTATACATGTACAAAACAAAATTATTTTACATAAAAATTTACAATTTGTTATATATACAATAATTATTAACTTAATTACATACTATTGATTTGGTAATGACCTATAGGTAACGATTTTGTTTGGTAAAATGTACCGCTTAGTGTCATTAAAAGATAAACACACCTTATTTACTTCCTGTGTAAAAATTGTATGTTTTAATGATCTAAAGTAAACCGATACATTTACAATGCTGAATGTTTATATTAAACAAACACGACTTATAATTATCCAACGTTAATTTTTTAGTGACACATTTGCTAACACCCTTCGCCTTAGTAATAATTTTATCATCTACCTGTAATGCATACATTTTTGATCGCAAACCCACAAATTCAGTAAAGATTTTACCACAATTTTCATCTTTGAAATAACCGAATTTTTTCTTATTTACTTGAGGAAAATTAAAAACATTGTTTGGATCATAATCTGATGTATCGAAATGTGTACAAATGTCTGGCTTTATATCATTATAAAAGTTACTAGTAAATATTTGATAAATGAGACTGTCAGTATCTGTATACAGTAGTTTCAGATTTGAAGTAAATTTCTCTTACATGTAATTATAGTGGAAATCATACATCAGCGTTTTAGATATATCTAATATACAAAATCCGAGATAAATAGGTTTATTATAAATTAATTTCATTTTGTTTAATTGAATTGCAACAAGACTATCAGAAAATATTGAAACACTGTGAAAATGTGGTTGAGCAATTAGATCCCCAGCTCCCAATACTTTACCCCTATTTTCCCAGTGGGTTAACAGTTTAACGTTAACTCGTTTCTCAATATTTTCCATAGTCTTACCAAAAACAGCGTTGTTCATGAGTTTATAGAAATCTTTCTCAAAATCAGAATTAGCTCGAGTTCTTAATTGTGTATTAAGGTCTATATATTTTTTTAACCATGGACTCTGCTTAAATTTTAATATTCTATAAACTTTTAATAATTTTAAACCCATTTTCAAACATTGAATTAAATTTCGATAGTGAATAATATATTTAGATTTATTTTTTAAGTTTGGAATCAATCTAATTTCCTTAGCGTCCCCAACTGGTATATTTTCTGGACAAAGAGGTAAATCGTAATGTTTATCATGTAAATCCACCGGATACTCCAGATCTACTTCTAAGATAAAACCTATATCGGATGAACAATAACATTAAAATCTGTATCAGCACTAACCCACTCAAAACCACCTGTTGGTAGATATTGTGACATTGCCCAACCATATAGATTATTGGCATCGAAATACATTAAGAATGACTCTTTATCTTTCGCATTATAGTCAGACATTTAAACATTATTTGCTTTTGCATAGCGAGTGCTATATTGCGAAACACCACCACGAATTCCAGATTTAATAAAAGCAATCATATCTATATCAGAAAGTAATTCAATTTCTGTTTTAGTATGTTTTAAACTAGCATCCCAACATAATCCAGGTGCTGTATAGTAATGAGCCGGGTCTAAATCGTACGTTTTAATGCAAACACACCTAAAATTTTCAAAAATATCTGCTAACAATTAAACATCAGTTTTTAAATAAAGATTTGAATAATCCAACATATCTTTACAATTGAAATGATTCCAAACATCTTTGGCATGGTTGTAATCTTCATTAGAAATAATGGAATCTGTAAGAGTACTGTAAAAGTGTGGAAGATCTGGAAGTTGATTGTAGTTTAAAGTATCAAAATCTTTAATGAATTCATATGGAAATACACCTTTTTTTAGTCAGCCGTTTAAAGTCTTCTGAATTGGGAAAGCATTTTGATAATTCATTAAAATTATTCTTTGTTAAATTTTTTGCTAAAGTATCTAAGGTACTGGGTAAAAATTTTAGGGAATCCACGAAACGTAAAGTTACATTACTGTTATTGATTTTTAGAACCTTTGAGAATGATATGTATTTTTCTTTATTTTGTGGGAGAACTTCTACCTGACCTTCATCAAAGTTTAAGGCATGTACAATAAAATGTGCATCATAATGACTTAAATTGTGCAAGAAGACTGGTATAGTGTAAGGTACTCTAAATTTTTCAGAACAAACTTTATGTATGAGCCCAACAAATTCCCCAGTAAACCAATCGTAGTAAATCATTGAATTCCCACACAAAATTTTATCACAAATATAACAATGATTAGATTTGCTAACTATATCTTGCTGTATTGGTGATATTTATTAGCAACTTTTTGGAAACCAATTTTTTTAACGATTGTTGTCAAATTATCTTTCAGTGATTCCATAAATTTTAAAGCACAATTTTCACCAGTGTATGTTACATATTTAAACAATTTATCATCGTATGAGCATTTAATGTAGTATCCAAAACTATACGCATTATGTTTTTGTACATTTATTGTATGTGATTTTGAAGGATCGTTTGAACATGATGCTAAGGGACTTAAAAAAGCCTCAAAATCCGCATATATAACAAAAGGTAACATCAAATTACGTTGAAATTTATCAAAACTCAATTGACATTCAGAAACAATATCGCCCCACCAATTTCTTTTATTTTTATCTAAGCTTGGTATTTGTGTACAAATATGTCTGCAATCATATTTTATTTGATGGTTATTTAAACGTTCAGATGTTAAAAATATTGTAAACAAAAGTGACATAGATAGTCATATAGCTTCCTTGTATTTCGAAACTTGACTACTTATTAATCGTGACATATTTTTTATACAATAATAATGACCGATTTTACCCTGTGTCAAATATAGTAAATTTATATGAGTCTGCATTTTATTCTTTGTAAAATACAATGGCCCAACAATACAATGCTTTTTTCTTTGTTCATTATATTTTTATCCAAAAACATTAATGCTTATATTATTAAGACTTTCAATTTTGTGTATATCGTTTAATTTAACTGGAAATTTTATATTACCGAACTTTAATTTATGACTGTATTTGGTGTATGATGATACTCTATCCGAATTTTTATGAATTGGAAATAAAGCAGATAACAGTGCCCACTTAAAACAGGCGTCATCAGTGTTTTTAACATTTATCACAGCTTTTTTTATTTTTATATCATGTGGTAACTCAATAAAGGATTTTCCTCTTAAAGGGTTAAATTGATTTAAATTCATATCCAAATGTAAAAAAATTTCAGACTACACCCACTATCCTTTCTTTCGAATGAATTTATATAGTTTATTAGAGATTTCGTGAGAGTTGTACAAAATATATTTAAATCATCACCGATACAAACAATAAAATTCATTTATTGGAAATCAAGTGTTGTTAATGTTTTTTGTCTCCTGAACAAAGTCACCATATAAAATGAAATTTAATTTTAAAATTGTGTGATCTTCTATAGATTTATTTATTATTGTATCTTTGACTGATGCAAGACAATATTGTATCTTAATATTGGGTTTTATTGAATGTTGAATTTTGTTTACATTATTTTTATGTGCATTGCTCCTTAGATGATTAGCGAAATATTTTTGGAAACATTTCTATTACAGCAAAATTTCGTGTTAAAACTATTACCTTCATTCGATGTTGATTGCTCTTGTGAAGACCGTGAAAGATCCATGTTCTATCCAAATTTTATTATTTTGATGTCAGCAGAGTTAATATCAACATCTGCTTTCCTTTTGGTTCCACGACCCATTTGATCAACCCTATCGAATAAAATTTTATTATATTTAACTGTTAGAAATGCGAATAGAGAAATCAAAAAAACAAAATATATATAAAATATGATTATTAAATCTACTCACAGTTTACCTTCGAATTCATCACATAGCACCATCATTCTTTGATCATAAAATGGGTGATTTAAATCATTTCTTTCTATTTCATCACAAACATTGTACAGTTCAATTGTATAAATGGATAAGCTTTCAAATTCATGATCCATTTCATCAAAAAAAACACTAACATATTCTTGAGACATTGTATATATGTATTCGTTTCACAACTGATTTTTGTCTCACACTTTTAACCTTAATGCGCAAAGGTCTTCAACAAAAAGCACAATGATTGCTTTTGTACAATGCAACTTAGGGTCCGTTCACACAGACCGGCTCGGAGAGCATCGGCCTGCTTTTTTCTTTTCACACAGACCGGGTCGTATACGCTTGGAATTGGCCGGAGCGGAGCCGCCAACTATTTCACATCGACCGGCTGGAAGAGATCTGAAAGCGGGTGCGGTTGGATGTGCTCGGAGCCGGTCGGATGCGCTCGGAGTCGGGTGGATACACTACAAAGGCAGTGCCAGTATTCCGCGCAGTCTAAGTTTTGTTTTCGGTGTGTTAACGTGTGCTTTTCGAAACATGGATTTAGATAGCTCCGACGAAGAAATATATTTGTTAGCAAGATTACTTGAAATAGAACATAGGAAACGTAAGCGCAAGCGGAAACAAATATGGGTAAAACATATTTGGAAAAACAGACTAATCCATGGGGAGTTTCACACCATTTTCGAGGAATTGAAGAGAGATAGCCTAAAATTTTATGAGTATTATCGTATGGAATATTGGCAATTTTTGAAATTGACAGATTTGTTAAGAGTACATATAACAAAAAAGACTACAAATTATCGTTGCACCATTACAGCCGAAGAAAGGTTAACGGTAACTTTAAGGTAAATAAAAAACAATTATTTATACTAATCATGTTATTTAGATCACAAAATCACAGCCCTCCATTTATTAAGCATTGTTTACGTTAATGAAATGTAAATTACTTATACTAATCATGTTAAATAACACAAACATCTAAATAGATCACAAAATCACAGCCCTCCATTTATTAAGCATTATTTACGTTAATGAAATGTAATTAAATAGTACAGATTTGTGTGTGTTTAATTATTATTATTATAATTATTATTGTTTTTGATTGTTTATTATTTTGTATTTTGTGTGCTGGTATTGTACCCGCAAGTAGTCTGATCCGGATAGTTTTGAGGAATATAGGTTTCGTTTGACACTAGGTAAGTAGATTGATTAGTCGATGGCGGTGAATTTATAGACAAAGAATAATTCAAATCTGTACTATTTTCATACAGACTTAATTCAGCTTCATTAACAATGTTAAACACGCGCCTTTTAATTCGTGCTTGGACTTCTTTTTGGGAATGTTTCCACTGTATCTGACATAGACAAAAAAAAATTACGTAATGCCTTGTCACGGGGTGTAGTATTTCTTTTTCTTCAAGATACTCTTCGAAAACCGTAGCAACATCTTTGCTTAAGCGTGGTCTCTTTTTCGAGCCAGAAGTACTTGCAAGCGATTCAACTTCAGAATGGTCAGAACGTTTAGATGATGTCGATGGTGGTGGTATTGGTGTGCCAGGCTCTGAATCATCCGATGATAATGTTACATTAGATATTTGGTTTCGATTGCGAAAAATGGTATTATAAAAGAAAGTTCTTTTTCAAATTTTATCAATTTGGACGTAGTTGCACCATCGCCACTCTTGCCTTTTCGGTTATAATAGGCTTTTCTGAAGTTATCTCGCAGTTTCTTCCAACGATCCTGGCACTGCGTCACTGGAAAGAACAGAAATGAAAAATTAATAACATAACTCTTTTTTATTTTATAGTTCGTTTTGGTACGGCAGTCTTATATTTCTATTTTGTGTGTTTGTTTTATTTTTACAGATTCCTCATCACTGGTTGCAGTTTCAAAAACTTGTCATTTAATTTTCGAATGGGAATTTCTACAGTTCATTCAATTATTCATGAGACAATCAGAGTAATTTGTGATGTTTTGATGCCCATAGTTATGCAGATGCCAGATGAAGAAATGTGGGAAAAGGTTTCACGTGATTTGTTTAATATTTGGAATTTTCCTAACTGTTTGGGCGCTATAGACGGAAAGCATGTCAATAAACAGGCACCAGATAATAGTGGAAGCTTATACTATAATTATAAAAACTTTTTCAGTACAGTGTTACTAGCTGTGGTCGACGCGAAATACAGTTTTTTAATTGTTGATGTCGGATCATATGGTAAAAATAGCGACGGCGGAATTTTACAGAATTCAAAATTTTGGAAAAAACTCAACACCAATAAGTTAAAGCTGCCCCCAAATAAACCTCTACCTAGTACCACTGAAAGCTTACCACATGTTTTTATAGGAGACGAGGCATTTCCTTTGAGCAATAATATATTGCGGCCGTATCCAAGAGAACAAGCAAGAACAGAATTATCAAAAAAAGTATTTAATCTGCGTTTAAGCAGGGCAAGAAAAGTCGTAGAATGTGCATTTGGAATGCTAACTCAAAGATTTGAAATTTATCAAAAACGAATGAAAATTCAGCCGAAGTACTGTGATTTAATTATATTAGCAACTACATAATTTTTTAATAGAAAATCGGACGCCAGGACAAGAGAATGAATTTCACAGCAATATAAATTTATTAACAGCAATAACAGACAATAATAATGAAAACAGTTCTAATAGCGACGCAGTTCTAACCACAAGGAATAAATTTAAGGATTATTTTTCATCAAGTGGTGCTTTAGATTGGCAAGATCAAGTGGCTACGCGAGTTTCTTAAGTTATATTTAATAAAAATTGTCTACTACATAAGTATATTCTAACGATCAGATACTCAAACGAGTTTTTAAAGTAAGGGCGCATTTAAACTCATGTTATTCCTATTTTGACTTTGAATCTAACACGTCGCAGCACGAGTTTAAGAAGCCCTTGCTTTAAAATTCGTTTGAGTATCTGGGGGTAGGTGTAAAACAATGAAAACCTTACTTACCACTTATTCCGAGACATTTGCTAATTTCCTCCCATGCATTGTCTTTCATTATCCGATCGCTATATGATGGCTTGGTTATGTCAAATAAACACTCATATTTTGACACGAGTATTATTAATTTTTCATCATTCATCTTTTCGTACAAGTACGCACAACTATTACGTTCAAATGTTGCTATCAAAATGGCGGTCGGCGCGGCCGCAGCGGGCACGCAATCGGAGCCGATCGGCTACGCGATAGAGAAAGAGCACGCAAGCGGAGCCGGTCGGCTCCTTTTATTACTTCACACGAAGCGCGTTCAGGCATTTTTAATGACAAAAAAGGTGCAAATGCAAAAATAAACTTTACTACAATCACTCAAAACACTGTTTCCAACGTGATAAAAATCTGCTCTCCTCTCCGAGCCGGTCTGTGTGAACGGACCCTTAGTATTTATACTAGAAAAAAGTAGAAAACGGAAACATTACTTAATTATATAAACATACGATATTAAAATCTGAAGCATGAAGAAACTAAATGAAACTAATTTTTAAAAGTGTAACGTTTTACACTATCTTCCTCGGATATCCCCTTTGTTATGTTATATACAATATCCTTTATCTGAACATCAATATTGGAATCGTTTTTCATGTAATATTTAACACGAATATCTGCATTTTTCCAATGTTTAGACACTGGGATTTCTTTCAACTTTTTTAAACTATATAATTCCATTTTCACAAGTATGTCGGCGTCCATGCCACCATCTTTATCTGTCGACTAGCTGGCCTGGCGAACATCGTACCGCCTAACAGTCGATTCTTTGTTTTTTTTAAATACTTATTCGGGATACCGGTCTAGCTAGCTAGTAAGATAAAAAAAAGAAAGTTGATAAGACAACAAATACATTAAGTAAAAAAAAAAAATTTACCTTCCCGGAACCCCTCCACTGGCACTTGCACTTTATTATATGGTATTAAAGTTCAAATTGACTTAAGTATTATGACGAATATTATGTATGGGAATATAGAAAAGTGTTGTTTTTAGACTTTTTCACTCAATTTTTTTAATTTTTCTCTCCGTAAGAACCATCCTCGTACTTCAAGGAATATTATAAAAAAAGAATTGGCCAAATTGGTCCAGGCGTTGTTGAGTTATGCGCTTACCAACACATTTTGCGATTCATTTTTATATTATAGATATATATGAAATGCTTCCCTCATTCCCGGCACGGCCAACACTTGAAGAAAGTTTAGTTTTTTTCTTCTTCCGGTCAGGTTCTTGAAAAAAAAAGTCATCTAAACGATTGACCTTCTTATTTTTATTTTCTGTTATGTTTTAAAACCTCTTCTTCATCAGATACATTATAATAATTATATGGTCTGAAACATTTTTGAAATAGATAAGAACAGAAATGTATGTAGTAGTTAAGCAACCACATTTACCTATAATTATTATAATATTAAGAACAAAAAAAAATATATATATACGAATATGACAATATAAACGATAACCGTGTCAGGTTTTTATTTACCTTCATTACTTTTTGAAGTATATTTAAGGTCAGGTTCCTAAGAGATGTATTATATATATTATCGAGGGAGCAATATTCAAATGGATTCTGTTTACTAGCTTTTGATTTAACACCTGACTTGTCGGCTAACTCAAATGTGCATTGGAATCTTGTTCGCCATGGTAGTGTAAGAATGGAAGTAAGGTTCGAGAGCGCATTGACTGAAACAATCAACTGTGTAGTTTACGCAGAGTTTTCAAATATTATAGAAATAGATAAGAACGGAAATGTATGTGTGGATTATAGTAGTTAAGCAATCACTTATGTAATTATTATGATATTAAGAATAATAAAATATAATGTAAACGAATATGACATGGTTTTTATTTACCTTTATTACTTTTTTTATAAAAAGACTCATTACTTATGTTGAGATCATATGATGTGTGTTTAAATACATTGGTACAAATATGAATTGATAGTAATAAATGTAGTCAGTAAAAGAGTGAAAGAGTAGGGGAGTAAACGCGTATTAAAGTATGAACACACTAGAAGTTCAAATGAGTCTTCGTAGAATACATCCCAGCCTCCAGAGCAACGTATATCCTTCAAATCGATTGCCGATGTATGCTCAGGTGCCAGCACTTATCATATGCAATCTTGACCCTGATTCACAGCCGGGGTCTCATTGGGTGGCTATTCATATAAACGTCGAAAGAGTTGGGGAATACTTTGATTCGTTTGGACGTAAACCTATTGAAGCAAAAGAAAGATTTTTAAGGAGGAATTGTTGCATGTGGAGGTACAATAGCCTTACAGTTTAGGATTATCTATCGGCGGTGTGCGGAGTGTACTGTTTGGTATACGTATATTACAAGTTCAGGGGGATGAGATTAGAAGACTTCCTTAGAAATTTTACATGTGACTCAGACAACAATGATACGGTGCTAGTAAATTTGTATAGAAATATAATGGACATATAAATAAAATAATAATACTGGAATAAAAATGTTTTATTTAAATATGTAACCCTTACATCTAATTTTATTATATATAATGGTGTTAATGTAGGTTAGGTATATTTATTGTTGTTTGCTTAGACCCGTAGGTTAGGTTAGGTTAGATATAGTTTTTTCTATTTTTATTTTAGAGCCATAGATTGGGTTAGTGAATGTAGGAAAGTAGATAACGATGCATTCGTACTGAGTCATTAAGTAATTAGATAATGAGTGGGAATTTCGTGCAGGAAATAGTAGCTGATAAGGTAATGATAAGTAATCAGCAAGGGTTTTGGCAAAGCGATCTCTGGAACGGTTAGAGCTATCACTTCGGGAGTATCCGACTCCACACGGCCTGTTTAATGGGGGTAGAGTACAAACTTTTTTTTTTTAGGCGGGCGCTGCCTCCGAAACAGCTTTTTTTACTGAGGCAGCGGGTGAGGCAGTCCCCGGGAATCCACACTACTTACACATATGGCGTATGTTTGGAAGATCCAGCTCCAGATGGAAGCTTTTTTTCCTCTTAGATTCTCTCATATTATTGTCCCGAATGCTTTTCCAATTTTTCATAAGTGTAGAACCTAAAAAAAACAATAATCATTTTTATTTTACAGATACTTGACCACAGGCTGCTCCTTCGCTGATTTGCATTATAGTATAAGATCCCGATATACAACGACCTTCACCGAGATGCTTATTTAATGAAACATATTTTATATTAATTTAATATGTCAATAAATATAATCCATATGGGTTGCCTAGCAAATTTCAGTCCAGAGTATGTTTAATTAATATTAAAAAAAAAAAAAAAAATTATAATTTTCATGTAGTAATTTTTTTCAATCAATATTTTTAATCAGGGTAGTATTATATATGTATCACTATAACTTTCATTTTTACTGAAGATGTATATATACTTTAGTGTCACATAAAAAATATACACATAAATAATTAATTGATTAAAAACAACCTAACGTTTGCATATTCTATGGGCTTCATACTTTCGATTGGTATAGAATTTATCTAATAATCATACCGGTGAAATGTTTAAAAAAATATTTTTTTTTAAATATTAATTAAAATACTCAGGACTGAAATTTGCTAGGCAACCCATATGGATAATATTTATTGACATATTAAATTAAATATAAAATACGTTTCATTAAATAAGCATCTCGGTGAAGGTCGTTGTATATCGGGATCTTAGGGTGAGATCTATAGTGCGCACTTAGACTTTGCTCTGACTTAACTATCGAGCTAAGACACAGTCGGTATTTATAGAGCAAACTGCGAATCTCTCCCTAGTGTTGGCTTAGCTTAATCTCAAGTCCACGAAATCGACGACTTACCAACAACTTTGACTATAAGCCTAACAAAAATAATGGCCCAAAATTTGCTTTACCATCATATCTTTTACTGGACTTTTTATTTTTGTCGGTTTTTAATGAACGGTATTGCCATTTTGTATCGGAGTTCCATAGACTTTGGGAAAAATAGAATTTGAATTCAAAGAAATTATAAATGATCTTGATAAATACCTATGAAATGCATGAAATAAAATAATTACACATTATTATGGTATTTATTGTTGTTTATTAATATTATTTATGTAATTGTTCAAACCCCATTTTTGAGAAATCTTAAAAATAACTGGTGTGATTTTGTATGTCACCTGGCAGCCCTGGCATATTATAGTGACAACGAAATTCAAACTATAACCTAACCGATGTCTCTCGCTTCACATCTGTTATTTTCGTTTCCCTGAATCTTCTACCATTTATTACCTGACTACCCTAAAAAATTTGAGATAGGAGTGGAACATATGAAATTAAAAAATCTGTTAGAAATTGAATTTCTTCAACAAAAATATAAATTAGTATTAGAAATATGTATTACACTTAAAAAAAGAATCAGAAAATAAATGATTAAAATGAAACAAGTTTTGTTTTGATATTCTTTATTACCAAACAAATTACCTATTTAAATTGTGCAATCACAGATTGCCGGAATGCTAGACCTGTAGGAGATCTTTCATTGTTTCTGTGTTACTCAACTTCTGCTGTCAGCAAGATCACCATCATCATAAGCATCGCCTCTCTGTATACCTATATTATGCAATACAGCACAAGCTATAATTATATATAACTAGTATTTGTCAATTTTGACTGTAGTCCTAGCTGTAAACATGGAAATTTCCTTTTTCACACTCCGAAAAACCTTTAAAAAATATGCCTAGTTCTTATTTGAGAATAATTATAAATATTGTCAGCTCTTGTCATTGGATTTAAAAGTGTTGTTAACATGAAGTTAAGTGCTGGATAACCGCTGTCACCTACTAAAACAGGCATTTTCTAAATATCCTGCTGTCGTGTGAACTGCCAGGCCACCTAGTCACTATAGCAAATATTTCTATATCAGGCCCTATTATTGCTTGCACATTTACAGAAAAATACCCTTTTTATTTCTGTATGCTTCAGAGTGAGCGATACCTTTGGGTCTATTAATTTTTATATGGGTGCAGTCAATAGCTCCGATTATACTGTTTAGGCCATGGTGAGTATTAAGCTGCGTATACATTAAGCGCGGCAAACCATCGAACATTGGCGCGCGCGGCGGCCGCGCTCTATGTAGACGGGGTCGCCGCGCGCGGCGACTCGAACATTGCCGCGCTCGAACGTGCCGCGGGTCGAACCGCTCGATGTCGGTTTTTGAGACCGCATCAAAGGAGCTTCACTCGTTGGCGCGCGCGCAGTTGGGACGGTTTAAGTTTTGGTGATTTGGCTCGCGCGGCGAATACGTAATAATGGACAACGAAAAGTGCCGTATACTTATTCAATTGTATAGCGCTAAAGAATTTTTGTGGAACAGCAAATCCACCCAATACCACAATAAATCGCTGAGGTATGATGCGTGGATAGAAATCAGTAAGAAAATGGATATACCTATTCCTGACTTGAAAAAGAAAATGACTACACTTTTGGCGTCCTACAGAAGAGAAAAATCTAGAATAGCTAAAAGTTGTCGTACTGGTTCTGGTAAGTACCTATTTATTTTGCATTTACAACAAAAAAGTAATATAATTAAAAATTTAAGGAGACAAAACTAAAGTAAATTTTAAGTTTGGTTCCTGTCTCAATGTAATTTTAATAGAAGCATTTCCTCGCTGTATTCCGATACTTATTCGTTGAGGAAAGCATCAGCTCTGGAGCCAACGACCAGCTCTGGGGTCTCCACTACTATCTACCAGGCGCCAACTTAAATTTTTAATTAGCGCCTGTGCACTTGAACCCCGAAACTTGCATAGATTAAAGAAAAGATAATCTCTGTAATTTATGTGTAAAATTTAATATCGTTACATTAAAATCCTAAATTCATAATAAAATTATTTACCGTATAATGAAGTAAATAAAATATTTATAGCAATAATTAATTAACAAGAGTGACTTCACATAAGTTAATAAAAAAAACTACAATTTGACGGCTCATTGGTCTAGTGGTTAGTACCCCTGACTGCGAATCCATGGGTCCCGGGTTCGATCCCCGGCTGAGAGAAACATCGATGTGATGAGCATTTGGTGTTGAGCTTAGGTCTTTTGTGTTTAGGTATGTATTTATATGTAACAGTATTTACAATTTAAATAATAAAAGTAATTAATAATTAATAAAAAGAAAATTAAAACAAATTTAAAAAGTTTAGTCCCTGTGGCGGTGTACCTTTAACCTATTTATTTTGCATTTACAACAAAAAATAAAACGCATTTTGTAATTACGTGAATAATTTTTATTTTTATTACAGCCACAAATGAAGTTTACGTTTCGAAGTGGTTTGCTTTCGATGACTTTAATTTCATGAGGGATAAAGATCTACCCAATGAAACATTGGACACAATGTCTGAAAATGTGAGTACAAGTTTTAATATCTATTTTGCCAAGATATTGCACCATTGGTAACAAAGTGATGGGCTAGGTGTGAACGTATTTGTTGTGCAAAATTTCCCGCTCTTCTTGGGATATAGTTAAGAGGCAGTAGTGATGTAGGGGCAGTTTCATTTCTCCATGTTCCAGGTATAATTTGCCCCTCTTTTCCTTCACTATCTATACATCCTTGCGGCGTGTACTGTGATCTTGTCAGAGTTCTTTTTCTCAAATAATTATGCAAATGTATTGTTGCTAAAACAATTTTAGTAGCAATCTTTGGTTGTAGTAACATAGGTTTGCGTAGAACTCTAAAAACTGAGCTTAGAATCCCTAATGCATTTTCCACACACCTACGTGCTCGAGATAACCTGTAATTAAAGATTCTTTCCTCGGAACCCCTTTCTAGATCTCCTGGAAATGGTTTCATAGTATATTCATTTAAAGCAAAAGCTTTGTCAGCTAGAATCAAATATGGTACTTTGAAGGAATAGGGCACTTGAAGAATGGATGGAGGAGGAAGTCTCATAGATTTTTCTTCTAGTTTTTGTATAAGTTTGTATTTTTGAAAATACCGCCATCAGATAGTCTACCTTGACAGCCCACATTTACATACGTAAAACAATAGTCTGCATCGACTAAAGCTAGTAATACTAAACTAAAAAACTTTTTGTAGTTGAAAAATTCTGTGCCACTGTTTATAGGTGCTTGAAACACTACATGTTTGCCATCCAATGCACCTACTGCATGAGGAAAGTCCCATTTGTTTTCGAAATCGTGTGCTATCTAGAACCATTCTTCTTCTGAGTCCGGTACCTGCAACAATTAATTAAACATTGGTATTTTTTTATAGTCGGCAACAGCACAAATTGCACAAAATAATGATACAGGACCAATTACACCTTCTGCTATGGAACAAGAAATAGAACCACCAAGTGACATTATGAACGCTCCAGATAGTCTGAGAGTAAAGAAAAAGAAAAAGGCAAACGCTGAAGAAGATTCCCCTATGCTGAAAAAAGCATTTCAGGTTCTCACTGAATCCGCTGCATCATCTGCTGACCCATATTTTTCATACGGCCAGCACATTGCTAATGAGCTCCGTAAATATGATTCACGGACTTTAATATACGTGAAGCAAGCTATTAACAATGTAATATTTGAAGCTGACTTAGGAAAATATGGGTGTTGTACCCAAATTTCACAGTCACACTACACCTCAACGCCGTCTCCTCAGGCCTCGACTCCGTCTTCTCAGATTCCAGACACTACTACTGCTGAACGTGAACCAACGCCATTGCCTATGGACGATTTTTTCCCCTAAATAATAATAAAAAATATATCAATAAATAAACATAATTATTAAAGAAAACTACATATTTTATTTACTCACCTTTACCCAGTCTTTTAGTGCATCGCAAAGTGCATCGCAAACTTCAGGAACAATTCTTGAAATTGACTGTTTAGATACTCGAAAAAGGTATTGCAGGCTAGTATAGGAGTCTCCAGTTGCCAGAAATCTTAAAGTTATTGCTAATCTTTCAGTAACTGATATTGCCTCTCGAAATTGCGTGTTCATTTTCATAACACTTGGTTCTATTAATGATTTTATTAATTCGAACTCTGCAGTTGACACTCGCGTAAAATTTTTTATAGTGTCTTCAACGGCTTCATATCTTATGTCTTCCAGAAGTTTCACGCTATATAGCGATCTATTAAGATATAACTTTTTCATCCACCAACGCCTTTTTCTTTTATTTTTTTTACAAATAAGATGGTGAATCACAATGAAAGCGGCAGCCGCCCGACCACGCGCGTCCATACTCGCAGGTTTACAAGAGTGAACTGGTCTGACTATCCGCATTCCGCCGCGGTCTGTTCGCGATGGGTCGCCTGCCGCGCGGCAGTCACGTCCAACTAAATTTATATCTTCATATTGGCTCGCGCGGCAAATGAAGGTCAACTCTGGTCGAACATTGGCTCGCGCGGCTGCCGCGCTTAATTTATACGCAGCTTTAGATCTTCCTAATTCTTCAAACTTCGTTTTGGCTGTGTTCATATTTCTTGGAAAATTTACAAATCTAGGAAGTAATTTACTCAACTCTGCAGAGACTTTATTTATAATTAAACAGACTGTAGATTGGCTTATGCTGTTCAGATCACCACACACCATCTGTAATGTCAATAAAGTATTATTAGTCACATATATGTTATTTTTCTGAAAGTCAGAAGACAAAAGTCTTCAACATATGTACTATTTGAAATCATTTGAGAAGAGGTATAATATATCAAATTGAAAAACCATACATATTTATGAACACAATATTACCTGAAAACATCCAGTTGCATTTTTATGCCTTAATGCAATAAGTATTTGCAATTGCGGTAGGTTTGGCGATCCTCTGTTGTTATAAGGTTGCAAGTTTGTAATGATCAGCGTCAGGATCACATTTAATACCGTGTGTTTCAAAATACGGTTCCTTCTTTTGAATTCATTCTCACCGTACAGGATGGAAGGATTTTGGTTTTATTAGTTCCGAACATATACAACACTTTAGGCATTCGTGGATTCATATCGGCTGCAGTTCCTACCCTTTCAATGTTTTCTATTGAAGATAGAACTCTCTCTCCATCATGTCACTTTCGATATTGATATTTCCAAGCGGTCCATGTAACAAAGCCAAATCACAAAACGTCACAGTGCTTCGGGAATGCGTAGGTCTTAAGTAGGTATACGATCCAGATTGGTCCAGGTCCAAGTCACAAAGCCAGTCGTTGTTTTGAAGAAAGATCAATTTAATAAATTAAAGTGGTTTAAAATTTTCAATTGTTGATAGTTGATACAAGTGCTCTGTTGCTGTTGTCAAAACATTGCGATCCGTTCTACGTAATAAAATTATTGTCATCTTTAAATAATTAATACATTTTCTAAAGGTTACTTGTGAATTTCTAGTTATTGCAATAATAAAATAAATGAATACATAAATAACAATAAATTGAAGATATATGTGTACCGTTTTAGATTTTTAAATATTTGTTATTGTTAACTTTTTTAAAGGATAATAAACAAAGTATTGCATGAAATGAAACATCAATTTGTATTTTGACATTTTCTGTCTTAGCTTGGGCTTAGCTTAATCTCACCGTTAAAATGTCTATAAATACGAAATCATAGTTTAACCTTAGTGTACACTAAGCAAAGTTTTTCGTAAGGTAAGTCTGAGCAAAGTCCAAGTGCGCACTATAGATCTCACCCTTAGACCATTATGGATACCGTCTTGGAAAATCAACAATTGTAAAGATAGTGGAACAAGTTTGTAAAGTACTATGGATCAAATTAAAATGTACATTCATGCCTGAAATGACAACAGAATAGTGGAAAGAAGTAGAAGAAGGTTTTAGAAAATACGCTAACATTCCAAATTGTATTGGTGCAATTGACGGGAAACATATTAAGCTACATACAGCCAGAACATATAGGGTCGCTATTTTTCAATTATAAAACCTCTCATCAGTCTTACTAGCAGTTTTTGATGCAAATTATTGTTTTGTATACGTTAATGTCGGATCCTACGGCAAAACCAGTAATTCTGCTATTTTTCAACATTCTGATTTTTTTAAACGAATGATAGATAATAAGTCAAATATTCCTAACCCGAAGCCCATATCAAATGTCGACAGAACTGCCTCACGTTTTCGTCGGCGATGAAGCATTTGGAATTATTTCGAATGTTATGTGCCTGTATGGAGGAACACAACTCACACTCACAAAAAAAGCTTTCAATTACAGATTATCAAGAGCAAGGCGCTATATCGAATGCACGTTCGGAATAATGAGCAATAAATGGCGAATATTCTATAGACCGATAGATGTAAACATTAATTTCGCGGAGAATATCATCAAAGCTTGCACAGTACTTCACAATTACGTTCGAATACGTGATGGTTCTACTAAATTATACTAATCTCATAGAGTCACATTCCATGTGGCTCCTAACAAGTGCATTATACAATGCCATTACCGCTTTTATATTTGTAAAACCTTTGGACATACGCAAAATAAACCACATGGAGGTGTTTTTCATGTTCGGCGATAATGAAAACTCCATTTCTTCCATTTCTTGCTCCACTCGACGTTTCTCCAATGCCATTATAGCGTCCGAATAATGGGTGAATAATAGTTCGTTCAAAACGTCGTCCCAATCCATCGCTTGGAGTTTCCCATATGTCGTGGAGAATCCTTCTTCGCAAGCCCACTCCTCGAAATTCGCGAATCCACAATTCGTCAATGTTATCTTGTTTTCTTTGAGGTAATTTATATATTCCTTCATTATCTTTGATATTCTTTGACCCGCATGGTATAGGGTCATATTCTTTGTTTCTAGCGATTTTTGGTTTACTAATGTCAACCATGGTTTGATCGCTTGAATCGTGACATCGCTTTGCCACGAATTTTCTAACCATCTCCACATAGGATGTTTCTTCATCGCATTTATTTGTTTCTTTTTTTGAATTAACAATTGTTTTCTTTTGGTTTTTTTCGGTTTTGGAGTTTCCTTTACATCCAATACATACTGGGTATTCATCTGATCTTGCAAATTTTCCGTCGTTTCCTCGGCTTGATCGTTCAAGGCCACAATTTTCACAAATCCTTCTTCTTCGTTCAACGAAATCGGAGATAGAGGTCTGTCCATCTTTGAATATTAAAAATTATTTTAGAGAATCAATTTTTACCGTAGATGTTACCACGAGTAAGTCTTGAATAAAACAGTGCTCTATATCTCGCTGTAAAGGTTTATATAACTTGAAAGTTCGTTGAACATTCAACATACACTACCCCCATCACAACAACAACAGTGAACAATTGTGCGTGCTTTTAATTTAACAAAATATGCCCAAGTTTCTTATTTTCGTAAGTCCGTTGGGTTCTCCCACACATCTTTAAAGTTGATACATCTTCCACTAATTTAAGGGGTACAAGCCAATGCAGATGGAGGAGATGGGGTTGATCCCTTTAGTTCCACTCCCTCTAACTCCAGCAAGCTATTGAACACAGCCCTCGATATAGGATTTAGTCTTAATAGACAGCTTGTCATTCCTCCCGAACCATCACCTCCCACTAATACATCCTGGTAATTGTAGGGCACTGGAAGAGTCTTAGACCGGATATTAGAGGATCCTGTCTATTAGGAATGTGAGGTCGCCCTATCATCTGCAAGGGTTCTCACTCGTATGCTATGTTTATTTCAACGACTTTTCCTATATACTCCTGACCCCAACCTGCATCTTGTAAGCAACATACTGGTGCAAGGAGATTGTTTCCTTTAGATATCGATTTAAGGGTGTGCCTAAGTTCTTGATTTAACATATAAACTCTTCTCAATTTTAGTATTCCTTGCATTCTTAACCCCTTATTGGATGAATCATCATTTACCAACAACTCCTTCAACTCCCTCAGTTTGGGGATCAAGGTTTGTGTGATCTTAGTGAAATACAGCAAGTTGACTGCGTCCTTTGAGATGACAAATGTGATTATAAAATCAGAATCTACGAAATCTCCGAATATCCAGAGGTCCTCATATAGTCGTGGAAGGTTTCTAAAAGTAACCCTGAAATTGGTGAAAACAGTCCGGAGGTAATTTCTTCACAAAGATCCCAGATCATGATTATTTAAGGGATATGAAGGGGGAATCCTGTGAGGGATGGTTATGAACTCCCTCATAAAAGAGGAGCTTCTCCAGATGTTGACTAACCTCACTAACTTCTAGAATGTGGCTATGAAAAAAAAATGCCATGCATTGAATTTCTCACTTATATGCTCAGTAAGATTGCTGATAACGTCTGTAGTAGATCTTTGTTTTCTAAACCCGAATTGGTTGTAGGCATTTGCTTTTCTAAAAATGAGAGCAGCCTCTTGTTCACTATTCGTTCTAGGATCTTGGCTATGACTGGAAGAAGGGATATTGGTCTGTAATTAGAGACTTCCATTTTGTTTCCTGACTTCCAGATTGGGGTTACATTGGCTAGCTTCCAAGCTTCAGGAAAGGTGCTATTCGACATGCTTAGGTTACAAAGGTAGGTTATAGGAGCCGCTAGGATGTTTTTTAGTCTGATTATCAGTTCGCTTCCTGTTGTCCCAACCTCCAGCTGAGTTGCCCTTAAGTTTGTTGATAGTTGCACGTATTTCCTCTTCGTCTGTTGGATGTAAGAAAAATGAGTTTGGATTGGATGGCTTATCTATATTTTTTGCTAGTTGTTCCTCAGATGTGTGTAAGTATGTGATAGTCCTTTCTGCTAAACTATTGCCTATGTTTGTAAAAAAGTCGTTGGCTTTATTTAGAGATACCACAGGATATTTTGAATACTATACACCATTAGGCAATATTTTTTTTCTTGTGAGGCCCAAATCATAGTCACATTCCAAGTGGCTCCTAACAAGTGCATTATACAATGCCATTGCCGCTTTTATATTTGAAAAACCTATGGCCATACGCAAAATAAACCCTAAATTCCTATAAGCTTTTCTACAAATTATTTTTATGTTATCCCGAAAATTTAATTCCACTTTTAAATGAACCCGTAAGTCTTTTACTTCGGCTACTCTTGGAATTGGCTGTTTCGCAATGTTATAATTATAGAGAATCGGTGTCCGTGCTCTGGAAAAAGAAATAACAGCACATTTTGCAGAATTAATCTGCAGTCGATTTTTCCTGAACTAATAACCCGATCAATATCCTGCAGTAATCGTAGACAATCTTCCGCGCTATTAACCGGCCGTGATAATTTAAGATCATCCGCGAACATCAAACATTTTGCCTCTTCTACTACCCCTGGTAAATCATTTACCATTAACAAAGATTCTAAAGGTCCTAAATTGCTCCCCTGTGTCACGCCAGACCAAGTGTAATATTTGCTAGATTTAATGCCATCATATTCCACATACTGCTCCCTATCTGTCATGTGACTTGCCATAAACAGAATCAATGACGTATTGAAGCCAACTTTTGCTAATTTCTGCAAGAGCACATCATTATCGACCGTGTCGAATGCTTTTCGCATATTAAAGTAGGCTGCATCATATTGTTAATGAATGAGAAGTTTGAATTTAAGTCCCTTGGGAATTACTGACATTTAGTCATACATAACACAATTTTTATTCATTTCTTACTTTTACAGATTTTGCATTTACATATTAACTTGTAGAAAATCACTGATATAAACATAAGTTAATTGACATAAATATTAATAACTTAAAATCAGCATCAAAGTTAAATTTTAAATATCTAACATGTTGGAGCACCTTCTTTTCACTCTTTATTTATCAACCCGCAGTACGATTTCTAGTGTATCTTTAAAGCGGTAACAAAATATTTTGTTTTTTCATTTTGCACAATAGTTGTGAGGTCAAATCCTAAAAATATCAAAGTATGAGTAGGTACTACTAATTATTATGTATCGCGATTATGCAATTTCAAAATATTTTATTTATTTGTAGCCTTAAATTTCTGAGAGAACATGAAACAAACCATAATTAATTTTAACATGCAATTAAAATTCATATATAATGCCACTTTGCAGCTTCCTTAAATTCCACTTAAATCGAAAATTATTCCGACCTTGCTCACATTCTAATTTCGTTCCTTTTGAAACTTCCTGTTGCAAATTTACTATAATCTTGTAAAGTTTTAACTTTTATTCGGTTTATAAATGTGACATTAGGAATACAATTAATCCAGAGACAATATGACGGAATAAGGGGCTACGAACAGCAGCTCGCACCTACGCTGTCGACTTTGCGGTAATGTATCGACATGCCTCTTGGCTACGAACGAAGCGTTTTCGACAATACAATTACGCAAAAGCGGTAGTGTATGTAGAATACTTTTCGACACCAATATGGCTAGATTTCGATTTATATAAAAACTGAACGAAATGTCTGAACGTTATGCCAAAATTCGTCATTCAAAAATAAATCCAATTTATTTCTCGGAACAAATAGCTTATAGGCATTACTTACTATTTGGCATCAGTATATATATATGAGGAAGCTAAAACAATTTATTTTTATTTTTATATGCTCTACAAATAACCGATTATTATTACTTTTGGATCACCCCTCGTATATAAATATATATCAAAGAAAGTAATAAACAAAGTAAAAATTGGTTAAGTAACACTTAACAGTTTAGTATAACTAATACACTTATAAAACTTATGGTTCATCATTCATTCCACTGAGGAGCTCAGATGTCATAGCTCTCCTTGCCGACACAACACTTGAGGCGAATAGGTCAATATCACAAGTTAAACTATTAAACTTACTCGCCGCCCTAACCATAAAGCAGTTCCATCTGTAATTGGTGTTAACTTTAGGTGTGTACAATAGGTGCATATTTTTTAGCGTCCTATTATACGCACGAAGACACACCTTACTTAGTAGCTCAGGACAGTCAACTTTACCTGTAGCTAAATTTATTAAATATGTAACATCTTCAATCTCACGCCTAACTGAGAGAGGAAGTATGTGGAAATGGTTACATCTTGTTAAGTAGTCAGCCAGGAAAGTCTTATCTTTATATTGGAGGTGTCTGATAAAATTCTTTTGAATTAGTTCTATACGATTGCTATAAACGGCATATTGTGGGTTCCATACTTGCGAGGCAATATAAGAAGGTAAATTATAGATTGCACGAATAGCCCACTTCTGCAGGATGAAAATAGTTTCCTCCTCTTGAACGTCTGCCAATGACATTGACGTGAGTAAAATATTTTGTATACTTAGTTAATGGTTATTATCATACTTATAAATACAGGTGCAAACTACACACAATCTTAATTATAATCTCTCGGTTGCAGAGCTTGGACGCGTCTAATGTGGTAAGGATGATATTTATTTATTTTCGGTCATACACGGTCGTTTTCGGGATTCTAGTACGCCGTGATATTGTTTTAACAGAGGTCGACGGGTCTTGCTGAATTTCGTCAAGCACAATGTCATGAGTATTTATATTAGCTAGTCTTCCGGAGCTCGTACCACCAATGCCACTGCCAGGTATTCTGCCTTCCGAATAACATCTGTGGACTCTCACGAATACACGGTATTCTGGATAAACTTATTCACGTCTAAAGTATATATAATTATTACAACGTACACAGAAGGAACAAAGTTAATAAATGATATGAGTTGTAGCACAATAAGAGAAAAGGGATAATTCGTAAATCGCGCACGGGTTTCGCCTTTGACAGTTCTGAACGCACTGCTCGCTGGTCGCGCTGCCACTGGCTCCAGGCTCCACCCACCGCGCCCGTGTCGTCACACATAGCGGTAAAATCACCGACGCGGTGGAAAAGAGGAGTGATATTATTGTTCGCCACAAATTATTAAAAAAAGAACCCTAGTTTAACAACTCATATTAAGAGTACATCTCTAGTTTATGCTGGCAACCCTGACACACATCACTGTTTGTTAGTCTGCGGGTACGGCGGGGCGGTGCGGCGCGGGGCGAAGAGATAGCGGTGTCTTGTGTGTGTACGAAACAAACTTTCGCGCAGTCGCGCTCACGTAGTGTTGTGATAAACATGAATTTACGTAGCAGAGAACTATTGGAGCCCAGGCTCCTAATGAGAGAATTTTTATTACCTAGAGATGGTGTTCATCCAATAAATCAACGAAGTCGCAGTTTGGGAGAATTTTCTACACTTTATTACGAGCTACGTTGTCATTCAAGAACGTTCTACAGTTACACAAGAATGAGTATAGAGATATTCGATTATGTTTTACAGAAAATTAGAAGTAATTTGGAATCTAACATGTTCGGAAATCGTATAATCTCACCTGAACAAAAACTATTTTTAACACCAAGTAAGGTACGTAGGTAAATAAAAGAAGATAGATTGTTAATATATTTTTGTTTATTAATTGAATAATCAAGATAGGTACAAAAAATCACTATTCGCGTGTTTGAGTTCTATACCCATGAGACCAGCTAGAACTAAAATTCCCTCTATATGGATCCCCAAACATTGAATTATGTATTTCTTCCATCATTACTTGATTAATTCTATTCCTAACATTAAATTTTAGTAATGGAGTAAATGACTCCATTTGTGGTAACAAACTCATCAAGTAATAATAATCTTCTGATTTACTTTCGCCAGATTGATTTGCGTTTGAATTTTGTTGCAAATCTTTCTATAACAACAATAATAATAATAATAAAGCATATTTATTTCTGGGCGGATGCCCTTTATCATAAGAATCAGCCATGTCTTCAATAATTTGTAATGTGGGTAGGAACAAAAGAATCGCAAAAAGTATCTCCCTTACAGCAATTCACTAAAATCTATTCACTAGTAATTAATCAATCACTTTTGATTAGTTTTTGAACAACAAGGCACAAGATTACTCGGAACAAAAGCGATTCGTCGCAAACGTGGTGCGCTCGCCGTTGACGTTCGAAAACTAAACGAAATTCAACATGGCCGCGCTGACCATCGACACGACGCTCCGCCAGACTGACAATGGTCAAATCTCGTTCCAACGTATTTCTTAACAGATGGCGCTAGGAATGCGCCATCATATTCAAGACACAATTTGTTTTGTTTACAACCTATTTTGAGTTAGTATATTTCCTAAACTATGTTAGTAAAAGTTATTGAAGCCTTGACCCCATCCGGGTATATGCCTCCTCCATCTCATTCCAAACCTATCTATCCTTTGCTTTCTCTTGCCAGTTTGTGCAAAGTCTCCCATAACTATTAATTTTATATCTGCTAAGTCGTGAGCTTTTGCTAGATCTGCATAGAACTTTTCGATATCATCGTTGTTCGCGTTCGCTGTCGGGGCATAGATTTGATAGAGATCGTGTCTTAAGTTTTCTGATACAGTGCAAAGACATGTGGTTTGTGTAAGGTTTGTTGGTGGCTGATTATTTGACGAGTAGTACACACATGTATGAAGTGAAAGTTGTGCTTTAGATCCGCCAAAATGGGTTGATTGAATTTCTGATCCATATTTGCAGCAATAATTTTCTGAAAAATCAATATGAAGTAAGCCATCTGTTGGCGTTAAGTTTTGTTTGATTGATCAAATAACTCTGTGTTGGTTTATTATATTTGCAAGATGTTGAAAATATGTAGGTAATTTTGTCTTCAAAATATTAACGAGTAATTGATGAGTAGTTTTAACGGACTCTTTAATAGTTTTTTGGCATAGCTTTTCTTTTCCTTTAATGACTTCTAATACTTTTTTAGTGATTCATCATTGGTAAATAATTGTATCATTGCCATTGATCACATTAAAATTTACTGTATTCTCAGAGCATTGCAAACACGTCCTTTCCAGGCAAGAAACACTGAGAGTGTTGTTACAGCAGAAAGCCCTGGCAACATCAGTAGCGGTAGAATAACGTATTATCTTAGCTTGGCTTAAAGCACGAGCAATAAAATCATTATTTTCGTGTACAGAGCATAAACATGTGTTTCTTGAAGATGCTTTTGGAAATATCACCCAAAAAGGACGATTGCGACGGAAAGTTTCGTATGAAATGTTTGAACCAGTTTTATTCTTAAATATTTTATGAAAGTTGAGAACTGTGTCATTTAACAGACGTATTTGTTTTTTTATTTTGCGTCGTGTTATTGTCTCTTTTTTACCAGCAGTTAGTCTGCTATTTTCTGCTTATTCCGGGCAGCTACTGCTTTTCCAACAGAAATTCGTGAAAAAGATGAACTCGACGATGGGCAAGGACTTGAAGGTGGTGTATTTTCTTGTATTATTTGTTCGGTAGTTTTCTTAATTTTTTCTTTCTCACGTCTAAGTTTAGCCTTTTCTCGCCATATTTTCCTTACCTGCCGCTGGTCTCTGGGCCTAAAGTCCTTGATTGTTTTTATAAGACCTTCTTTCTTGCGATGGTATCTTTCTCTATCTTTTTTGCGTCTTTCTTCAAGAGCAACAGCGTCTAACTTTGATCTGGCTCTACGCATACTCAATTTTTTTTGTTCACGACGTCTTTTTTTCTTTTCTTCTTCGCTCAATTTAAACCTGGATCTGCTAGAGCGAGGCATCATGGACCTGAAAAAAATGTTAACTTCATGTAAAGCTTCAACCCTCACCATACTATAGACACAAATCGCAGGTACAGGCTAACCTGCTACTTAGTATTAATAATTGTATTTTCCCAAATTCATGCCTATAGAGGTATATATCTTTTCTTTTACAAGCAGACAGGGACTGCAATAGTTAACTTAATAAATTACAATATTATTTTTGCAAACACATTGACACTTTGGTAGCCATTACATAAATTCTAAAATGTCTAAGTTTTCATACAATCACGTGTAAATAAATGTTCAAAAACGTTCACAGCAGTCAACGTCTACCTGTACAAATTAAGAATACACTATCGTTACTTTCCAAATAAATATTGCTCTTTTCTTTGGACAATGTCTCTCGTGTGGACTTCTCAGTCCACAGAAAAGATGTCCACAGGAAGGACTTTTATTAAAAAAGTAAGCATTGCTCGATCAGTTTTGAGGTTATACAAACAATTTAAAACATTTCGAAACCACTCCTAATAAGAAACGATGGCTGCATGCTAATCGGTAAATTCATTAATTACTTACTAATATACACCAGGAACAGGAAAGACTCACTGATCTTTGATGAAAACTCAGTAAAATTTACAAAAACTGTTATAATAAACTACGAGCGCTCAGTCACTCAATCCAAACTGGCAAACGCCAGCCGTGTAGTGTGGCCAGTACAAAAAAATAATTGTGAAATAGTATTTTGAGTTAGCTCGATAAAATCGATTGAATTTTAGGTCTACAGAAAAGACGTGATTTTGCGTAACCAACTGTTTATTGCTAATTGTGTAGGTTTAGCTAGATATATATTTAATAACTTTGTAACATTTTAACATTCAGTATACATATTATCGATAATTAATATTTATTATGAGATAACACTTGTTAATTAAGAACAGAATTTGTCAAAATGTGCTTACCGCGTTCACGAACAGTCCACAGACATTTTTTTTTTCAACAAATTAGTAACTAAATAATTCCATATTTAGCGAACGTAAATGAAGAAATATTTGTGAATAATATATCAAAATATATATCAGCATAAAAAAAGTATTATTTTTAAACAATCCTCAACCTGAACTAGCGCATGAGTTTGACCCATATACACATTTTCTTTAATTTCTACATTAATAACGGTATGCCAAGCCGACACGGATACAACGCAGTGGTCCAACCATCGTCTCGTTCCATGAACCTCACTAAAGAAAGTGTAATTACTCAAAGAGTTTTTTAACATCTGCACACAACCACGACTGATCAGAGCAAAAGCTAAGCAGTTCCCTATAGAATAATTCCTGAGGATGTGCATTAAAATCACCCAGTATATATACACTTTCCACATCATGACTTACTTCTAGCACTTATTTCACTAAGAACCTCCGTAAACTCAGTAAATTATAAATTGAGTCAGTAGGCATATACACAGAAAAAACTAGAATAGATCGGTTATCTATGGTAGCACGAATTGCTGCTAACCTAGGACTATTACAATCAATAACAGAAACTGTACCAAAAACACCCACTCTCCAGAGAATCCACCACTCCCCCATAAGGTCTCCCAGTCAATAAGCCGGCAGTTGTATCCACTGCAGACTTACCTGTATAATCGAAATTATTGGAAATAGTCCCTAGTATAGGTATGTCATGGGGAAGAAGCCAAGTCTCCTGTAAAGCTACCAGATCCGAATCATTACATATTGATCGAACACAATCAATCGATCTTTTGATAGATTTACAATTAAAAGTACAAAATTTACAATATATCTTGTTATTCCTATTCATAATTACACATTTAATTAACTTTAACCGGTCCAGGTTTCGTTTTATATAAAAACTGGACG
Organism: Pieris macdunnoughi; assembly: GCA_905332375.1. Taxonomy (NCBI): domain Eukaryota; kingdom Metazoa; phylum Arthropoda; class Insecta; order Lepidoptera; family Pieridae; genus Pieris; species Pieris macdunnoughi. The sequence goes on along the minus strand of CAJOBZ010000070.1, from coordinate 994,512 downwards.
AAACGTCTGAACGTTACGCCGCTAGGCCAAAATTCGCCATTCAAAAACAAATCCAATTTGTGTTTCGGAACAAATACCTTATATTTCGTAGTTTTTATATTTATTCTTTTTAAAGAAACAGTTTCATTAGTTTTTGCCTTAATATAACTAAAAATATCCTCTTCACTCGTTTCTGTACTCACGTTCGATATAAACAACGGTACCTTAAAGTCCGCGGCCTTAAACTTATCGTTATTCGCAGTCAAAGCACAGTTTATAACGCTTAGCCCGTTTACCGCGCACAATTTGCCATTCCGTATTACCACTATGACCATCCTTCTTATGTTTAGAAAGCATGTTTGGTATATACCGAATATCAGTAGACATATCACTTGAAGTCATCGCTTCACCTCGCAAATTAATGGCCACAGAAGGCACATCCGTCGCAGGCGCGTGCAACGAGCTGTTTGTATTAGGTCCTTACATATGAAATTGGCGTTTTGTATGGGAGGAACAAAAAGTCGAATATTTTTAAATATAATATATTTAATTAATCAAAGTATGAACCAAAAAAATGGTAATCTGTTGGAGCAAGGTCCGGGGAGTACGGAGGATATCTTAGACATTCCAATTGAAGCTCTTCTAATTTGGTAGCCGTATGTTGTGCAGTGTGTGGTCTAGCGTTGTCGTGAAGTAACAGTGGCGTGGAGCGATTGACCAGCCTAGGTTGTTTAGCCGCTAGCTTTTCCATCATGGTTTGCAATTGCTGACAATAGACATCAGCCGTAATAGTTTGGCCAGATTTGAGAAAACTGCAATGAACAATACCGGCACTAGTCCACCAAACGCTTACAAGTAACTTTTTTGGGGTTAATTTTCGCTTGAGGCAGGATTTGGCTGGTTGGCCAGGATCCAACCATTGCGCTGAGCGCTTACGATTATCGTAAAGAATCCATTTTTCATCACAGGTAATGATTCGGTTTAAAATACCTTCATTATTGTGCCGGTTCAGTAATGTAACGCAGCAGTCGACGCGCGTTTGCCGGTTTGCTTCAGTCAATTCGTGAGGTACCCATCTTTCAAGCTTTTTATTCTTCCCAATTTGCTTCAAGTGAATTACAACAGTTTTATCACTAACACCGCAGCCTGCAGCTAACTCGGACGTGGTTTGCGATGGATCCGCTTCCACAATAGCCTTCAATACTTCATTATCAACTTGGGTCTCAGGCCGTCCACGGGGCTTGTTCTGCAGGTCGAAATTTCCAGAACGAAAACGTTGGAACCAAAAATGAACTGTGTTTTCTTTTGCAACATGACCGCCATACACATCATTCACCCTTCGAGTCGTTTCCGCAGCACTAGTGCCACGGCGGAACTCGTACTCGTAAATAATGCGATACTTTAAGTTTTCCATTTTGTAAAATGAGTGACGCAAACACAAAAAAACAGAAGAAAAAAACAAATGAATGACGGTCATCGAAGCACACATGAGTAAATAGCTGTACAAATTTGAATTTGGCATTCCTTACCAAAGAGGAGAACATCGTGATTAAAGTGGCTAGTACGAAAAACGCCAATTTCATATGTAAGGACCTAATATTTAGGTCAATACTATTCGGTGCAGGAGTAATGGCTGATTTAAACAGGGTCAGTAGACAAGTCAGTCGCAGCGCCAATGTCGGCGCCGCGACTGACTTTAACTGTTTACATGAAGTAATGGCTGATTTACACAGGGTATGTAGACATGTCAGTCGCAGCGCCAATGTCGGCGCCGCGACTGACTTTAACTGTTTACATGAAGTAAGTAGTAGTGGTGCGTTTCTCACGATGAGCACACGTCTGTGACGTCAGTGGGAAAAATGAATTCGCGAAAACAACTGAAACGACGATTTAATTATTTGTTGAAAAATTTATCAATTTTGCTGTTGAATGAGTTAATAGAAATGGTAGAAAATGAGATAACTAAAAATAAACGACAATGGGTAAGAAAATGGATTGACGATAGAAACGAAACTGGTGGCTCTGCTTTGTTGCTGAAGCAATTGCGATTTGAAGATCCTGCGGAGTATAAACTGGCTATGAGGATGTCACCACAGAATTTTGACGAATTGCTGTCAATGATTTCGAGCTCTATTCAACGACATGATACATTCATGAGAGATGCTTTACCAGCCAAAATTAAACTGGAAATAACGCTGACATTTTTGGCTTCAGGAATGTACTATCGGTTCCTTAGTCACTTTTATCGCGTCTCAAAACCAGCAATTTCTCAACTAATACCAGAAGTTTGTTGGGCAATATATACGGCACTAAAAACATATATTAAGGTAAGAAATTTTTTATTATTAAATTATTAGAAAATTAAGAAATACAAAATCATATAGTATTAAGAATTTTCATAGGCACGCATAATCGTGTTAACAGCAGTGTTATTTTCACTTTCAGCTTCTTTGTTGATCGTGGTGCTGTAATTCAAAATTGAGGGTGATCGTTGATCGATCGGAAGGATGAAATCCTAAAGAGCTGTTGCTAGTGGCAGGCTCGACAACTTCTGGCGGGTAAAATGTTATGATGTTGTCGCTTGATGCAGTCATTGGGTTGGGCTCCAGGTAGTGAAATCCCATGCTACTTGTGCTGCTTGTTGTAGTTGCTGCCGGACTAGGGATAAAATAGTTAGGGGATGAAGATTGTGCATTTTTTGTATACTTCTTTTGTTGTATATCAGCCAATCTAGCTTTGGATAATATTTTTTGGATCTCTTCTTGTGCAATAACAGATTGTTCTTCAGACAGTTTTTTTAGTTGAGCCGCCACATGTTTACCGAAAATATCAGCGTCAGACTCTTCTTCAGATGGTGACATATTAACATCATTTGACACACTTTTTAAGTCCTTTATCATGGCGGCCATCTGAGATATTTTGGAGCGTTTTGATCGCGGAGGCCCAGATTGATTGGGAGCTGTCACAGAATTTCGAACTGGCGTCTGGATGGCTTGAGTTGGCGTTTCAGTAGAATTATCATTATTTTCAGTAGATCTTGATATATTTTCAGCTCCGTCACCAACACCCTCAGCTTCACCCAACTCAGCGTCATCGTTGCTGGTTCCTGAGTTATCCTGTTAATGAGAATAAAATGTAATGTTTAATAAATCACTAGTTGATGATAATACGTATTTAGGTTGTATTTTTTTTTTTGTTTACAGATTCCAGAACGAGAGGTAGAATGGAAAATTATTGAAGACGGTTTCAATACCAAGTGGAATTTCCCTTCATGTTATGGAGCAATCGATGGGAAGCATATTATAATTAAAGCTCCTCCAAATAGTGGAAGTGAATTTTATAATTATAAAAAAACCAATAGTACAGTATTGTTAGCACTTGTAGACCACGACTATTGTTTTTCATATATAGACGTTGGAGCGAATGGAAACGCCTCTGATGGAGGTGTTTTCAAAAATTCCTCATTATATCGTCGGTTAGAAGATGGATTGCTTCCTACAAATGGAGTTATAGTTGGTGATGCAGCATTTCCACTGAAGAATTATTTACTAAAACCCTATCCAGGTACGCAGCTAAGTACTGCCGAAAAAGTCTTTAACTACAGGTTGTCGCGTACAAGGCGCATAAGTGAAAATGCTTTTGGTATACTGGTTTCTAGGTTCCGAGTGTTCGAAAAAGCAATTCCAACCCATTTGGACACAGTTGATGCCATTGTCTGTGCAGCCTGTGCCCTGCATAATTGGTTGCGAAAGCGTTCAAGTTCCTACATAACATCTAATTGTGTAGACAGAGAGGACAATGATGGACAAATAATAGAAGGAACATGGAGATCGGAAATAAATCCACTACTAAGCATTTCAGAACAACAAAGAGGCAACCATTCCATGACTGCTAAAGAAAAAAGAGACCTATATAGGAACTTCTTTATGACTGCTGGAAGTGTGCCATGGCAATTGGATAGAATTCATTAATTTTGTATAGGTACCTAGGATGGAAATAAAATACATAAGTTACAATAAATGCTTACCATTGTTTTTCTTTTTACAATAGCATTTTTTATAAAGCCGTCCAGTTCTTGAAACCACTTGACTTTTGGGACATATACGTTCCCACTAGCGCCAGATCTGGTGGATTTTTGTATCTTGTCGAGCTCTAAATAATATGTAGCCCTTATGGCTTTAATTTTATTTTTTACTTCAGTAGAATTAAGCCCTTCGATTTGCATTTGTTGAGCAATATTTTGCAACGCTGTTGACCGCATTTCTTTATTGCGGTAATTTAGGGATTTAATATCCCAAAGGCACTCGTTTTCGCCATATAATTGCACCAATTTTAATGTTTCGTCTTCGCTAAAGCTTCATTTTTATCGCCAGCGAAAAAAACGTGGTCACTCTACAACGTAGCGGCAGTGACTAACCACGCACTGACTTGTCTGTTTACACGGGGTTTATTTGGCTGGCGCGGGGGTGCGCGGGTGGCGGGGGGCGCCAACTGACTTTAAAATATTCGTGTCCGAATATTCAAGTCAGCGCTGACTTCAAGCCACTGTACTGACTTCAAATCAGTTTACACGGGGTTTTTTTCGGGTCAGCACTGACTTGCCTCGAATTTGAAGTCAGTTACTGACCCTGTGTAAATCAGCTCTTAGTAGTAGTGGTGCGTTTCTCACGATGAGCACACGTGTGTGAAGTCAGTGGGAAAAATGAATTCGCGAAAACAATTGAAACGACGATTTCATTATTTGTTGAAAAATTTATCAATTTTGCTGTTGAATGAGCTAATAGAAATGGTAGAAAATGAGATAACTAAAAATAAACGACAATGGGTAAGAAAATGGATTGACGATAGAAACGAAACTGGTGGCTCTGCTTTGTTGCTGAAGCAATTGCGATTTGAAGATCCTGCGGAGTACAAACTGGCTATGAAGATGTCACCACAGAATTTTGACGAATTGCTGTCACTGATATCGAGCTCTATTCAACGATATGATACATTCATGAGAGATGCTTTACCACTGTACTATCGATTCCTTAGTCACTTTTATCATGTCTCAAAACCAGCAATTTCTCAACTAATACCAGAAGTGTGTTGGGCAATATATACGGCACTAAAAACACATATTAAGGTAAGAAATTTTTTATTATTAAATTATTAGAAAATTAAGAAATACAACATCAAAATAGTATTAAGAATTTTCATAGGCACGCATAATCGTGTTAACAGCAGTGTTATTTTCACTTTCAGCTTCTTCGTTGATCGTGGTGCTGTAATTCAAAACTGAGGGTGTAATAATAACCTGCCTGGGGTTTACAAATGTGGGGTTCGTTGATCGATCGGAAGGATGAAATCCTAAAGAGCTGTTGCTAGTGGGCAGGCTCGGCAACCTCTGGCGTATAAAGCCGTGCAGTTCTTGAAACCACTTGACTTTTGGGACATATACGTTCCCACTAGCGCCAGATCTGGTGGATTTTTGTATCTTGTCGAGCTCTAAATAATATTATGGCTTTAATTTTATTTTTTACTTCAGTAGAAGTGAGCCCTTCGATTTGCATTTGTTGAGCCATATTTTGCAACGCTGTTGACCGCATTTCTTTATTGCGGTAATTTAGGGATTTAATATCCCAAAGGCACTCGTTTTCGCCATATAATTGCACCAATTTTAGGGTTTCGTCTTCGCTAAGCTTCATTTTTATCGCCAACGAAAAAAACGTGGTCACTCTACAACGCAGAGTCGGTGACTTACCACGCACTGACTTGTCTGCAGGGTTGCCAGACGTCGATGGCTTGTCCTCGTACACGACATGGTCCAAAATCTCGTACTTTGGCAACACAACCTCGTACACATCATTAAACCATAAAAAAAATATGCATTATACCATTAATTTACTACCAAATTTTTATTGTAAAACAAGATTAGTTATTATTAATAAAAGATAGACATAATATCAAAATGAACTATATTTTTTCATTAAAAAACAATGCAACAGAGAGCAAAACAAAGCGAAACATACATGTTGTACGAAACAAAACATATTATGTACTTAACATACTTATTATGAATACTTAATGTATTTATTGTAGTAGATAAATCACAATCAATGTATCTAAAAATGTAATCAAATTATTAATTTAGTTACATTTTTAGATAAATTGATTAACGTAGTTTTTCTGTGCTATTAATAGCACAGAAAAACTACAGCTGATGCACTGAATAGTCAAATATTATATCATCTGGAGCATCATCTGTATCATTTTCCTGTGTGGCTGTCTTTTTTTTCCATACAAGTTTTCAGCGTTCATTCTGCTGAGCATAAAATGTGTCGGCTCAAATTTAACGCAAGAACACTGCGGTCAGGTCCCTTTACGCATTCTGCCGCAAGCAATGTGCCATTGACCGTTTCAGTTATCAGCCTATTTCTCAATTTGGTCTTGATAAGGTTAGTCTTACTGAACACACGTTCACAGTCGGCGTTAGCGTGTGGAACAGATAATACTGCTAATGCAAAGATGGCCAATTCATTAAACTCCGTCTTTGATAATAGGGCCCAAAACTTGTCCGGCTCACTTACATCACAAATGCCTTCAGGATGACAAGCCGTGGCTATAGGCAGTCTTCTCCATTGGTCACCAATTTCTTGTTTGGAGATGTTATCGGAAGGTGATACAATGCGAGGTACAACCGCCATAACTGGCATCAGGGTTGGGAAACGGTTTCTGAAGTTGATGGACAAGGCTGACTTTGGTTCAAAAACTTTTAACTTAGAAAGTACTGGATCTTCCATGTCATATCTTTTGCGAATCTCCAAAGCAGCAGTCTGAAAATAAAAATAACATGTATGACACAGTAACCTATAAAGTACTTATTCCATACCGACAAAATAAATTACGTTACCTTTAGAAATGATCTGCAGTTTGACTTAAATGACGCTATTTTTTAACTCCAATGTACATTTGGTTGTCCGTCAATTGGAACTGATCATTTTCTGGGTTGACTTGAATAAGCTCTCTTCCCATAACGTACCCGTGGCTAAGATACCGTAGCAGAATTTCTTTATAAAGTTCGCATATCTTGTCGTGAAGCTTGGTCACCACTACGTTTACGAAGAAGCACACAATTGAGGGATACTATCCTCATCCATGAAATCCAACACATTTCGCAAGAACGCTAATACTTCACAATGTCAGAGGCCATTGTCCTCAGCTATATACTCGAGCGGCGACACGTCTGAACGTTGCGACGCATACACGAACACTCCATGTTATGTTAAGTCCATGTTATGCTAAGTGTGCAGTTCAGCAAGTAACAAAACATAATATGAAGTTGAAGTAACCCACTCGTAATCAGTTCTTTGCGATCTTCCTGATTCGAGACTAACTTGGGTGATGTTACCTTAGAATCGTTAGTAGATGGTGGAATGCTTGCAGGAGCCGTATCAACATCTTTCATTGAATTGACACGGCGACGCTCACCGTTAGCCCCAATAACATATATGTGGCCATTCCTGGTCCAACACTTGCTGATTCCGAAATGCCTTCTTGCAGCCATAAACACATTATGCCTGGCTTTGGTCAGAAACTCGGATATGGTGATGCCGGTCCCCTTTAAACCAGACATTTTAGCCAACCAAATTTTGTCCTTGTCACAATGTTCCCTTAGCTTAATTAGTACAGGGCGCGGCTTATCATCACGTCTTATGCCCACTCTGTGACACCGACTAAAACTAGCTTCACTTATATTAGGGCATTTGAGCAGAACGGATAACATGTTAGCAATTGTCCCTGGGTTCTCATCCTTAGACTCATTAATGCCATGTAACAACAAACACTTACGCCTGCTGCGCATTTCCTGCTCCTCTTGCACCTTAAAAAGAATTTCCATTTGAGCCTGGAGATTCTTGAGACAGAACAGTACTGAGCTTTTGAATGCCTCAAACTCCCTAGTTAGTGGTGTTTGCTCGAGGGATGGAGACCTTTCCTGTGCTGCCAGGAGCCGCTGCTGGAACTCATCCATTTTGGAGGACACCATTACAGACACATCCATCAATGACTTTTTTAGTTCTTCCATAATAATTAAATAGGTTGTTGAGAAATAAAAGATGAAGGTAGTTTACAACAAGAAAATTCTACTTTGGGATAATTATTGTTATTTGAAGGATATAATTAAGGAAAAATTAGCGATTCATATGCAATACAACACTAGTACATCACTACTAACAGTGTAAGTAATATAATTTGAGTTAAGAAACTATTTTTAATACATATACAGAGATACATCAATGCGTGTTTACACTACCCACGTCAGACGTTGTTTACAGCAAGTTATTATAAAGAGGAAAGATTTGTACGTAGAATTAGAAACAGCTAGTAGTATTTAATTCGAGGATTAGCGTTTTCCTTTCGTCTAAGATTTCCAAAACTGTTCAAAAATAGTGCGATTTGGGAAAATCTTCAACAATCACATCTGCCAGTACCTACTACACATATTTTAAATAACGTTGCTGATAAATATTTTGATAAATGGCAATTTCCTAATTGTGTAGGAGCCATTGATGGCAAACATTGTGGAATAAAAAATCCCCCGACTTCCTTTTTTGGCGGGAACTTTTTTAAACAATTTTTTCAATAAATTCAAATAAGTTGGTAAACTAACGAAATACCAAGCTGGGACTAGTCGTAATGGAGCCGGAGAGCGGAGGAGATGACGATGGGTGTATGGCGACACCGCGGACAACAAAGAAGCGAAAAATGAAGGAGCAGCTTCCAGCGGCGTCTTCGTCACCGGATGATACGTACAAACCCTACTTTATACCTGAATATAAGAGGTCATACCCGGACAACAGCTCTAAGGAGGAATTCCCGATCTATGTTGAAGGCATTAATGAGAAAATTGGGAACAAAAACCCCTTATATCTCTCGAAATTTTTCAAAAATGTAAAGGACATAGTTGAAAAGCGTAGTAAAATAATGGTAGTCTTCATACAGGCGGTAGCAGCAAATGACTTCCTAAGCCATAGTTGTCTTAAGGAAAACAAGTTGAAGGCGTACATACCAGCAGCGTCGGCGGAGAGAACCGGCACTATTAGATTCGTCGACAAGGAGTCGAGCAATGCAGAACTGTATGAAAAACTGATGGCGGATGCCGAAATTATAGCTGTGAGACGGTTCACCAAGAAAGTAGGTCAGGAAATAGTCCCTCTCACTACGGTGAGTGTAACATTTGTAGGCACTTCCCTCCCACAATATGTTTTTCTGGACAAGTGGAGGTACAGGGTATACACTTATGTGCCACCACTGATGCAATGCTTCAAGTGCATGAAGTTTAGGCATATGCATGAAGTTTAGGCATAGGCAATATGTCGAAATGATGACGTATGTTCAAGATGTTCAGGTGCACATTCCTACAAGGAGTGCACATCAGACATCTTGAAGTGTTGCAACTGTGGTGGGGACCACCTAGCTATATCTAAGTTTTGTCCCATTAAAATAAATAATATAAAATAAATAATAAGATAAATAAGCTAAGAAACATTGTAAAACAACTACCGAAACCTTGTATAGTATCTGGTGACTTAAATGCACATCATGTTACTTTCGGATGTGAAATTACTAACCCTAGAGGTAGGGAATTACTTGACCTATTTGATGAGTGCAACTTATGTTTACTAAATACTGGTGCACCGACCACTGTCGGTAGACCTGGATGTAATGCATCAGTTATAGACGTGACTTGTGTCAGCCCAGACCTTGCTCCATTATGTGAGTGGCGCGTGGGTGATGATGCTATGGGTAGCTATCATCTACAGACCTTTACAGACATTATTGTATCTACTACGAACTATCAAGTAAATGATGACATTGATAAATTTTTATTTAATAAAACAAACTGGGAAAGCTACCACAACTTATCAGAGGCTTTGTTTACAGATTTTAATTCTAATTCAGATAGTCCGTTACAAAAATATGATGAAATGTGTAAAATAATTAATATTTTAAGGAATGTGTGTGTACCTGTGTATAGGTGTCATGCTGCTAAAACATGTAGGGCTCCGGCTCCGTGGTGGAGCGAGGACTGTGCTGAAGCTGTAAATAAGTCAAAAGATGCGTTAGCTAAGTATAGGAATGATATGACAATTGAAAATTATATTGACTACAAAAGATTAAATGCTAGGAAAAAAATGATTATTAAAGAAGCTAAAAGCTCAAGTTGAAAAAAGTTATGTTCATCTTTTAATAGATATACACCAATTTCTAGAGTGTGAAACTATATACGGAGATTTAAAAGAATAAATACAAATAGAAATATATCTAAGAATGACGAATGGATTGGTAATTTTATAGACAAATTGGCACAACCTGCAAATAATGCTACTAATATAGATTTAGAGTATATCTTTAACTCAGATAGTAATGATGATACAACAATTTTTTTTGTTACAACCATTTACAGATGAGGAATTTAATATAGCATTGGCTTTAAGAAAGAACACTACTCCAGGATTAGACAGTTTTCCATATATTATGTTACAAAAGTTACACATATCAGCTAAAAATAGTATATTACAGATCCTAAACTCACTATGGTCACAACAACTGATTCCAGAGTCATGGAAAACTCAGTGTGTTATACCTATACTGAAACCAGATAAACCGGATGATGATCCTAATTCATATAGACCTATCTCTTTAGCCTCTTGTATAGGAAAGTTATGTGAGCAAATGATAAAAATAAGACTAAACTATTATGTTGAAAATAAGAATATAATTCCTTCATGCCAGTTTGGGTTTAGGAAAGGATAAAGTGCAGTCAAAAGTTTTACTACATACCTGATAGATATGAAGAACTGTTTGTTGTCTAAGTCAGCAGCAGTGTGTGTGTTCCTTGATGTGCAGGGAGCCTATGACAATGTCAATCTCCATCAAATGGCAATGGTTCTACATTCGTTGAATCTACCTGGAAAATTAATAAAGTGGCTGTTTAACTTTTCGTTTGGTCGTACATTATATTATGTGAAGTGGTTGCGCCGAATTCTTATTTTATAATAATGGTTGCTCAATATACCCATCCTAATAGTTCCTAGACGCATATCTCATCACCCACCTATTTTATGTCCCAATCCTATGAAGGTACTAGTTCCGGAACGGGCTATAGGTGGCGCGCACGATGATGAGTCTCCAACAAGGATTAATTATTAGTGACAATTTTGATGACCCGCGATATGGTTCGTTTGTACGCCGCACGCTCGCACCGCTTTCTTTAAACATTTAATTTTTATTATAAACTTTTAACTATGTATATTTAAATTCTCTTAAACTTTTAACTTGATTATACTTTTGTGAAAGTGATTGTTCATTGATGTACAATAAAGGAATTTAGTCACGAGGAGAAGCCACGAGAAGAAGCCACGAGGTTGAAGGTACTGTGCCGACATCTTTTCTTTCTTTTTTCCATTTTGTCCAAATATTGAGCAATCATATTAGGTATAAAGAAAATACAGTCCACAATATAAACAATTCTAATAATTAGTTTAATAGGTTTAAAGTTTTATATAGTAACAACCCGCGCCGCCATTAAGTAATAAGTAATAATATTTTACATGGCCCAAAAAATGCATACAAAGGTCTAATGCAAGGTGCCTCCTTGTCCCCAATATTATACAATTTATATACTTCACAAATTCTCCTTTACCTGAAGATGTTAAAATATTACAGTTTGCTGATGATATTTTAATATACGTATTGTGTGAATAGTAATGTACAGATTGCTCAAAGAAACATTAATTTAGCTTTAGATAAGCTTAATTCTTATTACTCAAATGATTTAAAGCTAAGTATTAACTCAAGTAAAAGTTCAGTTTTAGTATTTGGTAGCAATAGGTCTGTAAATATTAAATATAATAATATCCAATTACCACAAACAGAGGAAAAAAAGTTTTTAGGTGTAATTTTTGATACAAAATTAAAATTTGAAAAACATATAAATTATATTTGTAGAAATGCAATGAGGGGTATAAATATTATGAGATCATTAGCTGGTACATTTTGGGGGTCAGACCCTAAAGTCCTAAGTATGTTATACAACGCAGCCACTTTGATTATAGTGCAATTGTATATATGAACATAAGTCCAGTTTTACTAAAAAAGTTAGATGTAATACAAAATATGGCGCTGCGCATTATAAGCGGTGCTATGTGCACAACTCCTATAAATAATATGGAAGCAGAGACTTGTATACAACCTTTATGTATAAGGCGTTTATTTGCTACAGAGAAATTCTGTTTGAAAGTCTTAGCAGTAAATAATGAAATAGTTAGTACTAGGATCTGTTTACCTGAGGTTCTGCAATCATCTTTACAAACAACTCCTTATGTTTCGGCAACAGATATCCTTTAATTACCCGGATTATGGGTTTTGTAATGATTTGTCTGGAAATATGCACAAGAGTCAGTCATGGCCAGTATATGAATGTAAATATGAAGCATTAATATGTAAACTAAATGTAGATACTTGTTTTATTCTAGATGAAACAGATTTTAAAGAATATTGTTCTAATAAAACTAATAGTTTATATTTGTACACAGATGGGTCAAAGTCTATGAATTCTGTAAAGTCTGGTTATTATGACCCTCAAAATAAAACATCTAAATGTTTTAAGTTGGATCAAAATTGTAGTATTTATACAGCAGAAGCATATTATGCAATTTATCAAACTCTTATTTATGTACAAAACTTGAATAATATTGAACAATACAATGAAATAATAATAGTTTCTGACTCTAAAAGTGTACTGTCATTACATAATTTCAGTTTTAATTATAAGGTCAATTTTAATGTGTATAGCAGTGGTTCACAAAGTTGACTGGGCTACGACTCATCTGATTTAAGTTTACAAACTTGGGACCCACCTCTAGGAAATTTAAGCGTTAGCAATATTAATAAAGGACTTTTGAAATAACAAACTGTTTTAATACAATCTTTTATTACTTAATTATATAAATTTAATGGGAAGGATGAAATTGTTTCCTATGTTTCGTCATTACAGTTTTGACATCAACTTCAACTTTAGTTACTTTTAATCGCAGTGAGTTTGATAAGTCCAATTTATTTCGGTATTTAGTTTTAATGTTCACCATATTCGAAAACCCAGCATCACATAAGTATGAGGTAGTAAAGGGGAGGAGGACTTTCATAGCTTCATCAAACAGGCATGGATGACTACCAGCAACCGAGAGCCAGAATTTCGTTAATTGCTTACGATTGAAACTATTTTTTTGTGACGAATCTTCTGATAAATCAATTAGTTCTTCTCTTGCTTTTGTTGACATACCAGTTGGTAGGGGATCTTGAAATGGGTTACAAATCCAATTCATCAAGTCGAGCTTTTTCATCTCCTCGCCGAAATAGTCGTCATTTTTTTTTAACAATGATAAATGTACAGAAATTGCAAATACTACGTTCATCTTTGGCTGCACTTGGTTTTCAACAATAAACGTTTCAATTGTTTCAAAACAATCGTACTTCCCATTCTCAATACAACTCTTCCACAGCAAAAGCTTTTTCATAAACGCCCGAATTTTATCGTGAACTGCAAAAATATCTGATCCGTTTGAACCTTGCAAATACAAATTGAGTTCATTTAACTTCGAAAAAATATCCGCTAAATATGTGAGCTTGAGAATAAATTCTTCATCCGTTAGATGTTCAATATATTCAGTTATTCCTTCCAAGTAAATTAGAACTTCATGGCGTAATTCCACTAATCGTGTCAGTACTTTTCCCCTGGATAACCAACGAACTTCGGTATGCAACAGGAGAGATGTATGAAGACTACCCATTTCTTCACACAGCTTTTGAAATAAGCGAGCTTGCAAGGGTCTTGTTTTAATATAATTAACAATTTTAACAGCTGTATTTAGAACGGTTTTGAAATCATCAGGCAATGCTTTGGAAACCAGTGCTTCTCTATGAAGGCTACAGTGTGTCCACGAAGCATAGGGACTTTGTTCAAGAATTCTTGTAACCACGCTGCTTTGTTTCCCGCACAATGCCCGCGCACCGTCAGTACATATACCGACGCAGTTCTTCCACTGTATACCTTTTCCTTTTATATGGGAATCAATTACGTTGAAAATTACCTCAGCTGTTCCACGAATAATTAGCTTGCAAAACAAAATGTCTTCATGCACGTCTTCTTGCAATATATAACGCACAAAAACAATTAATTGAGATAGGCCTTGGTGGCACGTCGGTAGACTCATCTATACGTAGTTGCAGAGCATAATATTTACTATTAATTATTCGCTGGATTAATTCATCTTCTGTCCATTCAGCCATTTCGTCAATTCTTCGCGCAACAGTATTATTCGATAGTGGTATGCGCTCGATTTCTTTTACTTCTTTTTCTCCAAACATCGCTCCAACAGCATCTTTAATCGATGGTAATACTAAGTCTTCGCCAATAGTATGAGGCTTACCTGCTCTAGCGATTCTTAAGCTAATGAGGTATGATGCATATACAGCATTTTCATTGATATTAATGAAATGAGAAACAATGTTTTTAGAAGACTTCATTTCTAACAATTTTTTTTGAAAAAAGTCTACTGGCTTGTTTATAGAATGGGAATGCTTTGTTTCTAAATGACGTCTCAGCTTACTTGGGCGCATACTTTCATTCGCTAATATTTCGTAGCAAATCACACATTGAGGACGCGGATCTGTCGTATCATGATTCCAAGTAAATCCTAGTTTCAGATATTCCGGGTCATATTTTCTCACCACTTTCCGACGTTTCGTTGACTCGACGCGACTTGTTGAAGGAATTTGTAAGTCAGACTCAGTGCCGCTTCTGTCACTCAAAAGATCATCTGTATTTTCACTACTATTTTCGCAATCAACTGGCGGCGGCAAGGTAGTTTTTGCTACCCGTTTTAACCACTTTTCCATTATTATCTTCAAACGTAACTAACTATTTTCAAATGAGATTACAATAACGCACGCTAACGTACACGACACATCGCAAAATGAACTTCGTAAAACAAAAGACTCGCGAAATGCGTTCGTTCGCCTCCCGCCCGTCCCGCTCCCAGCAGCACGCGCGCCGATCGCGCGTCGTCAGTCGCCCGCCGCCCGGCCGCTGGCTCAAGATATTTTAGCAAACCAAAAACTATATAAGTGTTTATTTAATTTTATAACCACTACTGTGGAACAAATTTAATGTTGTTGTGTTTTTATCTGTAATTATTTTAGTTTAGTTTATTTCTGTTTTTATTGTATGTTTGTAACCCTATGGACTTGTTTCCGGCGAATAAATGATATAAAAAAAAATCCCCCACATGCGGGTTCATCCTACTATAACTACAAGCATTTTTTTTTTCAATGCATCTTCAAGCGTTGGTTGATGCTGACAAAAGATTTTTGGTCGTAGAAGGTGGAGGGCGAGGAAGACAGAGTGATGGTGGCTCCTTTCATTATTCAAATGTTAACAAAGCATTAGAAATTAATAGAATGAATATGCCTCTCCCATGGACATTGGCAGGAACAGAAATAGTTTTACCTATGGTAATAATAGGCGTCTAAGCGTATCCTCTAAAACAATATTTGATGCGACCATATCCACAAAGCGTACTGAATCCTCAGAATGAAATATTAAATAAAAGATTATCAAGAGCGAGAAAATGCGTTGAATGTGCATTCGGTATACTATATGCCAAGTGGAGAATTTTAAATAAAGCCATAGAAACTGATTGCAAACACGCTCGCCCAATAATTATAACCACGTGATTATTGCATAATATTATAATTGATCAAGATGGCTCCAACGATTATCATTACTCAAACATAACCTCAAATAACATAACCACAAATGTGAATGAAACTCGCCGACATCGCAGAAACAAGCACGCGGGAAATCTAGCAATAAATGTAAGTGAAAAATTTAAAGAGAATTTTGTAAATAACAATTTATAACATGAAAATTACACTTACCTTCAACATTCCCGAAATGGCGTTTTATTTCTTTCCGACACTTACTTATAACTGTTTTGTTTTTATGGTGTACGTTTTTACTGTCCCATATAGCCGGTTTTGATAAAATAAAAGATATTAACTCTTCAGTGTCAATGGGTCCCCGTATCAAGTCGGAAAATGCATATATTATCTATATAATGGTGTTCCTTTTACTTGATTAGGTACAATACTTTTAAATCATTGAAATCGGTAAATTGGTTGCGAAGATATTATGGTACGTTTACACGCTTGCCAAGCCTTGGCAAACTGCAAACAGTCCCAAGCCTCCACAAATCTCGTTTGGCGTTTGAAAGGCGTTTATACGCTTGTGAATGCGTCAGTCTGCAATATACATCCAAGCATGGCGGACACCGAACTTGTGACGGTTATTGCATTTGGTTTAACGTACTTTTATTTGAAATGTAAGCAAAGTGAAATAAAAAAACAGGAGAGCTCGACGACAGCGAAGATGGTGGATGAAAAAGATTCATCATAATCGTACCAGGTAACTACTATTTTGATTTAACCATTATCTGTTGCAGTTGAGTTATGCCACAATACTTGCGATATATTTTATTTGTTACAGACAATTTTTAGAAGAGAAATTTAATGAACTTTTATATGAACCATCTATAGAGTTTGATAAATTCTGCAAAATGAGCTATTCTGATTTTGAATTTCCTGCAAAAAATGTCACCAATGATATCCAAGCATGATACAGACTTCAGAGAAGCTATACCAGCCAAATTTCGTCTTGCTATTATGCTACAATTTTTGGTTTGGCATCTGGTGATTCCTACAAAAGGTTTCACTTTTTGTTTAAAGTATCTGTCTCTATGATATCGATAATCATTCGTGAAGTTTGCCTAGCTCATAATGAAATTCTAAAGGATCTCGTTAAGGTAGGAATAAAACAAAACATTATGTAATACATTTATTTAGATTTTAATAGAATCATAGGAAATCTGTTATATGAATGTATGTTAGCCGACTGCTTTATTGTTTAATTATTTATTAATTTAAATAAGAATTATGTCGACGAATCAAAATCTTCGAAAGCATTCAACATAGCCATGTTTTTAATGTTGGTTTCACGTGGGGCTGGGCTGGGTTGATGATTTGGTCCGATATAATACGAATAGATGGCGAGGGTGCTGTTGATGTAGACGGAGCTGGAGCTATTGGAGTTGGTATATGTTTTGCCATGTCTGGCGCTGAATAAGAAGTTTGTGTGTTTGGAGAGGGAAAAAAACTTTGGTTGTTATGAATAGGTTCAGAATAAACACTATTAACTGATGTTGGCCGACTCGGAATGACTTGAGGAGATGGTGATGAATATGCACCAGCCATTGAAGACGGTTGAGAATAATATTAAGGGTATGGTGTATGACGCTAATTTGATTTTTGACTGATTCTGTTTATAAACAACCCATCTATTTGGTACATCATAATTTTTCGTTGTTCAGTTGACAGTTCACGTAGCTTTATAGCCAATAATTTTGCGTATAGATCGCAATCATCGTCTTTGTGAGCAGGTATATTTTCATTCTGCCTTTGACCCAAAACATTTGTTAATTGTCTAAAAGCCACGGCCATTTGCTTTTCAGCCGTTTCAGGAGCAGAGCGAAGACGTTTATTGTATGGATGGTGGACTGGATGGTGATCTAGGTGGTGGTCTGGATGGTGTGGTAACCGTATTTGTACGGTCTCTTATCCCCTGGGGTCATCCTCTGTCTGATCTGTATCTTCTTCTATTTGTTGTGATTGCTGCAAAAAAATAATATACTTAAACTTACACTTCATTTACTTTCTTTTTACAGATGCCCACCACAGCAGAAGGATGGCTTAATATAGAAGAAGGATTCAGGGCTAAATTTCCACATTGCTTTGGTGCATTGGATTACAAGCATGTAGTCATTGAATGCCCAACGCACAATGGAACAAAGTATTTCAATTATAAGAAAACTTTTAGCATTGTCCTTTTGGCTTTAGTGGATAGCAAATACAAATTTGTATTCGCAGACATCGAGAATCAAGGAAGGAAAAGTGACGGCGGCGTCTTTAATAATTGTTTACTATGGAAAAGAATAATTAGAAACGAGATAGATTTTCCACCACCATTTCCACTTCCAGGATCCAATATTAATATTCCATACGTGTTTCCATTGAGTCAAAAAAACCATGAAGTAGGCTCACCAAAAAGGTTATTTAACCAAAATTTATCTAGATCCCGATCCCTGTTGTAGTTGAAATTGCGTTTGGAATTTTAACCTCAGTTTTCAGAATATTCAGACGCCCTATCAATTGGACGTAGTTTCTGAAAAACGTTTCATCCCACACACATACCATTTTGAGATAATTGAGAATAAAGTTCAATTCAGTATTTCCTTATGAAATATATAATTTTGATTTCTGATCTTTTTGTATGTTGTGCATGTTATGGTAAAGTTTAAATTTGGCCCTATTTTGGACTTCTAATTCGCGCTACGCTTACTATAATAACACCACCACTTACAAACCTTACGATTTGATGTTTGCTCGGGCTGGTAGATCAGTATGTGATGTTGCGGTTCCCGGGCGTGTTTCTGTACCAGTAGAGTCGCGTCGAAAGAAAGCATCTGATAGGATACTAAAAGCGAGTGCTACAATGAAACGTTACTTTGACAAAAAATACTAAAATCTGCTCACATCTATAAGCAGGGTGATTTTGTCCTATGGTGACAAGCACCGACTTGTAGCGCAAAGTTAACTAAACTTGACGACTTGTATTCCGGTCCTTATGTCATAACTAAGGTAGTGGGCAATGATAGGTACCAAATGAGAAGTATACAGGTTTACGTGGATATAAGAGTTTTACTGGATTAGTATCTGCCGATTCGTTAAGACCCTATAAAAGCATTATTACTGTATCTGATAGTACCAGCAGTTCAGATAAGCAACTTGAAACCGAAGATCTGATTGATTTATCAGAGAGCTAATTGTAGTTGTTGTTCCCACGGGATCAACTGTTTCAGGATGGCCGAGTGTAACGGACGTGACGTCGCCAGTCACATCCTGCCAAAGCCAAGCCATGCCATGTTGACCAACCCTCCAACGAACCGCTATGCCTGCCAACCGCAAATGCCAGCCACTTGGAGGGGATGAGTCTATGTAAGCCAAAGCCAGCCATATTAAAACCTACGTTTTGGAAGACGCAACAAATAAAGAACAAGTGTGCCGTCACTCTGCCATTTTATTTTCACTGTCAATTATAATAAATTAAAATACAATTATCAATAAAAGAATAGGTCAATTATATAAGATCAACTTAGTATTTCTTTCCGAAAAATATATTTACTACTGTTACTTTTGTATTTTAGACATAATATAATACAGTTTTAATTTAGCCCTATGTAGGGCTTCCAATGTTAATACTTTTATTAATATTTAGAAAAATACTGCTTTGGAACGTATTTTGGCCAGTTGTGTAAAAATAAAACAAGATTCATAGAAAAAAAAATTAATTCAACTAAGATGAAAGCTCTTCGTCGTCCTGGTCTTCTAATTCGTATTCAGCCTCACTAGAGAACCCTTCAATAAAGTCGGGTCCTTCCATGCCCTTCAGGCTTTTATAAAATAATAAGCAGTCTTCAGGGATTAGATTAAACATTGACTTAAGGTCATTTAATTTGGCCTGCGTTATAGGTTTTCCCTCTGGCCAAAGAGGAACCAGAAGTTCCGCCTCCAAGGAAGCAAGCTACCTTTGTATTTTCTCCCTATATGAAGCTCCTGATAATGCTCATTATCGTCGGTCTTCATAAAAAGTGAGTGTTTATTTTCTTTTCTTAATTGAATATGTTTAGTCTTAAGCCAATTTACTTTAACTTTATTGACGAACATCTGACGATTCGTTATATTTTTTTCAAATTTTTCTGTACTTACAAAATCATTACTTTTTATTTTTATTGGCACTAGCGGATTCTTTTTTGTGCAGGTCTTAATTACATAAATATAATCTTCTGCTGTGTATAGTCTTTGAAATTGTTTTAAATGACTTTCAATTTTACCGAAATCTGTGTCATTTGGTAAAAACGACCAGATTCGAGCAAATTTAGGTCAATTACTTTTAGGGTAGGATGGCTTGCTAAAATGACTTTAAGTAAGAGCACCATTTTAATGTTGCGGTTTTGGCCTCCGCAACTATCGCTCCACAATGACAGGCGTTCAACATTAGGACGCATTATTTCTTTTATGAACTTTATCATACAAGATCCAACTTCTTGGGCACCCCTTCCAGCTTCACCCTCAACCCAAACAAAACAATATCCTTCATTTGTAGAGGACACATTGACGCCGCAGTTATAAAGCCAGAGTTGTCTTTTATAAAACACCACGTTCGTAGGTATACGTGGTAGTGGTAACGTTTTTTCCATGTCGAATGTGATGCATTCGAATGACTCATCCACTTTTGCCTTTTCTATATGGCTATTCATTAAGCAACGTAAAGATTAAGCTTGTTTTAAATGTTTTTCTTTATCAGAAAGCAATCTGTTGCGATCATCTACTGACATAACATTCGGGACCTTTATTTTTGCTGCAAACATGTCACATTTATTACAGTTGTCTTTCTTAAGATTTTTGAATCGTAAGTTAAACCGTTCCAGAAAAATCTTTTTAAAAATGGCTAGTGACACATAGTTTTTGTTATCGTGGCCATGGATTTCTTTAAATTCGTTAATGTATATATGATAAATTTTTCGCATATTCAATCCGGTTTGTAATAAGGCATCGCCATTTGTAAACCTTCTATAATGAGACTCATATTTTGGTAAACCATTTATAAATTTACACACAAAATCTATTTTATGTTGCGGAGTTTTATTCCACCCTCCAGATAAACGACCTCTACAATCATGTAATTTTAAACCATCGCGTTGTTTTTTTAAACAAATAGTAATCTTCTGCGAAGTTATTTGAAATGTTTGTAAAAACGGCATACAAGAATATTTGAAATTTTATAGGTCCTGGAGAAGTTTCGTGGCTTCTTCTTAACCTGAGTATTTTCAGATACATACGACCGTTTTTACCTGTCTCCGAAACATTTGAGCAAATGTATAGTAATTGAGCTTCGTACGACCCCAGTGTGATGAATTTATTAAATTCTTTTCTTCTTTCTTTTTCAGACACCTTCAAATTACACTGTTTTTTTACAAACGCACGTGTAGATTTTAAACACCTTTGCGCTTACTTCTTTATTTTTGCCTTGGTACGGCAAATTTGCATATTTACGACATTTTCTTTGACGAAACTAGGAGTCAATGACAACACGCTCAATAACAATCTACCACCACTGCAATTTTGTGGCGACTTCAACACAAACGTCAAAAATGACGAAACATTTATCAAATTCATGAATGACATATTCAATCTCGATTGTGCATCAGACGTTAATAAGTCAACAACATTAAGAGGTACCACCGTCGATTTGACTTTTTCAAGACACATTACACTCGAAACACTCCCTTTCATTTCCTACTTTTCCTATCATCGTCCTATTCTCAACAGAATAACACAAAATGTAAGAAGTTAAATATCATACATGTTTAAAAGTTGTAAAATAATTGCTCAACGCACATTCATACTTGTAAAAACTGTGAACATTGTAAAAAAATTGACATAATTGTATTTTTGCGTACAAATAAATGTAACTTGATCCATTCAATTGTGATTTCCATTTACCTTGTCTATATCCATAATATCGACGTAGGAAAGCACATTTGCTGTAAGTAGACATATTGCAATTGTTCACCAGAGCCAAAAAAATTTATTAATTTCGGAAAAAAATTAATAGTGTCTGACCTATCCATGATATTGCTACCATTTTTGAAACATATATTTATTTAACTGCCAGTCACCATTTGCAATGTAAACTTTTTATCCAAAGTTACTATAAGTACGTGTTTGGCTAGTTACAGCAAACAGTTTTTTAAATCACAAACCTTTAAAACGCTGTAACTAAGGAAGAAAAATGTACGCGCGGAAATATTATCAAATTACAGGCGGTAAATATGCTGTATGCAGTAAATTTATGTATTTGGGTACTTTCAATTGCAATTCAAGATGTAAGATTAGTTTATAATTATGATTAGATCTAGAAATGCAGTGGGTCATTTGGTAATGTAATGTTCGGTTGAAATAAAATGTCGTAAATGGTAAAAAACACTAAAACTGTAGGTTCCCTAAGCTTGCTGTAAGTAAATGAATGTAAAAATCACACGCCGCTGAAATGCTGTAAGTAGCGTTAAGTTTTTAAATGGGAAGAAGTAAGTATTTGTAAAGAAAAAAATGCAGATTTTCTTTTGCTGTAAGTGCAAAATGTCTGAAATGACTAGATTTTGGTCTACATACAGCATTTAATCTTGCTAAAAATAATATAAGTACGGGCGTTTTCAACGGCGTATGTAATTTTTTTTCATCGTAGAGACACAGGACCCAGGTCATTCGATGCGGCTTTTTTTTCTGATTCTAATGGCAGGAAAAAGTCACTTTAGGTATTTTGTCTACTTACAGCAAATATGCTTTCCTACGTCGATATACTCAATTAATGGAGTTGCTCTTGAGAAGGTTAATCGTATACGAGACCTTGGTGTGACGCTGGATAGTGCTCTCAGTTTTATTCCTCACCACGAAATAATTATATCAAAATCATTTCGGATGCTCGGTTTTATTAGGCGTCTATATCACTGACTTTAAGAATGTTAAAACTCTTATTGTTCTGTACAATGCATTGGTGCGCAGCCACCTTGAGTACGCTAGTGTTGTGTGGAATCCCACATACCAAACACACAAGTATGCACTAGAACGTCCACAAAGAACATTCACACGGTTCCTGGCGTACAAAACCCCTAAATTTTGCTACAGAAGTGATTATGTTGATCGATTACAGAAGTTCAATTTGCAAATTCTCGAGGATCGTCGTATGATTGTGGACCTGGTGTTTTTGTACAAATTGATGCACGGCACGATTATTTGTCCAGATATTTTAAAAAAGATTTACTTCGTAGTGCCTAGAATCAACGCAAGAAGAAGACAGACTGATACTTTTGTCGTTTCACAGTCCTTAACCAATCTAGGTAAACATGCGCCCCTCAGTAGAATGCTTAAGAATTTTAACCAATGTAATTGTAGACATAGTCTTGACGTGTATTATGACTCACTTCCTAGTTTTAAGAAGAAAATTCAGTCATCACAGCCATAAGTCATGTAATATTTTCCACGTTTCAATTTATTTATGTTTAAAGATACAAATACTTAAGTAAACTCTGTCCGCTATCATTTATTAGAGTCAATGTTGTGTACACCTATTATTAGATTGCATGCTAGAATAAAAACCAATATTGTTAATTAGAGAATATATACATGTTACATATTCATTGCACTCCCTTTGCCCCGCATACCCAATACAAGTCACCTCTTACGAAACTACACTATATAAGAAAAGGGACAAGAGAACCAACAGCTTTTTGATCGGATACCTCATATCGGACCGGTCAAGTCTCAAGTAGTTAAGTTTATTATATAATATATTTATCGTGCACCTAATATCGGGCCGATTAAATAATTGTATTTAGTTAAGTTCATTATTTGTAAAAGTAATTAATTAAAGTAATATTAATATATTTTTTTTGGAATCCACCGCTGGCCCTCACTTAATTTACATGTAATCTGTTAGTGTTCCTTAATAAATAAATAAATATACATAATATTTATCAATAAATAAAATTAAAATTTTCTTTTGAAAAATGCAACCATTCCATCAGTATTTTCTTATGACGTTGTCACGTTCAACTATCGTCAGTAAATCGACTTTACAGACAACCGATTTTTTTATTCAGAATGGAACGCGTAATTTTCTTGGTAAAACCAGTGCAATCGTACTTTATGCTCTTAGAATTGGTGATCCCATCAATATTATTAGCACATTTCCCAAGTTTAAAGATGATTCAGATCCCCATCAATAAAGAGGTGAATCCGGTAATCATAAAAAAGAAGAATACCTTTGGAAGAAATAGTAAATAGAAAAATAACAGAACTAAAAGAAGCTGAAGTAAATGGTTCTCGCCAATGGTGTCAGTATTGAAAGGAAATGGTGGCGTTCGCATTTCTATTGATATGAGGGGGGCAATTCATGAGGTCACACATTTCTGTTGATATTATAGTACTGGGTCTGATATTATTGTATGAGTCACAACACGATAAACGGCTTGGAAAGGTGTTACAAGTACTGAAAGATTCTATAGAGTACTGTTACGCGCGCGTCCTACAAGTTCGTCATTATTTTTTGTAGGTATTGATATATTAATTTCAGCTAGTAACTTTGATAGGCATGCTTCTACCTTGAGGGAATATTAACTGATGGTTTCGTTTATAGATTGTTTACAATCTTGTAAGTCTGCTAAAATATACGAATAACGTTTTTTATCACCAAACTGGGCTTTCAAGAAGTCATTCATTTATTAAATTATCTGAACACGCCGATTCTGCCTTTCCTTCCAGCCTGCTCAGAATGAATTTCAAAATGTGGTGGTGTAGCCATACTAATCACATTTTGGCAATTTGTTAAGAATGAACTTAATTTTTCACGTGACCCATTGATTGTGGTAATGAATTTCAGTAAAATGTTTAAATCAATTTCGGACATTTTATCGGGTTTTTTACTTTTATACATATGACTGCGGACAAAGAACTTTACACAAAATATGATATAGAAATGAACGAGACGCACATATTAATTTGAAAAGAATTAACTATAACTAACTCTAAGAATAATACCTATCTCTGAGCTCTGATAAATGTTTGGGACTTACAGTGCAATGATGATCACAGTGACCTTGAAGAGCATAGCTCACTGGAGATATATATATAAAGGCCATAAAATATGTGTTTAATTATACCACACACGGAATATGATTTTCGTACCCCCCGCTGCCGTGGGAACTTGAAATAATATTTTTTTTAAATAAAATAATTTATTTAAATATTGGTAATTAAGAAACAGAGGTGTAACCTTAATGGACACTGACAATGGACTGACACTGCTCCCGCTTGGTATACATTGCCTTCTTTTTGATTACTCAGCATATAAGATATATCTTGCTAAGGTTATAACAGAACGCATCCAATTTTAAGTACCTAATTATGTCACGAGAGCTTCATTAATTATTTCTATTCTTTTGCACAAATGTCGTATTTGTTATAATCTCTGATAATTTTTTTAAATATTCCTCTTATTACAACATCCACGTACATTCTAAAGGCCCCAGTACACAATGGCCCATGCAGGCCCACTACAGGCCATCGCCATTGTGTACAGGGGGTAATGGTATATGATGGCGGACAATTGTCAATCGTGGCGCGCAATCGGGGAGTTGTCGGTTTTTTGGGCACACTTCAAAGGAATCGTGGCGTAGCGTGGCCTGTGGTGTTTACACAATCGGCCATTGTTTAGTTCGTCACCGGCCGCTGACCGGGATAGTACACTTTTGTGTTTCGTCCTAGAACTAGAATTTTCGATCATCCAAAATGTCAATATCGTGGAGCAATGAAGAAACTTTCAAGTTTATTGATTTATATCAATCTGAGCCCGCACTTTGGGACCCAAATAATGCACTGCACAAGGATAAGAACAAGGTATGTTTATACTATTTTTATGTTGATAGAAATGATGTATACTATCTATCTATAGTTATACATTTATACTAATATTATAAAGAGGAAGGATTTAAATTGTTTGTTGTAATGTACCTACCGATTTGAAAAATTCTTTTAGCATTAGAATCCTACATTATCCCTGATGAAAATAGGCGATAAAAGAGCCTCGTCTGAAAATAATATGTAGTATTGTGGGTACGATGTTTTCAGGTGAATGATTATGGAATCGCATTGCAGACTTCCTGCAAATTCCTGTTTCGGAACATAAAAAAAAAGAAAGAGACATTGATGTCAGCATTTCGTATGCATTTCAAAAAAAAAACAAGATTCGATCCGATCTGGTATGGGAGAAGAAGAAATTTATAAGCCAATTTGGGTTTTTTATGATGCTATGGAGGCATTTTTGAAAGGAAAATATACATGCAAAAGTATTATATCGACAGATGAACAAAGGGTAAGTAAAACAATTAAATAGTTTCCAACGTTTTTTATTAATTAGTAAGTACGTAATTACTCATTTTGATTTCCACAAATTATAAACTAATTAAATTATGCATCATAGGCCCTACCACTGCATAGTCGACATTGATGGATGTAATTCATAAAATTTTATCTTATTTGCGTAGCATTAATAGGAGCCCGACGAGGTACAGATTTTAATGGTAATAGATTTTCTTCATGGTTTACTCTCATACCTACATGGATTAATTCACCATTCCTATCATAGCGGCTGTGGGTTATAATAGAAGTTTTAACGACATCTAACGGAATAGGTCTTTTAAATACTCTAAAAACTGACGATAATATCCCGAAAGTATTCTCTACGACCACACGAGAACGTGATAGTTGTTGATTGAACATTCTTTCTGGGGTACCTAAAAGATGATGTCCAGGAAAGGGCTTCATAATATGAGTACTAAGAGCAAAAGCGCCACCCAGAAAAACATAAGGCATATTAGTATTACTTCCAGGAAGTGGGCAACTAGTTGGTAAATTAAGGGTCCCATCACATATTTTTTTCCACAAATTGCTTTGATTTAAAACACCTTGATCACTAATTCTTCCTTGGGTTCCTATGTCAGCAAACAAAAAACAGTAATCACTATCTACTAGGGCTAATAAAACGATGCTGAAACTTCCTTTGTAATTAAAGTATTCAGATCCGGTATGAGCTGGTGCTAATATGGTAATATGCTTCCCATCTATCGCGCCAAGGCAACGGGGAAAACTGAATCCTTCCGTTTTGGTCAGCCATTCTTCATAGCCCATTTACATTCGCGTACGAGTCGCGAGGCGAGGGACGAGGCGAGGGGCGAGGTGCGAGTGTGAACAGACGCTCGTGGCTCGCCTCGTCCCTCGCGGCGCTCGCGTCCGGAGCGGTTTTTGGGGCACGAGTCAAAGGACCTCGCGTCGCACGCGAGTGGGTGTTTACATTCGCCCTCCCGCTTTATTCTGGCTTCTACATCGTGCCGCGCAGGTTGTGTTTAGTTTTAAATACGCAAAAACAAAAACGCAGTAATCGTATAATGGATTGGTCGCAAGACGAAACATTTAAGTTCATAGAACTATTTCAAAAAGAACGAATAATTTGGGACCCTAAACATAAATGCCACAAGAACAGCCAAAAAGTTAGCGATGCATGGGCGAGATTGTCCGAAATAATGGGAAGATCTCAAACAGAATTAAAAAACAAGAAAAATTCTCTCATGGCTACATTTCGCCAGCTACTCCGGCGCAAAAAACAATCAGTAAGGTCCGGCGCAGGAGAAGATGATATTTACAAGCCAGTGTGGTTGTATTACGATGCTATGGAAACATTTTTGGCATCCATTTACGAGTGTAACACCACAGTGAGCACTGAAGAAAGACAAGACGTAAGTAAAATAAAACTAAGTACATATTTGTTTAGTTAGGTTTATTCAAGTAATTAGTCAGTTCAAGTAATTAGTCATCTTCAATAAATCATCATCAAGTAGGTATAGACAGATGACGCTAGTCGGTAGATGGCGCTAGTATATCGTTACTGCTGAACAGATATGGATGAAACTTGGCACAGATATAGAATGACCCAGAATAACATAATAGATACTTTTTATCCCAGGTTCGAGTCCCGGGCCGGGCACAAGCAAGTACTTCTATAAATAATAATTACCTACTATCAAAAGTTGTATCCAATATAAATAATACACAATAATTAAATAATTTTGATATCTTAGCAATGTTTTAACCGAACCTTTGGCTGGCGAGTTTTCTCTTAGCAACTGATTTATAACCTCATTACTATTCGATAAAATGGGTAACAATTTATTGTCTTAAACATTTTGCCTTTGAAAAAAATTAGCGAACTCATTTCTTACGTCTATGGCACTCTGTGCTGCACGTCTAGCTACAGTTGGAATAGGTATTATAGCCGGGTTAGTGGAAACCTGTCGCCTCCAAGAACCTTCTTGAATTATTTCATCATTGACAACAGTATCAAAGGTACCAGGAGGTGTGTAAATGTTTCTTGAAGTCCTACTATTTCTGAGAAAATTATGTAATAGAATACAAGTCTTTGTTATCAATATAACTTTATCCTTATTAATTTCCATTGGGTGTTTAAAGATTCTAAAAACTGTTGTTAGAACTCCAAAAACATTTTCAACGATAACACGTGTACTAGATAATCTCTTGTTAAAATTGCGTTGTAATGAACCAAGGGGATGGTTTCCTGGGAAAGGTTTCATAACGTGTTTGCTTAACGCAAATGCCCCATCTCCGAGAAAAACATATGGTACATTACATTGTCCACCAGGAAGTGGACAATCAGGTGGTAAATTAATAGTGTCTGTAGAAATTCTTTCCCAAAGAACACTGTTTTGAAATACGCCTCCATCGCTAATTCTACCCTGAGCTCCGATATCGGCAAATATGAAGCGGTAATCATTATCAACTAAAGCTAAGAGCACAAAACTAAAAGTCCCTTTATAATTGTAGTATTCTGAGCCACTGTCAATTGGACATTGTATCTGTACATGCTTGCCATCAATACAACCTACACAATGTGGGTATTTTCTCTGAAAGCGCCTTTCTATATTTAACCATTCTGCCTCTGTCCGCGGCATCTGAAAAACAAGAAAAAGTATGAATTATTTCGGGTCCTAATTTGTCAATCACCTATGTTCAGGTGGTTCGTGATTCGGTCTGTTCGTATGGAGAGATCGAATTATTTTTCGCGAATTCCATATGAAACAGTTGTTCATAATGATATCCACGGCTGTTGATACTGTTGAGGATGAGGACTCTGTATTTTAGAACAATTATGATTAAGAATGTATGTAATCTATTTCAGATAACATCAGATCCAGATAATGTCAACGAGGATAGTGACAATATTGATCGCCATGGTAACGAACAAAATAACGAGCTTATTAGTGACAATAATAATGCCCAGAGCAATGTACAGAATAGCGAGAAAGACAAACCAGCGAACAATAAAAAAATATTTAAATCACCTGTCAAAAAAAAGCGTCCTCGTGAAGATTGCGACACAGAGATTCAGAAGAATATAAAAGACACGGTATCTAATTTAAACAGCATATTATTGAACAGGAAGGAAACTGACGAGTGCGACATGTACGCGCAGTTATTGGCTACAAGATTACGAGAATATTCAAAACAAGAACGGCGTCAGATTATGCATCGCATTGATGGGCTACTTTTGGCAAATCCACCACAACAATTGCAGCAATTTAACCGATACTCCAGATCTACACCATCGCCGATACATTCTATACCATCTTCCTCTAACTCTCCGAGTTATATACCAGACCGTCCTACTTCTCGTAACAACTATGTCTTGCGACCACAACATTCCCCGGTACAAATATCTATCCCGGACCGTCCTGCTTCGCATAACAGCTATGTCTCGCCATCACAACATTCCCCCGTACAAATATCTATCCCGGACCGTCCTGCTTCTCATTACAGCTATGTCTCGCCACCACAACATTCCCCCGTACAAATATCTATCCCGGACCGTCCTGCTTCTCATTACAGCTATGTCTCGCCACCACAACATTCCCCCGTACAAATATCTATCCCGAATACACATTCAGCAACTGCCACTATTGATACCGTTTTACCATCACAAAATTTCACTATCCTTTCTGACGAAATTACGCAGCCCTATGCTTCTCAAAGCATCATAGATACAGCGCTCATAAATGCTTTAAATGACAAATACAATTAATTTTACTAACTTTATCTATGTAAGTACTAAAGTATAAAAATAAGAATACTAAACTTACAACTATACTATATACGTTGGTGATACCTACAATGTAAGTTGATGATAGTAAATAAGGACTACGTTTAAGCTTAAAAATACGTAAGTTGATGATTACTGTATACGTTGGTGATACCTACAATGTAAGTTGATGATAGTAAATAAGGACTACGTTTAAGCTTAAAAATACGTAAGTTGATGATTACTGTATACGTTGGTGATACTACAGTGTAAGTTGATGAAAATAAATGAATACATACGTATAAGCTTAAAAATACGTAAGTTGATGATTATTCAGTGATGTTACTAAAAAAACATGCATAATTTAGGCTACATACATAATTTTAATAAATACATGATTGACTAATCAAGTACCTACTTTAATTTCTTACCTTTATCTGATCCTTTAGCACTGTGTTGATAGCATTACAGACATCTTGTACAATGATTGAGATGGCTGCACTGGAAACCTTGAATAAGTAGTGAAGGCTCCTGTAGCTGTCGCCAGTAGCTAAGAATCGTAACGTTATAGCTAAGCGCACTTTTGCTGGGATGGGTATTCTGAGTCTAGTCTTTTGCTTTTTAATCAAAGGTTCTACTTTGCTTAGCAGAAAATCAAAATCATTTGGTGACATTCGGCAAAAATTCTGAAACTCGCCAGAATCTTCATTCAGCATTTCTTGAAACATTTGTTCCATACTTTGCCTGAAATTTAAAAGAGAAGCATTAAAAATAACTATACTACATATTGCATAATGCGATTCAGGGAGAAGCAGAAGCTCCGTAGGCATTAACACACTTACAGGGTTCTATTGCGATGAATCGATATCATCCACCATCTTCTTGGGCGCCACCGCCGTTTCTTTACTACTTTCCTTTTATTTAAATTAGTGACGTAGCAGTATAAGCCCAGTACGCACAAACTTGTTGCTGCTAAAACTTCGACGTCCTCCATTGTTGCTAGCTCAAAGACGACTGAACTCGGCACGCGAGTGTAAACAGGCAACTCATTTACCATCGATCAACACGAGCCTCGCACGAGGGACGAGGCGAGGGACGAAGCGCGAGTGTAAATCCCGTATCAGGACTTGTGGGAATCTGAAAAAATATTTTTTTTTTTCAGGCAGTCATTGGAGAACAGACAGAAGAAGAAAGGGAAACTCCAAGTGATGCTAAAAGCAACACAGAAACAAAGGACATGAATATAAACATACCTGTACAGAGGAGACGTTCAGTTAAACCACCTGAGTTAGAAAAAGCAGATAAGGAAATGTCAAAGGCTTTTAATACGTTAAACCAGGCTATTCTCAATAAAGACCAACAAAATAAAATAGAGGACGACTGCGATTTGTTTGGGAGGCTTCTTGCTAACAAACTCAGAAAATATTCAGATAATGAGAGACAAGAAATAATGTACGATATTGACTATTAAAACGGCGTCGCAATTGTAGTCCTCAGTACGTGTCTTCACCTTCTCAAATCATTATAAGTAAATGTCCGTCTTCTAGCCACCAGCTATTCTTGTCCATCACCGTCGTCACCTTGGATCAATCGCCCCTCATAATTAACGTCTTCAAATCATTCTTATATAATTACTTCTCCTATACAAAGCCCATCACCTATTCCACCTACTGAACTCCCTAATGCCTCATACACACAAGAAGTAGTTTATCAATCTCGCAACAGAATCCATACACCTGTCCCTACGATCCATATACCTGAGGGATCTATGCAAATAATTTCTGACGAATTGTATTCTCAGACACAGTCAGTCTGAAAATATTTTGGCTGATGCTTATGCAAGAGCTTTAAATAACGATTGTAAAATAACCAATTAAAAAAATATAGTGGGGCAATAATTATGGATTAAAAAGTTTTATTAACTCACCTTAATCGTGTCCTTTAGCACTTGGTTCAGAGCAAAACATACTTCAGGAATAATGTTCCGACGATGCGCTCCGATCTATTGGACCTCAGCCGGCCAATCAGAGCGCAGTACCGACGTCGTATGACACGAATTAGCATGCACAAAGTCTCTCTAATTTAAATGTTGAAAATAATATTGATGTTGTGTTGTTTTTGTTTACTTTTGTTAGTTAGGACGTGTGCAATTATAAATTAGTGGAATGAGCAACCTACGTTCGTCTAAGATTTTGAAATTAGTGTTAGATAAACCCAATCCAAACAGCGAAGTAATTAAGCCCGTCACAGACTTAGCTATAATATATATTAATATTTTTATGGCTAGGCATATTACTATATATTTTCTATACTAATTTTCGCGTGACCGCACAATCAGCTACCTATAATATATATTTCTGTGACGTCACCAAGCGATACCGTAATATACATTATTACATATTACTATATATTATGGTATAGCAAGACATATTCCGACATATTTTGAATGTACAGCGTGTTTCGATCCCCGCACACCTTTCCGCTTTGCCTCGCGCGCCCGCGTCTTGCTGCCCCTGGCCTCCTCCGCCTGCAGTTTCTTTTCATTCACCAAAGAACGTGCACGTCATTTTAATTATAATGGAGCATTTGATTGAAAGTGTACGAAAACGTCCCTGTTTATGGCAACTTGATTTGAAAGAGTATAAGGACAACGAATTAAAAGAAGCAGCGTGGGAAGAAGTATTTAATGAGTGTGATTTTCCAAGTGGTAAGTAAAGTAAAACATTTTTTTTCTTATATATTACGTTCCAATTACGCCTGATTTGATTTAGCCTCTCCGTAATTCGTGTTGACTGCCATGGGACTGCTCCCACTGTATTAAAATAATTACAAAATTCTTCTCGAATAAAGAAACAGTCGTTTGCAAAACTGGCATTTTGCGTATCTGACATTGGGCGTGTAACGTTATTTAAATTGTCAGGTAAACTGAGCAACTGATGCTCGCTGTCAATTCGGACACTGCGATGATTTTGAATGTTGAAATAACCAATGGTATTGTCTATACAATAGTTGTGTAAAACACAAGTGGCCTTAACTATTTTGTCTACAATATCAATTTTGCATTCAAATGGTCTCTTAAAGACTCTCCAACGAGTAGATAATATACCAAATGCATTTTCCACGACTCTGCGCGCTCTACTGAGTCTATAATTATAAATTTTACGACTTTTAGTTAAGTGACCCTTTGGATATGCTCTCATTAAATTTGTCATCAACGCAAAGGCTTCATCGCCCACAAAAACGTATGGCATATTTATACCGCCCGAAGCTAAGGGTTCTTCATCAGGAAATTGTAATTCATTAGTTAACATTTTCCTTCCCAAGACACTGTCTGCAAATATCCACCATCACTAAATCGTCCTTTTGAGCCAACATCTATTATCCTGAACTTACGGGTTGCGTCAGCTACCGCTAACAACACAATAGAAAATGTGTTTTTGTATGCCATCTATAGCACCGCAACAGTGGTCAAACTGGCACGTTTCTTTAAAACCTGAAGCAATATCCTTCCATTCTTCTTTTGTAGGTTCTGCGAGAACTTTAGGCTGAAGGTGCTTCCACAAAGAATCACACACTTCATCCACTATATTAGACACAGTAGATTCTCCAATTCTATAACTGAAGCCTATGGTTCTAAATGAATCCCCAGTTGAAAGATACCTGAAATTTCATTTATTATCAATTATTTTGTTTGTTTCAGTGGCAGAAATAAAAAATTTATGGAAGAAACTAAGAGACGGGCACCGTCAAGCGTTAAATGCTAAAAAAAAAACTACGGGACAAGCAGCGGATTCTAAACCAATATGGAAATACGAACATTTGATGGAGTTTTTAATTCCAAACATGAAAAATAGACATCAACATACAAACGTAGGAACTAGTTCCAGAAACACGACAGATACCCTGAACGATGATAGCTTAACAGGCGATGAGTCCATGGATTCTTTGAAGGAATTTAGAATTAAAAAAAACAAAACGATCCATTCTATCCTCGAAGATGAACAGAAAAGAAGGGAGAAAAGATCTGCCTAGAGAGACCACCTAAGAAGACAGTTAATGGAGAATGCTTCTTACCAGTCAAAAAATGAAACTAGTGCTATGGAAAAGTTTTTCTTGAGTATGTGCGATACCACATGCCAATTGCCGGAATATTTGCAAATGAGAATACAGCGCCAAATATTTAACATTGTAATGGAAGCCAAAGAGCAACATTTAATGAGATCAAACTACTCAGACAATTCTCCAGGTTGTTCAGTTTATAATTCACCGGTGGTACTCCTTTCAAACTACAAAACAGGAATCTACCTACTCTACGACCAGTTTCCGCACAATCATCTTACACCTCACCAACACCTGAAGTGTACAATATCCCTGACGCAATGCAAAGTCAAAATACAGATTCGGCAGAACAATCTCTGAATACACTCACATCAGAAACTGATTATACTATTCAACAACCTTCTTTGCCACCAGATTCTGCACAGTCATCTCACACCTCACCAACAGTTGAAGTGTACAATAGCCCTGACGCAATGCAAAGTCAAAATACTGATTCGGCAGAACAATTTCTGAATATTCGTAATTACGTCCAGGATTTTAATTATTAAAATGATTTTGTTTTCTTAACTTTAAAAGTAAAATTAGTTTTGATTAGAAAATAAAAGATTTATACCTACTGTGTTGTATTAATTTTCTTCTTACCTTAAACACACAGCCAGACGTTCTTCAGAACTAATACTTTAGCGCAAAATCGTATTTTTCTTTTTTATGTCATTTTTTATCAATTCATGTAGCTCTAGAAATGACGATCTTGAACTTCTAAAATATTGGGCAAATTTTTTTGAGGATAACTCGCGGTATAAATTAAATTCGCCACGAGTTTGTTTATTTCTTATATGTGATTCGATCTATTTGGTTCTAGTTTTTGTGCCTGACCGGGCAACTAACATATCGAAAGCAGCGGCGTTATCGTCTTCTGAAGAACTGTCTATTAAGTCCATTAACAATGTACTTGTTGAATTCATAATTATTGTTAGTATTTTGAAATAAGAACACCCTTAATTACAAAATACGTGCGAACACTATGACGACCATCAATTAAATGAAGGCAAAATATATATTTCTCAGTGTGTGGTAGCTTGCTATAATATATATTATAGTACGGTATATTAATATATATTATAGCTAAGTCTGTGACGGGCTTAACGGCCGACGAAAATTTTGGAAATGGTAAGTTTTACTCTATTTTCTTACATTATTATATAATTCACTTGTTTATATGTGAGATACCATCATACGAATAAATTATATTAATAAGTGTTAGTGTTTAATAGACCTCGACAAAAAAAATGTAGCCCCGGTGCATAACGTCGGAAGGTCTATGTAACGACTATATGCGTCGGATTCAATCGCTAGCAGTGGTCAGTTAAGACTTTATACTACGCAAAAAATTTATTCTAGGAGTCGTAACTTACACTTACGACCATATGCGTGGTTGTAGTATAAAGATAAATAAACGTATAAAGACGGATCACAGACATAAGACTTGATGCTTTATTATATAATGAAGATACGATTATCTGCTATTGTAACTAAAATATCACTAAAATTGAACTTTTAATTCTATTTATAACTGCTTATGTATTTTTCTCTAGGTTTTTAACTAATTGGACTTCAATATTTTCAGAATCACCGGTGCCACTTGAAGCTGAAGACCAGTGGAATCTGTACAAGACGATGTTTGGGCACTCTTTTAATAAAAGTAGCAGTGATATTGGCAACAGTTTTGTAACAAGTATTCACGAGGTAACGTCTAATACGGAAGCAAAATCCTCACTGTCGTCTGCTATGCCAAATGAAAAAACTATAAGATGTATGGATTCAGAGCTATGTGCTGAAGAGTTTTCTCACGAATCAGCTGATATAATAGAACCTTCTTTAACACCAATGCCCTCCCCGAATAACGATTTTTTCGAGTACAGTGTGGCCATTTCAACTCCGTTATTTAGAAACTCATCTATTTGTGATGATAATAATTATGGTTCAACTAGTAGTGTTAGTAGAGGCAATACACCACAGCTTAGTAACGCTTCGAGTCAGGATTCTTCTGTATGTTCGTCAAATGAAAGTACACCGTCAGGCAGAGTTGGAAGAAAGCGTCACCGTCGCCGTGATGAGTGGAAAGACGTAAAAAGAAAATGTTTAAAAAATTTAGGGAAAGCCTATTTAAGCAGAAATGGAGTTCAAAGAGATGGAAAGATTTTGAAACAACCATGTCCGACTTAAATGCTTTACAAAATTTAATGCACAAGAACGGGAACGTATATTTTGTTCTTTTTGGCAAATTGGAGATCACTGTCGGCAATGGGATTACATCGTCAATCATACCGAAGTAGGCGACACTAAGTAGGTATCCTTCTACTTCTAGACGTAAGAAATCCATTAAGTATTGCTTGCCTCTTATTGAACCAAACTCTGACATACCTATTAGATTGTTTGTCTGCAAAACGATGTTCCTAAACACACTTTCTGTAGGGAAGAGAACTGTTCAAACAGCATTGGCAAAATGGAGTTCAGGTGGTGGGTCTGTTTCTCCTGATCGGCGTGGTGGTACCAGAACTGTTGTCATTGACGACGAAATGAAACAGAGTGTTTTAAGGCATGTCAAAACGTTCCAGCCTATTGAATCTCATTATGTGCGTAAGGACACTACTAAAATTTACTTAGAGTGACCTAACATTTACAAAAATGTTTTCATTATACAATGAGTGGTGTACGATTGAAAATATAACTAAAAAAGCAATGACAGTAAGACAGTATCGAGATATCATAAATCAAAATTTGAATACATCATTTCACAAACCGAAAAAAGACATCTGCAATGAGTGCCATATATATTATAACAAGAACTTCACATGCGAAACAAGACTAAAGCGAGATAAGTGAAGGCAAATGATAAAAAGGAAGCTCTGGAAAGCAAAGGAAAAATAGTTACGGCGTGTTTTGATTTCCAAAAAATTTTAAATTGTCCCCATGGCAATGTCGGTTTATTTTATTATAAAAGAAAATTGTCAATTTATAATTTTACTGTATTTGATCTAGCTAGTCAAGAAGGTTATTGTTACATGTGGTCCGAGATTAATGGCAAACATGGGGCGTGTGAAGTAGCAAGTTGCTTGTCTAAATTTATTGAAACTAAAGTTAGTCAAGGTGCCAAAGAATTCAGGTTTTGGTCCGATAACTGTGCCGGCCAAAATAGAAACCGTATTGTGTTTGCATGTTATACCTATGTAGCAAAAAAGTATGGTATAACGATAGGTTTTTAGAGCGCGGGCACATACAAAATGAAGCCGACTCAGTTCATGCTTTGATTGAGAGAAATGCAAAAAATAAACTTATATATACTCCTGCACAGTGGTTTGCCTTAGTTAGATGGTCAAAAGTTAACCCCCCAAATTATAATGTAATTGAAATGAGTGTTACAGATTTTTACAATTATAAAATTTTGCTAGACGGTAGAAATTGGGCTAAAAATACTAAAAACCAAAAAATATCATGGAACAAGATTAGAGAAGTTCAGGTAGTGTCCAACGAACCCTATATTTTGAACTATCGTTATAATTTTGAAGAAGAAAATAACATTATGAGTTTAATAACCAAAAAAAATTATTCATTATTCACTCTGATCATTTACCTATTACATTAGCAAAGTTTAATGATTTATTTAGTCTTTGTCAAGGACGTATAATCAAGAGTACC
This sequence comes from Pieris macdunnoughi, assembly GCA_905332375.1. NCBI lineage: Eukaryota > Metazoa > Arthropoda > Insecta > Lepidoptera > Pieridae > Pieris > Pieris macdunnoughi. The sequence goes on along the minus strand of CAJOBZ010000070.1, from coordinate 956,855 downwards.
ATAGTTTTTATCAACAGTTGTCACACAGCGGCAATGTTGCAGAACAGAACAGTAGTGGTTCCTCTGAATAACCGTCAATTACATCACTGCTATTCTATCATAAATCTAAAGGTCTATTATGTATAAGATGATTCAATATCTAATTTAAAGTAATTTTCATTTTATTTTGAAGATTTAAATATTTTTTGTTTCCTTTAACTTCTAAGTTTTAATTTTATTAGTGAAGCTATGTTATTTTTTTATTAAACGTTTATTATACTGTTCATGGTGATGAAAGAAGACTGCATTATGTTCCTATACTTATAGATATTTTAATAAAACTAGCTGTTTTAGCCTACACTTTTTGTAAAAGTGGTCGTATGTGGTGGTGGTACTTCATGAATAAAATCATGAAGTACCACCACCACATACGACCACTTTTTCGAGATACCTATATGGCAGTTTACACGTAGCATAATGTCGTAATTCAAACATACGACTTTATTCGCGTTGTTTATAACAACCTGATTAAAAGCATAAAGTCGTAACATTAAGATACGACGTTTCTCTAGTGAGTATAAGGTCGTATGTAACTAAAATTAGTAATTTTGCATAAATATAATTTTTTATAGCATCCAGCTTTGAGAGCAATGTTTTGTAACTAATAATTAATCGCATAGTGCAAAAATATCGGTTAAAAATGTTTAACAAATTAAGTTTATCATTAACGTACACAAAAATTGCTCTCCTGCAAAAAATGCTTTTTTTCCCTTACGACTTTATGCGTGGGAGGCGTCGATATTTAGTTGTTTTGCGAAAACAACCTACTAAATATTTTTAATAAACCATCTAGGATCTATTATGGCGATGAAAGTGGATTCCAATTATGTCCAAAAACGAGTTAAGAGCTAGCAGCGAAAGGAACCCAAAATGTATATAAAGTTGATCAACGTAATGGCAAGGAGTCAGTATCAATAACACTTTTTCCGCTGATGATACCGCGTGTCCACCAATGGACAAGAATCAAAGAATACCTCAAAAAATTGCAGACGGAAATCCCTAAATGAAAGAATGGGTATGTGTAGATGTGAAAATAGATGGATGACATCCGAACTATTCTTCGAATACATAGCAAACATATTTCACCCTCATCTGATTTCCAAAGGCGTGCAATTTCCTGTCATATAATTTTTAGATGGACATACAACTCATCTTACTTATGTTGTAAGAAAGCTGTGCAAAGAGATGGGAAAGACCCTGTAAAGTTATATAGCATTTAGAAAACGGCGAACCAATTATAAAAGTGAATTTTGCATGTGTTCTGGAACTAGCATTACAGAAGTGTATAAAACCAGATACTCTGATTAGTGGGTTTCGTTGTTGTGGTTTAGTACCATTCGATCCTAAAGCAGTAGACTATTCCATGTGCCTCAGTGGAATAAACAATAATAATAACAGCAACAACCTGAAAAAAATCTTCAAACTTTGGCGAAATTTAAAGACTTGGTTGGACCATCTAAAGGGTCTTTCAATAGGGACTTCCGAACTTTTACAGTTGATAGCGGCCATCTTGTTGACAGCTGTAACTTGGAAGGACAATAAAGCTGTCATTTTCCTATCTTCATATGTTGGAGCAGAACCTGTCTCCCAAGTAGAAAGGTTTGACAAAGCGAATAAGACTAGGTCAAGATTTCTTACCCACATATTATACAGGAATACAATGCCCATATGGGCGGAGTGGACCTCATGGACAGCTTCATTGCTTCTTCAGGTACCTACGTATCTTCTATCACTTATTGGACAGTAATAAATTCTTGGCTGGTTTATAAATATAGGAAAAGAAATTAAGCTCCATCATCAATTCTGAATTATTGTCACTATAGACTGGAACTAGCTGAGGTTTTAGCCAATGTCAGTAATGCAGCTGTACTCTGTAACAAACGAGGAAGGCCCCGCACCAGTTCCAATGTTGAAATGGAAATTAAAGCCAAAAAAAGGCGAGGGCCTGTTCAACATGTTCCACATAAGGACTGATAATGTTGGTCACTGGCCCGACTGGTGCAAAATGCCTAGGTGTAAGGGATACACACGAACAAGGTGTGAGAAGTGTAGAGTAGCCCTTTGCCTTACTAAATCCAAGCATTGTTTCAAAGAGTTCTATATGTAATTAATGTCTAGTAAATGCATGATGTTGTATATCTGACACAAAAGGTTTTTTTATAAAATAGTATAAAAATAATATATTTTTTTATTTCTTTCTATGTCTCCCTGCATTAGAATGTACAAGTCTAAAAGATATATTTTTTCAAGAGGTATAAATCATGCATTTAAGGGTTAGTTGTTTCAAACAGCCTTTTGGGATTTTTTTTGACTTTGCCAAAAACACCTGAAAGGAAATGTAAAAGAAACACCGTAAGAATGCCATTTGCAATAACGTCTGTCAAATATAGAGCAATGTTTAAAGAACAAATGTTGAAATAGGCGGGCGCCTTTTTTTGGCTAAACTTTTTAAAATTAAATTAATTTGATATTACAGGATCAGTTAAGTTGTAAAGTGTATATATTAGTACATAGTTATTGTTGATTATTTATAGTTTTAGTTTGTTTTCTTCGCCTGGTAAGTAATTTCATTGTATTATATGTAATTAGGATTTTTCTCTTGGCTTCCATGTTGGAGCCCGATGACCCTGGAGGGACTCCCTCCAGGTGTCTCATGTAGTCACAATCGATGCGTCGGGAATGGAAAAGGAAGGTTTAATTATAGATACAGACTGCTCGGAAAGCACGAAATCGGTTAAAAGAAAGAGAATCTCTGTTAGAAACCAAAAGAAGAGAAGTAATCACAGACGGGTCTATCAGATTGCCAACTTTCTCATAATAATTTAAAAGATAATCTTATTCCTAAAGTGCTTGAGTCTGATGATAAAGCACTGAAATCCACCATAATGAGGCTGCTCACTCTAATAATATTTCAAGTAACACTAGCGCTGCTAGGTCTCTTGAAGCTGGATCTATTCACCCAGTACAATTTGGATTTTTTCTTAAAAAAAGTTTTGTAAAAAGCATTGTACAAGGAAGCATCAAAAAAATTTTAAGGAACATGTTGCCCTTAAAATTTAAAACATTTGAGTATGATAACACATTTTTAAACCACAAATCTCTTGACGTTAATAAATACACAACTTTTATTCTTGCCTTCACTATCACCCGCATGGGAATTGTGAGAGGTGTTTCATTAGACTGGGACAAGAAAAACATAACGGAAAATATTGAGCTACCGCAGAACTGTGGAAGCAATTTAAATGTTCGGAGACTAAACATATTGTTTTTGATGTTATTTTGTGTGTTTATGTGTGTATGTTTTCGTATGTAATTAATGTTTTGTCTAAGTCTATGTCTAAACAGAAAGGTATATGAAGGCGTGACTCCCAAGTTCATTCCAACTGAGACTGTAGTTTTAACCTTTGATGGGAAGGTGTTACCTCCCAGGGTCTTTTAAAGTTTAAACTCCCTACCTCTAGAGCTTTATATTTTCCCCACACTGCAATGCTTTAATTGCTGGCGTTATGGTCACACCAAAATGCAATGCAGAGGCACTCCAAGGAGTTATAAATGTGGTGACAACCTTTCAAGTATAAGCTGCAAGACTGAAAGAGATGATGCTGTGTGTATCTTATGTTCTGGTTCCCATTTTGCAACAGACAAAATGTGCCCAGAGTACGCTTGGCAAAAAGCTATCAAAGAAACAATGGCTAGAAACTCTAAATCATATTCAGAAGCCAGTAAAATCCACCAACTAGTTTCGAAATCTTATGCAGACATTGTTGCTTCTGATTCATCAGCCCCTTTTGGTCCGAATATTACTTATTCCAGCCCCTATAATTTAACAAGCCCTTCTAAGACTCCCATACAGTCATTGAGGAAAACAGTATTCATGAAACCCAAAGCTCGTCCCAGAAATTCTAGTAAAGGATATGATCAAAAAGCGCATGCAGAGCTTATCCAAGATTACAGCAACATTCCTTCCTTTTCGACAGGATGTCTCAAAAATTACAATGATTTGTCAGAAATAATAACAAAGGATCTCATCATCCAAATGACTCCTGCCTTTCTTATTTTCTCAGTTTAATTAATTCAATCTTAACATCAGGTAATATTCCTCCATCATGGAAAATCCATAAAGTTATTCCAATACATAAGCCCAACAAACAGATTAATGATCCATCATCATACAGACCAATTGCATTAGCTTAGTTATTTTCAAAATAACTGAAGTTCTAAAACTTAAAAATAGACTAGAATGGTTTATTGAGAGTAAAGGGTTACTATCCCCAAACCAGTTTGGATTTAGTTTAGTTTATGAGTTCTTCCCTCGTTTTCTCTTTCTAATTGCCTAAGATGTGACCCAAAAGCCTGGCTAAACGAGTGGGCTACTGACGGGTAATTTCGTTAAAGAGTTCAGGTCCTTGTGTCTGCAAAAAGTGAACTACGCGCAAATTCCCCACGAAGTTATTAACTCGACGTTAAAAAAGTTTATATCATAAATTATGTCATGCGTCGTTCGTGGTTGCGTTTACGCTTAGTAAAATGGTTAAGCGGAGAACTTATGGTCCAAATCGTGTTTTTCTGTATGAGTGAAAACAAGCGCGCACTGCAGAAACTAACCCTAACTTAACGATAGAAAATCTGGTCTCGTTTTTAGCCGCATCTATTAAGTCTACCCACAAATTCGAAAATCGCAACCCTAATGCCTTGATCACACGTACCGAGCAAACCGGCGAGACAGTACTCTTGGTCGAGTACTCGGTACGTATAAACATAGCGCCGAGTGCACGGCCGAGCGCTCGACCGAAAAAAATTGTGAGACAATAGCTCGGCCGCCGTTCTACTTACTACTAGACCGAGTAACTACCCTCCCGCTTCCCCTCACTGTCTCGCTCACTCACTCGGCAGGTTTGAACGTACACTGTCTCGCCGCTCGCCACTCGGCCACATGACACACTGGACTGGGGACACTTGATCCCCTATTTTTATTTTTTTTTGTTATTTTTTTTTATTTTTTGCCGTCGTTGAATGTATTATACTTATCAGTTTAGAATTTCAATATTTATCAAAAATTCTAAAGAGGCCAATTTATTTTTATATTTCCGGTCATAAATTAATAAATAATCAACTCTTCCTGATATAATATCAGGGAGAGTAGTTTTCGGCCCAAATATCATGAAAAAATACCAGTTCACCAAACATTTGGGAGATTTCTACTGTTGTTATCGATGAAAATATCTATAACATTGTTAAAATATGTCCCCTAGGGATAATTTTTTATATTTCCTAATGAAAATTTCTAATAAGTAATTTTCTAAGGAATGAGTAACTTTGTATATTTTCTAAGTATCTTTTTACGATCCATCTTGTCCGAATTGTAGTCTCAATAGAGCGCTCGGCCGAGCACTCGGCGCTATGTTTATACGTACCGAGTACTCGACCGAGAGTACTGTCTCGCCGGTTTGCTCGGTACGTGTGATCAAGGCATTAGCGACAACAGTGTTTACTTGCGCTCCGCGTCCTAAAAGTCCTTAAAATTTACAGAATCAGTGACTAAATACCTAGAAGATAACCTTGACTTAAAACACTATAATACTAGGCGATATTAATGTAAACATTTTAGATGAATCTACTGACACGGACGGTAATGACTATCTAACACACCTTTCAGGATTAGGGTTGATTCCAGGACACTGCTTACCAACCAGAGACAAATACTGTTTAGATCATGCTATGCTTAACTTTGACCCTAAATGTTTTTTCTGCAAAAGTGGCCGTTCTAAAAACCACCGTTACTGATCACTCATCTGTGTTCTTATATATACACAAACACACGACTTCAACCAAAGTTAGTAAATATAATACCATAACCGACTATGATAGTGCGCTATCCACCCCGACGCAAACCGACCTCTCTCATCTATTAACCACATAGATGATCCCAATAATTTAACGCAAAAACTTACTGATATTATTACATAGATTCTTAAGGCTAACACTTAAACAAAAACTATCCCAAAAACCAAGCGTTGTATTAAGCCCTGGATTACACCCGGTGTTCTGAAATGCATAAGACACAGGAAGAAACTCCAATCCCAACTCAAAACAGACTCCCAAAACGAAATCTTCCAGCTAACATACAGACGTTACCGTAACTACTGCAACAATTTAATTAAAAAGCTGAAGCGAAAATATATTCTAAACAAAACAAAAAGCAATAACCCAGAGCTTATGCAAATAAAGCCATATAAATAACTATTTTGCAAGTATAGGTCAAATAATAGCAAATGAACTTCCATACACCCCTAGTAACTTCGGCTCCCACTCTAGCAATAAGACGCAATTAACATCAATAGGAATTGTTGACACAGAACCCAGTGAAATATCTTCCATAATAAAAAACCTTAAATCAGAATGTGCAACTGGAATAGTCAAAAATATAGTCTTTAACATATACACTATCTAATTATATCCAATATCTAAGTAAAATGTAATCGCGAACAGATGTTTAATAAAAGCAATTGAATGGAATTTGTAGTACCCTAAGTAACAAGCAGAAGGACCTACCTATCCAATACACGCGCAATCTTCACAAGCCCAGCGCCATACAGAAGTTTAGTACCAAAAGTTGTTCATAGATGGCGCTGGGATCGAAATAAATCGCGCTATCGTTTGTTCGACGTAGAATCCGTATAAGCCTAATGTAAAATTTCACTCTTTGACTAATGTTAGGAGCAAGTATTGTACTTGGTTGGCTGCCTTCAAGCAATTGATCACCTACCACTGCAATCCTCGCAAATAAAATCACTACTCAAGTGGTAGTACGGTGTCTCTGTCGAAACGCCTGCTGGTGCTTGAGCGGTGCTTAAGTTCAAAGTACTGTATGTCAAATATTGCTATATAATCAAATAAATATCTCCGAGTTTGAACCACGTCGTTTCCTTTCGCCAAATAAGTGACCTGTCCCATACCTTTATATACTGCTCAAAACAATTAGCGGAACAAGATTTTTCTCCTTTCTATTGCTTAAACTAAAATTAGATTTAAATTAACTTGTACGCAATTTTTTACCTTGTTAATTTGTTAATTACTACAATTAATAAAAAAATTCAATTTGTATTTTTTTTATTAAAAAAAATTAAAATGTGCATTGTAGACGAAAAACTAATTGGTGATAAAAAAGGTCCATCAAAGAAATATTCTTATATCGTTTGAATATTCGTCTTTAGTGACTTTCAGTAACGTGTGTGGCCTCCATGAGCCCTAATCACGGCTTGACAACGACGCGGCATGCTTCGTATGATCCTCCGAATATCTTCTTGTGGAATTCGCTTCCATTCTTCAATCAACGCTTCAGTGAGCTGCTGCAGTGTTTGAGGTGCAATCGGACGCTTCCGGATGCGCCTGTCAAGCAAGTCCCAAATGTGTTCAATTGGATTTAGGTCAGGGCTCATGGAAGGCCACTCCATTACACGGATTTCCTGCTGTCGATGGAACGTGCTGAGTTACTAGCTTCAAGATTAAAAGAAAAAAAATGCCTTTCTTCAGACATTCGAGTGTGTACATATCGTACGAGAGAACAAAACTTATTGCAGTTCTTTTCATCTAAAGAAATAGTTGTATATTGCTGTATTGTCAGTGGTGTGCTGACATTCATGAGTTTGCCGTTTTATCAGTCCAATGAAAACTACTACAATAAATAAATAAACGAAGTATGAAAGCAGTTCTCCTAAAATGTGTAAAGAAATGTTATAAATTAACCCTTGGTTTCAAGAGAAAAAATCATTCTTCACAAAAGTTTCCTGGTTTAAGTACTGAAAAACTAAAAGCAGGTTTCTTTGATGAAAATACGTCAATTGATAAAAGATACCACAAAATTTGAGACTTCTATGAATGATGTAGTACGGCTTGCGTGGAAATCTTTTGTAGCAGTTGTATAGAATTTTCTCGGAAATCATAAGGCTGTGACAACTATGTAAAATTAGTAGAAGATATGCTGGTTCGATTCAACGATTTAGGCTGTAATATAAGTATGAAGTTTTCACTATCTCAACAGTAATCTAGATCAATTCCAACACAATTTAGGAGACCTAAGCGAAGAACAAGGAGAACGAGATTACCGAGACATAAAAACAATGGAGAACAGATACCAAGGAAGATGGGACACTCATATGATGGCCGACTACTGTAAGGGAATCATGCGAGATTGCCCAAGTCAATTTAATTCGAGAAAATCGCTCAAAAGACAATTTCTTGATGTTTAATGCCATAAAAATATATATTTTTTGTAAAAAATGTTTTTTTTATGTATCTCGAAAACTAGAGCTGATAGAAAAAAACTAATTACATTTTTGATTTCACCATGTAAGACATGCTTATAATCAGGTCTAAAATCCCCGGCACCAAAATGGTTGTAGGCCAGTGTTATTAAAAATACCTCGACAAAAATGTAATGGTTATATTTCTGGGATAGGAAATACAGAAAACAATTGCAAGGGCAAAATCTCGATCAAGTGTTTATCGTTAGTCAATGATTATACCTTTAACACGGATGTATTTATTATGAAAAAACTTGTAAGAAATTTACCGAGCTATACCCTGCCAAAACCAAATTGGCCTGAGCTTAATCATATAAAATTAGCTGATTCAGAATTTTATAAAAGTAGCCCTATTGATATCTTATTCGGCGCTGATGTTTATTCTGATATTATCTTGGACGGTATTTGTAGATTTCAAGAAAGGTTTTCGATTGCGCAAGAAACGCAGTTGGGATGGATAATAACCGGTAATTATAAAACCTATCAGTGTAATATAATCCTTAATAACGATATCCAAAGGTTTTGGGAAGTGGAAGATATTCATGAACCCTTAAATATGTCACAGGAAGATCAAAATTATATAGAGTTTTTTCAGAATACAACCTCAAGACGTGACGACGGCAGTTACGTTGTGAAAATACCTTTTAAAGAAAATCTCGAGGAAAAATTGGGCGAATCGAAGTCAAAGTCTATCGCTCAATTTATTCAATTGGAAAAAATTTAATTAAAAACCCTTATTTAGCTCGTGATTATAAATTATTTATATCGGAATACAGAGAGCTCGGACACATGATACCCGTTGTGTCACGCGCCGACGTAGAGTCGAGTTGCTACTTATCGCACCATTGTGTACAACGAGCGGAATCATCAACTACGAAATTGCGAGTTGTTTTTAATGCTTCTTCGAAAACTTCGAGTGGATTTAGCCTCAATGATCTTGTGTGTAGGGGGCCAAATCTACAACAAGACCTTCAAACACTAATCTTAAAATGGCGACAATTTAAATATGGTTTTACAGCCGACATAGAGAAAATGTTTCGCAATATTTGGCTTCATTCAGAACATTCCAACCGTTAGGTGAATTTCAACTAGCCACTGTAACTTATGGAACTAATGCCGCACCTTTCTTGGCCATGATGATCCTAAAAAGACTTGCAATCGATGAACGATCAAATTATCCTTACAGTATCGCACCTGCTGTGTTAGAAAGCTCATTTTACATGTAACAGATCGGCATGGGACTCACTCTGCACAAACAGCAATAGAGCTGAAGAACGATTTAATTAAACAACTTAAATCTGGAGGTTTCAATCATAGAAAATGGCGTTCAAAATTACCTCTCCTTTTAGAAGACATGAACGATTCCGAGAAAGATTGGCTGAGATGGGCTTTAGGGCGTGTTGTAGAGCTACATCCCGGAAGTGACGGGCTGGTAAGAGTCGTCACTCTTAAAACCAAGAACGGTTCTATTAAACGCTCAGTCGTTAAGTTATCCCTTCTACCTACAAATAATAATATAATAAAAAATAAAATAAAATAAAAAAGCCTTTTATTTCCAGTATTATATAAGTTTACACTTTTACAATTTATTTTTAGTGTTAGTTCATGTTATTAATCTATATTAGTTAAAAAATATATACATATATATTCCTTTTAAATACTTAATCTACTGGAACCCCAAGTTGGGTGTAGGCCTCCTCCAGTGACGCCCATTTATCTCTGTCCTCGGCCACTTCACTCCAATTTCGACCAGCTATCTCTTTAATGTCGTCTTCCCATCGCGTAATAGGTCTACCTTTTGTTCTTTTGCCTAGTGGGCCTTTCCAGAAAGTTACTTTTTTAGTCCATCTTTGGTCAGTTAGCCGGGCAACATGTCCTGCCCACTTCCATTTCAGTTTTTTTGCGTAGCTTAAAGCATTTGTTGCTTTGGTTATTTTTCTTATTTTAGTATGGCGTATTTTATCTGATTTTCTGATCTTTAGCATACTTCTTTCGAGTCCTCTCTGACAGACGATTATCTTTTTTCTTGTTTCAGCAGTGAATTTCCACGTTTGGCAACCATATGTCAAACAAGGCAAGAGGCTTGAATTCATGACTTTGGTTTTAATGTCTTGTGGTAGATCACCTTTAAAAATTTCCTTGAGACCCCAAAATTTGTTCCATGTTAATTTTATTCTTTTCTCTATTTCTGTATTTTTATTTTTTCTGTGAAAACTTATGGTTTTTCCCAGATAGACATAATCTTCAACGTATTCCAATGGTTTGTTATTGATTGTTATTGGTCTTTGAGAGCTGTTTGTCATGACCAGGGTTGGCAACACTGGTCGTAAACGTAAACACGTACAAAATTGAGCTCCGTAATTAAATAGTGAAAAGTGACAAAATACTGAACATACAACTACAATTCACCAATAAAGTTATAAGAAAAGTGCAAAGATAAGAAATACAGTTATAAAAACAGTGCGATTAAAAACTATATCGTAAAACAATCCCGAAACAACTTCTGATATCCCAGTAAAAAGTGAAAGTTCATAGTCCGCCATTACACAATTCAATCGTAATTCGCGTCTGACAACTGACATCTCATCTAGTACCAACCTACGCAGCAGTGCCGGGCAGTGTTGCAAGATTTAAAAAATTATTAAAAGGTGTTACAATTTATTAATTCCACTTTTTCCTAAAATGGATAAAAATATCGAAATGCTTTGGGAAAAATTAGAGGAAAAATTGAACCAACAAACTCTAACTATAACATCAGCTGTAACCACAAACGTTATGGAAGCGATAAATGATAAGATGGATTCAATTATTCAAGAAAACAAAAAATTAAAAACTCAGATTGCAAAACTTGAACAAAAACTAGATCAAATGGAAATAGATAAAAGAAAAAAGAATTTGGTATTTTTTGGAGTTGAAGAAAAGGGAAAAAGGAATCTGAACTGGTAGACTATATCAAAGAAATTATAACAGATACAGGTTTACATCTAGACAGCCAAGAAATAAGCAATGTTTACAGAATTGGAGCACAAACTAACAAGAATCGGCCAGTTGTCGTTTCCTTGTCGACAAATTGGAAAAAACATTTGATACTTAAAAATAAATCCAGCCTTCCATCTGGGACCTATGTAAAAGAAGACTACCCGAAACACATATTAGAAACCCGAAAGCAACTGCAACCAAAAGTAGAGGAAGAAAGAAACAAGGGTAACTTTGCATATATCAAATATGATAAGCTAATCGTTAAGAAACCAAATGATCAAGGCCGTGAAAAAAGGAAGCGGGAACAGAGTGGCTCGCCGATATCACCTACACAAAAGAGGTCAAACCCTAACAAAGCAACGATGCCAACTGCAACGAATACAAAGGATGTAATAAAACCTAATTTATTAAATTATATAGCAAGGGGAAGGTCTAGCTCACTTTCAGAGGTATCAAAAAACAACTAACTGCCCCCGACAACCGGAACAAAAACAATGCTAACTGTAGATCAACACCAACAAAGGACAACGAAAGAAAACATGCACCAACCACCCCAAGCCGGCTGGTCACCGTGGGGCTCAGCGACTACTACCCTCCATCCAACAGGATACATATGGCAACAAATATAGCAACACTTAACAGCAACACACAGTATGACCAAAACCCTCCAATGATCACACCAACGGAGCAGGGAAAAACCTTGCATAAAAACAAATTAATGATCGCAACATACAACGTCCGAACCCTCTCATCGTATGACCGTTTGCTCGAGTTTGAAGAGGCTATAAGAGATATTAAATACGATATCATCGGAATATCTGAAATGAGAAGACATGGAAATAAAATAGAAGAGTACGAAAATTTTATACTGTGCTACATAGGGCAAACCCCTGGCAAACATGGAGTTGGCTTCATTATAAATAAGTGTCTCAAAAAACACATAATAAGCTTCAATGGCATAACAGAGCGAGTGGCAACACTAAACATAAATATACAGGGACATAAAATATCCATTATACAAGTTTATGCACCAACAGAAGCGACAAGCGACCTTGATATAGAAGAATTTTACACTACAGTTGAGAAAGCCTTGGGCACAGCGCAAAAAACCATAATATTAATGGGTGACTTCAACGCCAAGCTTGGAACCCCCAAAGCTGACGAATATTTAGTTACTAAAAAACATGGATACGGCGAGAGAAACGAAAGAGGACAAAGACTAGTAAAGTTTGCGCTCCAACACAAATTAATGATAATAAACACATGTTTTAAAAAAATACAGAGCAAAAGATGGACCTGGCGATCTCCTAACGGACAATACAGAAACGAAATCGATTTTATCTTGTCTAACCAACATAGAATATTCCAAAACATCGAGACGCTCAATCTGAACTACAATTCCGATCATAGAATAGTCAGATCAACAATAACACTAAACAAACAAAAAATATCAAGAGCCAAGTTTACAAACAGCCAAAATAGCAAATTAAAGAGCGAAGAGGAAATAAGTAAGTTCAACGAAAACCTAATATCACAGCTATCTACAACTAGCTGCGAAAACACCACGGTACAATACTGCTACGACATTATAGAAAAGGCTATCACTTTTAGCTTGAAACAAGCTCGCCCAAAGAGAGAAGAAAATAAACAACATAAAATACTATCGGCAAGTACAGTAAGGCTACTAAAAAGAAGGAAGGAACTACAGAAAACTAAAAACAAATCACGAAGTCAGAAAAATGAATTGTCCGCAATATACAAAGTAGTCAATAAGTATATAAAAGCAGACTACAAAAGATATAGGAAAGACACAATAAAAGAACATCTACAAAGAAATGGAAGTACAAAGAAGGCCTATAAGAAGCTCAAAACTCAAAATGCATCATGGATAGAAGGACTGAGGAAAAAAGATACAGAAATGTACACTAGAGACGACATCATATCTACCGCAACAGAATTTTATAGACATCTTTACAGAAACAGAGACACGAAATCATTTAATCTTGTCACAGAAACAGATGCTACACCTAGAAATAACGTTAAACTCATAGACGCAACAGAAATAATTGAAGCAATAAAGAAACTGAAACTAGATAAAAGCCCTGGTTCAGATAATATTACGAACGAAACACTAAAAATTGGACACAAAACTCTAGCACTGCCGCTAGCGGAACTGTTTAACAAGATCTTGCATGAGTCGGAAACACCTTCCCAATGGTCCAAATCCAACATCATACTAATTTACAAAAAAGGCGACCCGAAGGATATCGGAAACTACCGACCAATCAGCTTGCTGCCGAGTCTATATAAACTTTTCTCCACAATTATAAACATAAGGATTAGAGACACATTGGAAAAAAAACAGCCAGTGGAGCAAGCAGGCTTCAGAAGGGGCTTTTCAACAGTCGACCACATCCATACCCTTGAGTTGATAATGGAAAAGTATCAGGAAAAACAAAGAACACTCTATATATCATTCATAGACTACCAAAAAGCCTTTGATACAGTAAGACATAACAGCATCTGGGAAAGCTTGAAAGAACAGGGAGTAGAGGAAATATATATAAAAATCATCAAATCCATATACAAAAACAATAAAGGTAAAATTAAGCTTGAAACATTAGGCCCTAGTTTTCCAATAGAACGAGGAGTAAGACAAGGGGACCCGCTGTCTCCAACAATATTCATAGCTGTTCTTGAGTCGATCATTAGCAAGCTAGATTGGAGTAAACAAGGTCTATACATAGACGGTACTTACTTGAGTCACCTGAGATTCGCGGATGACCTAGTACTGTTATCCGAGTCATCTTCCCAACTACAGAGCATGGTAGAAACCCTGAACCAAGCTAGTGGAAAAGTAGGCCTAGAGATGAACATTACAAAACTAAGACAAATAATAATAATCAATCTTTAAACCATTAGAAGGTCGATGAAAGACAGCCTAAAGCGAAGAATTTCAGCGGCATCTCTTTCTCTGCTACGGTTTTATCCCTAACATTATTTTTCCTCTCAATACTGAGTTCGTATTAAGCTCAGTATAGTTACACACCCCGTGAAAAGTGAAAGTGTTGTGAGTGAGTGTGAAATTAGGGAAAAAAGGCATTCTTATAATAATAATAAAAGTGTTTTCAAGAGTAATTTAAATTCAAAACGTCAATGCAGTGTAAGTGTAAATAAACAAGATCGAGCTTCCTCGCCGATCTTTCGAGTGTTTTCCCTTCCGGAATGAAATATAAGTGAATCTTTGTAGCTAATATGATAAATGTAATTCATTTTCTCACCCACAACTAATCATTACATATAGTAAACACTATATAAACATTTAATATTAAAATTTGTGTATCACCTTGTTAGTCTTAAGTTCATCCTCCATTTTACTAACCCTCATCTTTTCCTCCCCCGGGAACATGTACGATTTACAACCGTACAGGTATTTGCAATGTAAATAACACCATGCAATATGATTTGCTTGTGTGTTCATTTCCATTTATCTTATTTTATTCACTTAAGTTAGTCGGCATTCAGACCTCGTACCGGGCGCGACTCTTAATCTCATCTCACCCCACTAGTTTAGTCCACTGCTCATAAAATAAATAATTATCCCTTTAAATATCTTAATAATTTATCCCAACCCCGAACACTGAGGCTCTTCTGTCAATGTTTGTGGCTGAACATACTGCAGTTTTACCCATAGACCACCTTAGCTCACTGTGTGCAAAAGCTTTCGCAGACTCAAAAACAGTTTGCGAATTAAAACTTAGTCGTAGAAAGTGTGGTGAAATTATGAAAAATGTTCTGGCGCCACATTTTATATCAATCTTGAAACAGGATATTGGTGACAGTAAATATAGTCTAATATATAATTGATGAATCGACGGACACAACTGTACACAAGTACCTAGGTATTGTTATAAGGTATTTCAGTTCTTCAAAGAAGAAAATAACGTCTACGTTTTTAGCGTTGAGCCAATTAGAGACGTGCGATGCTAGCGGTATTGTAACTGCCATTATTAAAACAGTGCAGGATGAGATGGACTTGAAGATTGAACATTTAGTGGGACTGGGCACCGATAATGCCAGTGTTATGATCGGAATTAATAAAGGAGTTTATAAAATTTTAAAAGAAGAGTACGGTTTGCGACATCTGATTTTAGTCAAATGTTTTTGTCACGCTCCAATTGGCTGTTGCTCACGCGTCCGAAGAAACAATTCTGCGGAATATTGAATTTATCCTAAGTGAAACTTATAATTGGTTCTCCATGTCAGCCACTCGACGACAAGAATATGCAGATATTTTTGCAACCATTAATTGCGGTCAACAGCCATTAAAAATTTTATAGAAATGTGCTACTAGATAGGCTCTCAATTGAACCAGTTGTGCAAAGAATTCTTGATCAATGGCAAGAGCTGAAACTATTTTTTGAGATTGCCCGAACCAAAAACAATTGTTATACAGCTGTACAAAGTTACACAATTCGTACAAAGATCCTCAAAATAAAGTTTATTTAATGTACATCAAATCAATACTTGGTCAAGTACAATCTGCGCTAAAAGCGTTTGAAGGCGAAAATACTGATCCAAAAAAGCTGATACAAACTTTGATCAAATTGCTGGAATCACTTTGTGACCAAGTTGTGATCCCGGGAATTCGTCCTTCCTTCGATATTTTTGAAGGCAATGTGGTAAATTACTTGGACCCGTCGCCATACCTCGGCTACAGCTTTTAAAACGCCGTCGAATCCTTCACAGATTCGGAAAAACGGATATTAAGAAAACGTTGCATCGATTTTACAGTAAAACTAATAAAAAAATTGCAACAACGGCTTCCTGAGAATGTTAAAATTCTTAAAGATATGAATGTGATGAGTGTGACACAGGCTTTGAAATCGAACAAAGGCATCGTCGAGGTTATAAAGTTGGCAGAGCATTTTGGGCAGAATCCAGAAACCATTGATAAAATAGTTAACCAATGGAAAAGTATTAACAATAATAAATGGGAAAATGTAACTGACACATTGAAGTTTTGGGTAGAGGTATCTGAATATAAAGATGTAAACAACGAAAATCCCTATAATGAACTAGTTTCATTGGCATTTATATTACTATCATTGCCGCATTCTAACGCCGATGTTGAGAGGGTGTTCAGTACAATGAACATTTTAAAAAATAAACTGAGGAATAAAACACTTTGAATTCACTTCTTCATATCCGAACAGGGCTCAAAAACTTAAATAAAAATTGCCATAGATATGAAATTCCCCAAGGTCTTAAAAAAATTGGCAAAAAAATATGTACTCATTTAAATTGAAAAAGTGTGACAGCGAAGAACCTTCCACTTCCACGGCGGCTTCAGCGTCAGTACAACGAGAAGCAGAATCAGCAGTAGAGACAGACGATAGTGAAGATGATTGGATGTAGTTTTAAGCTTATCCCTGTTGTGACTGCTGATGCAACTACATTACATAAAAGCATTGTAGACTTTTTTGAACAATATGACATTCCATTTCGACAAAATCTCATAGGTTTTGCTTCTGATGGTGCGAGTGTTATGATGGGACGTCATCATTCAGTAATGACGCTATTAATAGCTGATATACCACAGTTATTTATAATAAAATGTATATGTCATTCGTTCTATTTGTGTGCGTCATACGCTTGCAACAAAATACCTCGTTTTATTGAAGAAGTTGTAAGGGAAATATATAATTATTTTTCTTCCAGTCCCAAAAGATCTGCTAAATTTAAAGAATTTCAATTATTCTGTAATTTAAAAATACATAAATTATTACATCCTTGTCAGACGAGGTGGCTGTCAGTACACGCCGCTATATCTAGAATTTAGGAGCAATATCAAGCCTTGAAATTATTTTTCATTAATGCGTCGCTAAATGACGATATTGCAACAGCTACAAATATATTAAACAAACTAAACGATCCATTAACATTACTCTTTCTTCAATTTTTAGCTTTTGTTTTACCTATTTTTAATAAATTAAATCGAGAAATGCAATCTGAATCAGCAAGAATACACATGTTGTATTCCCAAGTTTGTGTTAGTTTAAGAACTTTGTTCGATTGTTTTTTGAAAAAAGACTATTTAGAAAAAAATAATCTAGAAAACATTGATTATAAAAACCCACGTAATTTTCTAGCTATAAGAGATGTTTATTACGGAGCAAACGCCATTAATACTTTGCTTACTGACAAGAGATTAACGGCTGAACAAATTCATTTGTTCCAAACCAGATGTATTCAGTTCTTTATTAAAGCGTCCGATCAAATAACACAAAGATTTCCAATCAAAAATAATCCTCTAAAGGATTTGGGAGCTTTGTCTCCAGAAAACGTAAAAAAGGCGAACTGCCATCTATAGTTCCATTATGTAGGCAGTTCCCAAATTTAATGGACACTAATAATTACCAATGCATAGAACCCTTGCATAAAGCTATGAAAGTTTTTTATTATTTTTATTAACTTAACAATAATTAAATTTCTACTCTATATTATTGTATCAGTACAGATGTGACCTACCACATCTCACTATTTACAATTTAAACAGATAACCATTGTATTACAGCCATCGGCGGTAGTCGTCAAGAACGACAAGATTTCAAGAAGGGATTCAGTCAACTATACCATTGATAAGAAGAGATATTAAACCGAGACCACAAATCTATTTTTAATACAGTTTGGACAACTATGATTTTTATGTGAAAAATTGTATTACCGTATTTAAAATTATTCTGTACTTCATAACTTTTTTTGTATGCAATAATATTGTTATGTTATTATCCTCGCTCTTTTTGACTTCTCTAGAGTATCAATCTTCCTCTTCTTATTTCTAAGCTGCGTTTCTATGGGTTTGACAATATATCGACTTCGTGGTTTAGAAGTAAGTTATCTCCAGCATCGATATCAGAGTGTGTTTTTTGGGAAACGAGTTTCATCGTCTCTGGGCCTTGTCGACAGAGGAGTTTCTCAGGGATCTATTGGGACCCCTCTTATTTATCCTATATTCAGCAGACATAACTTTATGTATACAAAATTGTCACTATCACTTGTACGCTGATAACCTGCAAATATATCTTCCTGTTGATAGGGCTTGTGTCAATGACTGCACCCGAAAAATCTAATATTCTGTGGAGTAAAAGAGACCAAACAGGATACGAAAAATTACGAAGAACATTAATACGCTGTATTAAAAATAAAATGAAAATATTTTCCATTGAGCAATACGAAATGGAATTTATGAGAAGGCTTGACAAAAAGATAACAAAAGAGACCTTTAATAGTGTCCCTTCAATAAAAGAAATAATGGACTAATATTAATTACCATGTCTTGCATATGGCTGCCAGAAATGGATATACAACAACTACACCAAAAACAAAATACAAGTGTGCCAGAGAGCAATGGAAAGGAGTCTACATACAAAGACAACATCGGAAAAGAAATACAGAAATTAGGAAAACAACCAAAATAATGGACGCTTTAGAATATTCTCAAAAAAGGGATTGATGAAATAAAAAGAAAAGCTGGTGAAAACTGGATCACCAAAGCAAAAGATGTGGAGCAAAATTTTGTTTTTGATACTTTTTAATTTATTTATCATTTAAAATTTATATAATAACTAGCTAAAAAACCCGGCTTCGCCCGTGCATATGGAGTAGATATGAGATGACGTGGTAGAGTCGAAATAAAAAAATAAACTATGACGTAAAAAGTAAAAAAAAAGTTTATTGAAAACGTTTTCTCATTATTTACAATACTTGTTTATAAACAACATTTTTCATTTTATTGTCCGGAGTATATATACATAAATTTTTCGGATTTCCTACTCTTGAGCAAGCTACATATAGCTGACCGTGAGAGAAGCAGGATTCTTTGAGGTTAATGCCACAATATTTTAAAGTTTGTCCTTGCGCTTTGTTAATTGTAAAACTAAAGGCTAATTTTATTGGAAACTGCAGTCTTTTAAATTGAAATGGCAATTCCGAAGAGATCAGAGGTATTCTAGGTATAAATACTGTCTGTCCTTTGGTCTTTCCAGAAATAAGTTCAGCTTCAATGATATTATTCGATAGGTGTTTTACGATCATTCTAGTTCCATTACATAATTTTGGGGAGTTGAGATTTCTGAGTAGTATGATTGGAGTTCCAATTTTCAGACGAAGGCAGTGTAATGGCATTCCTGGTACTTGTAAAGAGTTAAGAAATTCAGTGGGGAAGTTGACACTTTCTTCAATGGATACCATCGTGTCGATCGATTTATATAATATTTTCTCTTCACCAGGTATTTTCTTTAGAATATTAAAATTGATATCGTCAACAATATTATTTTTAGTGGCCAATATTGCTCTTTGAAATAACCACTTTTTTTAATGTTTTGAGAACTAATTTGGATAACTAAAATTATGTCGCTTTAACTCCAAAATATAAGTTAGCTAATGACGTATAAATACACAAAATTTAATAACTTTATTATAGCAACAAATTAAATGTAAGACTATTGAAATTGGAATTTTAAATTTCGTGTCACTACTACACATGCTACAATTGCTCGCAACGCTTTTGGAAATGCAACCCAAACAATCGTTGTCCTGAATGAAGTTCAAATATTCGATAACAGATGGCGCCACTATACTTAATTTCCAAGTTGTAGGGTTGGAAAGTTCCTTATATCTTTAGAAACACGCCCTTTAGATTAAAACGGGAACTTTCTAGCTTCTGTAGCGGTAGCGTATGTAGTAAAGGCGCGAAATTTAAAAACCTAAATTTTTAAATATTTTGAGAACTAATTTGGATAACTAAAATTATGTCGCTTTAACTCCAAAATATACGTTAAATAATGACGTATAAATACACAAAATTTAACAACTTTATTATAGTAACAAATGAAATTTAAGATTTTATTGAAATTGGAATTTTAAATTTCGCGCCACTACTACACATGCTGCAATGGCTCACAACTATGGAGACTATACACTATGACTATTGGAGTGTATAGTCTCCATAGTTGTCTTGAACGAAGTTCAAATATTCGATAACAGATGGCGTCACTGCACTTAATTTCCAAGTTGAAGGGTCGGAAAGTCCCTTATATCTTTAAAAACATGCCCTTTAGATTAAAACGGGAACTTTCTTGTTCGAGGGGGGATAAAGGGCTATCACACCACATAAGTCCCTTTATCGTGTCGGGACTCCTTTTTAAGTTTTATCGGCACGCACATTTTATCGACTTAGTTTTATTATATATATAGATATAGATATAGATATAGATATAGATATAGATATAGATATAGATATAGATATAGATATAGATATAGATATAGATATAGATATAGATATAGATATAGATATAGATATAGATATAGATATAGATATAGATATGTATATTGAAATTATTAATTATGGTTGGAATTTAAATTTAAGGATTATAAATAGTAATATTGTATTTTTTTATGCATGCATGTAATAATTAATTATATGATATACTTGTTTAATATATGATTCATTATGGAAATAAAGAGGCTATAATAATATTTGAAAAAAACATATTCCAATGTCAGAAATTAAAACATTTAGTGATCTAATGATAAAAGCTCGTAATTTTCAATGGTTACAGAAACAGGAAGACGGAGGAAAATCAATAATCAAAAGGTGCAATTATTGTAAGAACAGAGGTCATATTGAAGATGAGTGCAGGAAAAAACAATATAATGAAAAAGCAGTAGCAGCAGAGTATGGAAAAGCCAGGTGTTTTGGCACTCCAGTACAGTACAACTGTACTGGAGTAATTGTTTGAACTGTAAAAGCAAAGAAACACCACAAGCCAGTACAATTTTATTCAACTATTAATAAAACAATAGAAGATGGAGTAAATTACCTATAATCGAAGTAACGATAAAAAATTCAAAAGGGTACTTACTACCCAGTCACACAACCGAAGGTAGGCATTGAATTTGAATAGTACCAAATTATCTACTGAGGATTTACAGCAAAAACTTAAATGAGTTTGATTCCCGGAGGAACAATTACTGTTACAAATCAATGCATCCTATATTACTGACATATCCTCGTCATCATTTCTTCTCATGCATCAACAACCTTACATTCCGATCAAGTCAATCGATCTCCTGACTCATATCCGAGCAGACGTGCTCTTATTTTGTTCTATTTTCTTTGTGAATCATAATCTAAGTTAATATATTGAAATTATTATATCTTTTTAAAAGATCCCGAGTAATTTCCGCGTAACTGTACACTTATTTAGACTCTGCGGCTCATACAAGTACCGCTTGTTCAACATTATTTGAACTATTATTAAAAGTTGACTATACTTTTACGGACAAAGAAGCTATAATTAATTTGGCTGATGGGTCCACAAAAGAGATGAAGCTCAAAGTAATAACGATTGTGATTAACAAAGGTAATCGCTGTTTACCGAATACATTGTCTGCAATTCCGAAAGAAAAAAACACTAGAACATTGTTGGGAAAAGATTTCCTGGAATCTACAGGGATTGTGCTACTTAGGAGGTCGTGATACTTCATTGATGCTCCGGAAACGATTTTCCCATTTTTACAATTTAACCCTAGAAAGATAACGTGCGCCTCTGAGGCGCCCGCGAAATATATATTTCGCTGCCATTTTGTTACCGACGCGCATACAAGTTTGTGTTTCCGCGCCAATTCAGTCCTTGGTCATCACTTCCGAGAGACGGTTGCTTCAGTTCTGTAAGTACCACAGGTTTGCTGTTAGAGCGATGCGTTGCGCTCGGGAGGCGTATGATTATCTTTTGTGTAACTTTCGCCACTTTCATAGTGATTTTGTTTTTATAATTTTTTACCAATGTACGGTAAGTTTAAAGGTAGGTTTTTTTTATTGGTGAATACTTATTGTAATTAATTGTTTTTAGGAGCGTTTTCGCATCATGGCGAGCAGAGAGTGTTGGATGAAAGAGAAATTGTTTCTTTATTGAATGAAGAAGATGAAGGCGCAGATGTAGGCAGTGACAGTGAGATCGAGGACCATGTAAGTGAAGACAATGTGCAAAGCGATACTGATGATGAGTACGTAGATGAAGCTATGATTTATGAAAATTCGAATGATCCTTCATCGCAGAATGTCACTGAAAATACTGGACATGACCAACGCCGCCTAATGATGTGATCAGGGGCAAGAATAGGCATGTTTGGGCTACTGCTAAAGGACAAAATAACAGAAGAACGTCTGCGATCAATATAGTTCATTCCAATAAAGGGCCTAGTTGCATGTCTCGAAATATTTTTGAACCACTTCCATGCTTTGAGTTATTTATAACTGACGAGATTATGCGAGAGAAAGTATTGAGAATATCCTCCCACAAACTAACCGAGAGATGTCTGAAGAAGCTGATGAGGAACCTCCAGCTAAAATTCGACGATACTGTAGCTTATATACAAAAAAAAAAGAAGAGAATGTCCAAGATGAGTTGCACAAAATGTAAAAAGACACTGTGTGGAGAACATAAAAAAGATGTTTGCAAAAATTGTCTCTAGCCGTTGATTTTTCCAGTATTTTTTTAAATTGAGACTTATCATATTATAATTAATTAATGAATAAGAAAAAACACTATAAAAGTTACATATTTTAAAAAATTTCTACCTAAGTACAGAAGACTTCTAATTTTTGTTAAGGGTTTATAAATACCTACAAATTTTCATATTTTTAATAAAAATTTATGATAATACTTATGTATTTTATTTACTTATTAATAATTCAACAATTTACAGTAGTTAATGAAATAAAACAAATTGACATTCATAAAAAATCTGCTATTAAACTAGTGCGCCTCTCAGGCGCATGTTTATCTTTTCAGTACAAAAAAATAACGTTATCTTTCTAGGGTTAAAAACGTACCCGCAATGACAATATTGTATGGCACTACAGTGAAAAAGGTGCTCCTGGCGGAATAGGTGGTTGCATCAAAAGGCTATGAGACAATTCGGTTGCAATGGGTAAAGATGTCCCTGATTATAATTCTCTTATATGTTTAAAAGAAAATTGTAAAGGTATAGAGATATACGGAGTAGGAGATCCAAATGTGCGAGATATTCAAGAAATGGTCGCCAAAAATAAAATGAATGCTTATATAGGGACATTTAAGATTCACCAACTTTCTTGGTAAGGAGGCTTAGTTGTCTCTTAGTTGCTCAGTTTGTCCATATTTTGGTCAGATAAAGGTTCCATTCGATGATAAACGATCACATAGTCCCGTAAGTTCAGCAGACGCAAGAAATATATCTCCGAGAAGTGTAGACACAGTCAATGCTTCTACTAGTTACTTATAGATCAAATCTGGTTACACTTGAAGAATAAACCGTTTCTCAGGACCCCCTTCACGTCCCTATAAGAGATCGAGGTTCCTATCAGACTCTGATGATTCAGATGTAATTTTTCCTCCACAGCGTGTTCATCCATTACGCACAGACGGCAACGATGAAGACAACTTGATTATACAACCACAGCAAGCTAAAAAACGACATACATTCATTTTTAAGTTTAGTTTTATTTGACCAAAATACACATTTTATCTTTTCTGTTGATTTTGTAGTCTATTCTGTGGGCAGTTAATAATTAAAATATCTAGTTACTAGTACACATTAAGGCTTTGATCTCTAAAGCATATCTTAAAAAGTCTAAAGATTCTTTGTCCTTTTTTTCTCAGAATGAGAAACTATAAAAGAAAAACAGAAAGAGGTACAACTAGTCAAAAAGTTTATAAATCTGCTGCAGCAGAAGTAGTGCAAGTAAAGCAAGTGAAATGTTAAACAAATTGTTAACGATATCCTTATCCAGGTATGTATGCCAGAAAACAAAAACAACGAAAGTTGTTCATTGGGTTACGTTAAACCTAGATTGGTATTCTCACGAGAAACCGAACATAAATTAGCTTCTTATCTACTCAAAAGTTCTGTAATATATTTTGGTTTATTACCAACAGAAGTCCGAAAACTAGCCTACCAATGTGCTGTAAGACTCGATTTAAAAAATATTCTTCCCAGCTGGCTTAAAACTAATATAAATCTAACGTAACACCGTGCCCCGAAGATGTAACCACTAGCCCTATAATGGGGGTAAGTTGTTACTATCGCCTTTCTTGGTGAAATTGTCCATTGTGTAATTTTTTAAAATTTAAATAATTTTTCAATCATATTTTTAGCAATCACATATATAAATTATTTCATACCTTTTGTGAAGATCTTTAAATGTCTATCTCCTTTTAAAGACAAATAAGTGCAGCAGAGGCGGAAAACTGCGCGACAAGGTTATGTGAGGTGTAAGGCTACATTAAAGATTGTGCCGTCTGGATCAGGAGGTACAAAAAGGAAGACATATGTTTATTTTAAGTGTATGAAATTTATGGATAATAAACGAGAATTGAATACCGAGGATTCAATTTTGCCTAATGAGGAGCCAAACCAAAACGAAACTACCGGAAACGAAGGAGCTGTCGTATCTCACCCTACTGGATACGAAGAAGCTGTTGTAACTGAACCTAACGGAATCCAAGGAATTCTTGAACCTCAACCTTCAACTTTCGATGATTCCAACATTTACCAAAACAGCCAAAGTCTCTAACCGTGGACGAAAATTAACGCAAACCCAACATCAAAAAAATTACAATGATGATTTTGACAGAGAAATTCTGACTTTCTTTAAAAAGAATGCAAAAGTACTGCAAAACGACATGGCAACGACATTTTTTTGTTCGCTGTTGCCGAAAAAAAGCCTTCGAAATCGGCTCTGCTTAGACCACCCAAGAACATCGCATTCTTTTACTTCATCGATTCGCAACATACAAATTCTGTCACGTTGTAACTAGTAGAACAATCTTCTTTTCTCACTTTAAATGAATAAATGTTGCTAAATAACCTGGAATGTGACGAGACAGCTTTCTTTCTCGCACCAAAAGGAAGTCTTGTTTTAGACGAAAAGGGATATCATGTATAGGACACGTCTAAAAATTGTGACAATGATAACATAACAACCCTCTTCACTACTTGTCGCTGGTGAGTATGCACCACCACTAACTATCTACAAATATAAAAGGATGAGTTCTGAGATTTCTAACAATGCTCCACATGGATGGAATTGGAAAAACTGACAAAGCATGGGATGACTGGAGAATCCTTTTTTGAATGAATATGTATGTATATATGGCAAATATCTTGATTCTTTATCTGAAAGAAAAAGGTATAGAATTACCAATAATTTTAAGCTGGGGATACACATGCCCGTAGCTTGCACACTAGCACTGGCATGCCTGTAACTGGAAGCTAGCTAGTTGCAAGTAGCTAGCACAACATTTGATTTTATTGCATGCCCGTTGAGGGAGGGGCCGCGGGGGGGACTGCTAACCTGGCACGTGTGAACAGACGCGACGGGCATGCCAGTAGCCGACTCGTTGTGGCTGTAGGCGCACGTTTTTTGTTTTGATTTCGAAGGTCAAGTTTTTCTTTTGTTCGTTTTTGTATTCAACATGGCAACGATGGGGAGATGAGAGAACTATACATTTCATTCATTTGTACAGAGAATACGAATGTCTTTGGAAGCCGACTAGCTCCCTTTACAAAAACATAATAGCACGTGCCAATGCCTACAGCAAAATACAAGAAGAATTAAATCTGACTAAAAAAGAAATTAAAAATAAAATCAAAAGTCTGCGAAGTACTTATCAACAAGAAAGAAATAAAGTGGAAAAATCAAAACGATGACATTTACAAACCCAGTTTGATTTGGTTTAAGGAAATGGATTTTATAAATCGTCGGTTCAAAGGTAAAACTCATTTTGTGGCATAATAGTCAAAATGAGATATTTAGGTTTTTGCGTTTTTTTAGTCTGAAAAATCAAAAGATGGATAAAATGTACTAAAACTTTTTGTGAACATGTAATGATATATCTTTTTAATTACTATTAGATTGTTTTTGTTTTAAATCTTTATGCTTGGTATGTAAAAAATTAAAATGTACATAATGATTTTTACTTTTTTCTATCAGGGTACAATATTGTATTTAATGAAATACTTCGTTTCAAATCTTAAATAATATAATTTATTAAACATTAATGTCATGAACTTTCTTATGAACAGCTGTCAAGAGATTAATTTTCATCTTCTAAGGTTATAATAGATATATATATATAGATATCATACACTCGAAAAACATAACCCTCCTTCTGGCGCAGTCGGGTAAAAAGCTATCCTTGGGTACTTACCTATATTAATTCGATGATCTTATTTACAAAGCTAACTCAAATTCTAAACAACCGTTTTTAATATTCGTACTTATAAAAAAATGTTTTTAACCACTGGCAGTAGGCCTGAAGGTCATTGTACGAAATTCTTCGTGCTCCGCGTCCGTACTATACCAGTTTATAAGAAAATAGTAAACATTACACTAACAAAAACTATAAAATGCAAACGAAAACAGTTTCCTTGCGTTCCTGCTTGTGCCATCACTATTCACAAGTCACAAGGTGGGACGTTTGCTGTCATTGTTTTTAAATACTCATCCAATCAACCGCAACAGTTGGTGTACGTGGCGCTGAGTCGGGTAACAAGTTTAGAAGGCTTGCATATTATCACCGAAAAAGATGCTCCATTTCGGTTTAAACACGGACGGGAGGGAAACGATTCACAGACAACAAGAGATATCCGTAACGAATACATTCGACTGGACACACGCTTCGAACAATTACTGATAATGCAGTAAAATTCTGTAATGACTCAAACAATGCAGGACAAACTTTAATAACGAACCTTAATTCACAGAGTTAGCCTGCTCACTTTGCAGATATTGAAAAAGACACAGTGATTCCAAGGTCTGATTATTTGATTCTGACTAAAACGTGGATGCGTGACAATTGTGATCCAATTTCAATTGAAAATTTTGAATATGTAACCCGGCAGAATAATCGATCAGTGGCAATTTATAGAAACTTATCATCGACATCCACAGCCAAAATTCTCAACGTTGAACTTTCGGATACAACCCGCCTTATTAGAAACACTGGTGACGTTTGCTTAGCAGAAGTTACATGCTTCACCGTTGATACCACGTTCAAAATGGTTCTTGGCGCAGTTTATATTCATCCTGGAGCAAGTATTTCTTACATCAGTGTTATGCTACATCAAGCACTATTTCCGTATGTTTATAACAGCCAGTATTTACATTGTGCATCCCATCATGGAATTTGATACCGATATACCAATTCTTCTTTGTGGCGACTTCAACACACATGTGAAAAATGACGAAACATTCATCAAATTCATGAAAGACATGTTTAATGTCGATTGTGCATCAGACGTTAATAACTCAACAACACTACGAGGCACCACCATCGATTTGAATTTCAAGCTCTTCGAATGAAGATATGCTCATTCTAAAATACTCCAAAAAAATTTTTTCGTCGGTTTTCAAAGCTTTATATTTTAGAAGAAAATAGTTTCCATCGGGATTCATAGTAGTATTAAATGGATGAACCCAAAATCTTCTTTGTTTCTTTTTCCTGTATCTCCTAAGCAATAATAAAAGTGCACATTTCTTTTTACGATCCATCTCACGACCTAGTGTTCAATTCAAAATACGTTTAGTACGGTTAACGGTCGTCGAAGGAATGGTCACCCTGGGAGACGACTGTTACTGACTGCGTTGCGAATTCGCATCGCGTCGCATCGCAGTTTTGTGTACAAGCCCTTACTTGCATATGTATCCGCAGTGTGCCAGTTACTCGTACATGCCAGTAACTTTAATGCCAGCTACTTTCCCGATTTACTGGCATCGTACATTGTACATGTATCCCCAGCCTTATTCTTTGTTAATCGGTCACAAATCGCATTTGACTATGCTACTTAGTGAATTGTGTTGTGAAAATGGTATTATAAGCAGAAATCGCAGTAGGTAGTTTCGATCCCCACCCGCCTTCTATAAAAGAAAGGCCTCAGTGTGACACGGGCTCAGTCTGTGTACATGACAGGGGTCACGATCGAAGCCTGGCGCGGGAAACAGGGTCCCGCGCAGTGTCACCGTTGCCAGTCGTTCAGGCACTCATCAGTCAACTGCCATAAGCGAATGGCGTGCGTTCGTTGCGCGGGGGAGCATCGCGCGGCGGATTGCACCAGGCCGAAAGATGTGCCGGCGACCTGTGCCAACTATGGGGGGCCTCACCCCGCCTGTCACTCGACTTGCCCTGTGCGCAAGGAGGAGGAGCGGAACCGGCGCTCGGGCACGTGTGCCCGAACGGCGCCGTCTGGCCCCTTGCGCCAACGCCGCAACAATCCAAGCAACATTCAACATCCGCCTGCGGTCGCCCCTTTGACGTCCGGCGTCGCACCTACAGTTGACGAGGAGGGCTTCGTCACTGTGCGACGCCGCACGAGACGCGGTGGCCGCAAGCGAGGTCCCGCCGCACCTTCGCTTGCCGCACAGGAGGCAGGCCGCGCTGCCGCGCTCCATACGGTCTCCGTGGACGTCGCCAACCGCGCCGCCGCCCCAGCCTCAGCACCGTCACTACCCAGAATGGCACCACCTCCACGCTCGCGCACCAGGTCCCGCGCGCGCCGACCACAAATGGAGGAGGCGCTGGCGGCCATAGCCAATATCCTCCAGGCTGTGCAAGCCGGGGACAACCCAGCCCCGCTCTTCAGGAGAGCGGCATCGGCCCTCAAAGGCTCAACCCGAGGTCGCAGTCGCCGATTATGGGGGGCCTTCGGCTCCTACATTGGAACGCGCGCGGCCTCGCTTGTAAGGCCACCTACTTTAAACATTTACTCAGTTCTCAGGACATCGACGTCGCCCTGGTCAGCGAGACGCACCTCACTGCGGCATCCAGGTTGCGCAAGTACCAAGTCTACCGCCAGCACCACGTCGACACCACTGGTCGCGCCTACCGTGACCTAGCAGTCATGGTGAGGCGCCGCATACCGCATCGGTTGCTGCCCGACGTGGCCGTCACCGAATGCTCGGCCCTGGGAGTGGAGCTGCAGCTCGCAGATCGCCCCACAGGCTTCTTCGCGGTCTACGCCGCTGGCGACTGGAACGAGAAGCACCCGTCGTGGAATTCGCGGATCGCCAACAAGCGGGGTAGACGCCTGCTGCACGACGCCGAGACGCTGGATTTTTCAGTGTCCGGCCCGGACGTGCCGACGCACTACCAAAGTTAATTAAATGCATGTTTATATTTCAGGACTCTACATCACAAAATGAAGGCGAGTCTTCCGAAAAAACTTCACAAGAGTGTAATACACAAGAACAATTGAATAATACTATTGAAAAAGCACCGGAAAAAATTACAAAGAAGACCTCAAAGAAAAGGAAACACGAAGAAGAGGACGATAAAATGTTGACAGAAGCGTTTAAAATTTTACTGAAACGTCACAAGCTACTGATTCATATTTCAGTTTTGGCCAGCATATAGCAAACGAATTAAGAAAATATGACAGCCATACTCTCATATATGTCAAACAGGCAATAAATAATTTTTGAGGCCGATTTAGGTAAATACAGTCCACTTTATGGGTATACTTCACGGGAGGCTCAAAACCTCTCAAATTCAAATACCGATTCTTTGGCCAGTACGTCAACTCAAGATCAAGAGAAATTATGTTTTAAAAAAAAGTCAAATAAATATAATAATAATTAATATCGCGTTTTTCTACCTTACTTACCTTTACCCAATCTTTTAAAACCTCACTGATAGCATCACAAAACTCTGGGACTATCCTAGACATAGATTGCTTTGAAACTCTAAACAGGTACTGCAAACTTGTATACGAATCTCCAGTGGCAAGAAATCTCAAAGTTATAGTCAGCCTTTCAGTCACTGTAAATATTATAGCTTCGCGAAACCGGGTATCCATTTTTTTCACCCTTGGCTCTATCAAGTTTTTCAAGTAGGTAATAAAAATCATCTGTCGACATTCTTGTGAAGTTTTTTATTGTGTCTACCACTTCGAACTGCATATCTCTTATAAGTGTCACTCCATACTGCATTCTTTTTCGATACAGCTCTTTTATCCACCAACGCACTTTTCGTTTCTGCTTTTTCTTGTTTATAATGTGAATAATTAATGTCTGTGAATAATTAATGTCTGTTCGTACACGACTGGCTTCCACGATGAAGGGTCGAACACTGGAACAGTTGCCACGCGCGCCAGGCGCGCTTAGTTGATATACTTCAAATATTTGGAACGCGTTTCACGGAACGCACTCTCGGTACGGTCATTCATGGCGCGCGCGCCAGGAGCGCGTAATCGATACCCAGCTTTAGAGCCGGTATGTTGAGTGAGGTCCAAAGTACTGACTCAACGGGCTGCTTCTGAACATGAATAAATACCTCTGAGTACGATAAAAACAACGCTGGTAGACCGACAGTGTTCACCGAGAAAGAAGAAGGATGTTTTGCTGCGCACATAAGTGCGTTTTCAGAATACGAATTCCCTCTTACAGACTTTGATTTAAAAATGATCATTAGAGATTACCTATCGTCGCAAGGTTGAATTGTAAAAAAGTTATATTGCAGGTAAAGACTGGGTTAGATGTTTTATAAAGAGACACAATAATTTGTCTAAGCAACTTGCAAACAACATAAAAAGAGTTATTGCCGAAGTATCAGAAGAAATCGAAAAAGATACAATAGGACACAACTCCCAAATAACAGTTTCCTCGCTTATTAAGGGGGCTTTGAACAGTATGCATCAAACTAAAGAAAACTTGATTTCTGGATTCCGAAAAGCTTCAAATAGGCCCCGTCGACAAATATGAGCCATTAGCCGCGTCCAGACCGACTGAGCGCGAGCCAATAATTCGGCCGGTGTGGATGCTTTCACGCGCACTGCCTGTTTTCCACGCTTTAACAGGATGCGATTTTAATCCAGCATTGTATAAACGAGGCCAAAAGAGACCTTTTGATATTTTGAATAAAATCTGAGATCTTTTAAAAAGCGCTCGCTGATGTAGGGTCCAATCGTCGATATCAAAACAATTTTCCCTACGATTCAATCTTTAATATGTCACATATACGGACTGAAGAAACTCGCTGATTCGGCATTTTTAATAAAACATACAATGTGCGCGACACATCGAAGCCGTTCTCGTTGGACGTACGCAACTACGACCCTTGCAAGTTACCCCCATGCCAGTCAGAGCTATACCAACATTGCCTCAGTACTCGGTACATTGCCAATTTGTGGAGGAATGCTTACAAATCCGACGTCACTGACCTTGAACCAACCGATCATGGGTGGAATGAAAATAATAATAAATTCGAGTTCACGTGGTTTATCGGGAATCCATTGCCCGATGCGTATGAAAATGTTGTTGTATCGCCGGATATTCTGGCCAACGAGAATGACACCGAGGATAGCAATGACGAGACGCTTGATTCAAAAATTTTGTACTTCAATAATATTCTCTCAACAAAATTACTGAATAGAAATAATTTTTACGGATGTTGGGCTCTCAGTAGGAGTGGATGTGGTGAAGAATTGTGGATAAGGAGCCACAATATGAAAGTTCCAGTGAAGAAGAAGAAGATGAATTGTATTGAGCAAAAATGTAAAGGTCATAACAATACAATTATAATACAATTTTTATATCATTTCATTTTTTTATACAATAAATAATACAATTCGTACTACATTTCATCTACATTAACGTTGGTTGTATCTATCGCTTTATTGCATTTTTAAATTCCCCGTTTTATCTAGGAGAAAGAAAGGAAAAAAAAGAAACCAAAAAACAATTTTCGGTCAGGTCTTAAGGTCCTAAGAGAACCCACCAACATTTTTGTCAGATTAAGAAAATATGC
Organism: Pieris macdunnoughi; assembly: GCA_905332375.1. Lineage (NCBI taxonomy): Eukaryota > Metazoa > Arthropoda > Insecta > Lepidoptera > Pieridae > Pieris > Pieris macdunnoughi. Next base: position 924,685 of record CAJOBZ010000070.1, on the reverse strand, counting down.
TTTCAGGATACCGAGATAAACCTCCCCTATGAAAATCTGACGCGCTCGAGTATTTCAAAAAAACTTAATTTTTTTGCATTTTCAAAAATTCATCGTAACTTATCGTCACGCCGAAATCGTCAGATTTTTTAAAGGGAGCTTCCTTGGGGCCTACTTAACACCCCTTCCGAAAATCTGACGCGCTCGAGTATTTTTTTTTTGCATTTTTAACTACTTTATATGCCTACCCCCACCACGCAAACTGGCAGATTAGTATACCGTTGTTATCAGAGGCACTTGGGGCATACGTAGTATGAATATCTGACGCGCTAGAGAATGTCACTTATTACTAAGACAACAACATGCACTATTAAAAAAGAAATGGAAATCTTGTAAAGAAAATGTATTTAAAAGTCAATGTTCATATGATAGCATAAACAAACAATTAAATATTAAAATTAGTCAACTGGAGCAGTGCATATATATATATATATATATGAATATGTATAATAATCATCATGACATGTTTAAAAAAATTATAGAATACCAATTAGTATCTGTGAGGCATGACATGATTGATCTATGTAATTATAGTACTGAGAGGTATGCATTTCTCACTAGAAAGCATTGTGCATGTGCTACTGAGCAAAGTAATAAGTTAATTTATCATGACCAAGTTCCTTCACAGCTGAATGAAGATAATTCATCACCAAAGTCCCCCATGCCAGAGTTTTCTCTGGCCTCAAGCAGTGCAAACACTCAAAGAACCTACATCTTTTCAGATAAGTTGGGGCAAGGGCTGGGACAGTTACTAAGAGATGAGTTATCTCAAAACGTACTTAATATTTGTTTACCTGGAATATCTTACCAAGGGATTGTAGATAAAATATTAAATTATCATTCTGTAGGTAGTAGCTCTAAATTAATATTATTGTGTGGTGACAGTATGGGGATAAAAAAACCCACATTACTCAAACAATCACTAAACTTTTGGAGTTTGGTATAGAAAAAAATGTAAAATAACACTGTTCTTTTCCATATGCAAGCAATATGGATTATAAATTTAATCAACAGATTTATATTTTAAATCAATTCATTCACCATTTGACATGTCGTCATAGTGACGTATTTTTATATTTTGATTGTAACAAGTTTGTTACTAAATTTACTCTGACCAAAGATACATTGTTTATTTCATATAAAATAAAAAAAGGAAATTGCTAAATTATTAGCATATAATTTTAAAGAAACTGTCACATTGACAAAGAAATATTATTGTAATAATAATAAAAACCTATCGGTGACATGTAGTAAAACTGTCACGAAAAATTTACTGTTGAAGTTTGATCAACTGACAGCTGACTTTACCCAACCTAACCCAATCCCATCCCTATTATGTTGTATTATGTAGTTGGTAGACATGAAGTTTTTTTTTAAGTTGGCAAGCGACATTAGCATTTACTTCATTGTCAGGGAGCAAGTAAATTGTAAAGAAAGAGGCTCCAAAGTTATCTCAATTCTTGTTAAGTATTGTGAAATATTTCAACGATTGTCTTGCGAGAGTTTTGTTAATCAAAACATGTTATATGATTCAAAAGGTACCTTTTGAAAGCCTGTTCAAATTAAACAAACATTTCTGTCGACTCGGACTCAATTTATTTACAAGAACCCAAACCCACTGAATAAACAACATTTACCTTTAACAAATTTAAACTAGCACCTAAGACAAAAGCCAAGCCAGTATTATTAAATATTGTTTATCAAAATCTACAAGGTTTGGCTGGCAAACAACTTGCTTCTTTTGAGCAATGCAATGACTTTTAAACAATTCTGCCAATAATTTGGCCACAATTATTAATGACATTGATTTTCATTTAAATTAGAAATTAGGACAAAAGAGGCAACCTCTTGCAAAAATGTAAGGAAGGTAAAATCGAATTAAAGTGTAAAAAATTTAAATAGTATCAACCTGGTGCATCAAAATATTCAAGGTATTTGAACAAAGATTTAGAAGTAGAATTATTCCTGAATTGTAACGATAATGCGCTTGAAAGGCAAAATATCTAAGCGACAAAAATACCTAAAAAGAGTTCTATATACCATTCGAATCGTCAATTTTTTCTGCGTCGTTCAGTCCTCGTCGTGCGTTTACGACACATTTCAAGTCGCTTAAATATTGAGGAATTTACACAAAATCACCAATTATGTGCTCAATAACCGACGAAAAAAAGGGGTTTTTAGTAAATTCTACACTTAGGAAAAATTTAGATTTGGCAATATCAACTTAGTATATTTTTCATGTCTTCAATTTTTTAATTGTTTGACTTAATTATTTTTGCATATTTGAAAATTTCTCTTCGAAAATACTTAGTAGATTGTACCCGTCAAAAAATATTATGAATTGTACCTACAGTTATATTTACTTGATGCCATTATTTTGTGAAATTGTGACTTATAAGATTTTACCTGTTCTGAAATGGAATATTATTGGTGCTTAGATGTTTTTACTACTTTAACACAATATAACTTTTTGAATAATCTATTATGCCAACAATATTGCGCGACTGATTCCAGTAGGGTTTTTTTATCCGTGGGGACTTCCCCTGTTTCATTAAATAAGTCTGATAAATAGTCACGGCGCGGAGAGCGTTATTCACTAGAGATAGTTAGTCGATAACAGGTCTTTCGCAAGACTAGGCACATCTATGTTGGTTCGAATATTGTTATAACGAGATTTGTACGAGTCACGGAGGAGCAATTCCTTGGTGCGATTAAGAACATTGACTCCATTTGGAATATTTGTCCGTTGGAGGACAAGCTCGTAGCCGGGGGGGTATCCACTTGAGACTTATAGCAGTCGTCCCTCTTGTATACGTGGAGATGGTGCTTAGTTTCGTCGCGTTCAGTCATCACCGCCAACTTAGGCCGGACGTCGATGATTTTTTCAATTAATTTAGCCATTTGTTTGTCTTTATCTATTATCAGAGAAAGCAACTCGGAAATTTGGTTTTGGCCGATTTGCAAAGAAACATACGCGCCCGTTTTTCTGATAGTGGGCAGCACTTCTTCGAAAACGAAGAAGAGAGCGTAGATACCGGGTTTTGATACAAAAAGCGTCTCTGGGTGCCAGTTTGGTGGCGTTTCAAGATGGGCCGTGATCGTGTCCAACTTCTTCCATGAACATTTCCATTCATCTGGAACAATTCTATAAGCTTTTTTAACATTCTCATAGCCCAAGAGCAATGCAAACTCCTTTAGTTTACAATAAATATTATTGTCCTTGGTGACGTATGCCCAACATTTGAAATCACTGTCCTCGTCGCCAAGTTTGGCCAACGGAAAATTGAAACGTTGCAAAGACATGATGCTCTCTTATAACACAGCATTTTTTCTATTTTACAGGTATATGCCAAAGAAAGCACCTGAACGAATAATATGTTCACATAAAAATAAACATCTAAAATGTTCGAGTTTGACAATTACTGATATTATGAATTTTCACAGTTCGTTTTATTCCTCAAATAAACGGAGTGACCAAGATGCTTTGATACTGAAGTGCTGTAAAACGCAGAAGGTAAAAAGAAGGCGACCTACCAAAAACATCGGATTAGGTAGAGATTTTAATATAAAGTATAGCGTTTTCAGAGCTCGCAATGATTGTGTTCCTGTTTGCCAAAGAGCGTTCCTAAGTACATCGCGAGTTCAAAATATGTCGCATGAGTATGCCCAACAGTCGCATAGATCGTATTAGGATGATTGACATTCGTGCGCTCCGCGTCGTTTACAGTATTAACAGACGATCGAACTTGGTACGGGCCCGACAGCGGATTCCGTACGCTCAATACTATATCCGTTCGTCTGGAGAGTTGTCTGCCGAACATTATTATTATTATTTCGTGTTCGCTCGGTCCGATGGTTTGCACATCGAATTTGGTCCGCTCCGTACCAAATCCGCGAGTCTGTACGCTCGGACCGGACAAACGCACGGCAGTCACGTTTGAAACATTCTAGAGGTAGCACGTGCGTCAGCGCATGTTCGCACTATGGCGGAGATTTTAACAGAACGCGAAGTCCTTGTCGATGTTTTGGCACTGTATAAAGACTTTCCGTGCTTGTGGGATACATCACATGAATTGTATTGCAACACGGGATTGCCATTCAAGGTTTGATAGAAGTATTACTGTAAATGATGTGAAAAAGAAAATAGAGAATATGAGAGCCGCGTACAGACGAGAGAGGAAAAAGATTAGTTAAAATCAGTCTTTCAGTTTAGTATTTTTAATTTATTATTTATATTATGACAGTAGGTACAAAAATTAAGATTTGTGTTTTTTTTAATTGCAGGTAGAGAAGAGTAAATCTAGTGGTGCCGGAACAGAAAACATTTGGTGTGTAAATATATATTAATAAATTCTTGTAGTATTATCAATATTTTACGTTTTTACACGAAAAGCAGAATCCAGCGGTATAAGGAGTAGACAATTATGACGACTGTGACAGCGGCAGCGAGAGAATTGTAAGTTTTTAAATATTCCATTATATTATTATATTTTATTTTACCAGCAAAATAATATTTCTTCAGATGATGAATATCGCAATATACTTCGAGCAGGAATCAAGAGACCAAGAGTTTTCATAAAACGCGAGCCCAGTGAGAAATGGCATAATCCATTTAATCCGTTTATTTTGAACCTGGTTAAATCTAATTTGGATATTCAGTTCATAACGGAAGAATATTCGTGTGCCCAGTACGTAGCTGAGTATGTTAATAAAACAAATCGCGGAATAAGTAATTTACAACGTGAAATCATTAAATGTATGGATGAACACCCGGAGTTTGATGTTGTGGAAATTACAAGAAAATTGGGAGTTCAAATGCTGAATAGTGTTGAAATACCAAATCAAGAAGCTGCCTGGTACCTTCAAAGAGAACCGATGTCAAAAAGCTCTTCTGTTATAGTTTATATTCGAACGATGTGGCCAGAGGAGCGGCAAAAACTCAAGAAAACTACTAAAGAGCTAGTTGAAATGGGAATTGATGATGATTCTACTGATGATTCTACTGAAAGAGAACTGGTTTACAAAATATCAAAAAAGGCCTGAAGAATTAAGTGGTGTCACGCTTGCCCAGTTTGTTGCTTATTATAATGTTCACAGCGATGGAAAAGTTACAAAACGGCAAAAATCTAGAATAATTCGTTATCGCAGTTATGACATGTCACAAAATTTGTCAGATTACAAACGGGAAATGGTAACTTTACATATTCCGTTTAAGAGTGACGATGAAGAAATCTTAGCTGAAATTAAGTTTATTGCAATTTATAACACAAATGAAAATTTGATTTTACAACGCAGACAAGAGTTTGAATCTAACTTGGACATTCTAAAAACTATAGAGATTTGTCGTAATTTGTGTCGCGAAGACGAAATTGATGATAATGATGAACCGGAAGAAAATATTATTGCTGAGCAAAATCCATTTCAGCATTTGTATGATAATCCAGATGCCATTGTTAATGATGATATTCGTTTAGCAACGTTACATTTTTATAATTTGATTAGAATGACTAATGAAAAACAAAAAAAATATTGCTTCATGTTATCTATCATCTTTTATCATCAGATAATGTTCCTTTTCAAATATTTTTTACAGGCCCCGCTGGATGCGGTAAAACATTCGTAATTAAACTTTTAATGGAAATTTATAATCGTTACACTGATAATGACGGATACTGTAATGCATATATAACTTGTGCTTCAACGGGTAAAGCTGCAGTGGCGATTGCAGGAACAACTGTACATAAAGCTTTAAAAATATCATTATCAAGGTTACTTCCTTTAAGTAACGAAACTGCGCAGCAATATAAAACATTGTTTAAATATATTAAAGTTATTATTATTGATGAGATAAGCATGATCAGCGCTCAATTATTGATAAAAATTGATTCCAGGTTAAAACAAATTACTGGTAACTTTCAATCGAACTTTGGTGGATTAGATATTATTTTCATCGGAGACTTACGTCAATTACCTCCCGTTCGCGCTACTCCTATCTACAAGCAACCTAAGCAGACTATTGTTGGACCAATATTATGGCGAATCTGAAATTTTATGAACTAGACCAAGTTATGCGTCAAGCAAATCAACAGTTCTCGTCAATACTTACAAAAATCGGGAACGTCAAGGTATTCGATTATTTAATACAAATTACGCAATCACTGAGTATTATAATCGAATATTAAACTCTTATTCAGAAAAAATAATTTCAACTGCTAATGATGTTTATATTGGATGTACTACCAAGGATCAAGAGACTTTTGTGCACCAAAAACTACATAAAATGTCCTTGATTGATACAAATGGGTTGCCTTACCAAACAACATTTGTAATAAATATTTATTACATGATTACTACAAACATTGATGTATCTGACGGATTAGCAAATGGAGCTGCTATAGCTGTTGGGAAGTTAGTTCATGCAGAAACCGATATCGAAGGAGTAGTTAAAATAGCATGGCTTGAGTTTCCAGAATTACCTCGAATTGGTGAAAAATTGAGACGTAAAGCAGCAGGTCACGCATCAAAAAATAATATCAGTCGAATGGCTGTACCAATTGTACAAAGATCCTCTACAATTCCGCTTAATAATAACAAAACTATAGTTGTTAAACGTACTCATATTCCATTAGTTTGTGCTTGTGCTACTACCATTCATAAATCACAAGGTAGCACATTTCCGGAAATTGTTTATGAATATGAGAAACATCACAGCCGATCCTTGTTATATGTTGCTTTATCCCGAGTAACGAGTATTGAAGGATTGTATATAACTACTCTAAATAATGATAAAACATTTTATCATGGCCGAAAAACGTCAACGTCCACCATCGATTTACAAACAGAATTTAAACGATTGTCTCTGAATAAAGTAGAGACTATAAATGAACAATTGTTTCAGTTTATAAATAACAGGAAAGGTTTGTCACTTTTTACTTTCAATTGTCAAAGTCTTAGAGCTCATGTAGCTGACCTGGATGATTCAATTGTGAAAAATTCGAATGTTTTAGTTCTGTCTGAAACATGGCTAAACAATGACACTGAAATAAACATTACTGATTTCAAATGCATTGCACAATTTAAACGGCTGAACACAAGAGCAGGAGGTGTAGGAATATATCATAATTCTAAAGATGTTGCTAACATCGTAACTTCATCAATAGATTTTTCTGTTCTTTCTCTTGACTTTCATGGGTCACTAACTTCAGCAGTTGGTGATTTATGTATGGCTCAATGCACAATGGTAAATGGGATAATAATTTTGATTGTTGCAATATATATATCTCCTAATCAGAAGGTGGACGATATTATTGATTTTATTCACCATTCATTGTTATCATACACAAGTGGCGGTGCCTCTTTACTCGGCAACAATAATGATAAAATACCGATGATATTAAGCGGAGATTTTAATATCAATTTTGCATCAGAAAAATCTTTGAAACTAATTGAATTTTTGAAAGATAAACTGAATTTATCCATGAAAAACAATCCTCAAACGTCGACAACGAGATCCGGCACTACAATTGATGGAGTTTTCGCTCGGTTACTAAATTTTGTAGAATGTAAACAATATATTTCGTATTTCAGTTACCATAAGCGATTAATAACACAAATATATAATAACGACATCAATGATAGTAATAATTATATTACAATTAATGAAATTCTGTAATAATCTTAGTAGTAATAAGGTAAAATGAAATAATTGTATTTGTATTCATGTCTATGATAATAAAAGCCTTTTGTTAAACTTTATGTAATTTAACTTTATTTAACCAATTTCTGTAATGTTGCATATAGTAGATCATTTTTCGAAAAATAAGGTCACATTTATCATCCTTTCTTGAAAATCAACACGACCTTCGCCATTAAAGTGATGAGTAAATATTTGCCGAACTTGTCTCCCAACTTCTGTGCGCTCCCATTCACTACGAAGACCGATGGAGATATCGTTTTGTCACCAATCTCCTGGTCGGAAGGTGTGTTGTTCGACATCTTCAAAATCAACACAATTTCTAGTCATGTAGGGGAGACTCTTTTTTCTTAGAAAGTTGTGCAGGGCACACGAAGCCATTACGATTTTTTGCACATTGTTTACGCTAATCGTAATTGGCTTTTTGAATACTCTAAATCGTTCAGCTAAAATACCAAATGCATTTTCGACAATTAGTCTGGCCCGAGAAAGAATTGTAATTGAAAATTCTTCTGTCATGTGTCAAATTTCTCTGTGGGTATGGCTTTAAAAGATGTTCACTCATCGCAAAAGCACTGTCTCCAACAAAACAATACGGAGCCATGGTATTCGATCTTGAAAAATTTGATGATGGTGGTATATGCAGCTCATTGGATAGTAGTTTATCATAAAATTGTGTATGTTTAAGTGCTCCACCGTCGGAAATACTACCATAATTATGCCTGCATGTACGTACAAGAATTCATAATTTGCATTGACAATTGCAAGCAAAACTATATTGAAAGATCCCTTGTAATTATAATACAAAGATCCACTATGTGCCGGTTTCTCAATAATAATGTGTTTACCATCAATAGCACCCAAACAATGATCAAATTGCCATTTTTGTTCATATAATCTCACTGTATCCAACCATTCATCTTCTGTTGCAGGAACCTGAAAAAAAAAAACAAGAAACTCAAACAAACGACAAGCAAATGTAATCCTTCAAAAACAAGTACAAGTGCTTGATGCGGCAAAAACTTTACTAAATGATTCTGGTGAAGAAAGTTTAGCTGATACTTTTGGACGTTCTCTTAGCTCTCAACTAAAAGAGATCTCAAATACATTGCAGCGCTGTTTAGCAGAGAAATTAATAGGGGAAATTTTATTTTATGCCAAATTAAGTGAGCTAAATATAAATACTGTAATTAATTTAGATTTACGTCCAGGTCAGTCTCAAACAGGTTTTCCACGTTCATCATCTCTGTACCCATCTTCACATTCGATGATTCAGCGATACTCACAATCAGGTCGAGACGTAGTCCAATATACACATTCATTCTCACACTCGCTGTCACCTCTACAACAAGATCAGTCTCGTGAGGACGTTTGCTCCGTACATACCGGTACCGTACCGCATTACAATAATAAGAAGAGGTGGTGAGTATTTAATTAAATTGCACTGCTTAATTATTTTTAAATTAGGATTATACTTAGTATATTTACTACATAATAGTACCTATTTAGTTTTATAGATAGATAATACCTATTTAAAGTCAATAATTATTTTTTTACAGTTAAAATAATGAGTCACGAACAAAAACGGCAAAGCTCTTCAATAGTTGAAATGGCGTTGGTAAATGAACGAACGGTGTGATACTATTTTTGGTGGTTGGGCTAGTATCTCATTTTCACATTCACTCACGCAAACATTAACATTACTTACCATCTCAATAGTTATCATTCACTCAATAAGTAACCCACTTATTTATCACGAGTTCTCATAAACCACTTGACCTCGGAAGATGAAATTTGGTACATAAGTAGGTAAAATATAAGAGAAGTCAGAAAGATAAATTAAGACTGGATTTTAGTAAACTTCCCCCGTACAAGTAACGCAACATTTTGTGTAATATATTTAATTTATTCTTTCAGGGTAACAAACTCTGATCTAACGACGAATATTGATGGGACAGACATCAAGGAGAAGTAACTTTTGTACCTCAGAATATTGATACATCTCATAATATCCCCGATTTGAACACTAACCAATCTGCGGCATCGTATATTGATAGTAATATTATAAACCAATTTAACCAAACATTAACGTAAGCTTCCACTAACTTTAACAATTCAAATGATTTTGCTTTTCCTACTTCTACTGACAGCTTATGCACCCTCACAGATTGACAAGTTGCTAATATTGGTTATGTACCAACCCTACCCTACCCTAATTGCGGTTTAAGTCACCAAGTCCAAGTAGAAGACGTAGGCGACACATATACAATCCTTTCATAAGATCACGTAGTACCATCCACATCGGTTGTCCCGAATAAAGCAGCTAATGTAACTAATTTAATTAAAAATAAAGTTGGAAAAAGAAAATCCACGAAAGACTTACAGTACATTGATTATATTTCAGATTTAGAAGACTTCTCTACGTTCTATGGTGATGTAGCTGATTCAGACAATTGGTCAGAAGGGCAAGAAGTAGAGTCAGAAGATAGTCTGCAGTCTGCCCGGAAAAAGAAAAACTAAAAAAAATAAAAAATACACTAAAGAAATACAAAAGATGAAGACGAAACCCATGATGAAATAGTAGGAGAATCAGCTAATATTACAAAAAAATCTAATTCAATAAAAAAGCGATCTAAAATGAAATCATCTGGCCTAGAATATACAAAAAAGCATGATACTGTTGTACCGACAAAAACTATTTTAACTTATCCATGTTATGGCAAAAAATGTGGCAACGACTGCGGATTTGTGACTGAAGAAAGAAGGGAGAGTTTATTTAAGTTTTTTTGGAGTCTTGAGAAAGGACGTCGTCGTGATTGTTCGGCGTCTCTTTCTCAAAGGGAAAATATTAAACGCAAACGCTCGGGTTGTTAATAACGAAACTATACCATCAAATATTTTATTAATGAAGGAGAAAGTAGACGATATTATGTCAAAATTTTTTAGCTGCTACTCTAAATATTTCGGATAAAATAATTTATACGAAGAAGTTTATAAAAAATTTACCAGCTGTACCTTCGCACTATTGCCGTCAAGACTCGAGCAAAGTTTATCTTTCCCAAGAATATAAAAATATGTCAAATTTATACAATCTTTACAAAAAGATTTACATAAAACAAGGTATAGACGTTGTGAGTGTGAGAATTTTTCGTAAAATATTTCAAGAGAACTTCAACATTAGTTTTCATGTGCCTAAAAAAGATAAGTGTCTTAAGTGTCTTCAGTTTGAAAAAGATGATAATCTTGAAAATCAGAAAGAGAAGCAAGAGCACGAAGTAGAAATAGAGCAAAGTTATGCCCGTTTTAAAGTACACAAAGATATTCACAAAGATCCTTCAACTCTTTGTGCTAGTTTTGATCTCGAAAAAGTATTTAACACACCTTTTGCCCAATCTATGCTTCTGTACTACAGTAGAAAACTAGCAGTGTATAATTTATGTGTTTACGAAAATGGAACTCGTAATGTTTTCTGTTTCTACTGGGATGAGAGCAACGGAAAGCGTGGCGCTAACGAGATTGCGACTATAATGCATAAATATATTCAATCAGTGGATGCTAGAGGGAACGTCACTCGATTACTTCTTTACTGCGACTGTTGTCCGGGCCAAAACCGCAACCGTACTGTATTGGCAATGTTGCACTCCTCATTACAAGCGTGTAAAAATATAAACACTATTCAAATAAACTTTCTCTTGACTGGACACACTTACATGCCCGTGGATAGTGTTCATGCTATAATTGAAATCAGATTAAAAAATACAACTGTTTATGCCCCATCACAATGGTTTACAGTTATTGCAACAGCTAGGCAGAAACCATCACCTTTCGCCATGGAAAGGCTGAGTTACGAAGATTTTTAAAAATGGGATAGGATTAGTGACAAATATTTTAAGGGTAATCTAACAGGAAAAATAAGCAAGATCCGTGTTATGACTTTCAGAAAGGACAAGCAAGTTGTTAAATATAAAACATCTATGAATACAACTGCGGCATCTTTTGATGCTGAAGTTCAGTCAAAAGCTAAGGTATCACTTTTACCCTGTTATAGATCTCAGCTGCCCATATCAAAAGCAAAATATGATGGTCTAGTCAAACTTTGTACTGATAAAGTCATTCCTAATTGCTTCAAACATGAATTTGTAAACATTCCACGTGCAACAAACGTCAAAGATTGTCTACCTGAATCAGATATTGAAGATTAAATAAGTTACATTTTAAAAATGAGATCTTAAGATATTTTGTAGTTTTTGAAGACTGATTGATTAATAATTCCTACCTTAAAAATGATTTAAGCATTAATGTTTCTGTTATTTGTAAGGATGTTTTGTTTGCCAATGGTTTACTTTATGTTATATTAATGCAGAGCACAAGAGCTACTTTTTTTGTTATTGTTTTTGAAGACTGGTTGATACTAATATTGATCTAATTTTATGCCTTAAAATTCCGAACTACATAAATTAATAAGTGTTCTATAATAATAACCTTGTTTTGATTTTATAGATTTATTTTAAATAAAGAATTTTATTCAACAAAACTTTGTTTAATTTCATGTATATTATATGCGTTAGATATAAAGAAGAAGAAGATCGGAGATCTGGCAGCTACCATGGACAAAGAATTAGACTAGCGATTCAAAGGGGGAACGCTGCCAGTATCTTCGGAACCTTGCCTACAGGGACTCCTTTTAATAATAAATTTTAGTTTATGTTAAGGTTAGTTTTTTTTTCAATGTATATTATTTTAGTTTGTATGATATTCAGAGTATTTATATTATACTGAGACATTAATTATTTATTACTTTTAGTAAAATATTGTCGGTTAAGAAGGATGATTCGCATTCATTTTATCTATTAAGATACATTTTATGTGGTTGATACTAAATGTACAATAACATTTATACAACTTACACGTCTTATTTGTCACAAGAGCAGCGTAATCAAGACTTTCAATATCATGATTTTAGATCACAGCAATCTGGTGTTCCAAATAATTTAGCGCATTACCGTTATACTACAGCAATGAGATCTCAATCGCCAGTAACACACACTCCATCGCCAGCACCAACTAATACCAGCAACGAATCGGAGTTAGATTTATTCTGCGAGTTACAATTTATTGTTTTTTCTTTAAAAAAATCTTTCCTAAACAAGTTGATTTGATTTGATTGATTTATAGATATGTTCATTAATAAAAAGTTCCTATATAGATATGTTGATTAATAAAAAAACTTACCTCAATGTAATTATGAGTTTTTCTTCTGGTGAAATGCTATATCGCACAGCGTTTTCATCTGCTACGAGTTCGTCGTGTGTGAGAGCCAGTAAGTCATCAAATGACTTGATGGACATTCTGAAGTAGCTGAAAAATTTGGTTCCAAATTGCCTTAATTTAGGATACAAAATTATGTACTAGCTTTCAGTCAGCCTGGTTGACAAAATTGGGTGGACCCAATATCTTCGTCTTCTGCCGCGTCGTTTCAACCGTCGGTATAATATCACCGTTAAAACTGTTTCTACGTCCATCTGACTGAACCATGGCGGTCGCGGCAACGCGCGATCAACGCCTGGAAAGCGCGTGTCATATGAACACTATACAAAAATGTTGCGCGCGTTCAACTCGCGTTGAAAGCTTGTCATCTGAACGTACCCTAAATGTTAGATATTTTAATTTTTTCATTATATTATTTTACTTTATAAAACCTAGAATATGCTTTAAATGTTGTTTCTTTTGTTTTCACAGGTGAGTGAATAATTTGTAAATATACTGCTCAAAACAATTACGGGAACAAAACTTTAAAGTAGAACTAAACTTTTTACTTAAGGTTTTAATTATTACTGGCCACTAGATAATGTTAAGGCATTGTCGAAGAAAATAAAAAACAAAAGAGCATCGGCGTTTTGGTTAGTAGTCCTATAATAAAGTGGCAGTGTGTCTAGAAACACCTAAAAACAAAGTGACGTCTTTGAATTTTCATTACTTTCTAATCACAGAAAACACATTTTAAGTAGTTTTTTTCAATCTTTTGAGTATTAATAGAAATTGAAGTGAGCCTTTTGAGTATTGTTATTCATTGAAGCGAGTGAGTTTAGGTCATATTGCCAGATCTGACTGAATTGCATGTCTCCCGAGCTATCGCTTTGTTTGAAGTGGGTCGAACTATGCGTTATGTAGGAAATGATCTAGGAGTAGCCCCTTCTGTTATCTACAGACTTTGGAAGCGATACCGTGAGACGGGAATACTCACGAAGGCGTGGTCAAGGTAGAAAGAGAAAAACTACACGTTTGCAAGATCGCTACATCGTCAACTGTGCTTTACGTAACCGCACCACAACTGCAAGAGATCTACAAAATACACTAAGGACGGCTACTGGTGTAGAAATTTCCAACCAGACGGTAAGAAATAGGTTGTTGGAAGCCAATTTGAGATCACGCCGACCAGTTCGGGCTGTGCGTCTAACAATTCAACATAGACAAGCTCGCCGACAGTTTGCGCAAAATCACGCTAATTGGCTACTTCGACATTGGAGGCCAGTGCTTTTTACTGACGAATCACGATTCCGTCTAACACGTTGCGATGGTCGTCTCCATGTTTACAGACGCCCAGGCGAGCGATACAGTGCAGCAGCAGTCCAGGAATATGACAAATTTGGATGTGGCTCTGTGATGGTTTGGGGCGGAGTTAGTTTGGACGAGCGCACAGATCTCGTCGTTGTTCCCGGGCGCTTGTGTGCTCAAACTTACATTGAAAATGTGCTCGAAGATCATGTTTGGCCCGCAGCATATGGTATGGGCCCATATTTTCTTTTAATGCAAGATAATGCCAGGCCGCATACTGCAGCCATCACGTCAGATTACTTACGACAGCAGGAAATCCGTGTAATGGAGTGGCCTTCCATGAGCCCTGACCTAAATCCAATTGAACACATTTGGGACTTGCTTGACAGGCGCATCCGGAAGCGTCCGATTGCACCTCAAACACTGCAGCAGCTCACTGAAGCGTTGATTGAAGAATGGGAGCGAATTCCACAAGAAGATATTCGGAGGATCATACGAAGCATGCCGCGTCGTTGTCAAGCCGTGATTAGGGCTCATGGAGGCCACACACGTTACTGAAAGTCACTAAAGACGAATATTCAAACGATATAAGAATATTTCTTTGATGGACCTTTTTTATCACCAATTAGTTTTTCGTCTACAATGCACATTTTAATTTTTTTTTTAATAAAAAAAATACAAATTGTTTTTTTTTATTAATTGTAGTAATTAACAAATTAACAAGGTAAAAAATAGCGTACAAGTTAATTTAAATCTAATTTTAGTTTAAGCAATAGAAAGGAGAAAAATCTTGTTCCGCTAATTGTTTTGAGCAGTATATATATTTTTTATTAAATGTAAATTAATAGATATTTCTTTTGTAAATAAATCTTTTGTATTCACAGAGAAACGCAGTTGCGCCTTATTTATTCCCAGTATAAGCGATTGATAAAACAACATTTTCTGCACATATTTCACGAAATATGGAAAGATAGAGGTTTGATTTTATTGTGAAACAGTAAGAAGATGGAAAATCAAACATCATTTGCATAGACACGATCGCTACAACTGGTGGACAGGTTTTTGCAATTCCGGCCGAGTTTCAGCCTGCAAATTTACACCAAGCTGTAATAAAACCTCCCAACTACATTAAAGTAAAAAAATCTTTAAATAAAAGATATCAAACAAGAAAAGTATGGATAACCATTACAGAAGAGTTATCAAATATATATTTAGATGAGGAGCAGAACATACAGTTTAATCATTTTTACCTAGAAGAAATTTTGGAAAAAGTAGATAATGCTGAACCTATACCTAGTGGCTCAAATGAATTGTTGGAAAAAACTTTTAGAGAAATTGATTGAAAAAAAACAAACAAAATCGGAAACTCAAAATTTAGGGAAAATTGAAAAGGAATTTATGATTGAGAAATAAATTTACTGGTAAGAACTTAAATGCTAACCAGTGGATAAAAAATTGCAATAAGGAGTGTGAACGTTTCCACATCAACGAAGACAAAAAGAAATTGAAATACTAAATTTTTTTTTGGAATATTGTAGTATAGATTGGTACAGTTGCATGCTAATAAAACTAACAGTGGATTCAGAATGGATTAATTGGGAGAAAAACTTTTGTGAGACGTTTGCAAACAAAGGATGGTCACCGATTAGGTATGCTCTAGCTTTTAAATATCAAGCAGGTGCATACTTGAGTATGCTTAAAAAAAGAAAAACTGTACTGGCAGTAAGAAAATCAATTGATACTGGGACACTCATAGATATTATAGCATTTGGCTAACCTAATAATGTGGATGATAAAATTGACAGAGAAAGTTTAAAAGGAACGGGAGATATCTACCATGAACTAGTAAAACTGGAACATCTTGTTAGAAAAAAAATATATGATAAAAAAGATACGATACATTTTGACACTAAATCAAAAAAAAAGCCATGCCAAATCTGTATCTTCGAGAAAAGAGGGAAACGTTACCATCCTGAGGAAAATTGCTGGTTTAAAGAGAAAAATCCAAAAGCATTTATCAAATCCAGAGAATCAAATGAAGAGAATCCAAAAACTAGAGGTGCCACCTGAATATAACCAGACACACACACAGTTCCTACATTGGAGTGAGTAAATGCGGTTACGCCAACAATGCGCCGGCGCAACCGCATTTACTCACCACCTGCTGAGGAATTTTCGCCTATACTGATGCCCAGTCGTGTTATACCGAGACTGGATCTGCCATTGAAAAGCCCTATCCGACTTGACTCTCCCTATTTGAATGACTCTATATAGCCTTTATAAAAATCTATTAAAATATTTGAACTATTTAAAAAAAAAAGAAGGTATTGAACTGATTATCTCGGGGCAAATTTTCAGCTATAGTGTACGTCCACACTGCGAGTCTAGCGCGGTCGCGACGACGGGCGCGAAGTATCAAACATATGAAACGCGCCTTTACGTCCACATTGTAGTGACTGAGGCGGAAGCCTAGCGCGACGGGACTGAGCGAGACAGCGCGCGTAGTTTTCAAACGCTCCTGTCCGCGCGTTCTGGCCTCACTACGGGCCTAGTCAGCGAGCGACCCAATGCGCGGGTGGCGGGGGTAACAAACCAGTTCGGTCTTGTCGCTCGGCCTATGCGCGTCTATATTTGTTTGTCGTAAAATGGCGGTAAATACTGAACTGTTTATAAGTGCGATTCAATCTAAACCATCTATATGGCAAAGCAAACATC
Source organism: Pieris macdunnoughi (assembly GCA_905332375.1). Lineage (NCBI taxonomy): Eukaryota > Metazoa > Arthropoda > Insecta > Lepidoptera > Pieridae > Pieris > Pieris macdunnoughi. Next base: position 907,683 of record CAJOBZ010000070.1, on the reverse strand, counting down.
CACACCACAATAATCGCATAATAACAAGAAAGTTATGAAGTGAAAAAAAAAGAACAATTTCCTGAAAGTGAAGGTAAGTTTAATATAATATACCTATAGTTATTACATTCTTTGGTATTGTTCCCAGAAATAGTTTGAGAATTTTATACGAACATTTTTTGCTCTCCGTGATGGATTATTATTGACTCCGCGGTTTCTTTGATGATTTTCATATAATGGCGATTGGCGAATTAGCTAACACACGTTGGACATCCAGATCGAGATCTCCGTTTAAATCCATTATTACATTGTGCAGTATACACGCAGCTTTTATTATAGACAAGGCATTTTTTCTGTTTGTTTCGCTAGGTTAAAGTAGTATTCACCATTTACGAGTTAAAATGCCAAATACGCATTCGATTGTTTGTCTAGCGGTAGACAATCTGATATTAAAACATTTTCTTTCATTATTAAGTACTCGCTCGGGATAAGGACGCATTAAATAATGTTTTAACGGATAAGCTTCATCACCCACTAGGACGTAGGGTGCAATGACGTCAGAATTTGGAAGTCTCTTTGGCATAGGAATTTTATATTTATTTTTTTCTATAAGCTTATACAGCGTTGATGCAATAAAAGTACCACCATCACTTTGCTTTCCTCGACCGCCTACTTCGACTGCCACAAATTTCCTTTTTGCGTCAGCCACAGCTTGCATGACAATGCTATTTCTTTTTTTATAGCACCAATGTGCTGATCCAGATTTAGGTGGATTTTTTATTTCACAATGTTTCCCATCAATTGCTCCGATGCAGTGTGGGAAATTCCAGGTAGCTTCAAAGTCTTCTGCAATATCTTTCAGGCGTTGTTCTGTTGGTATCGGCATATGAATAGGAACTAACTCAGTCCATAAAACACGGCATGTTTCGTGCACTATAGACGCAATGGTACTTTTCCCCATACGAAAACTATAAGCTAATGCTCTAAATCCAGTTCCTGTTGACAAAAACCTGAAATAAAAAGTAGAATAAAATATTATGACTGTTACAGAAAAACAACTGCGTAAGAAGTGGAAGAATCTGCGCGATCAGTATCGAAAAGAAAAAAAGAAATTCCCTACGCCGCGCTCTGGTGACGGTGGCGATGAAATAGAGAGCACATGGCCATACTTTCAACTTATGCAATTCATAAACGATGACATTACACCCGAAGTCATGACGGGAAATCTGCATGACAGTGATTCGGAATCCCTCAACGAGTCTTGTCAAACTGAGCAATCGAACATTGCTGACGTGATGAGTCCAGGTACATCAACCTGCAGCAGTCACACAAACGCGTTAAAGCGCAACAAAACGGCATCAGATTATGGAGATGAACTTATAGAATGCGAAAGAAAAAAAATTTTGCTAATTGAACAGAAAATGGCGACAAATAGTGACCAGTCGGAGAAATGTGATGATTATCATTTTTTTATGAGTCTCCTACCACAAATGAAAAAGTTTGGTGAATTACAAAAGTTACGCATTCGAAAAAAAAATTACCCAAATAATAATAGATGAGGCAGAAAGAATGCAGTTTTCTCAACCGAGATACGAAGAAAATTATGGAGGATATATTACTGGCAACTACCCTAATTATTAATTTGATTATTAAAACTTTTTACTTACCTGTTTGTGTAATTACTACTTACAATATCTACATATAAATACAAAACTAAGTAAAATCATGATTTATTCTTACCTCAGAGTTATGAACAATTTCTCCTCAGGTCTAATACTTTTGCGAAAGTTAGTATCTTCTTTGGTGATTTTAGGTGATATTTTACTTAGTATGTAGTCAAATGTTGACAAGGGCATTCGAGTGTACTCAAAGAATTTTGTAGGGTATAATCTCAGTTCTTGATACAAGTTAAAAAATTCACCAGTAATTCCTCTGTTTTTATTTATTTCGTGCACACCATCTCTAGTGTTCAACACCTCCCATCTCAGGATTGGACTGTCTAGTAAAACAAGCAAATCCTCGTCCATAGTTTGCGACACCTGATATACGTCAAACCGCTACAAGAGCTCGCGCGTTATTGTGGCCACCGCACGCCCCCGCTCGCCGCGCCCGCCTCAGGCTAAAGTCACCGCGCATTCAGTGTGGACGCACACATAGGGTAGCTGTTGCGACGGAGCATTTGGCGGCCCGAGGAGTACTCCCGTTCTTTCTTATAATCGACAATTTATTTGATTCTCTGAATTGTAGCTCTAATGTACCAAATGGTAAATTCTTTAAAGAGTCTGTAAAAAGAAATTCATGTCATCATCAGCTGTGGCAAAAAGCACTTCAACTTCAAATTTACAGCTAAAAAAAGATGGAAATAAAAAACGTGTGGTTGAAGCGGTTGTACCATCGTTAAAAAATTTCATTAAAACAATTGTGGTATGCAAAGTTATGAAAAATTTAGTCCCAAAAATATTCTTTTCATTTCATGCTTAAGAAATTCCAACCAGGATCTAGTCGAAAATTTCTTTGGAAACATCAGGCGGTTTGGGACGAGGAACATTTCTCCTAACACAGTAAATTTTGAAGGAGTATTCAAAGCGTTGCTGCTTTGTTCCGGCTGTCGTACCGGTGCGTCAAAATAGACTACTAGACCACGTCTGTTGGAAATGATCAAATTTACAAAGCTTATGTCGAGGGACAGGTTCATGCTGCTAATTAGATTTTTGCATTTTGTTGACAATGACACGTAGCCAAATTACGTATTATAGTACGACAAAAAAATTGCAAAAATCGCACCAATAGTTAAATATTGTAATAATAAATTTCACGAATTTCATAAACCCATCGGGTTTTTGAGTTTGGATGAGTCCCTGCTTCTCTGGAAGGGTCGTCTTAGCTGGGTACAGTGCATACGATGGAAGGCGGCCCGTTTTGGCATCAAGTCATTTGAATGGTGCAAAACAGGGACAGGTTACCAATTAAAATTTATACTTTTTGCTGGCAAAGATTCTAGTTTTGTCCAGGGACCTTTCAAAAATCCTACTGCAAAGGGAGTTTTTGAGCTCATGAATGAGTTCCTAGACTTAGGGCATATCTTGGTTATGACTAACTGGTATAACCAGTTACCATTAACCAGATTTTTAAAAAGTTGGGACACTGATTGGAACGATGAATCAGAACAGAAAAATGTGCCGTTAGATATTAAAAATTTAATAATTAAAAAGAAATCGTTGCAGTGGGAAGCAGCATTATTCTGGCATTGCGGGGACATTTTCTTGGTCAGCTGGAAAGATGTTAAATTAGGAACGGCCATTTCAACTTACCGCAGGGAGGACATGATTGCGAGCAGAAGAGCCGGCGTAAATATTTTAATTTAAAACTGTGTGTCATTAAAGATTACAACTTTTACATGGGGCTTAGCTTAGCTTTGAAGGACCAGGAACTCTCTATTTTTCTGGTGGAACGAAAACGAGGTTTCAAATGATATCACAAGGGCTACTGATTACTAGTATTTAAAACGCCTTCTCGGACAGGAGGAATCCTACTTTCAAAGTGATGACACAGAGGGTTTCGGGTGAAATTAGTTTTTTGACATATTATACCTCTAAGAAAATAGAGATGCAACAGAATCGTGGTAATAACCCACGTGGCAGAGGCCGGCGGTAACCGCCGAGCAGCCTGCGACGCGCGGAGAGCTTACAATCGACTCAACCAGTTACGAATCGGCGAAGACTGGAATTATGAGCCAGAGCCGTAAGATCCTAGTAGGGATGTCCCTAGGCGCAGGCCTACCCCTAGGTCCCAATATTTCAAGAATCCAAAGAAGGATAAGCAACAACTTTCAGAGGATGACGCAAAGCCAAGTACCTCTGAGTACGGAGCACGAGAAGATTTGAGAGCTTCATGTTCTTCTATACTGATGATACTTATTCCCAGCACTTCCGGACAGTAAAAGAGTGTCCTGTATTCCAGTGAACAAATTATATGACTGCCTTTTACTTCCAAAGAACAAATGATTACACCAGAATAGATCAGACCATTTTTAAAAGCAGATCCAAGGCAAAAAACTAGGGAGGCCCGAAAGACCCGAAAATGTCGTCTGTAATTATAACAGATACTGCAGGGTAGGACAAAATTAGAGAAAAGAACTCAAAACTGAAGAAATAGTTGGCAAAGAAGATGGTTACCAAGAAGTCAATTGATTAAAAAATATGTCAGTAGTAAGTAGTAACAGTAGTGACAGAAGAAACATTTCACTACATGATAAATCCACGGACAATAACTCTGAAGATGAAGTGTTGTCTCAAATGAAAAAGGAGGACTAAGGAAAACAAAACTTAACGACAAAACAAAAGCAGAAAGTGGAATGGTTCCAATGTAAATTTTGTTGTTGTTGGGGCGTTTAATTATTTATGCAAAAAATTAAAAAGTTTCTAATAGAAGACTAAGGAAGACTACATCGTCAATTATATAAATTGGGGTTAACCTTTAGACACGTACGATTTAAGAATTCTCATTAAAATGTGTTTGGATAATTTAGGCATCACACACAGGCGCGGCGCTTCAAATATTATTTGCTTGGAGCAGATTATGCTGGAAGATTTTTAAAAAGACAACGATACCATTTCTTTGAGAATGTGTCAAAACATAAAAAAAGTCGAGGGCTCAAGTTTCTTCCGAAACAATTAAAGAATACTTTCACGAATTACAGGTATCCCTGAAAGAAATTGATCCAAAAACTATAATCAATTACGACGAAACGAACCTCATTGATGACCCCGGACATAAAAAAGTTATGGTGAAAAGGGGAACTATGTAACCTGAAAGAGTCCTTAATCAATCTAAATCATCTATAATAATGGCTGATACTGCTGCAGGAGAAGTTCTTCCTCCCAGTAATTTATCGCCATCAATTTTAATTCACCATGATGTATCCCCAAATCATGTAAATTACGTCGAAATCGTTGAATCTTATCCGCAATCTCCAACTTTTGTCAAAAAATTCGTTTATTTTATCTTCTCTTTTGAAGATTTTAACATGGACAACTTGGAGAATCAAGATCCGATTCAAAATCCGTAAAATAGAAAGATGGCATAATTAAAAGCGGCATTGATGGCGAGGCTAAACAATAACACAGCTTGGTTTGCAGAATTACCTACGGTTATGCTAGGACTGCGAGCAGCGTGTCAGGCGGACAACGAAAACATAAGCGCAGCGGAATTCACTCTAGGTCATTGTTTGCGTTTACCTGGTGAATTTTGGAGCGATAATATAACTAAGATAGATAATCCACAAGCATACATAATTAGATTAAGCTAATAGCTAAGAATTTAAGATTGTTCTCTGATGGGTGTACCGGACAAAACAAAAATCATACAATGATTAGATATTGTGCTGCACTTGTAGATACCGGCCGTTTTAAAAATGTAAGACAGTATTTCCCTGTGCGCGGTCACTCATATAACCCTTGTGACTGGGATTTTGGTACCATAAAAAGATGCTTATCAAAAAGTGACCAAATTTACGTTCCAATGGAATATGTTACAATAATAACAAATTTTGTAAAAACAATAGGCAGATTAGAGGTAAAGGTTTTAAATGATGGGGACTTATTTTTGGACTTCAAGAACTGGTGGCCAAGATATTATACTAAAACAGCAATATCAGAGGAAACCAAAGGCAGAGGTGTCATCAGATCACAGAAAATCTATTTCCAACCCACTGTCTTCAAAGAATTTAGACATTTAATTAAGGGCTGGTATTATCTAGGCACATGAATTTATTAACAACCCTGTGAGAAGTACATTCAAACTACTTATTGCCCATAGAGTGCGGTTGCCATGTGAAAAAGCATATGAAACTGTAAACCCCATAAACGCAAAGAAAATTCAAGATATTAAAAAGCTTATTAACCCTTTAATTCGCATTGTTGTTGCTCAACGACATAGTAAACAAAAAAAAAAACTTACGTATCGTTTTTATTTTTAATGATTATTCATGTTCACGGCTTAGGTGAAACAGAACGCAATTTGAAAAAAATATCAAACTGTCACTTTATGCGCTCTTTCTAACATTCGTTTGCAAGATGGCATCGCAAATGTTTGCAGCGTCCGGATTAAAGGTAAATATATATTTTTTTGTGAGTATTAACTGATTTAAATGATTAAGTCACACTGATTTTATAAACTAGTATACCTACTAAATGTTTTAAAGTGTTAATATGATTATTTTATCTTTTCAATAACGTTTTATAGTATTCGAAATAGGTGTGTTGTTGGTGAACAACACTGCGAGACATGCAGCAAGGTACTTGATGTTTTAGACGTTGTTCACGAGCTACACTGCCCGTTTACTAGCGTAATACTCTGCAATAAGTTTTTTTTTGTTTCTTGAATGTTTTAAACCTTGTACCTATACTATATTGTATAACCTTGTATGCTATATTATTGGTTATGTGTGGTGAACGGTTTAGCATGTTTATTTTTTGCGTTGCTTTGGGTGTGGTTTGGTATGTTTTGATTTTGTTTGCTCCAGATAAAACCAAAATGGCAACGTACGAGAGCTATAATGGCGCTAGTACCACCAGAAAAGGCACCGTCGTCGGATAGCAGTGGCTCTGACGATGAGAATCTCCTTCAAAAAAGAAATTATGATGATGATGATATAACCTATTGCAGTTTGTATCCACAGTCTTATCCCTCTTCCTTGGACCGTATGAATATTTTGACTTCCGATGACGAAGACATAGAAAACATACCATCTCCTCATGCACAAATAGTATTGTCAGATGAAGAAACCGTTCCATTGACACCCGTAATAAACAAAATGATTCCCAGTGGTAGGCCACAGGAGCAATTACCTCTATTGAATTCAGTTTCATCAGTGCTATCTCCACTTATTAATTCCCCGGCTGCAACAACTCGTTCTAAAAGAAAGACAAACGCAGTGTCTAGAGTTGTCTCAAAACGAGTAAAGAAGTTTGTAAGGAAACCCTTAATATTTAAGTGGAAACGCAATAAATTTCAGCATTCAGCTATCATCGAATTACCGTCGTATGTACCACCAGTCGAAGCAACCGTAAAGTCACCCTTAGATTACTTTAACGCCTTTTTTTTCAGAAAATATTTTCAAGTTAATTACAGATAACACTAATTTGTATTCAGTTCAAAGTGGAGCAGCCCGGAGTATCAACATTACTACATTAGAGATTTTATCGCCATAACTTTACTGATGGGTGTAGTACAAATGCCAAGTTACAGAGGCTATTGGAGTAATGCTTTGAGATATCCCCTTGTGGCTAATATAATGACTTTAAAAAAATATGAAAAAATACGACGATATCTTCATTTTGTAGACAACACAGACACAAATGACGACCGGTATTTCAAAGTTACACCAATTTTGGAATGTGTTTGCAATAACTGTTTACAGCTTGTGGAAGAAAAAAAATACAGTGTCGATGAAATGATGGTGCCCTACAAAGGCACAAGAGCAGGAAGTAGACGCCAATATTTGCCAAAAAAGCCAAAAAAATGGGGCTTTAAAATCTTTGTAAGAGCAGGAGCATCCGGCTTCATATATGATTTCCTCCCTTACGGCGGTGAGGATACTTTCAGGGGGAGATGTTTTACAGAGTATGAGAATAGTTTGGGTCTTGGTGCTAAGGTCGTTATAGCACTCTGTAAGACCATTAAAGAAAAGCCTTCAACGGTTTATTTTGATAATTTTTTTACGTCGCTAGAACTTATTCAACATTTACAAAACGAATATGGCCTGTTTAGCTTAGGGTCGATAAAGAATAATCGTTTGAGGGGATGTCAAACCATTTTGTCATCAGACAAGGTACTGGCAAAAAAAGGAAGAGGCGCAAATCAACAGATTGTGTGCAATGCCAATAAAATTGCCGTAGTCAAGTGGTTTGACAATAAAGTAGTGACATTAGCAAGTTCGTATGTTGATTCACATCCAAAAGAAAAGATAAAGCGATATTGCAAGGAAACTAAATCTAAAGTTGATGTAGAGTGCCCACAAATAGTGAAGCATTACAACGCTCACATGGGCGGGGTGGATCTATCAGATATGCTGATATCTTTGTATCGCTCCAATTTTAAGACAAAAAGATGGTACATGGCTTTATTTTCACAGGCTCTGGATATTTGTGCTAATAATGCATGGCTGCAATATAGGAGAGATCGACCAAACACAAAAACAAAGTCTCTAAAAGAATTTAGGATAGATTTAGTGACAGAACTATTGCAGAAAAACAGAATTCATCAGGAAGATGTACAGGAAAATGATGCAGCTGTGAAAATAAAACTTCCTTCTGCTCCAAGACCACCTGATGCCGTCCGGTTCGACAATTTAGGGCACCTGCCGACTTTTGTAGCTCAAGGGAGGTGCAAGTACTGTAAAAAGGGATACTGAAGTATCCTTTGTAACAAATGTACCTAACCTTAGACTGTGTTTGGTAGCCAAAATAAATTGTTTTTATAATTACCATGTTAGTGAGTAACATTCCTTAAGTTTGTTTTTTGTAACGAACATTAAAATATATTTCATAAAAAACGTGTTTTATCTTTTTGCTTTATTTCCTACAGTATGCCGCAGTGTTGGTTGTCAACGACATACATTATTCAATTTATATCTTAGAGGGATGCGCAGTGTCGTATTTGAACGACATATGTTTTCTCGAAATAGGCACATTCTATATTTTTTTTGTAATTTTTCTGTATAGTTTTAACTCATAAATAAAGCGTATAAATAGAAAAAAATACGAATTTTGAGAATTTTTTGTTCTGCGAACTAAAGGGTTAGCTACATTCCTGACACTCATCAAGATTTTTATAATAAAATATTGACATGGCCCACAACACAAGCCGAAGGTGAAATAGATGATTAAATTTGTATGATTTGTTTCTAAATAAAGACTAAAAACATACTTACTAAATGGTTTTATTTTAATATGATCATCCTTAATTGTAATTTACTGACTAAATGACACATGTCCACTTCTGTTTACCAAAGGGCACATGGTGGTTTTTAACTTTTCTTATGAAGAAATGCCTTTTGTTTATTTGTGACTCAAAATTTTACTAGCTTCTCCCACAAAAAATATCACGAATTAGTTTATTATTAATTATTATTAGTTTTTTGTTCCTACTCTAAAAAAACAGTTTAGGACAAGTGCTGTTGTGGAAACAAGCGATTCAATTGAACTTACTAAAAATACAAAACAGGCATCAGAAATGTCAACATTAACTACACTGGTAGCAGAAATTTTACTAGCCACTAGTTCAAGACAGGCAACAAGAATGTTTTTCTCACTTGCAATATTTGCTGCATTATGGCATATGAAGAAGGACACAAGAAGTCTATGTGTTTTTTTTTCAGCACTACAGTCGCTGGAGGTTGGTTTGCATACAAAAGGCATCTGAATTAGGGAAGGTCTTTTCAATTTGTGGAAGGATGGAAGAGGAAATGGCATCCCAAGTTGTATATCCTGGGATATTTGGGACCTATAAAAAAGATTTGAGCATATAGACACAACAGATGTGTTGAATTGGTATACTTGGGAACAATTGGGAATGTGTTTCAAACAGCAAGGAAACACAAATAATCACAAAGGTAAAGCTTCCTGTAGTGAGATATTATGCTAAGATGTCATGAGTAAAATCAGACCGGTTTATTGTCTGGAATCTACAATCAGATTGTCACAGTACCTTGCTTCAGTGATCAAAGAGTGCATAGATTTGATGCCACTTTCTTTGAACACAGAGAAAAAGAAGATAATGGCAAACACAGGCAAAATATTGTCTCAAATTATAACACATATCATAAGTACTTCTTGCACGGCTTTAGATTAGCTAATTGTTTTTAGAAATAGAACAGGGTTTTTTAGTTTTAGTAAATGTTAAAAATAATTGCTAGGACAGCATTTCTATGGGACCTGTACGAGCTTACAGAGAAATGCCTCAAAGTAATAATCACCTCCCTTCAGCAAGTGACCCGGTGTACAGAAATAAAAAGTGTGAGCTAACCCGATCACAGAAAAAGGCCAGGCCTTTATATTTATGTTCAAAAGAATTTGAATTATTTCTTTAACATCACAGAAATTGAAGAACAGAGAAACAGTAGCATACAAGACGATAATAACGACCCTACTGTAAAAAACTCAAGTAAGTCCATAAACTTTGAATTTATAAGCCAATGGGAAATATATACCAATGGGAAAAAAATACAGCCAATAAGTAAACAAGTTCTAGTGAAGCATAATGCAAAAACTGTTCTCAAAAAGAAATGGGAATGAAAACACCCTGTTCTTGGATTTTTAAACAATATTCCACCAAAAGGGGAGATAGAATTACTTGCAGTGGCTTATGCAAACAGTGCAAAGCATCAATAAATGTTGTGATTTCCTGGCCTGTCAATTAAATAGCTTGGTTTATAACAAATTGTGATGTGTCATTTACTCATATTTCTAACAAAAATATAAAATTATCAGGAATCAACACTTTAATTCAAAAACCACATACAACCTGACATTATCTTTCATTTCTTAATGTTTCTCACCTATTTTTTCACAAATTAAAAGTTAAAAAAAAATAGTATGAACAGAACCTTCTTTTTTTATTAAACTTCCGACTGAATCAAAAAATCCTCTTGATACAATGGCTAGCACTTCTGGAGCCACAAGCTTAAAGAGAAAGAATGGAAATATCATTGTTGACCCTGATACCCTTAAGACAATAGAAGACGCAAAGAAACCCAAAATACATTTGAACTCAGATAAAAAATTCTCTTGCATTGCATCAATCATGGACATGCACAATGAAATTATAAAAATAGCTTTCAGCTATAGAAAATGTGGCAACAAACATAACTGTAGGCAACCACATAATCAGCATTATATTTACAGAACACAATGTAAATTGTCAATCTGTCAGGGGCACCAAATTTGCCAATATTTGATAAAATTTCACAAGATAAAGAAAACAAAAGCCACTTCGTACCAAATTCATTACAAGGGAAAAGATTACAGCATTCCCAATGACACAAAAGAGAAAATATGGCTGGCTATATTAACGAGAAATGGTTTGGAATACAAAGATTTTGAACAAAATGATGAGAAAAGTTGGTATGGTACCATATCTAGACATGTTTTCAGCTAGTTTTCACTCTTTACATGTTAATGAATTGAAATTAGGACATAACATGCCTATCACGAAAGTTGAGAAGTTGATTTTCATTTCTTCCTCTATTATTACGCCTTACAACATCTTCTCGAACTTCTATCATTTCTTCCTATATCACCTTCTCAAACTACATTAACTCCATTCCTATTATTTCCTCCAATAATTAAATTCATTTGATTTACTTCAATTAGTTTTCTCCCTCATTAAAACTTACATCATATTAAATAATTATCTTTTAAAATTGTATGGGCCCATAACCTGTTGAACGGTTCCATTTTAAGGGGACGACTGACGAGGAGGCGACCAGTGTGCTGTGTGACCGTTTTAAGAAATGGCGATCTACCAAAACTACAAGGTGCCAGTACTAAATAATACCAAAACACATGCTGAATTATACCTAAAGAAAAAGAGGATTTTTGAAGTTGTACTTCTTTAGGCGCGTTATGAAAAATTGATGAGAGTGAAATTTTACGATTGCGCGCGCACCTATGACACAAAATTGGCAGTGTGATATAGCGTGCGCGAGCGAGATGGGAATAAGACAAACTACAAGTAAAAGAAATAGAATATGCGTGAAGCTAACTTCACGCATATTCTAGCTTAGCAGCTTAACAAGAAATTTGAATGACCATGACAATTGACATCTGACAATGACATTTACCTTTTAAACAAATATAGGAGTTTTAATTATTGTTTAAAATTAATAATTATATACCTAGTTATTTTCATTATACAAAATATTTGTGAAATAATATAAAATATTTGTGAAAAAACTGTGCTAACCTTCCTGAGTGCTTCAATACAATTGAGGTTAACTATCCGTATGTATTATCGAGTATTATTGTTGATTAAAACTGAAACATGAACCATTATTCATTGCTTTTGTTTATTGCGTTTGTTACAGCAACTTTTTAGAAATATTCTACGACCCTATATATCAATAATTGAGAACAAAGATTTAAGCACGAATACTAATAAGGAGAAAATGAAGGCTTGGAGCGATATAACAGAGAAGTAAACATTTTAATAAGTACCTGCATCTCAAAAAAAATGACCACATTATTTAATCAAAACATCAGATTTAATCTAGCAAATATAAGGACAAGAGACAAAAAACAATTGATGAATCAGTGGAAGTGCACTAAATTGAATACAAAAAAGAGTTGTCATCTTATCGCCGTGAAACATCAAAAACTGGAGGTGGAACAAAGCCACCATCACCTTCTCGAGACACAATGGTTTGAAGTAGATTTCAATGAATTTGATTGTGATGGTGTCGAGGTAGGAATGTTAATTATAAATATGATGTATGGTGATGTTCAAGGTTCAACCTTTCAAGCATAGGCATATGCTTACAACATTATTCCCCTACAGGGTAGTTAGAGATATTGTAATACCTCAAAACATCCATGTTGCACTTGTAGTACCGAAACTCTGTCCTGCCAGAAGTGAGCCCATTCCCACTTATAATGGACAGTGGGTATAATACACCTTAATACCTGAGTGCGAACCACTCACCATGATACTTAAATTAATAGATGTTATTTATATATTTCAGGTTATTACAAATAAAATCATTTTGGAAACAATTGATATCCCAAAAGCAAATAAAGCCAACAATGACAAGGTAATAAATCAGTTTTGACATAACTTGAATACTAAAAAAGCCAAACAAAGGTGTGCACAACAGTGACAACATAACTTAACAATTTCATTATTTTGTAGGATTAAAGAAAGGTTAAAGAAAATCATGTCGAACTGAACAACAAGAATCCCCAAACAACTCCAAAGAAACCTACAAGGAAGACACCGGTATTATATTTAAATTATCTCTATCTCTAAATGGAATAAAAGAAAGTTGCTATCCAGGTCTGTAGCATGTGCTACAAATTATATTATTAACACATTTATATAATTATATTAATATAAATGTGTTAAAAAATTTATAATATGAATTATAAAAAATTTTAAGTTTTGCATGGACAGAGCTTAAATTAATATTCTCTTATTTGTTGCAGAAAGCAAGTAGTTTTGGAGAAGCCTCGTAGATGCATAACCAAGTAATGATTAATTTAAAATTACAAACCGAAATTCTGATGAAGACATTAGAGTCACTTAAAAATAAATAGTATAATGAAATAAAAATGTTTTAAAGATAAATAGTGTTTTATTTGTTTAATGTAAGAGAATAATAATAAATATTTATTTAATTAATTTTTCAAATGTAAACTGAACTTTATTGACTTTAATGACTCCTTTTCCAGTCTTTGATTATTTAATTGTAATTAATTATTTGCATGCAATCAAAAACTATTTTTAATAATGCCAAAGAAGTATAACTTCTTACGCGCGTACATAAGTACACGCACCCTTTTTTTTTTTTTTTTATTAAAACACTTATTATCAGTTACTTTTTAATTTTACCAATTACACACCTTCATAATACAGACATATTAAAATAATAATAAATATTTACAATAAGTTTTATTACAAATACTAAGTCAGTATTCGCTGCACTGAGCTAACTGAGCAGATTTAGTGCGTTTGCAGGAAAAGCCCTTTGCGATTTCCGAATCATAAAACATTTTGTTGAATAAATCGCTGAGATGATTCATGGCCCGAGATGGTATGTTATGTTCTGCCAACGCTGCATAATATAAGCTCTGCTTTTCTTACTTCTTCAGATATGGGTTCTTTCCTTTGAAGTAATTTATCATCGTTCTGAAAATAAACAGGATTTCATTAATTTTCGTATCGTAAAAAATAAGTAAAATACCTTTTTATTTTTATTTTAAAAGACGTGTCTCATTTATGAAAATTTTAAAATTGAGCTTGAAATCGCTTGAGAATCAATTATACATGTGTGAACAATTGTACATGTACTATCCAAGATTCATCGGACAGCCTGTAGAAGTAGGACAATAAATTCATGTGCCATAAAAAAATATGGTACACAATAATCATATAAATATGTTAATGGGGGCTTAGCTTTCTTACCTTGGATTGTCCACTATAATGTATAAGTTTCTGCCGATGTTTTTCAGAATATGCATGACTTTTAATTGTAGCGATTCTGCTTAAAAATGTTGCTCCACAAGTTTTACACAAGGCGTTCTCATTATTTTTATCTTTTGTCAACTATGACGAAAATTCAGGATTTTGTTCCCACTCAGATCTATATTTCTGATCGTATTTGCGCTTCATTATCTTCACAACATATGCACACAGAGAGAAATAAATAAAGAACTAAAACATCCGTGGTCTTTTTTATACAGCATGTAACGTAGATAGTAATAAGTTGCGGTAAACATCAGACAAAGACAAAAACATGTGAACGAAATACGAATGAATGGAAGTGCGTGTTTCCCGCCCAGCCCAAAAATATATCAAAATGTGTTTTAAAATGTTGAAAGTTTAAATGTACCAAAAAATATCAGAATATAAAAGGATACCAAAAAAATATTAAATTAGTTACACGGAGCCCAAATGTATACCAATTTGGTACTGAATATACTAAAAACGGTCACACTGGAGGCGAGACAAGACACTTACTTCATGTTTACAGTTTAATATAATATATATATATATATATATATATATATATATATATATATATATATTCCAAGCACTAGACTATTACACATTGATTACAATAATGTATTTTTGGAATCTCGCTGTTGTCCTTAAAGGCAAACAGCTCAGCTCGGACTGTTTTGGCATGGGGCTCGGCCTGAATGGGGTACTTTTTCAAAACAGAAAACAATCATTTTATATAAAATTTAAACAGGCATTCCAAATTCCAATATTCGAAACTAAAAACTTTTTCTTCACAAGTGTTGCCTGCCATTATTTACATATTCAAACTCCAACACAGACATAATAATATATTGGCTATACTCTGGTTTTTTATTCCGTAGATTTTTTGACATGTCAGAGATTACAAACCTTTTTTGGCCAGGCACATTTTTCAATTTAAATACGAGTCTGAACATTTAAGTTTATATATACATTTTATGTGTTAATTAATGTATCCATTTTATTAAGTGCAGTGCTCCACAATTAAAGTGGTTTACGGAAATTGTATTCGTTTTTACAACATTACAATAAGAGAATTATCACTATATAAATTCATAGCCCTCGTTAAACGAAAATTAATCAAAAAAGATTTTTATAAATTTGAGGAATACTTAAGTGATCCTTATCCTTGGTATTGATTTGCTCCCGTTCAAACAATTTGTATGACAATACTTGGCGATTAAAAAGAGTGGCGGAAAGTTTTTTGCCAGATCTTCTTACCCGCTCTACGCCCTTGACTTGCAAACTGGTAGTAAATGTAAATTTACAATTAATTTAACTTCTTTCTGACAAGTCATAAGTGTACTTGCTTACCTACATGAATAAAGATATTTTGAGTTTGAGTGTGAGTACGGTGAGTGATAATTACGTCCCTTTTCATCACGGACAGTAAAAAACGCACAAGTAAAGATAACTTTTTTTTAATGGTTTACTATTAACCTGGAATTTGTAGGTAGTGATGCCAGCTAAAGAATAAAAAAAAAGTAATTAGAGTTAATTCAATATTTTGTTCGTGATATTGAAATATTTGTTATTTTTGTATTAGGTCACTTGAGTAAGTAAATATTTAGATTTACATTTTTGTAGGTAAAACAAAAAAATGGTGCGTGTACTTATGTACGCGCGTAAGAAGTTATACTTCTTTGGCTTTCTTTATTTTTTAAACATTAAATAATTAATAATAAATATTTAGCGTTAATAATTTAACAATATTTAATATTTAGTATATTATATTCCATTAATAATAATTATTTTTTATTTTATTATATTATTAATTCAATTTAATAACTAGGTATGTTTCATAAACTTTTAACTAAGTAACAATAGGTCTTTGTGAAAAAGAATTGCTAAATTTGTTTGAAAAAATAATTAAAACTCCTTTATTTGTTTAAAAGGTACTACAAATGTCATTATGGTCATTCAAAATTCTTGGCATAGCTGCTAACGTCACGCATATTCTATTTCTTTTTACTTGTAGATTGTCTTATTCTCATCTCGCTCGCGCACGCTCGGTGCCCATACTGATAATTTTGTGTCACGGTGCGCGCGCATCGTAAAATTTCACTCTCATAAATTTTTCATAACGCGCCTAAAGAAGTATAGCTTCAAAAAACACGTAGCATTTTATTTTTTATTGCCCTCAAATGGGTCAAAATTGTCCCTTTTTCGGTGGAGAACTTTGTAAGTAGCAACACTAATGAAATGTCAGAATTCTAGGGAATGAAAATTCAGACTACACTCGAATAGTATCATAGGCCCCAAAAGTCGTTAGTTAAATAGAACTAAGCTCGTACTAGAAGTATAATACTATTCTTCTGACAATAGTTAGACTAACATGACGTAGACGTCAAATTGACCCGCCCCTACGAGTCCAAACAATTGTATCTTGAAACTGTGCGGCGTCCGTCAGCGCATCTACTTTGATTATTGAATGACGACATTCACAGGCTCATTTCAACAACTTTAAAGCAATTTATTGTG
Organism: Pieris macdunnoughi; assembly: GCA_905332375.1. Taxonomy (NCBI): domain Eukaryota; kingdom Metazoa; phylum Arthropoda; class Insecta; order Lepidoptera; family Pieridae; genus Pieris; species Pieris macdunnoughi. The sequence goes on along the minus strand of CAJOBZ010000070.1, from coordinate 890,967 downwards.
TAAATGAGTTATAATAAAATATATATATAAAGTAGTGAAATTATCTGATATTAAAGAGATTATATGTTACCTATATATGTAATACCTATTCCACTTATTATATCTGTAGCGACACATTATACGGCTACAATAACTGCGATGACGTCGTACCCTGAAACTTTCTGGCCACTGAGTCACTGACTTTATTTTGCAAGAAGCGCACAATATCCTTCCTCCACGTATCCAATTAAAAAAGCTTCTAGAATAGTAATATAATCGATATATTCCCATATCCATTCCTATCCACAAATATAGACCATAAAGGTTACGAGATAAGTTCTAAAGGAAATCTTATTAAGGGTTTCAAAAAAATGAATAGGTATAAAGGCTATATTACACTGGGGCAACACTGTGCCGCATTGCGGCATACCACAAGAACACATGCACCGTGCGGCATGGCAACACCTTGCATCATGTGGCTGTATCCGAGCACAATGGATTCCATGCGACATTTTTCGAGCGTCCAAACAGTATGTAGGTTGTTTTTGTTTCTATTTGTTTTGGAAACTGAGAATCATCGGTCATGAAGTGGTGTAATGATAAATATATTTTAGACTTAAGGAAATAAAAAAATAATTATTAAAAAACATAAAACGTCCTCAAAGTCCTCAGCCTTAATTTTTGTTAGTAAACTAGTCCGTGGCCAATTCTTTTCCACCAACGTTTCTTCTTCCGTTGTGTAGCTGCATGGCTTAGTAGTACTAAATAATCTGCTGCTAAAGTTACTTCATCAGCCATATTCTAAGGTGTATCCCCTCGATCAAACAAGTAGGTATACCAGTAACACTCCATAAACAGCACAATGCTTTGGAAATTATCCAGGCACGTTGCCTCGTCTAAAATAGGCTGCCGTATGCCATATATGCCGCATAGTGTTGCCCCGGTGTAATATAGCCTTAAGATCCAGATTACAATATCTCTATACAATTTGATAGTTTGTTGGATGTGGGGTGTAATGATCATCTATGGCAACAATAGTAATAAAATAATATAACTTCTATGGATTATGAAACTGAGCTGTCAGTGTCATCAGTCATACGTGATACGTATAACGTAAACCTTTTTTTTCTTATTGTTTGTTTTATCTTTCTAGTTTCTACGTGTTTTTAGGTATAACTAATAACAGAAAGTTATTTATTTACCACAGATGAGTTGGTAATATGGTTCAGAAACGATTAACTAGAAAATCGCATAAAAGTGAGTGGTTTAAAATACAATGAATTTTAAAAAATATCGCTGGTGTGCTGTGCCAGGATGTAAAAATACATGTACAAAAACACCCAATAAGTTGTTTATTAAAGTGCCGCACGTTGATTTATACATGAGAAGAACTTGGTTAAAGAGAGCTGGTAAAGATCCGAATAATCTTTCTGATAAGACAAGCGTTTATTTTTGTGAAGATCACTTCGACGTAAGTATATAGTACAAAGAAAATGGTAAATTTGCTACTTTCTTGGTTATGCCATTTTCCAAATTGCTCGATCCCATAAGTTTATTAGATTTTCGGTTCATTTTTATGACTAGAGCACCTCACATAATCTCATATATATATCGAATTTATAAATAAAACCTTCATACTTGACCCTCTTCTATCTGGAATTTTTCTGGGTTGTATCACAACTACTGTATTTGTCAAGGTTTTGGCGACAATGTGCCAAGAGATGACAGTAAGGATCACACCATTTTCACTGCTGAATTTGCCTTCAATATGCTTAAATATACTTTGAAATCCTACTATGATTGCATTCAATACAACTTTCTGCCTCAGGAAATATGACATAGTGTTTAAATTCCGTAGGCAGTTTGGGTGTTTCTGTAATCATTTAAGTTACATAATTTCATTTGTACTCATGTTACTATTATTGCTAATATTAATAAATAATTATTTATATATATGTATATAGGTATATAAAATAATTATTTTGTAGGATTATTCTTTACATAGCTTAATAATATCTAAATTCTAATTAAGCCTTAGACATAGGTTTCATTTTGATAAACATGAACATTCTCATTAAAACATGCTAACTTTGTCAGCTTGGCACATTCTTTTTATATCAGTCAATGGATAAGCTGCTATTTGTAACTTAGATAGCAGGACTTCTTAAATACTACATATATATATATAATCTTCATTTAACTAATTACAGTTGGAAAATGACATGGAAAACTACCATAGGTATAAAATTATGGGTTCTGTGAAAAGAATCAAGATGAAATCCAATTGCATTCCTTCAAAATTTGACTGTCAAAATACATCAACAATAGAACCACTACTGATTGTTAAAGAAGTTGAAACAGATCTTGAAGATAACCAAATTCAAGAATATGAGGTACCAATAACCTATGCTATTCAAGGTAATTTCAATTGAATGTGCATAGTTGTAGTAGAGTAATTTTATCTCATGAAAACTGATGAAAATTAATAATTTATACACATTTGACTATTAAGACAGGGTAAGTAAAGTCAAATACATTTTGTTATCTCTGAAAGACCATGCTGATGTTGAGTGGGAACAAATTGAGCAGTGTGTTAGAGCTAATATGGTAAATGGCAGTTTGCATGGTGTTTGCATCACTCTTAAGAGCATATTGTAGATCATTTGATGCCTGTAGCCTGTGGTCTTGTTACACAAAAAATATCATACAATGCCTTTTGTGTTCAGGAGGTTCCCTTGCTTTAGCAGTGTGACTAGAATGGTTGGTTGTGCTGGTGTGGACTATTTTTAGTCTATGATGCGCAAGCGATCTATCTCTGTTGAGGTGCGTGCGGGGGAGCTCTAAGAGCATATTGGCGGTAATAGCAGAAAGGCTAAATTACCCTTACGTGTCTTGGCAAAGGACTGCATGTGTTTTTAAATTTATGATTAATTAAAAAAAAAGTTTTAAGTTTAAAGTAATTTACTTTCAAGCTAACCTAATAATATAATATTTAGGACAATATTTTAACTAACACAATAATAACCATATGGACTTATGATTGTCTGCTTGAATAAATAAATAATAAATATATTTATTATAATTCAACTGAATGTCATTGCCATTCTACTGTTTTTATGATTAACGTACAAAAAAAACATGTTTAAAGCTTTATGTTTTATAGATCTACCAATGGAAGGAGTTTTTGTTAAACGAGAAATCATAACAGACAGATAATAGATCACTTTCAAAACTGGTTGAAATAAAAAATGAGATTACGTGATGTGCAGTGTCAGTGTCTTAATTATCATGCCCAACAAGACGAGCCGAGTGCAAGGGTAATTATTTATTGAAGAGCTTCGAAACTTCATTCTTCAACTTCTTCAACAAAGATGAGTTTGGATTATACCAGATAGAAAAACATTCTTGGGACATCACATCAATAGCACACTTAAATAAAGTTTCTTTGTATAGCTCTTTTCATTTTATTGCTATACCTGATGTTAGCGACTCAATCATTCAATGATCATCCTAACTTAAGAGTCCCCTGTCCCCCCCTGACCCTGTGGGCTAAGAATTAGCTTATTTGTACAAGCATTGAGAATAATAATAATAGCAGCCATTTATTCTGATACTTTTACACTTAAATTTATATTATCTCATTATTTTTAGCTGCCCTCTTTGGTAAAGGCCACCTCCAAATCCCACCATTCCTCTCAACCATGTACCACATGCTGTTTCCTTAACTTGGTCTACCTACCACCACGACCGGCCCATTATTATTCAATATAGCAGTGTAATTGCAGTTTATTTACTTAGCAGAGGGGGCCTTCCTCATTGTGAGGCTCCGGGTAACAGGTCTTTGCGAGGCCCTTTGTCCTTCGTGAAAAGTATGTGATGCGAAATTAGGTCTGGTTGTTTGGTTTGGGTATTTGTCATGTTCAAACATGACAAATACCCAAACCAAAGGAGAAATGCTAAAGTTATTCAAATAAATCAAATTTGAGTTTAAAAATATTTTACATTGAAAGGTTTACAAAATTAAGAAATACAAAGATGATACATTTTTCCTCAGATATGTTTTAATAATTTTTAAAATCGATAGAGTGCCCTGCAAGGGCGAGGCCCCGGGCGATGGCCCTGTTCGCCACCCCCTAAGGCCCCCACTGCTACTTACTATTCTTTTTAATCTCTTTCAAATGAAAAGAGACATATGGCTGCTTCAATTAACAACAGTGCAATTAGACGGATTATTTTTTTATGAATATTGAAGCTAGTTCTTAATATTTAATTACTAGCTGACCCGGCGGATTTCATTAATACAACTTTTTTTTTGCAAATACTGTAATGTTTTATTGCTTGCCATTGCAAAAAAAAAGGCAGTTTTACACATTAGGCCTCTTCTCTCTAGCGCCAATATTGCGATACTGCATTTTAAAGCACTTTCTGATAAACAACATTTTTTGATGAGGTAACGCGTCTTCGATCAAGATCAAAGCCTGGTTATGCATCTCTGTATTCACCTCAAGATCGGAGTTTCTTAAACTGACACAAATTCTATGTAAAATGATGCGTAGTTTTGTCAACAGATGGCACCACATGATATTTGCATTCGTAAAATTAATTAATTAATTTATTGTTATTCGATAACTTATCCGATATTTATTACTTATTCTGCTATTCGGAGCGGAGAAGAATCCACCATAATAGTAGTTTATGCAACTGTAATATAATAGAGGGTATTAAAACATGAGTAGTTTAATACCCTCTCAAAATCCCCTCAAAACCCTCTCAAAAAAGATTACACGAGGGTTTTAATACTAATTATATGCAGTTGCATACACTACTTTATTTAATCTCATGGCTATAGGTAGCTACATTAAATAAAATGCAATGTAAAAGAAACAAATTAATTATTATAATAATTATTCACATTTTGAATATTGCAATTATGAAACTGAACCTGAATAACAGGGTTGACAATGGAACGTTTATATTAATTTCATTTTTATTATTTTCTATGGAATTGAGTATCTAATTGGATATTAAGATTTTGCTAGTTATAGAATCGTCTATGTAGCCTTCTGCAGCTGTTGTTGACTTCCACCCTTCGTGACGCTTTAGTGCTGTTATGTCTCCGCCAGCATAGATAAGTAAGGTCGCAGAAGTTCCTCGGAAGCAATGTCCCGTGTACGAATCTGAGTTTGGAAGATTATGATAACTGGCTATCGTTTTACCCAACATTCCAAATTTGTTAATACCAACTCTTTGTTGGGTGCATTTCCCAGAAATTTAATTTAATTAGAAGGAAAGATTGCTACATGAATTTGGTCGCAGTTCTATGTATTGTTTACATAATTGGTAATATTTGAATTGATAAAAGATAGGTCTATTTTGTTTTTTGTTGGTAAATTTGTCGAACGCTTTTCTTGATTTTTCTGGCAAAATACTGTTTCGTTATTCGTAGCTGTTTCTAGAATGTCAGGTGGAGTAAAATTTTCATCAGTATCGTCGGTGTTGCTTGACATTTTTGCTACTAAAGTTTTATCAACAAAATATTACTCAAATTCGTATGTACGAAATAGCGCCAAAATGGAAAAGTCTGTTATTGGCTATTGGCTCGGAACCATTTTTTTTTTTTTTTTTTTTGGGATTTTATGACCTGGCATTTACAACCTTTAGGTCAACTCTTAATTTTCATAGACGTAATGTTACGCCTATGAGCATATTCCATTAAATTGTTTTTATTGTATTTTTTATGTAATTGTAGATGTGCTTATAAGTAAGTTCGTCTTGTAACAATTGTTTTAAAGGCGGCGGGCGGGACAATAAATCACACTTATTTTCAACATCACTAAGTTCACTGGCCAACACTAGTCTGTCGATCAAAAATTTTTGACAATCGAAGATAATGTGTTCCACAGTTCCATCACTTGAATTACAATGTGAACATGTTTTATTCGCAATAATGCCGAGTCGAGCAAGGTGTGACGGTGCAGTATTATGACCAAAACGCAGTCTATTTATGATAGTAATAAAGTCTCGAGGAACATCTTGCATACGATGATACCAAGGTCTTGCAGGTAAGTCTACTTGTATGCTTCCATACCATTTTCCTTTCGTATCTTGATCTTTCTTCCACATTTCTAACCACAAATTTTGAATATTCTGGTCAATACATTGCAAGTAATCGGACATAGGAACATTCATTGTATTTCTAACGTCAACAGCATTAACGGCCTGGCCACGGGGATCAGCGGTGCGAACGGCGATGCGGGAGGCGAGGCGACCATTCGCGCGGGGCCGTTTGCAGGCCACGGACCAGTCACGTTTGCCGCCGCGACCAGTAAGGAAGTTCGACAGCGAAATGTCTTTATCGAAATCATCTCGATATTGCTTGGAAAGTAATAGCTTTTGGTGCAAGACCTAATATTTGGAGAAATTGTGGAGAATTCCACAAGAAGTATGAGAAATTCAGAATATATCCAGAATTATTTTTTTGAGTATACCAGAATGAGTATTGAAACCTTCAATTATATTCTTATGAATATTCAACCAGAATTGGAGAAAAAAGTTAATGCAAATAGAATTTTAAGTTCCGCTGAAAAATTGTTTTTGAGATTAAGGTATATTAAATTAATGCTGTGGATGGCCAGACTTCCAAATAGCTGGTCTAGCCAGTATTTCAGTAACAAAAAACTCTGTATTCATTTTTCGCCGCGACCACGACAAACTTATTTATTCCCTTCTCTATTCGCCGCGACTGCCGCTCGACTCCGTGGCTTGCACCGTACTGATTCATGCATTTGTTTCGCTCGCCCGTCGCGACGTCAGTCGCCCGCGCGATTCGCTCGGTACATTTCGCCGGTCGCATCGCTGGTCGCCGTTGCGCGTGGCTTGATTAGTACATTGCTATGAGTTTATTTCAGTCGCTAGACGCATCGCGGTTCGCACCGCGCGAATATTCGCGTCGGCGAATGTCCCGTGGCCAGGCTGTAACTCCTTCATATGCAGTTTTATCAGCCATTTCATTGCCAGAGATACCTTTGTGGGAAGGTACCCATAGAAAGAAAATTTGAATATTGTTATTGTGATATTGTTGAATTATTTGTTTAATGAAGTAAAGGATATAATTAGACTTGAATTTAACTGTAAGGGTAGTTAAAGCTGTTATCAAACTCAAGGAATCAGAAATTATTAAAAAATATTTAATATTATTGATTTCGCGAATACGCATTAATGCCTGATACACTGCATATGCCTCTGCCGTAAATATAGAGCAGGGTTCATGCAGAATAAAACTTGAAGAAAATTTTGCTTGTGGATCATAAAGAGCAGCATGTACATAATCACTTGCTTTGCTCCCATCAGTGTAGATAACATAGTACATTGTATTTTCCTCCAAAAATTGAAGCATTTCCGAATTATTGTTTATTGTCTGTTGGACTACATTAATTGGATGTGAAATACACTGATAAGAGAAAGAGTAACATGGCCATGGACACTGTTTTCTAACTTTAGAAAAACTATTGTCTATTTCCAGAAATATATCGGACATTGTTGGAGAATTACCACATATTAGACCTTGTGCTGTTGTTAATGGTCTTCTTGGGGATCTATCTATATAAGGTACAATTTTGTTTATTACTTGAGTGTTGTTTGATGCTATTAATTTGAGACAGTATCTTTCAGCAAGTAAGATTCGTCTCAAAATCAAAGGCATCACTTTTGTCTCAACTTCCATGGCCCTTATGGGAGTTGAGCAAATAGCACCAGATATTATTCTTAAAGCCTTATTCTGCAATATGTCTAATTTATTTACATGAGAACTATTCATATAAGCGAGTGAGCTATAATCTAAGTGACTTCTAACAATACTTTTATACAATATTGACAATATTTTAGGGTCTGCACCCCATGTTACACCACAAAGTGATCTGATAACATTTAGTCCTCCGTGAGCATTTTTGGATATATATTTAATATGTTCTTCAAAAGTTAGTTTTGGGTCTAGTATTATTCCTAAAAATTTCTTTGAAGTGACTCTATTTATAATTTCATTATTGTAAATAATATTTGAATTTGAGGCTTCATTGCCAAAAAACATAACACTACTTTTAGATGGGTTAATTTTTAAATGTAAACGATAATTATAATATTGTAATAGTTGAAATAAGGATTTGTTCATATTATCTATTGCAATCTATAAGTTGTAATTACTACTGTATAATACAATGTCATCAGCAAATTGTAAAATATTTACATTCCTATTATTTACATATTTACAAATTTCACTTGTGTATATATTGTACAGTAATGGAGATAGTGTGGCACCCTGCATTGTACCTCTCGAGGCACATTTGGGTCCATATAGAATATTGTTATGCCTAGCATAGATTGTTCTGTTGTTCAAAAAATTAAAAATCCACTTACATAAGTGCCCGGGCACACCCAACCTAGACATGATTTGAACTAGTATACCAGGATCAACACTGTCAAAAGCACTTTGAACGTCTAGGAATACGCAAACTGTGTTTAATTTTCTATGTTTTGCATTTTTCAGGTCAGAGATTAAAGAGGTGAAACTGTCTGCACTACTACGCCCTCTACGGAAGCCATATTGTATATGTGGAATGAAACACTTAGATTCAACATACCAATCGAGACGGACTTTCACCATATTTTCGAATATTTTACCAAGACAGGATGACAAGGAAATTGGTCTATAAGAACTAGCAAACTCAGGACATTTGTCGGGCTTAAGTATTGGGACAACACATTGTGTTTTCCATGACTGTGGAATAGATTTATTACTCCAAAGCAAATTGAGGATGTTAAGAAACAACTTTTGGGCAGAAACATCTAAGTTTTTAATTACAATGTAAGGATAATCATCTAAGCCAGGAGTTGTATTTCGTCTAGAGTGCAAACTTGTTAAAAATTCAGACCATGAAAATGGATCCAGTAAAAATTTTGAATTTGGGTTATCATTGTTGATTTCAAAAACAATGTTCAGTTGATTTACTTCAATTAAGTTGCTATTATCTGATAATTTATCCAAGAGTGGAGATATAAACACATCTGTATATGATTTATTCTTAGGTCTTATGCCTTTGAACATTTTTAATAAATTCCAAATTTTACTTATGTGAGTATTTCTATTAAGTGTTACATAAGTTATTCCATCCAATTTTTTTCTGTTCTGAAATTGTTCTCTTTTTCTTGGCATCTTTTCTTTTGTAATTAATATAATTTTCAATAGTAGGTTCTTTTCTATATAGTTTTAGTGCATTATATGAAGCAATAACACTTTGTTCACATATACAATTCCACCAAGGAGATGGTGGTCTGCTTATGAAAGTGTTTGTTTTAGTGAGCTTTGGAATTGACATTTCTTTAAGAGTATCTAAATGAGAACAGAAATTATTATATGTTGAAATAGGATCATGTGATTGAAGTATCAAATCATTAAACATTGTTTTTGAAAGATCTGTGTATGTTTCCCAGTCAGCTTTTTTATATATAAACCTATCTACAGGGGAATTGAGATGATATTTATCTATATCTAATGAAATCTCTGTTATTGTTGGATAATGGTAGCTTCCCATTGTATCATCATGTACAGACCATTCACATAGTGGTGCGTGGCTACCACTGATGAAGCTTACATCAATGGCAGAAGCAGTTTGTCTAGGGCGATTTAAGGTTGTAGGTCTACCATCATTTAAAATACACAAATCTAAGTCATCAATTAAATTAAATAACTCCTGACCTCTACCTTTGGTTGACTGACAACCAAATGCAATATGATGAGCATTAAAGTCACCACTCATAAATATGGGCTTTGGTAGATCATTAATAATGTAACGGAGTCTATTAAATCGTATACGCCCACTTGAAGGTGGACAGTATATACAGAGAATTGTTAGACTACTATGTCCAGTTGATACAGATACAGCAACTGTTTGTATATCTTCATAAAATCTAGTATTTAATATATTATACTTAAGATATGGTTTTATTAGTATTGCAACTCCATTATGTGCATTGTTTGAATTTTTGTTGTAAATATTATATCCTGCTATTTTAAAATTATTATCTTTAAACCATGTCTCATTTAGAAGGCAAATATCAATATTTTGTTGTTTTAAAAATTGTATTAATAAAGGTTTTTTACTATTTGCACTTTGAATATTAAACTGCACAATACGTAGCTTGGATTGTGTAGAACTAGGCCCTACACAATCCATTATGTTAAATTTTTTAATAATGCATCTTTTATAGTTTTCATATTAGTAGGTGTACTGTCATCTTTATTGGCTAATTCCACCAACGTCTGCACTAGGGCCATAAGTACATCGTTGTTGGAAATTATTTGATTTTTAAGGTCCTTAGAAGGGACTATTTTAACTTTATTTACATCCGACTTATTTGCAGAGATATTTACAGACTTATTTACAATAACATTACTATTTACAAGTTGTGGTTTTGGTGGTGGGAGTGGAGGGAAATCTGTTTCATTGGTGGTAACTTGTTTTGTTAAGGCAACACTTGCATAAGATATGTTGCTTTTCTTTTCACTAATCTTCTTTATTTTGATAGGACATAATCTAGAAATCGCAAGATGAGGCCCACTGCAATTTATGCAGCTGATCTCAGTTGGTTTATCACATTGCTTATACAAGTGTTCACCTCCGCAAATACTACATCTTTGTTTCCCATTACAAATCTTAGCTGAATGATTGAATTTAAAACACCTATAGCACTGTAGTAAAGGTGGAATGTATTCGAAAACTCTGTACGAGAATAGATCGTATTGTACATTATTAGGCAGTACATTAGATAAGAAAGTGATGCTTACAGTTTGCAATGCAATGCGCTCTTGTCCTACCTTCTTTGAAAACCTTCTTATTGCCACTATTTCATATACTGAAGAAAGTCTAGTATATAGTTCTTTGTTAGAGATGTTCGCTGGAACAAATCTAATTATGCCGGTTTTTTCAATTTGCGCTGCCGGTATGAACGCCTTCATGTCATATTTTGTCAGGAAAGTGGTATTATTAATAAAATTATTTGCCGTATTATACTGCTTGAATATTACTGCTATTTTATTGGCATTCACCCTCTGAATACCCGTCACACCTTTTATGTCCATTGCGAAAATATGATTTAAATATATAGGGCTCTTGTTGCCCAATCTATCGTCGTTTGTGGACTCCACATACACTTTAAAGTCTGTGTTGGTTGAGTTTTCAGGATAAAGTCTTTTATAGTTCGGTTTGTAATAGGGCAGATACGCATCTCGCTCATCGCCGCAGTCCGATCGTCCAGCGCCTACGCCTCCTCCTTCATCCGTAGGCCTTAGCCGTTTTATTGAGGCGGGCGGGTGAGACCCGCCCCCCTCGTTTACCTCCATTGCTATTGTGCTTTTCAGCAGCTAATAGCAATATTTAAATTCACTTTAACTATAAAAAAATCACTATTTATAGAAAAAATTAAAGTTTAAAGTCAACCGCGCTTTTTCAAGGTTCCCGCCAGAATCCTGATCGGCTCGGAACCAGCGCGCTCGCCACAGATAATGTGTACATACTTAAATAGAATTGAATCCTCCTTGGTCGGGACACATAGTACTTTAATAATTAAAAAATTGTTTTAAAGCATTGTTTTGTTAGGAGAATAATGCTTTAATTTAATTTTTTAATTTTCAAGATACATATTCAATTAATTATTAAATATCCCTTTATATCCCATAATAATGAAACCGATGTGTTCTACACTTCGGTGGAAAATGTTCATACTACGTTGAAAACACCGGTTCTCGTTCGGTCACCGAAGTTAAGCGACGTCCTGCGTGGTCAGTACTTGGATGGGTGACCGCCTGGAAACACTGCGTAATATCGGCTTTTTTATTTTTTTAAATTACATTAGTAGCAATTTTGTAACATTTTTCCGAGTTGATGGTTCTACTATATTTCATACTTAGTTACATTTACAATAATAAGTGTACCTATATCTTCAAACTTCACGCAAGTATTTATTCAAAACTACCTGCCCCTACGAACTTCGTTTCGCCCTAATATTACTTTTTTTTTTACAATATTTAAACATATGGAACATTTTGATGTGCTACTCAACTCAGACCGTTCGCGTTTACAATTACAGATAAAGTAAACTAGTGCGTGGATTTTTCCAAATTTTCTCTACATAACATCCTTCCTCGGAGTTCAAGTAACAAATTTAAAAGCCGTCAGCCATCTTCGAGTTTTGCAATTACTTTTTATTTAAATAGCTTATATTTTTATATATCTGTAATTATTTCATGTCATTTTAGAAATTACAAGTTGTTAAACGAAAGATATTACCTACAGTAAAAGTAATAAGAAATTATCAAGGACGTCTCGGGGCAAAAAAGACGACTAATTACCTTTTGAAAACCGGTTCCACGATCAAAACAATTAATTAGGTACTACAATTACAATTAAGTAATTAATTTTTCAATTTCAAATTTGGTTTTTTATTTTGAACTAACATTTATCATCTTTTAAAATTCTTCTGTATAAACATTTCTTAACCTTATCTTATCCTGATCAATCGTGACTTGTGTAATTCTTGTGTTTCCTTTTCTTTTGTATTCACTATTCGCAGTTCATGAATCTTTACGATTAGCTTTTAAGTTTTTAGTTTGTTATTTATATTTTTTTGTATTTACTTTAGATCAGAGTTTCTCAAACTTTTTTTGTGTCGTAGACCCCTTGACATGTTTTTCCGTGTTGAGTAGACCCCCTACTTACCTGATATTAATTTCCTGTAAATTTCTAACTGTAGTGAAGTTTAGTGTTAAAAACATAAAGTAAAAACACATGTTAATTTATACATTTATTAATTGAATTTAAATTAAAACTACTCAAAATAAAATTTTGTATCTGTTATGTAAAATATACGGTGCATTTAATAAACATAAAATAAACTATAAATAAAATAACATAAGCAATTAGTCAATATAATGTATATGTTTTGATATTATAAGATAGTATGATGTAAGTAAATATGTACTATCAGTGTATGTGTTGAGATCCACTATCGTGGACCCCCATTTTCATTTCATGGACCCCCAAATTTTTTGTCGCTGACATAGACCCCTTGCAGGTTGTCATAGACCCCTAGGGGTCGATATAGACCACTTTGGGAATCACTGCTTTAGATTAATGTTCTATATTTTTTTTATATAACATTTGGTTCTGCACTTCTTGCACTCATCATGTTTCTTTTTTAGTTTTTCTCTTACTATGGTTGCCTGGAAGAGATCGCTTATTAGCGATAAAGTTGCCCGTTGCATCCCTTTTAATTTTTATGTATGTCATTTGTGTTTATTTAATTTTTATTGCAACGAAGTGTGAATAAATAAATTTATCAAAAAGTTCTTTGGAAACTTTTTTAATCGTTCCTTCGATTCAAGTATCGCTATACGGTTTAGCGGATTAAGATAACAGAAACAGAACTAATTTAAGCGTACGACCAACCAGGCTTCAAAAGATAAACCACTCCTTATATGGAAATTGTATTCGTTTTTGCAACAAACTCCCAAGTGAAATTAGAGAATTATCATTGAATAAATTCAAAACTCTCGTTAAACATAAATTGATAAATAAAGCTTTTTATAAATTTGACGATTATTTAAATGATCCTAATCCTTGGGATTTATTTGCTCCAGTTCAACAAATTTGTATGACTCAAAACTTAGCGACTAAAAAGAATAAAGTTATTTTGAGTTTGAGTCTAGTTCTTCCAGGGACTCTCATCTGTCATCACAATTCTAGCAGTCTTAGCAAACTTAGATCTTCTTCTACCAACGAGTTTTTAGATTTTGTAGATAAATTTCTTCCGGCGCAAACTTGAATTCATCTTCCAACGTCACAGCAACGGAGAGGATCTTTGTGAATCTGAATACCAATTTTTTAAGGTTTTACAGACCGCACTAGGCTGGTAGCAAAGGTAGCAGTTATGACTTCTGTATATGCTTAATACTTACTACTTTTATAAATAAATACTCAATAATAATGTAGCTCGTTTATTTCCAATCTTTACAAATATTGAATATACAGTTTAGATTTCTTGTACACACATACAATACACATTAAAAAAATATCTTGTTACTTGATATCCTAACTATTGATAGGAATCCCTTCACGAATCACGGGTAAAGACCTCCTCCAGCTTTGAGCAAATCTCTATATCCATGGTTTTCTTTCTCAATTCCTGCTAACGTCTATTCACCTTTTATTTTTAAATAAATAGTTAAGCCAAACACTGGCACCCTTTTAGACACTGAAGGACTGTTGCTTAAAACATACAAGCCACGAGTTCTAATTTTTATCCTAAGAATATTTAATCTAAGGATAAGAAGAAGATTGAGAAAGAGAAACCTATTTAGGTGAGAATGGTTATAATCTAAATTTCACATTTTTTAGTTGGAGGTAAAAACCCTTATAATAAAATAAATACATGTCAAAGTCGAAAATCCGTGTCAATAAGAAATGTTTCCATCAAACAGAACAAAGTTAATTAATGAATAATTACTTATTTAAATAATTACATAATTACATTAAATAATTACTTATTTTAATTATAGTCTTATAAATTATCTATGATCCTTATGGACATTTTAAATTTGTTTTTTAAGTTCACTGTTATTATTATTTTTGAAGTGATATCTTATGGGACGGTAAACCACTTCGTTACGTAACGCGTTAAGGCGCCAGTCTGTCGCCAGTTTTCCTTTCTCTCATCCATACGGCAGCGGTTGGCTCTTCCTCTCTCACTCTAACAGCGTTAGCAGTATTTCGGACAGACGCTTTCCCCTCTCTACTCAGTGTTAAGTGTGTGTTAGACATTGATTGAAATAGGACAACAATATAGAACCATGTTTAAATATATATAAATAAAGGCTATAAATCATTGATGAAATAAGCATGATAAGTGCTGAACTCTTATCACAATTTGATTCAAGAATTCAAGTAAAACAAATCACTGGAAACTTTCTAACAAATTTTGGTGGTTTTATTAATAAATAACCATTCCTTATATTATCATATTAATATATATAAAATTTAAATAATAACCTAAGCTCTTTAATACATAGCAATGCTCTAATGTTAATCCACCTTTTTTTCAATTAAAAAAATCTACTTTAATAGTAGAACAGGAATTTTATATAAACTTTATTAATGCGTCCATCTCCATGAAAAAAAAATTGAATGCATTTTGGAGTCGGTGATAATTAGAAGAAATTCATAAACCACAAGTCAACTATGAAATCTGTTCATATAATTCAGACAATTTCTTAATATTCAAAGAAATTCTCCTACACTCTTAAACCGCAAAGTTTTTTGTTTTTACTAGTTTTTTTTTTAAATAAAGATATTAATTAGATAAAGACATCGTATCCTATCAGGCACGCAATCAGGCAAACCTGTGGGCAAGAAGCTAGGTAGCAGGGGAGTGTCAAAATCTCTCCTTTCCTAAAAAGGGACTTTATTTATTTAAAAGCTTAAAGCGTCTTCCGCCGGACCCGTGCGACAACTACTCCGGAAATATCCTCATAATATTTATGGGCGAGTCGGAGCTCGCTGCCCAGCGGGCCCCGTTACCTCTTGTGCTATTTATCTTAGTGAGATTGATAATCTTACGGCAGAATTTTTCCAGCTGCAATCGGTGCTCAAGCAACCGGGATATCCTCGTGCCAGTCTCGAGCTCCAGATCGCCTGGGTCCTTAAAAGTCGGACAGTCAACAAGTTGATGAAGCACCGTTCTCCGTCCTCACGTTTCCCTGTGTGCCAACGTGCACCTTCACCCAGAAGTGTTGGATTTTCATGGCACTCCTCCAGGATCAGGCGAATCTCGGCAACTTGGGGATTGAGAGCGCGTCCACTCACGATGGCATCCAGTGAAGAGCTCGAGTCGCTGAGCACAGCCGCATTCCGCCACCCCTTCGTCAAATATGTCACTGCGTCCCTAGGTCGGCTAGATCCGCCTGGTACACTGTGCAGTACGGAGCCGGTATCACCTTTTTATTTCTAGTTTCTGCCCCGTCATGCAGCTCTCTCTCTCAGTCTCTCAAATAGAAGCGTGAAAGACTAACGCCCTCAACAATTAACGCCCCTTTTTAAACAGTAGATTTTTTAAATATTTTTACAGAAAAACTAAATTCAGCGTTAAATGGGGGACGAATCTCAAATATATGAGACATTGACTACATTCAATTGTGTTATTTGAAAAAAGAACACAACAACAAAGTGTCTTTCCCTTAATAGGAGACTGTATTTTATCTTTTAATAGTTAGGCTAGATCATAATGGTAAAAAAATCGTGCAGATCAAAATAAAAAAGAAATATTTTTTATATACCACTCTTTATTAAATGTCTCATGTGCACAATGAAAAAAATAAGTTTATCTGAAAAAACTTATCCTATAGCTGGTCTGATAGACTTTTATATGAAGGTTGGTTAGCAGTTAATTTGTCGAAACATAATTTTAATCCTTCATATTTTTCTCAATCCAGTCATAATAGCCAGAAACAGACGCAAAAACATCCGGGTAGTCTTTAGCGCACGGGATTGTCCCCCAGGACACGACTCCAACTTGAACAATGTTTTTCTTTGCATCACGAGCGACCAGAGGACCTCCTGAATCACCCTATGGAAGGAATATCTTTATAATTTAAAAATAATAAAAATAAATAAACCATTTTAGGTCTGGGCCTCAGATTGCTGTATCTGTTTCATGATCATTTGTCAATCTAATTGGCAAGTAGGTGACCTTCCTGTGCCGGTTTTCTCACAATGTTTTCCTTCACCGTACGAGCGAGTCGTAAATGCGTACATAGAAATAAAGTCCATTGGTGCACAGCCGGGGATCGAACGTACGACCTCAGGGATGATAGTCGCAAGCTGAAGCCACTAGGCTGCCGATTTTTAAATGGTATTACTATTTTTCAATCTATCAATAAATAAAATATGGACACGTGTACCTGCACGACATTCGTAACTTTTTGTTTTCGTTATTGTTAGGTAATAAAGAAAATTTTGTTCCTAATATGAAAGAGTTTATAATTATCATGAGTATATTATATAGTGAGTGATCTGGTAAAAAGTTGTCTTCCGTCAGCACATATATATATTCGCTATTCTGATTTTCTCTCTAATTTTTTTTTATTTACCTGACCGTGTAGTTTATAGACTATTATTTAATATGTGTATATAATCTAAACAATTGTTAAGTATTATGTATGTCGTACTCTCTAAGACACAGAGAACAATAAAAATATTAGTTGGAGTACTACTAGTACTTAGTCTACTTTTATTATTTCCCATTATCATTCCAATTTTCCAAGTATAAAATTAAGATTGATAAAGCGATTTTGATACCCTTAATGGAATATTATTCCAAAAATTTTTAGTTAAATGTGAAAAAAAGTTTCACTTTTACCGTGGTTTCATAAAATCACACAATCCTTTTTTTAATAGTGTAGGGGTTTTTAAATACTTCTAGCATTCACATAATAAAACTATTAATATATGTAATGTTTGTCGACGCTCCGATGTTATTAAAAAAATATATATAAGCAACTACAAATTGCAATCAAGATTTTAGTTTAAGATTTTACAAATCACTATCATAAAAACTATCAATCTCATTAGGAATATGGAAATTAGAATCATTTGACAGATCAATCTTGACCACAGACGGAGAAGTAATTAAGTTAACCTGGGAAAAAGGAATGGTAACTATGGCAACGAACCCGAAAATCCGAATCTTATCCTAAGTCACTAAGTTAAACTTACTCTACAAGCACCCTTCTTATCTGGTCCTCTCACGCAGAGCTGTTTGTCATCAATCGGTGCGAAACTGAAACCTTTTAACCTCTTGTTGCACTCCTTGTTGCTAATACTTCTGTAGAACATAATTTGAAGTTTGTTCGGCACAGTTCTTTTATCCTGTGAAACAATTCAATTTGACAGCTAGATACATCGAAGGATCCATACACTCCTGGGGCCTGGGCAGGGATTTCTTATCACAAATTCTTTTCATATATAATCAAATTCTGTTTTAACATATTTCATATTTGACCATTTATTACTCATTAGAAAGAACAGACTAATTAATCTAAAACCTTTGACGAATTCTAGAACCGTCTTTGACTAGACAGTTAGGTCTCAAATACTCAATTCGATAACTATAACCTAAATTGTCTGAGTACTTACGTTAATTTCACCCCATCCTGTCAGAGCACAAATTGTTCCAGCAGCCACAGACTCTTTCATCAATTTGATTGCCCTAACGTTCTTCTTCATTTTTATTTTCCCGTCGACTTTCATAAGAGCTATGTCATTTCTTAAATCTTTTTTTGCATAATTCTCGTGAGTGATAATTTTCTTTATTTTGTAACTGTCGCCACCAAATATGAGTAGGTTTGATCCAACCACTATAGACACTTCTTTGGCGTTAACACTGTAAATTAACATTAGAAATATATATATATATAGTACCGGTGAACCCAGAGCTGGTGCTTTCCACGCAAGTAAATATCATTTTTTTTTATTAACAAAGGCTTTATTTTTTTATTCAGAATTCAAAAAAAGGTTTTCCTAACCAGGACATCTTATAAAAATTATGTTACTGACCCATACGTGCAGTGACCAGCTGTTAAAACCCATTCTTCGTGTATGATGGAGCCGCCACACGAGTGCCATTCTTGATTCTTGTTGTGCTTACGTATGGAGACTTGGTAAATCGCGAAGTCCTCTGGAGCATCTTGACCCCCTACGATTCGCGTATCTCCGTCAATATCCGTGAAATCAGACTCGCCTGTGAATAAAAGTGGGGAAGTTTTGGAAAGTGGTAGTAAACTTGAGACAAGGAAGTCGAGCTTCGAGGATTCGAATAACGGAGCGAATTCTGCGATTTCGAACAAGAAAGGAAAACATCTAGAGATGTGTGAGAGCCTTGGTAGGGAAGAATCCTCGTACAGTTATCGTATTACAAATAAATGAATCAATACTTACCCAGAAGTCCCCGCGAAAGTAGAAGCACCAACCCCACTTGAACAAACATTTTTCTGATTATGCTTTGCATTTACACCTATTTATATGTAATATTTAGATGAAAAAGTGCAATTGATAAAATAATTAAAAACGATGTTTCGAAAGGAAAATAACCGTTAATTACTTTACACCAGTATAATTAATTTTATTACTATCTATAAAGAAATTTAAAACATAGAATTTCAGATCTAATTTAATATTGGATTAATACTTGTTTTTCTTCTAATTTTAATTGTATCTTAAGTAGGTCCACAAATAAAAATACAGTTATACTACAATATTTTAAATTCCAAAATTTGTTAAAAAATATGTAAACGCTTGTATGTGCTTTTCCAAAAAAAAAAAAAAAAAAATGCTCATGAATCAGAGGTATAATTACTAGTGATAGTAGACGGTTTACGAATTTTGTTTCGTTAAACCCGTTAGAAACACAAATACTCTATAATCACTAATTACATGTAGAAATATTTAATTAGTGATCGTGGCAGTTGTTTCACATCTCATGCAATTTAAAAGTTTGTTCTCGATAAGGGTCTCAAACATATTGAACAGCGTGGCAAGCCCCCGATCGACTGGTCAGGTTGAACGATACAATCGGACCATTTTAGACTCGCTGAAAGCTTTTAATATGCACGATAAAAATGATTGGGATCAAAATTTAGATCTGATAGAAAGTTCAGTGGGGATTGAACAATACTGTTCAGAAAACAATTGGCAGAACGCCCGCAGAAGTGTCATTTGGCTCTGATATGAATGTAGAAATAAGTACTATCTTGAATGAAATTGCCGAAGAAACCAGCGCGTGATTACGAAAAAGATGCAATAGTTAAAATAACTAAAAGTTATCTCAATAATGACGGACAGAGTAAAAAACTGATGCCCTCGTGCGTTTAACATTAGAGTTTCTTTAAAACGATATCCTGCATTACTGGCTGAAAGAGTCTTAACACAATAAAAATCTAATACAATCAATGCTCTTACGAAACTACCTTTTGTAGCAAACAGTATCAGGCTCTTACATAAAAGCGTAAAAGACTTACGCCCTCAAAGATAAAGGACTATTTTAAACAGTATTTAAATATTGTTCCGAAAAACTAAATTCTGCGTTAAGTAGGAGGCGAACCTCAAATATCTGAGACAGTAGCTACATTTAATTGTGTTATTTGAAAAAATAACACAACTACAAAGTGTCTTTCCCATAATGGAGACTGTATTTTATCTTTTAATTGTTAGGCTAGATGATAATGTTTATGATGCTTCAGTGAACAGACAATTCATTAAAAAAATCGTGTAGTTCAAAATAAAAAAAAATATATTTTTTTATATACCACTCTTTATTAAATGTCACATGTGCATAATGCTATACATATAATAATGAAAAAAAAAAACTATATCTGAAAAAACTTATCCTATAGCTGGTCTGATAGACTTTTATATGAAGGTTGGTTAGGAGTTAATAATTTGTCGAAACAGATAATTTAATCCTTCATATTTTTCTCAATCCAGTCATAATAGCCAGAAACAGACGCAAACACATCCGGGTAGTTTTTAGCGCACGGGATTGTCCCCCAGGACACGACTCCAACTTGAACAATGTTTTTCTTTGCATTACGAGCGAGATTACTTTCCACCAGTATAATTAATTTTATTATTATTTTAAGTCATAAAAAATAGAATTTAAGGTACAATATAATATTAATATTGGCTTTTCATTTAATTAACATTTTATGTAGGTATATTTATCAATTAAATATACATATATTGATTCTTATGAATTAATAATTTAATGTTAACTAGATAAAAATAAAAATACAATCATACGACAATATTTTAAATTCCATCCTCTCTATTTCGATCCACAACACTGCTCTTTTTAGGGCATTTTCTGCCGCTTCTTAGTGGCACTAGCTGCCAGTAGAAGTATTTCCGAACCAATAAATTTCCTGTATATGGCCAGTCTCAAAAGAGTCCGGAATCGGCCTAGAGAACATATTTTTGCGTGTTTGTCAGTAAGCGTCAGGTGATGTTAAAACGGGTCTCATGGCGTGTTTTACGCGCGTTAACATGATTTCAATTGTAATCTATTACGTTACTGTTATTACATATACGTAGTTTCCATAACGGTTTTTAGAAATATTTTTAAATTTCGAAAAAAAAAATTAAATATGTTTTTTATGGAACATAAGATACAGGTATCACTTATTCCACGTCATTAAATTTGAATCTATAGGCATCCCTACTCATCGGCAAAGAAGACAGAGGGTGTAGGCTGAGAGAAAAAGCCGGCGTAAAAAATTCTCGGTACTCTTTTAAAATAGCAAATCATCAAACAACACTGATTTTAAAACAAATATCGAAATTAGAAGTAGCCTGTCTAGCACTAGTCCCAGGCCCTTTTATCAAAAAACGTAAGGGTTTGGGATTTGACATTCGGAAGTCATAGTTTTCTCACTCGAATTCTTAGACACGGATTGTCGATCACCACTTGCCTACAAATAAAGATCTGATATTTTCATTGATATTTAAATTATAATAGCTGAAGGTGCGCGATACACCAACAGCTCACGAGAGTAATTGTTGTTGTTAAAGATGTTGATGGTGACAAGAGGTGATGCCCGATAGCTTTGAGATAGCCCGTACATATTATATTTATGTGGTAGGGTACCTCTGTAGGGCTATAGGATCCGTAGGGTTGTTAGGTTCTTAGGTCTCACTCTCTCATATATTTAGTTGTCTAGTGCAGCCTGCTAATACATAAACTACACATACTTCTGTATTGCGATGATAAGGGTAAAATTACGTTAATGTCAACATTTTTTTCATAGAACAAGGGGCAAACGGGCGGGGTGTCCACCTCATGTTAAGTGACACCACCGCCTATAGACACTCTCAACGCCAGAGAGATCGCGTTGCCGTGCTTTTAAGAATTGTTACACTCTTTTCTTGAAGGACCCTAAGTCCGGAAATACTTAAGTAGTAGAACATTTAGTTGTTTTGTCATAGACAGGCTTTTTAATAAAAAACTAATTGGCTACACAATAATAAATAGAATAAAATAAAAAGCCTTTTATTTCCCAATATAGTTAATTAATAAGGTACATTTCTTTATGTGGTTTTCTAAACCTTTGCAAAACTTAACGAAATCTATTAGTAAATGAATAAATATTATGACTATATTTCTATCATGCTAAGTATTATTATTTACAGTTTTTGATATTCTAATTATAGTATAGGAACCCCTCTTCAGGTGAAGGCCTCTTCCAGCTTTTGCAAGTTTTCTCTATTTTGCGCTATGTGCTGCCATTTGGGGCCAGCTATTTTTTAATATCTTCTTCCCAAATCCGATGATATCGTATTTTACGTTTTTAAAAGCTTCAGTAAGTTCTATTAGACGTTCGTATGAGGAGAGTGTTCTAACATTGTACGTGGTTATGTAGAGCTTGTTAATTAGATTGTTTTCTTCGGTTGATGAGTTGGTTTTTAATGGTGTTGCTGGAAGGTTTTGGTCGTAATCTTCCTCGGTGACCGGCCGTCTTGGAAGATGTGATGATTCATTTTTGTTAAGTTTATCTATGTTGTGTTTGTACACTGAGAGAGGCGTTGTTAGTTGCTATATGTTGTTGCTGTTTCTTTTATTTCCTTCGTCGCTCTGCATGTCTTTCTTGTTTACTAAAAAGTTAAGCATTCCTGGCTTAATCACTCCTTCTGAGATGCTGGAGGATCGTTAAGGTTTTGTGCGACTTTGAACGGTTTTATTTTTCTTAGCTGTTTGTGTACTGGTACTTAGAGTATCTTTCTCGGTATTTTTCCTCTGTTGTGGAGAGATAGAAAGGTGCCTTTTTCTGTTGTCCGTGTGGTCGGCATCTGTTTTATTAGGTTTAATTACTACCAGCTTATCGTATTTTATGGTAGCTTTGTTCCCTTTTTCCTGCTCTATTTTGACTTGTTCCTGAAGAATCTTCCTTTTCTCTAGGACATGATATGGGTAATCATCTTTTAAATAGTAGCTGGTATCATTTAGAGCTTTCTTTTGTTGCATTACCTATTTATCTTGTGACCTAGAGTGGCGAATGTGACCGCGATCGGACGGGGCTTGTCGCCTTTTTTCCCTATTCTTCTAGCAGCTTCTATGTCATGGCAGTTTATATTTAAAGAAAAATAATTATTCAGAAAATCAATTACATTGTTTTCTAGATGTGAATAAGAACGTTCATTTTCCTCCATACCAAAGAAAACAACGTTTCTTTGCCTTGTTTGTCTCTCCAACTGATTTAGCCTGTGTTCTTGGTTTTCTATTTTTTCCTCGAGTTTTTCCTGATTTCTTTCCAAAGTTTTTAATTTTTGGTCTAATATTTTGTTTATATTTTTTGTTACTTTCTCCGTCACTTCATCTGCGCTTTTTGTAATAGTGGTTTTTTGTTCATCTAAGTCATTTTGAATTTTTCGAAGTGCTGCCATTACCTCTTCCATTTTGATTTTTGTATTTTAAGTTGTTATTTTTAGCTTTTGCGACCTCTAGTATCGAGTAGTTGTTTACGTCGATTGGTACTGCAGTAGCTATTCTTGAGATGATTTGGCTATTTGACGCTAGATGGTGTTGTTTATTGACTTAGCAAATTAGCAACGCATTTTAGGTTATTTTTTAAATTTTTTAAATAGAAAGTTTAATTATTCTTGAGTTTGCATTGAATTGTCACGTTCACTTCACTTCAGATTTGTTCCACTATTGACTTATTGTCCGGAAAAGCAACTTTTGCACGTAGATTTATGGTAATTGACCGTGTAAGCAATAGCACTATTTTATTGGTTTTATCCCTTTTTGGTGTTTATTTTTCACTTGTTATTTGTTCATTGGGTTTCTTGCACACTTATTTCAACGATTTTTCAGTATTATCGGAGTTTTTCTCATTTTATTATTTTTAAAGATCAAATTTATACAGAGCACCGTTTTAAGTTGTTATACGTGACACAGTCTACCCGCCTCTCACTTGCTAAACAATAAAATTTATTTAGTGAAAAAGCTTTTATGTTTTCACTTCATGATCTTCTAAATCCAGTCATAATAACCAGAAAGTCAGGATAGTTCCTGCCACACGGGATCCCCCAGGAAACGACTCCGATTTGGACGAACTTTGTTGAATCGAAAAAATATCTTTTTCTTGTTCTTCAATTGTTTTCTACTTCTAACATTTACTGTACTCGTAATTGTCACTGTTGCACGAACCATACGGTGGGTTGGTGGTATTCATTACAGGCAAAACCGTTTGCGACATCGTTTAAAACAACATACCGGTTAAATTGACCAAAATCAAAGGTCCTGGCTGAATTCTATTGTATTAGGTACTTAATAACAACGTCATTGGCTGTTATGAGTATCGGGTTTTACGACCAAATATGAGAAGTAACGAAGTAAGAACCTTCGATGTCGTTAGACAGATTTTCATTGTATATTTTCGACCTTTCTTCTGATATATTCGCCGTGCGTCGTCAACCTGTCAACATCGTATTACGCAGCTCCTGTGTTTGTTTATTTTAATTATATGGTTGTATACGCGCGATTGTAGTGAAAAGTGTATGTGATTTGGAGAAAACTTTTAACTTGTGCTAGAACTATTGGAAACATAGCTATTGTTGTGTAACACTCTAAAAATTAGTAATTTAAAAGTGCTATAAAAGACCTACCCTCAAAAAACAAAGAAAAAAATAAAATAAATATATTGACATTAAAGAGTCCCATCATGTCTCAATGTTTTAAGTGTCTTGCTAAAATGGACGAGAAAAATGTCAAAGTAACTTGCAAAGGGTGTTGCCGACTCATTTGTAACAAATGCAACGGTCTTTCTGCGACCGAACTGCGTGTCTTTGGACTTCAGACGCACAAACTATCGTATCTTTGTAATGACTGTGAGACCGGTTTAAGACAAGTTCCAGAGTTGCGTAGATTGGTTACTGAGCTCCAACAAGAGGTCGAGGTTCTGAAGACCACTCAACCGTCCATTGTCAACTTGGATACTGTTATAAATGAAATAGAGGAGAGAAGGAAGCGTAGTTGCAATGTTATTGTGTTTGGTATACCGGAATTAAAATCATGTTCTTCAGAGGAAAGAAAGGATTACGACAAAGCTAAGATAGCTGACGCCTTCAATCCAATACCAATCCCTGACCCCAAGATAGTGCATGTGTTTCGCCTAGGTAAACCGGCAGTCGTTAACCCCTCACAGCCACGTCCGATAAAAGTCGTCTTCGAGAATAAACGCACCGCTACCGATATTTTAAAAAACAAGAGTAAAATTGGTAAACCCGTTAGAGTTTATTCAGATATGACCCCGTACCAAAGAGATCAGCTAAAAGGTCTGCGAGACGAACTTGCCCTAAGGATCGAAAAGGGTGAAAAAGATCTCACTATAAAATATGTAAACAACATACCAAAAATTACAACAATTACAAAAAACTAGCTTTACCTCATATAACCGAACTTATAAACGCAAGAAACAACAATAAAGGAAACTCCAAAAAACTGATGACGTCCAAAGAGAAAATAACTTACCAAATAACCAACAATTACACAGATATTATTTTTACAAAAAAATCTCTGAAATTTTTCTATGCCAACTCTCGCAGTATTGTCAAACCTGGAAAATTAGATGAGCTTAGATGTATTATCGCTTCTTTACAAGTAACCATACATATCATTATACTAACGGAAACTTGGATTAAGAGTGAAGATGAGGCAAAAATGCTCCAGATACCCTCCTATACCTATTACTTTAATTATAGAGAAAATAAAAGGGGCGGTGGAGTGTCAATATTTGTGTACAACAATCTCAAACATCACCTTGTTGAAGAAAAATGCGTCGATGATACTCATTATCTCTGGGTATACGTGAAAAAATTCTCTCTAAATATCGGTGCCATTTATAAGCCTAATAAAATAAAAATGGATAACTTTCTCGAGATATATTCACAACAATTACACAAACTGAAACGAACAATAGTCTTTGGCGATTACAACCTGGACTTACTCAACCCGGACTCAGCGACACGCAAATATAAGAACACCTTAAAAGAGAACAACTACAAAATCCTGAACAAAATAAGCCCAAAACACTGTACCCGCGAAACAACCTCAACCAGGACAATGTTAGACCATGTATCTTGTAATTTAAGTGAAAATAATTTTCATTTTATCACTACGGAATCTTCAATGTCTGACCACAAACAAATACTTTTAGAGATAAAGCAATACCAACCACCAACTATCATAAAACAGCAATACAACGCAGTTGACTTCAGCAAACTTTATCGATGCCTGGATGAATATCCTAAAAATCATGAAGACGTTGAGTATGATGAATTGGCAGGGAAACTGAAATCCTGTTTAAATAAGTGCAGAATCACAAAATTTAAAACATTGAATCCTCCGCGGCAAGACTGGATTAAAAAAGAACTATTAGAAGAGATAAATAGCAAGAACATATTATGGCAAAAATATAAAACAAATGCGGTGGACACGAAATTAAAAGCAGAGTACGAACATATTAAAGCAAGAGTATCACACAATATAAGAAAAGCGAAAAGTGAATATTATCTGAAGAGGTTTGAAGAAAATTCTAGTAAACCACGAAAAATGTGGAGACTTATAAATGACTTAGCTAAAAACAAAGTGCATGACAGACCTGGACCAGACAAACTTGAAACGGCAGCTGGTACTATTACGGACAAAAAAGAAATATGTGAAAGTTTTAACTCATATTTTTCGACTATTGGCTCAACCCTAGCAAATATGATTTCTAAAAAATCAAAAGTACCTCAGATTTTAGAAGAGTGTAGTCTAACTGATAGAACAGAATTGCGATTTCTGAAACCAGTAACCACGAAAGAAGTTATTACCATAATTAAAAATTTGGACTGTAACACTGCATCTGGCATTGATGGTATTAGTACAAAATCAATTAAATGCGTAAAAGACATTATTGCCACGGAACTAACAGTCTGCATTAACTATCATTTGGCACGAGGTATTTTTCCCAACGAGTTAAAGGTTGCAAAAGTTGTACCAATTCATAAAGCCGGAAGTAAGCTTGACCCGTGCAATTATCGCCCTATATCAGTTCTCCCAGTGCTTTCTAAGGTCTTTGAGAAGATTCTTTATAACCAATTAGAGTCATTCCTTAATTCAAAAGGTTTCTTTTACCGAAAACAATATGGCTTTAGAGCTCAATCAAATACTCTCGCTGCCACAATTGACCTCGTAACCAAAATTAAAAATAAAATTGATCAAAAACAAGTTGCCTTAGGTATATTTATCGATCTAAAAAAGCCTTTGACACCATTAGTCATGAAAAATTATTACAAAAACTAAAACTTACCGGTGTTACAGGCAAAGCACTTGAAATTTTTAAATCATATATGGAGAACCGAAAACAAATAGTAAAAATAGGTGAATATGAAAGCAATTCCTGTATCCTGAATTTTGGCGTTCCCCAGGGATCAATATTAGGCCCCCCTCATGTTCCTCATTTATATTAACAGTATCAGTGATTTGGGTCTCAAAGGTGACATCTCCCTTTATGCAGACGACACAAGTCTCTTTTACTTTGGAAACTCGATCGGAGCTCTAATAGCTGACGCTCAAAATGATCTTAATCTGTTAAATGAGTGGTTTCAATCAAATCTTTTAACTATTAATATTACAAAAACAAATTATGTTATTTTTGCAGCAAAAAATAAAAAAATAAATAATAATTTCGAACTTAAAATAGACGGAAAAATACTTGAACGAAAACATAAAGAAAAATATCTCGGACTTATTTTGGATAGTAACCTAACTTGGAAGCCACATCTAGAAAAAATTAAACTTAAACTAACTCCGCTCACAGGGGCACTGCGAAACATAACAAATTGTCTCCCACAAAAAGTGCGGTATCTGATCTATAATTCTCTGGTTAAGCCTCATGTCGACTACCTCATTGAGGTCTGGGGTACTGCAGCAAAGAGTAATTTGGATCCTATCCAGAGAACTCTGAATAGATTGATTAAAAACTTATTTAACTATAAACTTCGGACGCCTACGGAAAGGATATACGAGGAAACAAAATTAATGAATATTAAACAAACGTACACATACTACACTTGTATTCTAGTACGCAAAATATTAAATAGGGAAATTAATTCTAATATAAAAATTTTAACCAAACAACAAACACGAAATGCTAACTTAAGACGTGCTAGTTACTTGGTGACCCGCCCTCCTAGAACTAACTATGGCAAAAGAAGTTTGGAGTATGAGGGTGGTACAATTTATAATAAGTTACCATCAGTTATAAAAGCAGAACAAAATTATGCCCGATTTAAAAAGCTTCTAAAAACTTACACATTAATTACATACAAATAAGTGATCAAAATATAATATGTATATTTATATATATATATATCGACAAGAATGCGATAACACTTGAAATGTATAATGTTTAAGAACTTTAAACTAACACCACCCACGGTGTTAAAGAATTGTATTTGATATTGACCAAAATCTGCCTATAGGTGATTTTAATTTGTTAAAATGTTTAAATAGTAATGTAGGAATAAACTGAAAATAAAATAGTCTTATGAAAAATAATAAAATAATCAATATAAACTTGTTATATCAGACTATGCCATCAATGCCACATCTAGAAAAAAATTAAATTCTAGAAAAAATTAAATTCTAACATCCGAGTTTCGCTTGGTTGACTGACCAAGTTTTTTATGTCTACCCACATTTTTGGTGCTGTTCTGTTTTCTTATTTTATATATGTACCTACATCTGTGCGCTCTAATTTTTAATCTTAGTTTTAAATATGTGTTTCTCAGTAAGTGAATTTTCAATTCTTATGAGAAATAAAGTTATTCTTAAACCAAAAAAAATATGTTTTAACTTCTCATCTATTCTATTTATTATATTGTTAGCTAACGATTCTTCCAGTCTTGTATTCTGATCCTTCATTTCAAATCTCATTGTCTCAAATAACCTCAGAAATTGGTTGGTGTCGTTGTCATCGTTGTTTACAGATCAAAAAGAAACGAAAAATATTTAATTCCTTTTTTAAAATTTTCTTTTTAGGGTAATTAATTTTATGTAGATAAAGAAATACATTTAACGGATTAAAAAGTTAATTACAATTTTTTTTATATTATAATTAATATTTTCAGTGTTGGTGAGGCATGATTACTCCTTCAAGGCTATTTTGAAATGTAAATTTTTATTCATTGTACTTTCTTAATGACCTTGACTAAGCTATTTAATAATTAATAGTGAAAAATGTGTTTTATTCATAACTACATAAATATACAGTATTTTCAGTATCCTTAGCCTACATCGTAATAAAAATAATTAAAAATTTAAAAATAGACATTTAAAGCAAATGTAAAAAGTTAGTCCCTGTGTTGTTACCTTTAATGCTGGCATTTCGGCGCTGTATCGCGATACTTATTCGTTGAGACAGGAAAGCACCAGCTGTCGTCACCGGTATCACCACGTTCCAACTGAAATCTTTAATTAGCGCCTATGCACTTGAACGGTTTAAGAGTCTCAACTCCAAACGGATCAAAATTGGAAGAAAGACTCTTATATTTATCGTTTATTATAATATTATATTAATGTAATTATTTATATATTAAGACTTTCGTAAGTTTTTCACAAGCGTATATATTAACAAGATTTCAATTAGCTATACATATTCCAACTTATAAGACCAAGTATCTTCAGAATGAATTTAGATAATTAATATGACATTTGCATGCCTATTTTTATATGCCTGATTGTGCGGTTTATAATTGAGGGGTATAGAATCAAAGGCAGCTATATCCACACTCTGTTCTGTTATAAACTGCATAAGAATCAACGATAGCTATATCCATAATGCTGAGAAACAAATCCAGCTAAAGTCGCGGCTGGCCAATCAGAGCGATCTATTTTACGTTTTTCAATATATAATACAATATATTTCAGTTAAAAACGTGCGTCTGCGTCTGTCGATTTTATTTAAATTTTGTGGTATTTTGGACAATTTAATTGGCAAACCTTCGTTAAAAGTAGAGCTGAAAGTGATATGGAAGTGCCAATAACAGAAGCTATACACGGGAGAGGAAGAAAACGCAAGAGAGAGCCGGAGAAATGGAAGGCAAAAAGGGCGAAAATTCAAAGGTAAGTATAGACTAGTGATGTGCGCATTGTAATGCAAGTTCGATAAAATTGTTGTCAAACATTTTAATTTATTTTAAATTTTTTCATATGTACTCGTCGCATTCGTTGCCTGGTAGAATTACCTGTAATCACAATAGCAAAAGTTTTGCATGTAAGAATCTTCGTGTTCGAGATCAACTCAATTTCCATCGAGCTTTTTATGCAACACCGCTAAAAAGAATCAGGATGCTCTTATATTGAAATGCTGTTCAGCAAATAAAACTAACAGGAAGCGACCGACCAAAAATGTGAGAAAAGGCAGGGATTTTGCTATAAAGTATACAATCTATACAAAAAATTTACAAATTATACCAGTTTGCCAAAAGGTATTTTTAAATACACTTGGAATCACAAAATATCGCGTCCAGAATGTAATGAGAAATTTCTTTGCAAATGGTCGACTTCCGAGCGAAAAACGGGGCGGTGACCATAAATAAAAGAAATATGCAACACAAAGACAAGCAGTGCATTCCTTTATAAAGTCCCTGAAATGCGTTGGGTCGCATTACTGCCGAGGGTCAACGACTCAACGAAAATACCTACCCAGTGAACTTAACATAAGAAAGCTGTTCAAATTTTTTATCGTAAAGCCCAGTCAAACAATCGTATTTCAGAGCAATTTTTAATAAAGACTTTAACTTAGGTTAGGTTAGTCCTAGGACTGATATGTGTTCTAAATGTTGCAAGAAAAAATAAAAACAGAAAAAGATGTATCGAAAACAAATCAGCTTATAATTGAACAAAGGGTACACAAACTGAAATCTCAAGCATTTTTTAAACTTCTACGAGAAAAAAAAGACCAGATGGCAACTTTTTCCATTGACTGCCAGAAAAACTTGGTCCTTCCAAAAGTTCCTGACCAAAGCTGTTATTACAGCAGGCAGCTATACTTATACAATTTCACCATTGTTTAATGAGGAACCAAAGACCCCTTGAATAAAAACACAACATTTTCATATGTGTGGACGGAAGATGAATACGCAAAAGGTGCAAATGAGATAGCCTCCGCTGTTTACGATAGATTAAACAAATCTGATTTCACGAATATTACTCACTTACGTTTAGTATGCGACGGGTGCGCTGGACAAAATAAAAATCTTATGATGGTATCTATGTGCTCACGGTGGATTTTGCAGCATCCGCTGATAAATAAAATAGAACTAGTATTTCCCGTCACTGGACACTCTTTTATGCCTGCGGATCGTGTGTTCGGGAATATAGAAAAAATAATTCGCAAACTTGAAGTGATAACACAGCCTTCAGAATATAC
Organism: Pieris macdunnoughi; assembly: GCA_905332375.1. Taxonomy (NCBI): domain Eukaryota; kingdom Metazoa; phylum Arthropoda; class Insecta; order Lepidoptera; family Pieridae; genus Pieris; species Pieris macdunnoughi. The sequence continues at coordinate 859,415 of CAJOBZ010000070.1, read as the reverse complement.
TATTAGCGAATGTGCAACTGTAACAAAACTTGATGAGATAGATGTGCTGGACTGGAAAACTTCTATTCAGAACATAGTCAAAACATCAGCCCAGCTCCATTTTAAGATAGTGCAAGCGTATCATTATTCGACGGACCAAAAAGCAGGGAGATGTTATGATTCGTGGCGAATTGTTTTGTAATTCTGACACAGGTGCTCCCAGGACTATTTACCGAAAAGGAAAAAACGCAGAAATGATACAACAGTCTACAATTTCAAAAGGCATAGATGTAAAACCACTAAAGCTCAGAGATCTGAGAAATCTACTACAAAAGCATTATGGTGAAGACTGGAAGGAGTTACCTAATTTGGTATACTACAAGAATGTTTTATTTAACCTAGATAAAGAAGAATTACAGCTATTAGAAGATAATGGAGAAAATGAAACAAATGTCATGGAAGACGAAACTTGTGAAGGAGTCGAGGAAGATGTTACGCTAAGGATATAACAATAAAATATTTTAACGTAACATCTCATCATCTTAGCGTAACATCTCTCCTCTCATCCGATGAAGGTACACATTATTTTAATCGCCTTGCTGCCTACTTCACAATTTACAAACTAATAAAGTTGATTTTTCATATTTTGTTTTCATTTTTACTGTCTTTTCTGACTGACTGACTGTTGCTTTCGCATTTATATTAGCCAAACGTACATATCTTATAATGGAAATAAAATTAAATGCTATTTATTTTTTCATATATTATCATACCATTATCCACACCATTCGATGTTTCTGATGTCATGCGTACATCTCTAGCGTCGTGACGTCATCAGCCCAGTGTTGCAATCAAAGGCAGCTATATCCATAATTGACTGAATCAAAGACAGCTAAATCCAATAGGTGGTATCAAACACAGCTATGTACAGCACAATTTATTTAAAATAGCCGTTCTACCCTCCTCTTACAAGATACGTGTGTTGGTACACCTGCTTATTATGTACCAGAGCATCCTGTCAAACAGTCGTATTTACGGTATTGCCAAATGAAAATAACAGTTTTTTCGTTTTGTGGAAAATAATTTCATAAGGATTTAGCTGCCTTTGATACTATACCCCTCAATTATTAATCAAACAGAATGTACCACATTCTTAGCGAATAAACGATTTATTATTGTTATGTTTGGTACTGTTTACTTTAGCTCAAGATCGAGACTCAAACCAGGTACACTGTTGCACATGGGCCTAAGCCAAGTGAACCCAGTTCGTAGAAATTTGCGGGTAAAATTCGGCTTGCTGTATTAAATACTACTGCTTTTTGAATGATATAAATGGATTTCGGGAGGTTTACGAGCTATTGTTTCTTGTAAATTGTGGGAGTTGGGTATGGCGATATCTAAGACATCCCGCGTGACCCCAGTTCCTAAAGCTGATTGTAGAAGCAGAGCTGAAAACTACAGGCCTATCGCGATTCTGTGTACGCTGGCGAAGGTGTTTGAAATGTCTTTACACTCGTTAATGTTGCCTAAATGCATTCCCCACATCACTCCTTCCCAGCACGCCTTTCTTCCACGCAGATCAGTTAATACTAATCTATTGTCTTTGGCTGACATGGTATCGCGTGAAATTAATAAGCGGTGTCAGGTGGATATAGTATATTTGGCTTATCACAAAGCGTTCGATCGAGTAGACAACGACATTCTTCTCCAAAAGTTGGCCGCAATTGGGGGTGGACCTGTTCTGCTTAAGTTTTTTGATTTTCTGATGATGATGCAATGATCGTCTGTGTATGCAACTTGATTTGGATGAACTGCTGCATTGGAGTGAATTAAATAAACTCAACTTCAACTATGACAAATGTGAAGTGATGTCCTTTAGTGCCTCTCCAAATAAAATACTCTGCAACTATAGCATAGGATCGAAAGTTATTAGGCACGTAGACAGAGTCGGCGACTTGGGTGTTTTGTTTGTTCCCGATCTTTCATTTGCTGAGCATATTCGGACGATTACGTATGCTGCATTTAGGAGATTAGAGTTTGTCCTGCGAAGTTCAGACGGACACTGCCACTAGGGTGCTATATTCATCATTAGTAAGGCCTTCGCCGGAGAGCGACCTATTTGGGAATGGTATGGGTAGTATACTGTGACTTGAGAGTATACTTGGAGGGGATAAGAGGATAGCATTAACTGTCAATTTTGTAAATAACTGAATTGTATTTTATTGTAGTTTTATGTTATTTTTAGTCTGAGTTTGGCCATGCATGGGCTGTAATTTAATAAATAAATCTATTAAATGTTCTGGTATATTGTAGTGTATTGTTTTGTCTGTTCTGGATCTATCAAAGTACAACTTATGAGTATCAATTTATAGAACCGTTTCTGGGAAATATTTATAGTACGGTACAGGTTCCGAGTTTTTAAATTATATATAATTGCAATTATTGTTATTTCATACTTTTTTCTTATACAGAACTGGACAGACGTTTGGCTGCGATCCCTCCTGTAAGTGAGATGCGGCCTATCGAAGAAGACGCCTGTCCTTGAGATGCCCATTTAGCCTCCGCTTAAATGAACCCATATTTGACTAAGGAAGATGGAAGGACTTCCACTCCTTTGCTGTTTTTACAAGAAACGACAATCCAAATCGTGCAGTGCCGCACCTGAGGATGTTAATTACGAAGGAATGAACGTATATTGTTCAGTGCGTTTTTGAGTCGGTTCTTAGATATTTAATAAAAAAATTGAAGGTTGAAGTTTTTAAGGAAATTTTAAATAATTAATACTTTTTAATTATACTTTTTTGGCAATACTAATTATAAAACTGTTTACCTAATTTGCGACCGTTAACCTTGAGATCATACTTAACACCGACTGTGCACCAAAAGATATAAATCTTATATCTATTAGCATAATAGCTATTAGCAATGGATCGTACAGTGCAATCATAAACAAACCGGCAGGTAGAGCCAAAAATCGAAGACATGTGTCAGAAACAAAGCTTTCCTGACCCGCCCACCTCTAAAAAGAGACCACGATGGCGACTGGAAGATCTCCAGGATGTTTCTGATGCTGGCGGCGGAGGTGGTGAGAATGACTTTTATATGCCATATCTCAAGCCTAATTATAAAAGATTTTACCTAGAAAATTCAAATGATACGGAATTTAAGGTTTTCATTGAAAGCAAAAACATTAAGGACAGACTGGAAAATAAAAGTCCAATCTATTTAAATCATAAATTTTCAGATATTAAAGGCGTGGTGGCAATAAGGCGTATTAGCGCAAATAAAATTGTTGTTACTTTCAAACAACACAATACGGCTAACAACTTTATACACAATATCAGCTTTCTTGAAAAACATGAAATGAAAGCATATATTCCAGCAGCTCAAATTGAAAAAACTGGTATTAGATTTGTGCCTGCAAATATTTCAAATGAAGGACCATTTACTAAGTTGACTTCGTATTAGTAGGAACACAAACTGTTAGCATCACATTTCTGGCAAATTCTTTACCCGTGAGTGTCCAATATGATTTATTTTTTTACAGTATTTGAGTATGTTCCTCTTCTCCAACAATATTTTTAAATGTTTTAAATTGAATCATTATGCAAAAATATTGGTATGGTAACATCGTTGTCTATTTGTTCAGGTGAACATTCTTATAAAGACTGCAGTTTTGCTGCGTAAATTGCAGTGAACCTCATTTAGCTATATCTAAACTGTGTCCCATAAAAATAAAGAAAATTCTAGAAAAGAAAAATAAAATAACATATGCAAGCGTTGCCATCGCAAAAGATAATGTTGAGTTCACTTCTCTTCTACCACGCTCTATAAACAAAAAAGTGATTAGTGTAAATCATGTACCCAAATATGTAAATAAATCTGTAAATATTAAGCCTATCTCACAGGCTGTAAGTATCAATGATATAATAAGAATGATAATGAACCTATCACTACAACATTAATTAAAGATTTACCAATTAAAAATCTGTCAACATAATGGATACACAACCATATACTACACCCTCTCAACGTATTGCGCAATTCAATATCCAAGGTGCAAATCATAAAAACATCTTACAAAATATAAATAAATGAAAATAATATTGATATTTGTTTACTTAATGAGACATGGTTAAAACCCATCAATCTTTTTATTTTTTCAAAAACAAAATACTGCAAAATCGCGATATCTAATAATTAGAAGTACTCATACTTTTATATTTTTAGGATTCACAACAACTAATCTGTAGAATGAAAAAGCAACATATTCAGTTACCGCTTTGAAGAATAAAAATAGTACTGCTGATTGATAAATAGAGATAAGAGAGGATTGATTAGCAGTTGATAGTCCAAGGAAAAACTATGTGCAAAAACACAAGAGTAGTGTAAACACTAAAATTAGTGTTTGTTGAAAGCTTTGGGTTTGATGTTTGTGATTGAACATTTTCAATATCAATTTTAATGCAGATTTTGAGTTAATATCATTGGAATAAGTCTAAATTTGATTAGTTATATTCTACTAGTTTGAATTGTCTCCGTTTATGTATACACATATATCCAATTCCAGCTTAATTTATAAAAATTGATTGTTTCAAACATATTTCTACTTTTAAAAGTGAGAACTGTAAAACAGCAAGTACTCAATTACATGAAAAAGGGATTTATAAAGATTATAAAATAGAAACCTAGTCTAGTATGAAATTATGACCCTTAAGAAACTTTTGATTTGATATAGGTGCTCCAATATCTTAGATATAAATTTAAGTTTTAAGCTGATTTTAAGTTTATATTCATATCAATTAACTTTTGTTTATATCAGTGATTTGCTACTAGTTAATATGAGAATACAAAACCTGTTAGAGTAATGAATAAATAAAAATTGTATGATAAGTATTTGATTGTTTTATTTTTGGCAATTGCATTAATTGACCTGTCTTGTTTAGCCATTGAAGTGGTTCACATTTATATATGCATTACCTGTAGCAATATTCTTGTGTACATAAACGAATATTGTACATCTAATACATACATATATGGGTAATACTAAAAATGTTTAGAACTGGCCAGTTAGAAATAGAGATAAGAGAAGATTGCATAATTGTTTACACTGCTAATGAAAACTTTTTTGAATTTCAATTTTAAAACTCTTTGGTAACCTAATGACTTCATTTGTTTTTGTGAATTGGCGGCAAATCTAAAACTCTTGTTACACGTGAAAATGAACCTAACATTCAAGGCCCAAGAGTCTCTACTCCAAAGGGAACAAATTACTATTATTTCTAGTATTACTTTGTAGATTAAGAAAACAATTATATAAATATAAATGTAATTATTCTATAGGAAGCTAGGTTATAGCTCTCTTGGTTGTAAATAGCAATAGGTATATTAGGTTTTATGTTGTTTTGGGGTTTGCAAATTAGAGTTCACAATTTTAAACACATGAATTGAATGAAGTTGTATATATCAATCTCACTTAAAAATTGATAGTTACTGGCAAAAAGTAGTAGAAATGTGAAATTATAAAGTTGTAACACCTGCAAACTTCAATTGTCTGTTTGAAACATTTGTAAATTACATAACTGTCTCCCAAAGAAACCTGAAAAAGCAACTGGCCTATTGGCTAGTAATAATAATTTATGTAGGAAATTGACAGGGTTACTGCAGTATTGTCACTACTAGCAAAACTGTAAAATTAAATCGTTGTCTTTTTATTTTTAAAACCCACTACATGTATTTAAATTTTGTATTATGATTAATTATTTTTATTATTATATATATACTTATATAATATATATAGAAACTTGCATGTTTCTTTGTTATGTACTAGATGGCGCCATCAGCCATCTTGGTTGGAAGAAGCAGTTTGAAGTTTGACAAGTGAAAGTCATCGTTATTAAATTCAGTATTGTTTGATTGTGAAATTGTTTTTTCCGTCGTTGCGGGTATAAGTGTTTACACGTGTTTCGGATATCATTATTTAGTATTTTCTATTTTTTCTCGTAGTTTAATGAATATAAGTTGACTTATCCTATTGGTGGTGGTTAATTAATAACATCAACTAATTACGTAAGTTATTTTTATTTATTTGTTATAGTTCTCCCTTTACCTTGTTATATTTTTGGTAGTTTATAATGGAGAAACGCCCTCCAGACCCCCCTGATCCTCCGGATAGAGTCTCTTCTCCGGTGGAATCAATGGATTTATCCACCCCACTGTTGCCCCAACCTGGTGTCAAGCGCAGACTTGATACTGTCAATGAATCTTTAGTGGAACCTTCCAAAAAACCAATGACTGATGTCCGGTCATCTGTTGATGACGTCAACCCAGGATTTTACTCCCATCCATCTCTCACTGGCTCTCCCAAGTCATACCTTGTCAATGACAAGGGCCCTTTTTTAGTCCATGTTTCTTGCCCTGAATCTAACCCATCCGCCGGTACATCAATCCGCCCAATTAAATTTGGTCACTTCTTGGTAAAAAATAAAGTAAGTAACATTGTTCGTGATGGTGTTAAAAGAGTGGGACGTAACAGAATATCTGTTGAGCTTAAGTCGGGCTTAGATGCGAATAATTTTGTGTCTAATCCCATTGTACCTTCCAGCAACTATTCTGTTACGATTCCTAACTATAATGGTTCCCGTATGGGCCTTGTGAGAGGTGTCCCAGCTGATTGGTCGATGCAGGAATTTGTCGAAACCTTGGAAATTCCCGAAGGTACAGGTATAGTCCTCAAGGCCAGACGCCTAAACCGCAAGACGAACTCCGATGGTCAAATTAATTGGATCCCAACACAAACCGTTGTTCTAACTTTTCAAGGTCAAACCCTTCCTGAGAGAATATTCTCTTGTCATAGTTCCCTCCGCGTTGAAACGTACCAACTCCCTACAATTCAGTGCCTTAACTGTTGTAGGTTTGGTCACGTAAAGTCACAATGCCGATCGAAGCCTAGGTGTTTTCGTTGTAGTCTAGCCCATTCTGGTGATGAGTGTAATATCCCTGAAACAGAGTCATTATGTTTATTTTGTACTGCCTCACACTTTGCGACCAACAAAGCTTGCCCTGAACATAATCGACAAAGAAATATAAAGAGTTGTATGTCTCAAGAGAGCATTTCTTATCTCGAAGCATCGGCTCGGTTTAGACCTATCAATGGCAAAACTTTTGCAGATTCTGTAAAAGCAACCGCCTCCTCTTTATCCCAGCCCATTACTTTACCTTCCCAAGTTTCCCGTCAGACTACATCTTACAGGAAAACTGTATTTCTCCCTCCTCGCTCTAGACCAACATCAGGAAAATCCTTTGATAAGGCGGCCCATGAGGCCATTACTTCCAATTTACCCTCCTCTTTACCCAATGGTTGTGCCGTAAGCTCCCCTTCCCTTATCAACAATGAAGTCTCCCCAAATGAAAATCTTCTTGACTGCTTATGGGCAGTCATTTGTAATATGCTATCCAAGTATGATGACATCCCCATACCGTCCCACGTTGCCCAAAAAATTAATTTGCTCCACTCATTCGTCACCAAAAATGGCGAATCTGGTAATTCAGTGGAACTGTAACAGTATTCGCAGTAAAAAATCAGAATTAACCTTTCTTATCAATAAATTCGCTCCATCTATTCTAGCCATTTCGGAGACTTGGTTATTGCCGGGTTCCCGCTTTAGGGTTTCTGGGTATCGATGTCTCCGAGATGACAGGGATGATGGCTATGCTGGCTGTGCCTTTTTGGTCAGCCGATCCCTCACCTTCCACTCATTATCTCTTCCTCATTGTGATGGTATCAATGCTGTTGCTATGAGAGCTTTTAATATCTCGTTTATTTCTGTTTATATTCCCCACCCCCATATCGACCTCATTTCTGATATACGTTCTATTATCCTTTCGGTTCCTCCTCCTGTTGTCATGTTGGGTGATTTCAATGCCCACCATGTTTCTTGGGGTTGTCATTCCTCAGATTCTTTTGGGTCCCTTCTACTAGATTTACTCGATGATATAAACATAAGTGTCTTGAATAATGGTTGTCCTACGAGAAGGAGTCTTCCATCTCAGAATCCCGCTAACGCAGTGGATTTATCACTTTGTTCTCCTGATCTTTTCCCTTTTCTATCCTGGCGTGTTTTTAAGAGCACTTGTGGGAGTGACCACTTCCCCATTTTAATTGATCTCCCAACCAATTTAAGGAGCGTTACTCGCCCTTCCCCTCTTTTAAAATTTAAACTGAATCAGGCCAATTGGTCAGACTTTTCATCTTCTATTGACTCTAAGATAGCTGCGCTCCCCGCAGTTTCTGTTGAAAACTGCCTATCTTCATACAATGATTTTGTCAACTCCCTCACCTCATCTGCCAGTTTACATATTCCACTAAAATCTTCTACACAAAGGAAAATTTCTCCTCCTTGGTGGGATTCCGAATGTACTGAGATGATTCGAAAAAGAAAAACGGCAGTAAGGTCATACAGTCTTTGCATGACCTTGGAAAATTTTTTAGTCTACCAACAAGCTTCTGCAGCTGCTCGCAGACTTCTTAATAATAAGAAACGTCTTGGTTGGCATAAGTTCTGTGAGAGCATGTGCCCTGGTACCCCTTCGTCTGTTGTTTGGAGGCAGATCAAAAGATTCCGTTGTTCCCTCAATTCTTATGATGTCCCTTTTAATGATCCGTCTAGCTGGATTACCTCCTTTGCACGAGCGCGAAGCGCGAGTGATTTTTTAACCTGAAAAACTTGACTCCTTCATTTGTTTGCAACGAACCTATCGGGAAATACCCGATAATTTTGAAGCTCTTGTGGTATTATAAGTGACAACATGAAAGATGACGGTGACAGATACTATAAAATAAGGCCATTAGTAGAAAAAGTTCGACGTAACTGCGCATCCAATATTCCTGAAGGGAAACGTTTCAGCATTGATGAGATGATGGTGCCTTACAAGGGCACGAGAGCTTTTTTCACATCGATTGAATTGTTGCATCATCTACGGAATTAATATAGTATACTGTCTCTAAGAACCGTCAGGGTAAATCGACTTTAAGGGGCAGAAAATAAATTACCATCTGGCAAAGAATTGAAAAAAAGAGGAAGAGGAGCTTATGCACAAGTTGTGACAAACGACCACAATATCGCTGTTGTGAAGTGGTTTGACAATAAATTTGTTTTGGCTGCAAGTTCTTACATTGGCGCTCACCCAATACAAAACATAATGAGATACAAGAAAGAAGAGAAGACAATACATTACAATGTATACATGGGTGGCGTCGATTTGGCTGACATGTTAGTTGCCTTATACCGCACGGATTTGAAAGGCCATTGTTGGTATCTACCACTGTTTTCACAGATCCTGGACGTCTGCGTAAATAATGTCTGGTTGCTTTACCGTCGCGAGAACAGTGTTAAGATGCCAACTGATGCCACTGAAAAAGTTTCGCGTAGCACTATTCAGGCAACTTCGTTGATTTGAGAGGACTTCTTCTGAAGTACAAAAAGTAGTGTAACTTCACGAGATAAAATAGTGTTAATGTTATCCCGCGCAGAAATATTGTAAAACAATTAGTAATTCTTTAAATCACAGCACTATAACCGAGTGACGTTTCGAGCAAAATTGAATTGCCGGCGGAACGTTCCCTTCATCAAATTGTTTTCTGTGTAGTTTACTTTCCCGTCAACTTTTCTTTGTTGAAAAAATTCGCCACAAATTGTAATAAGATTTTCGAAAACTCTGTATATCATTGAATCGTCGGTGAATTCAATTTGAGAGATATAAGCTGGAGCAATTCTGGTGGTGAATTTTTTGTCCCTCCTTCATGTCAACCATTTATAGACTTCTTTAATACTAATGATTTAAAGCAACACAATACTATACTTAATAATTGTGACAGAATTCTTGACCTTGTACTTACTAATATGCCATCGTGTGTGGTGACCCACTCGTGTGGTGTTTTGAGTGTTGTAGACAAAATGCATTTTCTCTTGGAAATTGAAATCTCCCTGGCCAGCAATCCTAAATTACCTTTTAACATAGTCACGACTAAGCGTAACTTCCATAAAGCTAATTATGATAATATCTTTATTGAGTTAACAAAGTGCGATTGGGAGTTGCTTTTCGCTGGGATTGACGACGTCAACTCAATGGTTAACATTTTTTATCTGAAGATACGAGATATAATCAATAATTACGTACCTTTATGCAAACCCAATAAAAATAGCTATCCTCCATGGTTTGATCGAAACTTAATTCGAAGTTTGAAGGAGAGAAATAAAATAAGACTACGTTATAAAAAATACAACAATGAAAGGGACGGGTTTCAGCTGACTTTACTAAGAAAGGCCATTGATTACTATAAGCGTTATATTTCCGACATAGAAAACAAAATCGACACTAATCCTAAATACTTTTGGTCCTATGTAAAAAACAAACGCAGTGGCACTGGTTCTTATCCCTCGGCTATGTCTAATGGATACACTTGTACCTCAGATGGTTACCAAGTCTGTGAACTTTTTTCCACACACTTTAAAGCAGTACACGCTCCTAGTAATAACTTTAATTTTGGCCAGAATAAGGAACAGAAACTTTTTTTTTCTAAACTAGATAATAGCATTTTTGCGGGTAGTTGTCGTTCAAGTTACACGTATTTAAATTGCTCTCTATTTATTTTTGAAATTTAAGTGTATATGTGAAGTTTCTGATGTGTGTTTGAGTACCTGATATCCTCTGGCTCTTTTTCTCCTTTAAAGTGCAAGTTTTCACTTTTTTTTTGACACCATGGAAGCAGTTTAGAAGACCATTGAAGATCTTGCGGTCGTTCTTAAAAACGGCATGGCGGAATGATCTGCAGGATGCTACTGCTCTTTCCACCACAGCCAACCCAACTTCACGACTAGTTGTGGAGTTTGAAAGTTTTCGTAGCTTTATGTTGTCGTCCCTACAGAATCTACAGTCTCAGGTTGAGCTATTGTCTAAGTGTCATGACCAAGAAGAGATGCGCAGCCGTAGGAAGATGTTGTTGGTTCACGGGGTTGCTGAGGATAACAAGGAAGGTACCTCTGCTGTATTCGCAAAAGTGATCACCGAACATCTTAGTGTCACTGTTGAGGATATTCAAATAAGTCGTTGCCATCGTTTGGGTCAGGCTAAGAAAGATACTCCTAGGCCTATATTGGTGAAACTCCGGGATGTTCACTTGAGAGATAGCATATGGTACAGTAAAACTCAACTGAAGGGTACAGGTATAACTATATCTGAATTCCTTAATAAAGTCAGGCATGACACCTTTATGGAAGCAAGAAAGTTATTTGGTGTCTCTAAGTGCTGGACAAGGAATGGCACCATTCACATTATTGCTCCTGATGGCACCCGGTACCAAGTGAATTCTTTGGCAGAGTTGAAAGCTAACCCTCTTCCCTCTTCTGCAGCAACTGTTAAACAACCCAGTAATATGACTGTCTCTAGGGACAACAAACGTCCCAAAAGGTTAATCAAAAGGCCAATAGTTTAAGTTGTCATTTCAAATATATTCAATTATAATGAAACACATTGGAACCATGTAAAACGTGTTTTAAAGTATTTGCAAAAAACAAAACATTTAGGTTTAAAATATGTCAAGGATGATTTAGATTTAATGGGCTATGCTGATGCTGATTGGGCATCAGATTGTGTGGACCGTTAGGCCCCTTGCGCACTAGCGGTCAACCGCGGGGGCGGCTAACCGCGCGGTCTGCCGCTTTCCCAGTTTAATATGCAACCGCCTGTGATTGTACGCACTTGACCGCCGCAAAGTTTCAACCGCGGCGGTTGAATGGAGAGCTGCGGCCCGCTCCGCGGCTGGCCGCCATCTTGCTTGTACGCACTTGCGATTTCAGTTTGCGGCGAGCCGCCGATGAGTTAGTACGTGAGTCGCAGTCATGAACTTCGACACAGAGAAATTCATTGTTGAAATTCAACAACGAGAATCAATTTGGAATTGTCAAGGAGCAATATATAGGAATAGAGATTTAAAACGGAAACAATGGGAAGAATTAGTAGACATTTTTGGAAAAGATGAGATGACAACAGAGGAAAAAAGAAGTCTTGGTAAGTATTTATTATAATTATTATTATTATATTTATATAAACGAAACTACACATACATTCAACATCTTAAAACATAATAAATACGTCTATTTTCAATTAAATCATATTTCTTTGCCATTCTAATTTCCCATCAGTCATAAAATATTGGGCAAACAATTCTCTGTATCTCAACGCAGTTTTAGCGTTCCTTCTTAACCCTTCCTGTGTTAAGTTTTCTGTCAAAGGGCAACTGAGTGAGTCGTCGTAACAATAACCATCTCGGTCTCTTACAAAATTATGTAGTACACAAGTAGCTTTTATAATATCTTTTGCTAGATCAAAGTGAACATTTAGAGGTCTATGAAATATACGCCACTTGTTTGCATAAATTCCAAAACTGCATTCTACATATCTTCTTGCTCTAGAAAGCCTGTAATTGAACGTTCTTTTAGTTTCATCCAAATCTTTTTTTGCGTATGGGCGCATCATATTCGTAGATAATGCAAATGCCTCGTCGCCTACAAAAACGTATGGCATACATGTCTCGCTGTTTTGTGAAATAGGCTGTGGCTCTGTAATATCCAATTGGTTTTTTTGCATTCTTTCGTAGAAAACAGAATTTTGAAATATTGACTAGTCACTGAATTTACCAAAAGCTCCAATATCAACCATAACAAATTTGAAATTACTGTCGCATACTGCTAATAAAACCAAAGAGAAAAAACTTTTATAATTAAAGCACATTGAGCCACTGTTATTAGGTGCTATACATCGTATGTGCTTGCCATCGACAGCACCTAAGCAGTTAGGAAAATTAGCTCTTTGAAAAAAATCATTCGCAATTTTTTTCCAAGCGTCTTTTTTTGGTTGAGGCAAACAAATATCTTTCAGACAAAACCAAATTGCAAAACAAACTTCTCGTACGATTTCTGCTACAGTGCTTACTCCAATTTTGAATGTATAATGTAGTTCCGCAAATGTACAACCTGTTGCAAAATATCTGAAACAAAAATTGTATAATTACTATGCATTATTTAATTCAATTTAGATATGTACCTATATTATACTTCTATTACTTTATGACTATATCATTAACTTGTTTGTTGTATTGTTCTAGGAAAAGAATTACAAAAAAAATGGAAAAACATCAGGGATAATTTTGTGAAAGCTCTAAAGGACAATGTTAGCAGGAGTGGGTCAGCAGCTAAGAAAAAGACTCAATACATATTTTACAATAATTTAATGTTTTTGAAAGACACAGTATCCATCAATGAAACTGATTCAAATATGCCAAGGCAAGAAAATGATGGAAATGAAACAGAAAATGTCACTGACCCAGTCATACCACCACCGCCAAAACGAAATAAATAAGAATGTCGAGTTCAGAAAGGCCGAAGAAGATGAAGATAGACTGTTCTTTTTGTCGTTGGTTAGTGAAATAAAAAAAGTGCCTGAACATATACGCCTACGTACAAAAGCTAAAATAATGCAAGTCATTACTGAAGCCCAAACGTCTGGATACAACTACTGTAACTCTACTTGGGATTACGTGCGACCATTTAACTACAACCAAGGGCCACATCAAGGATATCAGACACCATCATTTGCTAGAAATAATAACCCACCACCACCACCCTCAGTTCCACCTACACATCGTGGAACATGGAATGAAGGAGAATCTGTAACTTCTCCTGAATCAACATATTCACAGAATACACATATGTCTCAAGAATCTGATTATTTAGATCTTTTTAATGATAATAATTCTCAGTAATAGTTATAGTTTCCTAATTTTATTGTTCTTTGTGGTTATGAATACACATTGCGATTCAAATTAAAACATAATAGCTAGCAAAAACATTTTTTATTTAAAATACATACCTTAACGTTATAACTAATTTCTCTTCGGGTTGGATACAGTCACGAAATTTAGTATCTTGTCCTTTGATGGTGACATATAAAACTGTTAGTAATTCTTCAAATGACGAAACACTCATTCTAACATAGCCAAAGAATTTATCTTGGTGCTTCTTCAGTTCTTGAAAACAACTTGCGAACTGGCCAAATTCATTACGTGTTTCTAGTAAAGGATGAATCCAGTATCTTTTTTTATTTTTCTTTCGTTGTTTTCGGGAGTAATAATAAATAACAGAAGCTATCTCGACGGCGTCCATTTTGTTTATGAGGTACGCGGGCCGCTCTGGTCCAACCGCTTAACGCGTTATCATCGCGGTTTTTTCGCGATTGGCCGCCATAGCGGTCAGCCGCGATGAAACCGCGTTAAGCGGTTGGACCGCTCAAACGAACCGCCTAGGCGGTCAATCGCTAGTGCGTATAAGCCCTAAGTCTTATACAGGTTTTATGTTTAAGATGTCTGGTAGTGTCATCTCATTTGAATGTAAAAAACAATTAACAATAGCTTTGTCTAGCACAGAAGCTGAGTATATGGCTATATGTGAGGCAAGTAAAGAAGCCATTTATTTAAGGAACTTGTTAATAGAATTGAAATGTAGAAATGAGTCACCGATACTATTATATAATGACAACCAGAGTGCACAATTGTTAACTAAACATAGTTTATTTCATAAAAGAAGCAAGCATATTGATGTTAGATTTCATTTTTTTAGAACAGCTGTTGAAAATAATTTTATTGTAATAGAGTACTTAAATACAAATGATATGCCAGCAGATATATTAACAAAAAGTTTATGTTGCCAAAAACATTATAATTTTGTTAAACAGTTAGGTGTCACTCCATTGTAGAATGAAATTTGTTCACTTTACTATGTTTCAAATGATTAGTTGTTTTTTCTTTTGTCTATATGTCAATTATTTTGATAAGGGAGTGTGTTAAATATGTATCAAAATAATGTTTATGTACTACTAGCGACATCTAGTTTGTTATAAAGAAAGGACTGCTTTATGGGTCTATGTATGATTGTCATTGAATTAAAGTTAGTCTGTCAACGTCCACCGTTGTTTCATTATTATAGATCCTTCCTATTGTTGACATATTAATTCCAGTTCTAGCACACATTTTCAATACTTCCGTTTCCTCTGGTGTTTTTCCTAATATCTGGAAATATGCCCATGTTATTCCTACTCCTAAAATCGCTAACCCAGTTGCCTATTCTGATTTCCATCCTTTCTTTCCTTCCCAAGGTTTTCGGACGTATTCTTCATCAGCAATTAGCTATCTTTCTCAACGAACACTCCCTTCTTAATTTGTCCTGGGCACAGTACGGCTACTGCACTCAAAAAGATTACAAATGACACTAGGCGTGGCATGGATAATAAAAAACTCACAATACTTACCTTGCTTGACTTTAGTAATGCCTTTAATTCGGTAGACATTGATGTTCTTCTTGCTTTGCTCCGTTCTATTAATATGTCCCCTTCAGTGATTAATTGGTTTAAAAGCTATCTAACCGAACGTCAGCAACGAATTAAATTAACTGACAGCTTTTCCTCTTGGTCTCATGATTCTGCTGGCGTACCGCAGGGTGGGATCCTTTCTCCTCTTCTCTTTTCACTTTTTATAAATTCTATTACTAATCAACTTTCTTCCAACTCTCATCTTTATGCTGATGACCTTCAAATTTACAACCAGTCTTCTTTCAACGAATTGCCGTCTCCTATTCAGACGGCAAACTTAGACTTAAACAAGGTTGTTCAATGGAGTAAATCGTATGGTCTTAAGATAAACCCTTATAAGAGACAGTCCATTATCAGCATCAGCATCATCTTGATGGTTGGAGGTCTTCCACGGTCCGCTTCACAAGGCATTTTCTTTTGCGAACTAGCGAACTGTGGAATCGGCTCCCGGGGGGGGGGGTCTTCCCTCAGAGATACGACCTCCAAATGTTCAAAAAGCGAGCCTACTCCTCCCTCAAAGGCCGGCAACGCACCCACTAAAAATGGGTGTCTATGGGCTGCGTAGACTGCCCTTTTTTGGTCGTCCCGCAAGCTCGTTTGCCCCCCTATTATATAAAAAAAAAAAATCATCGGGAGCGCATCATATATAATGAGAATAAATTGGTCAACTTTACCCCAGATTACTATAGATGGTACTGTTGTTCCGTTTTGCTCCACTGTTAGGAACCTGGGCATTACTTTGGATACAACCCTGTCTTGGCAGCCCCAAATATTAGTAGTTTATTACTACCCATCGTACGGAACGGACGTACCTTACCTATATACTCGTAACCAAGTGAGAATAAATTAATTAATTAAGTAATAAAATGTCTCAAGTGTGCAGTGGCTGTAAGGCAGATATTCGATATATCTGTGTCTTGTGTGTGCTTGCAATGTGCCTTATGAGGAGTGTAGTAATAAAAAGTGTAAAAAGCAGTATGATCTAGATTGTGTAGGAATACCAGTGGATCTATTCAATCAGATAGATAAAAGTGTCTGTGTCTGTCCAGAATGTATTTCATCTACACATAAGCCGATACGCAACGAGAACACGCCAACTCGGAGAGTATCAGGGCTGGAGAACACCATGTCTACGAACAGCAACATTAATACACAGCGGGGTAGTCGAGTAAAGGGATATGAAGTGCCGATACCGCAAATTAGATATGAGCAAGACATGATGGAGGAAATCAGAGCATTTCGCTCAACAGTACTATCCTGCTTGGAAACACAATCAAGTGACATCAAGAGAATCGAGGAGGTATGTTGTGGTATGAAAATAGAAATACAAAAGCTTCGTGATACAAACCTGAAGGCTTTCGAAGAGAAAAGTAGCACTGTTGACATATTACGCTGGAGAAATTAAATATGCATGACACTGACACTACATTAAACACGACCACCGATATTAAAAGAAAAAAATATATGTTGGCCACTAAAACGGCGGCATCGGCAAAACCGGTTTATAGTGAGGTTGCAAAGACGGGACTGCAAGCGACAGCTCGAAGAGCGACTTCGCTCGCAAACGAGGCGAGTACAATAACATCAAATGAGGTTGATGCGGACGCGGCCGGTTGGATTACAGTACAAAGGAAAAATAATAAATTTCAACGTAAATCTGTAAAAAGAGGTCAAAATACTAACATACTTGACCACAAGCTATGGAGCGAAAGAAACATCTTCACGTATGGCGATTGCACCCAGAAACGACCATTGAATAGTTAACAGCTCATGTGAAAAATATATGTAATGACCATATATGATGAGCACAAAACAGAAAGGGATTATTCTTCTTTTATAATTGGCGTAGCGGAGGGTAGTTATGAAAAATTGTGCAAACCAGAAGTATGGCCCGTAAATACAGAGTTTGCAGAATGGATTTGGTTTCGGAAGTCCACAATTGAAGGAAACGCGGGAACCTAGTAAAATAAATATTTATTACCAAAATGTAGGAGGACTACGGACAAAACTAAACGAGTTTTGTACATACAATCTTCAGGAGCGGATTTATTTGCCAATACGGAAACAAGCTGCAATACATCCATATATAACGCGGAGTTGGTACCACCGAGCTACAATATACTAAGATGTGACCGGGCGGATGGACGTAAACAAGGAGGTGCGCTTCTCGTGTCCACAAACAGGTTTGAGCTACGACGCGTATCGCTACCGGGGGATGTCATAATAGATAAATGTACCTTCGAACTACTTTGTGCGGCCGTACATAAACATAACAAATATTTATTTTTGTGTTGCGTTTTGTATATACCACCTGACGGTAATGAAAAGTTGTGTACTAAGTATACGGATATGATTGTAATAGGTGACTTCAATCTATACTCTTGTAATACACATAAAATTAATTATTATGAGTATTTTGTTTCTTTTTGTGAACGCACACAGAGAAATGAGGTGCCAAACTGTAACAATAGGTATTTGGATCTAGTGCTGTGTTCATTGAGTCTAGGTGAGAGTGTGAGTGTCAGTCGGGCCGACGAGGCGCTCGTGTCGATAGATAGGCGACCGCTACTAGTGCTACAGATATATCTCAACCGCTGCTAAGTATACAACAAAATGACGACTTATGGCCGCAGTGGAATTTTTATAAAGCAGATTTAAATAAGTTGTATTATATGTTAATGATGCACGATCCTATCTACAGTATAGGGGGAGACAGAGGATATTCTGAATTATTTTTATGGTGTTATGTTGTAATAGGATGAGGGTAGAAACAAAAAGGCCAGACACGGACGGTGATTGCCGTAGATTGGACGTGTTAAAGATATAAATTGTGTCTTGTGTAATATCAAATTTGGGATTTTGAATTTCGGTCATAACTTGAGGGGTATGTTTCATTTAATTATTATTGTATGGTTTAGTTTTATTTTGGTTGTGAAACAATCTGAAATGTTTTATTTGTTTTAGCTTTGGGAAATGCCCTCAAATTAGATGTTCATTTATTGAATAACAAATTGACTATAATGTTTATGTGATAAACGTTACCACATATATTAGGTTTGGCAGGATAAACCTAAATCCTCCTGGCGCCCACATTTATGTATTTTTTAGTTAATTTTAAGATTTAGTCTAATATATTTTAGTTATTGTATTTTGCTAGTTTATAAATATCCTAATATATGCTAATTTGTTATTTATGTTAAAGACCCATAACAATGTATAGTATTTTAGATGATTGTGTTCCCAGGAAACAGCGATGCAGTGTAAATTCTAGGTACAATTACCCAGAGTGGTACACAGCTGAAATTATTCGCAACATAAAATTAAAAGCACGGCTGCACAAGCAATACAAAATTAGTGGTTTGTCAAGTGATTACGAAATGTTCGCCCAGTGTAGGGCGACGGTTAAACAGATGATAACATCAACCCATGAAAAATACCAGGATAATGTGCAACGCAATATCACGAGAGATCCCAAATCTTTTTGGGATTATGTAAGATGTAAAAAAGGCTCTGTTAATCATAAAACGATTACTAAAAACGGTAATAATTTAGCGGAGTCTGAATGTGCGCACGAATTTGCGATTTTTTTTTAAATCGGTCTACAGTCCGCGGATAGCAAAATTAGACTGGGAGGCGGCCGTCGCGGAGAGCGGGGTAAGCAGTGCCATAGTACATATTTCAAGTTTTAACGCGAATCAGGCACTAATAAAGCTGAAACCAAAGCGCTCCGCGGGACCGGATGGCATCCCGGCATTTATCATTAGGGACTGTAGGGATTTTCTAACGTACCCACTTCTTTATTTATATAATACTTGCTTTGAGTCGGCCTGTTTCCCGGAACGCTGGAAACTTACACGGGTGATACCAGTACCTAAGGGTGAAGGAGGATCGGAAGTAAACGGATACAGGCCAGTGGCGGTTCTGTCGGCGCCAGCGAAGGTATTTGAAACAGTAGTCCACCATTCTGTTTTGAGGCAAGTTGACGTTACGCTATCGGACGCGCAGCATGGGTTCAGATGTAATCGCAGTACGACTACTAACCTGCTGAATTTTATTTATTTATTTACACTTCGTTGCTAAAAAAAAAAAAGAAACACAAGACATACAAATTATAAGGGATGCAACGGGCGGCCTTATCGCTAATAAGCGATCTCTTCCAGGCAACCCTAGTTAAAGAGAAAAACTAAAAAAAAAGAAACATGATGCGTGCGAGAAGTGCAGAACCAAATGTTATATTAAAAAATATATATATATATATATAGTACCTTAATCTAAAGTAATACAAAAAAAAATAATAACAGACTAAAAACTTAAAAGCTAATCATACAAATACATGAACAGCGAATAGTGATGTAAAAGGAAACATAAGAATTATACAAGTCACGATTGATCAGGATAGGATAAGGTTAAGAAATGATTATACAGAAGAGTTTTAAAAGATGACAGAGAGGTAGGCAATCGTACGGAATCAGGCAGCGTATTCCACAACTTAATGGCGAAGATCGTAAATAAATTGCCTAAGAAGGATGAAGTGTGGGATGGAATTTCCAATAAACATCTATTAGAAGAGCGTAAACATATAGTTAGAAGGACTTAAGAATTTGAAGTGATTTTTGAGATAAGAAGGGGTTTTCGGATTGAAAAGAATTGAGTATAGAAGTTGAAGAAGATGAGCGTGACGTCTGAATCGAATAGGTAGCTACCCCAGCTGCCTGCGGAATTTAGACACATGGTCATATTTTCTAAGACCAAATATGAAACGTATGCAGAAATTCTGCAGGCGTTCGATCTTGTCAAGTAGCTCTTCGTTCAAATCAGAGGAGCATGAGTCTGCATAATCGAGAATTGGAAGCAGAAGAGACTGCGCTAACATAGTTCTGTACCTCAGAGGTATACAATAGTAACTCCATTTTTTACGAAATCTTGTTTTTTGTACCAATAAAATAGTTAAAATCAGTTCTACATAGTGGTATAAAGCATTAACTCCTACGAGTAGTATATTAAAAGATAAACATTTGTATATGATATTAAATCCAAAAATACTAACGTGGTATAGAATCTCAAAGGATCATAAGTTTATTTACCCATAAGCGTCGCGCAAATATAATGTTTTTAATTGGACTTAATGCCTTTTACCACTAAACGCAGCGTGGGGCCCGAGCCGCGCGCCGCGCCGTGTCTGCCGTGAACTTGTCAGTGCTTGCGTATCGTGCGTGCAATCACAATGCAAATAATGCTTTAAAATTATTTTACATGGTTTCATCGACATGTTTTCACGTGGAAAGTTATTATGTAAGCTAGCTACTGTTGAAGAACAAGTTGACCAAACTTCAGGAGATGGTAAGGAAGTTTTCTATTACTTTTAGAACATAGCGAGTAGCTTTTTAGGGGTAAACAATAGTATCTCCCGTAAATACACACTTTTGATTAGGACCATTTTCAATCTTATTTGTAGGTGCGTTAAGGTACGTTTTTCAATACTTGGGAAAAGAGTTTATTTATGGATTTTTTTCGTTTGTTTATGATTTAATACCAACTATTCATACTAACAAATTGCAAAATTAATAATATTAAGGGAGAAAACCTAAAGCCCGCTCCTAGGCTCTAGGCAATAATATCTGTTAGCTAATGTTTGTTAAAATGTGTCGGTAAATAAATTGTTACTGTACTGATCTTCACGGAATATGCAAGGTTTTATTTTTTTAATATTCAGATCTTACAATATTTATGTGATAGTATATTTGTTGGTTTGTTTGCCTAGCTTACACGTAGCAACGAATTATTTTGACCTTTTAAATTCATAAGGTGATAAGACCGACCGACTGATAGATACATTTCGTCCTGGAAATTGACATTTAATTATATTTACGTTTTCTTGCAATGGCTTGATAAGACTACATAGTGTTTTCTTTTTCAGGGCTTTCGAATAAATATGATTTCCTACAGCGAAACCTTACCCTCCATGGTGATTCCCCAAGGACTTACAATGTTGAAGAAGTAGAATATCAACGAGTTGACCAATTTACGCCATTGCCTGAAGTATTCGCTACAGTAGTTGATGACACCGATGAAGACACACAACCTTCAAATTCCAATTTATTAACTGATATTTCGTCTAATGTTTTACCTCTGCCCGATAAAATTGCTACAGTAGTAGAAGCTTTTAATGAAAACACATGTCCGTCAATTTCTAGTATCTTAAATGATACTTCAGCTAATAATTTCGTACCATCGCCCAAAAAAAATTGTGTTATAGATGCTTCTGATGAAGAGACAAAACTATCAAAGTCTGGGTCGCTAATTGATATTGTTTCAATAAACGAAGTACCAGATGCATCTAAATCGTATCACCTTGTCAGTGTACACAGCAACTCTGAAGAAGATTTTTCACCTTCAGATGAGGACTATGTTCCAGACACTAACGAAAATTCACCAGATCATGATTTTCCGGGAAGGAGTCAAATTTTTGTACCAGAAACTAGCTGTAGCAGCTTATCCGACAATGAAGTAAATTCAGAAAATCGATTAAATACATGCATAAACCCTTTCTCTATGGATGTTCAAACTATTTCTTTATCGTCTTCATCAGAGAGCAGAGGGAGTCGAAAACGAAAAAGAAATATTTGTAAATGGAAGTGCAACGTTAGAAAACTTAAAGCTGTCACAGGAAAATCATATACATCTAAGAAAGGTAAAGTTGTGCCCGAAAAAAAGATGAAACCTGTATGTGACTGTCGACTGAAATGCTCTGAACGAGTAGATGAAACAGCCAGAGCTGCTATATTTCAAAAATATTATAGTAAGGAGATGACTTGGAATTTGAAGAGACAGTTTACAATATCAATGGTAACAGAAATTGAAACTGCTAGATCTAGACGTCGCGATCCTGAACACCCACCTAAGAGATCGTTTACATTAAATTACACATTTTTGGTCAACGATAAACCCGAAAAGATATGCAAAAAGTTTTTTTTAAATACCTTGGCAATTTCTGAGACTGTTGTGAGAAATGCTATCAAAAAATCTACACACGGCTTTGTTCAAGAAGACAGACGAGGAAGACATCCACCGCCTAATAAAACGGCAGAAGCCATTAAAGAAAGCATTCGTAACCACATTGATATGATACCCAAATATGAGAGCCATTATAGTCGGAACAGAACTAAAAGACTGTATCTTGGAAGTCATCTAAATATTGAAAAATTGTATGCTTTGTATGTAGAGTTTTGTGCCGAAAAGAATATACCGAAGGAGAATGTTGCAAAGGCATGGCTATATAGACATATTTTCAAGAATGAGTATAATCTAGGATTTAATCCTCCAGCCAATGATACGTGCGACGATTGTGATGGCTTTGTAATTAAAACAAAAAATACTACCGATGTAATAGATAAGAATGCCATAAAAGCTGAACATGATAAACATCTTCAGGAATCACACCTCCGCTATAGCTTAAAAGGATTTGACAAAGTCGATGCAATAGAGAGTCACGGTTCTAAAAAAATGTTAACAGTTGATCTACAAAAGTGTTTGCCTACACCTTATTTGACAAATAGCCAAAGTTTTTATCTTAGGAAGTTGTGGACTTTTAACTTCACGATTATGGATTCTGTAGCCAAGGAGAGCTGGTGCTTTATGTGGGACGAGACTGTAGCAGGACGTGGCGGGAATGAGATGGCTTCTGGATTAGTCAAGTTTTTTGAACAGCTTGAAGATGTCAGATTAGAAGAAGTGACGATATGGAGTGACAACTGCGCCGGACAGAATAAAAATATTTCTGTAATGATGGCGTATTTGTGGATACTATCAAATCAAAATATAAAGATAATTAACCACAAGTATTTACTGAAAGGACATACGCACATGGAGGTGGACGTAATCCATTCCATTATCGAGCGAGAAAAGAAAAAAATACAAGAATTTCCTATAGTTACACCTTGGCAGCAGTTCATTAAAAGCTGTTCCAAAAATGCCAAAATAAGTGTAGTGAACATGGAAACAGATTCATTCAAAGAATTTTCAGCATTTTGTGAGGGACTCTCAGCGCCTTTTGTACACCGAAAAAAATCGGAATCTGGAGAAACGGTGCCATATTCCAATATAGTATGGATGCAATTTCGAAAAGAACACATGGGCTCAATGTTCTATAAAACATCATTTCAAGACGAAATGTTTAGTGAAGTTAGTTTTATTCGAAACAAACGAAAAGGATTTTCTATGCCAACACCAAAACCTATTCGAGATACATTGAGGCCAATTTCCAAATTAAAGTATAACGACTTACAAAAATCGTTACAGTGGATTCCCTCCATGTTTCATGACTTCTACAAAAATCTACCAAATGGCGATGTTCCAGACCTACCTGAAGCTGCTGCTTAATAATAAACATATTTTAATTAGATAAGTACATAACAATTGTGTTAATTTTAAGAAGTCCAATGATTGATCTCATGAATGTTTCTATTTTATTACATAAGAAAATAAATAAATAAAGAAATTTGAAATAATTTTATGATTCTATACATACATATGATGCTTTATGCCCCTGAGTATTACTTGAAATTAATGTATTATGCCGAGGTAAATAACATTATGATGACATAATGCTTTATTTATACCGTCAACTTAATTTTCTGTTGCAAGTAAACAACCTCAAGTCCACAAAATCATACAAGCAATAACTTTATTACAATATAGTAATTATATTAAATATTACCTACTTAAACAATAAAAAACCTAATTTAGTTCATACTTATATCTCGCATACAGCCCGCGTAACATCGCGTTCAACATCTATGCCTCGCATTTTTGTCTCTCCTGTAAAATGTGTGTTTTGGCGCATAATATTCTCTATCTATGTACAGAGTTTTAATGCGGATAGGAAGGTGTAGCATCTATCGCCTACCTGCTATTACGAACATTAATAAATCAGTCTGTCTTCCGAGCCCGCCTTTTATTGACGTATCATTTGGCGACGAGGTTTATTTAACGATTAAAAAAATACATAATGTCGATTGGGAAAATTGATCCATTTCATTTAAGTTCCAAGCAATGGCCAGCTTATATTCGGCGCGTTAAACAATATATTAAACTGAATAAAATTAGCGAGGAATTAAAAGTTAGTATGCTGGTGACTGTGGTCGGGGAAGAAACATATATGCTGATGTGTGATCTTTGTGCACCACCATTTCCTGAGGATTCGACGTTTGATGAGTTGGTCAAATTGGTAACCGAACATTTAGAACCTCAAAGGTCCGAAATCGCGGAACGGCACGTGTTTCGTTTGCGACGTCAACACATTGGGGAGTCTTTAACCGACTATTTGCAGGCCCTTAAACACTTAGCATCTACATGTAATTTTGGCAAGTGTTTATCGTGCTCAACGTTGGAGGATAATCTTCGGGATCAATTTGTATCGGGTCTGGCGAATGATGCAATGCGATCTCGAATTTTTGCCGAGAAAAAGATACAGTATAAAGAGGCTGTGGAACTGGCACTGGCATTGGAGGCGGCTGAAAGGCACGCAGAGGTCAGTGGGTCCACACGGGCATCGGTGAATGAGGCATCAGGAACAACAGGCGGTCAGGTGAGCGAGGGCTTGCATTACGCGCGTGGCGGTGGCCGTGTGGGCAGCCAGCAGCCGAGCTCGACCTACATACCGAGCGCCAAGGGCGCTGGTGTCGCTGTGCGTTCAGCAGGTGGAGGCGCGGGGACTTCAGGTCATGGTGTTTCATGCTGGCGCTGTGGCAAGGCAGGGGATAAGTGTCGTTTTAAGCAATACAATTGTGATGAGTGTGGCCGACGGGGTCATTTAAAAGTGATGTGCAAACAAGTGCGTGGTCGTGATAGTCGACAAAACTTTGTGTCGGACGAATCTGATGTTGAGCTATTTAATTTGAAGTTGAGCAGTCAGGGTAACGAACCTTATTTTATAAAGGCTTTTATAGACAGTAATTTAATTCGATGCGAAGTAGACACGGGAAGTCGTATATCAGCAATAGGTAAAAAAATGTATGATAGATTCTTTTGTCATAAAGTAATTATAAGGGATGGCATAATCTTACGTTCTTATTCAGGTACTCTGATCGGGTCTTTGGGTTTCATTAGGTAAATGTGCGTTTGGGCGTCGTGGAAGTTAAATCATTACGTTTATATATTATAAAAGAAGGTGCTAGACCTTTAATAGGACGAGACTGGTTACGTGCTTTGAATATTAAAGAAATTTATCTTAATGAAATCGCGGAAGATTCTTTTGTGAGTAGATTAAGCAAGGAATTTCCAGAAGTTTTTTGTAATAAGTTGGGCACATGTAAGAAAACTATTCGATTACATCTTTGCGATAACGAACCGGTTTATGTGCGAGCGAGGCCGGTGCCACTAGCACTTCGCGCGCGAGTTGAGAACGAGCTAGCGCGTCTTGAGGCAGACGGATCCATTTATCGGGTGGAGTACTCTGATTTTGGGACCCCAATCGTACCAGTAGTTAAAAAAAATGGGGAGATACGTATTTGTGGGGACTATAAAATAACTGTGAATCCCAAATTAAAAAGAGATTTTTATCCATTACCGCTAATTGATTAATTATTTGCTAATTTAAGAGGGGGGGAGCAGTTTACGAAAATAGATTTAACGCAAGCGTACGAGCAGTGTCTTTTATCTGAGGAATCACAGCCGGTCACTGCCATTACTACCCATATGGGTACTTTTGCTTATCGTCGTACTCCTTATGGTTTATCATGTATACCGGAAAAATTTCAAAAATTAATGGAAGAAACGTTGCGTGGAGTGAGCGGCTGTGTCGTTTTTTTAGATGACATTTGTGTGACAGGCTCGAATAGAACTGAACACATAACTAATCTTAAGGCAGTACTCGAACGTTTGCGTAGTATGGGGCTAACTGTCAATTTATCTAAATGTAAATTTTTGCAAGATAGTGTTAAGTATCTTGGTTTTATTATAAATAAAGAGGGTTTGCAACCAGATCCTGATAAGTAAGCGCACTATGAGGAAGGTCGAGAGTTAGTTTTGTCAGTGGACAGCAGCGCTTATGGGCTGGGTGCTGTGTTTCGCACGAACGCATCGCAAGAATTTCCGATCTGCTTCGCATAGCACATTCTTGCGATATTACGTCATCCTTGGTGACGCCATTTTAGTCCGCTCTGAGACAGCTTAAGAGAAAGACGCGCGGTGCCTCCGCCGCCTTCTTTGTTTATAAAAATTGCGGAATATGATATGGATTTTTTAATATTTTTAATTGAGGAGCGTCCCGTCCTTTGGGACACAAGTGATGAACATTATAAAAATAAATTTATTAAGCAAGATGCGTGGAAGAGCGTCTGTGAAAGTTTGCATCAGAGTTCATAATCGTAATAAATGGATGAACCCAGAATCTTCTTTTTCTTTTATATCTATTTAACAATAACAGCAGTGCAATAATCTTTTTTGCGATCCATCTTACGCTTCCTAAAAACACATCCAGTACGGCTGACTACGAAGGAATGGTCGCCCTACCAAATGGTTTGCCGCACTAAATCGTATCGCAGAAATTCGCATCGCATCGCATCGCAGTTTTGTGTGGGAGCCCTTAAAACGAATGAACGAGTTACCATAAAATGTACTAAGACTTATTGGAACCAACAAATCATACTCATTTAAGAGTAACAGTCATCCACAAACCTCAACATTCGGGCAACTCCCTGATTATCCTATGATGTATCTAATTTATAATTGTGAAGACGACGCGGGTCAAGATGAAATAGATTAGATTTATTAATTTATGTGCTTTTCAGGGACCAATAATTAGGTTTTACTTATTTAAGTTCTGTGCGTTCTGTAAGAAAAAGTCGGAGAATATTTCCCGATTAAACGAGGAGTCAGACAAGGTGGCCCTTTATCACCCAAACTTTTCTCGGCAACTC
The DNA here is from genome assembly GCA_905332375.1 of Pieris macdunnoughi. NCBI lineage: Eukaryota > Metazoa > Arthropoda > Insecta > Lepidoptera > Pieridae > Pieris > Pieris macdunnoughi. The sequence goes on along the minus strand of CAJOBZ010000070.1, from coordinate 832,095 downwards.
TAGAATATGTATTCCGACAGCTCGAATGGAACGAATATGGTGTAAAGGTTAATGGAGTATTATTAAATCAAATGTATTTTATGTTTGTTTTTACCAATATGTCAGTGTGCCGAGCGTTGGCAAGCTTTTTATCAATAAAAAAAAAATAAAGAAAATGTGTCGGTGGCATCAAGTCGGAAAATTATAATACATCAAACTTGTGGATTCACATGATTCGAGCAAATTGGACACTGCTTTAGCGTCAAAAATAACTATACAGAAAACAATGTGTGATGACGACAATGGTCCACAACCTAAGAGACAAGCAACTCTGACATAGATAATTAATAAGAAAAGACTTTTCACCGACAACGATATTCGGGCAAAATTTATAACTAGCACTAACTGTTTGATTTGGTCAACAACATAGGCTTCCAAAGATTATTAAAAAGATATGCTAAAATTATAAAATTGTTTTGCGTTACTGAAAAAGTTATACCAGAAATTTATCAGCGAGTGAGAGCTAACGTACTGAAGACCACCGACATATGGACAAGTGACTCTTCTTCGCAATCCCATGATTTTACCTACCTGTACAAATTTCGGCTACCTGTACAAATGAGGCTTCTTAGATTACATCTCAGCATCCAGAGTAACGTATATCCTTCAAATCGATTGCCGATGTATGCTGAGGTACCAGCACTTATCATATGAAATCTCAATCCCTTACTCACAGCCGGGATCTCATTGGGTGGCTATTCATATAAACGTCGAAAGAGTTGGGTAATACTTTGATTCATTTGGACGTAAACCTCTTGAAGCAAAAGAAGGATTTTTAAGGAGGAATTATTGCATGTGGAGGTAATATAGCGTTACGGTTCAGGATTATCTATCGTCGGTGTGTGGAGAGTACTGCTTGGTTTATGTATACTACAAGTACTAGGAAATGAGGTAAGAAGACTACCTTAGAAATTTTACATGTGACTAAGTGACTAATGATATGGTGCTTGTAGAGAAATATGATGGATATCCACTAGTTCGAGAACTTTTCAGCAGGCTGAAATGAGATTTCTGACCGTTTCAGGAGAAAGTCAATCACATATTAGAAAATCGTAATTTGCATAATGTTACCCTAGTTTTCAGGAGAGTGGTACAGTTTTCAAGAAATCCGTTTTCAGAAGCAGTTATACCCCTTTGATGAAGGAATATTCTAGAGCGAATTTTCTAGGTGTGGGACAAGGACGGAATGATGTGCGAAAGAGATAAATAGTACGTACGTAGTAGAATTGTGCAATCGCTACGTAATCAATATGGACGGACAGGCCACTAATCAACAAATTCGAATACAGTTCGAACAGTTTTCTGAGACCTATTAGGAAGCCTTGTCAATACACCTACTAAAAGCAGAGGAACAATTAAAGACATTTTCTGACATGTTAACTGCACATGGAAGAGAGCTAAGAAGTTCAGATGATGTGTCTCAAGGAATATTCTGAAAAGTCAACAAACAGGACAGTAGGGAGAATGGCCACGTGAGGATACTTCAGACACCATTCGTTCAGACTGGTGTTGAAAAAAAATGCAGATAGCCCATCAAGGTTAAACCAATTCTGGATTGGATGAAATCTTCAGCTGTCAAGCCGCAATGGTGTAAAGTTGTATCTGTAGTATTTAAGTATGTCTATCTATTTATTATAAAATCGTGTAATAAGTAATAACGTGTCAATTCACATAAACGCTACACATTTCGCGGGTTTTTGTTTTTACTCTATTAAGTAATTGTATTTTGCACTTTTCCTTGTTTTAGTCTCAAGGTAAACCTTTATCAAAGGTTGAGACAAAAGCATTGCTTGCCTTTATTGAGAACAGCAAGATAATGAATAATAAGTGAAAAATTTAACGCCACAGTAACGTACCCCGCAACAATTGCATTTTTTGCTATACGTCCCTCTGGTTTATATACTTGTGTTTACCTGTTAAAATGTGAAATAAATGTAATATTTAAACCACATTTAACATGTAACATTTTTTGTAACCAAACATAATAAATGAATTATTTCACAAACAGATAGTTACCACTAGCTCTAGGAGTGTTAAATGTAAACCTCTTAGGTTTATCTGAAGTATGAGCTATCTCTCTCTCACCACCATCTTCTACCACCTTCTACCAGAATTGGTTCCATTATCACATCATCATCAGCATTATCTATAGACAATGTTACACTGTCTTTGACAAAGCTGTCACCTCTACCTGACAACCCCCTATTACCACAACCTTATCAAGCACATGCAAAGCTCTGGTGTCCTTGTCACTAATGAACTCTGCTAGTTCTGCATCACCCCGAAACTCAACTGGTTGAGTCAAACTCAAAGTTGGTACCAACTTTGAGTTATTATGATATTGCGTAATTTGAATCCACCGCGTAACCACCAATCCAACGGTACTCGACTTTCGGTAAAAAGACTTATGCCGAATTTTATTGAGGCAACCATTATTAACGGAAAGTACGCAGGTGAAAATTTATGTATTCCTCGAATACCAATGATTCCGACTGATCTTCCGTTTGACTTCAAACTATTGCAATTTCCAGTTCGCCTTGCGTTCGCAATGACAATTAAAAAGTCGCAAGGCCAATCGCTTCGTGTTTGCGGGATAAATTTAAATGGGCAGTTATACGTTGCGTGTTCACGAGTTGGGAAACCATCCGCTTTGTTTGTGTTAACGTCAGACCAAAAAACAAAAAATGTGGTTTACCAAAGAGCACTTCAATAAAACGGATAATTTGCGGACACGTATAACGCTTCGATTCAGTATTTACTTTGGATTCACTTTCATTTACTTAGAGAAGTTCAACTAAATAACACTTCATTTTTTTAATCGAAATGAAATCATTACCGTTGTGAAATGAAATAAAATTTTTCCTTTTCAAATATAAAACAAAAAAAAAATTTCTTCATCTTTTAATCACCAAACGAAATGTTACATAAAACGAAGCCATCTGGTGGAGTAACGGATTTCGCCGGGTTTGCTAGTAATTAAATAAAAATTTTATCATATTTCAAGCCCCTGGGAAACTGGGGGTTCACGGTACGGAGTTGTGAAACCAAAGTCAACTTCTCCACTGAACAAGTTTTGTTGAATCTTCAGTCAACTTCTTCACCAGCACCTATCGGTTCCTAAACAAGACAGTGGGTTGGCCTGACCGAAGACCGTCACGCGTCAAGAAGACGTTGGATCTGAGATAATTTCCCAGTGCTCATGGGTTTTGTTAGTTTTTATTTTTTTTGTTAACTTAACTTAAATTATTATTTAATTTTTTTTTCCTTTTGTTTTGTTATAATTTAAATAAACTTTTGTATTGTTGGAGGTTGAGTTTAAATTTGTACCCGTCGCCAGGTAGTCGTAACACCATGCTGGACAATAAGAGTGAGATACCTTTATGTGAACATCTATACGGGTGCAATGAGGACATGGACACATGGGAATGTTTAATGAATGGTAGACCAGTGGGATGTCATCAATGCCTGTATAGACATAGTTTAAATGATTTCAGAGCTTCTAGACACACCCAAAATAAGGGAACTATAGTCCACAATTCTGGGCAAGTGATAATAAGATCGAAAAGTAAAGTGGAGCTGGGAATAGAAATAGCTGCAGTTGTTATGTGCCTAATTTCTATTGTTGCTGCCATCATTTTCTTCATCAAATAGGAAAAAAAAAGAGCATTGAGACCATCAATTCCGTCACTAATGTTGTTGGTTTCGAATACAGTGGTATTAGCGAGCCTCGTTGTTGATGTCTTTGTTTAACTGTTTCACCTTTCTACGAGATGTAAAGGGAAAGTCGGAAAATGCCAAACTTCTGGCCACCTAGTGATCCTATCAATAGCTGTAAGGCAGTAGCGGTATTCGTCGCAGGTTGGGAGTGGTCCAATGATGTCCATATGAACATGAGAAAACCGACCAGATGGGGTGTCGAAGTTTCCAAGAGGAGCGGAATTGTGTCTCGACACTTTGGCAACGCTAGACCTCACACATCTTTAGCCACTCGGCAAAAATTAAGAGAGCTTGGCTGGAAGGTGTTAATGTATCAGCCGTATAGTCCTGACCTTGCACCTTCAGATTTCCTCCTGTTTCGGTCTCTTCAGAATTCTTTCGGCAGTGTCAGGTTAACATCACGAGAGGACTGCCAAAGTTTTCGAACAAAATGGTACCTACATACTTTAGTTAAATTTAAATAAACTTTCATATTAAAAAATGTTGTGAATTTTCTTAAAATGCGAAGAAACTTTTTCCCCAACCTATAATATGATACGATGTGCGGATATATATTTTGGCCTTGCAACAAAAGAAGTACGGAAGCTGGCCTTTGAACTGACAACTAAATACAACATGCGACCTGCTCCTTGGGTGGAAAATAAGATGGCTGCTGAAGAATGGGTCCGTTCCTTTATAAATAGAACCCCGTCACCGTCTGTACGCCTAGCTCTGGCTACAAGCTTTTCAAGAGCTACAAGTTTTAACAAAACGAATGTGGTAGCTTTTTATGAGAATTTGCAAACTGTTTTGGACAGACACATATATGAGCCACAGGATATATACAATGTTGATGAGACAAGTGTACAAGTAAAGTAGTGGCAAGACGTGGCATACGGCAAGTGGGAGCTGTTACATCATCTGAACGTGGTACATTAGTAACAGTCGCTTGTGCAGTAAATGCCTTAGGAAATGCAATACCTCCTTTTTTCATATTTCCGAGAGTTCGTTATCATGATCACTTTGTTAGGTACGGGGATTGCAAGGCCAAAATCAAATACAAGGTGTCTCAAAAGAAACTTCATATTTATACCACGACTTATATTTCGATTCCACATTTGACATTAGCTACTGTCATTTTGTAAAATAATGATACCACATATAGTAGTGTAGTGATGAACACAAAAATTGATAAACAATCGCGATTTATGTTTATGTAATACTAGCCGTTTCGCGCCCGCTTTGCTGGACGAATTAAAATAAATTTTATGTTTCATTATTTTATTTTTTTTCATATTTTTATTATTCTTCTTTTTAACTTCCCGCTAAGAAAATTGAAATATTTCGAAAATCGAGTTTTTAACAGATGTTGACGTTTATAGGTTCTAGGAAGCCTCCCCGAATGTTTCCGCGGTGAAGTCCGTATGGATAAATTTTCATAAAAGTAAAATAAATAAATAGCCATAAACCATCTAGGAAAAATTTCGCATCGAATGGTGGTAGTTTCATGTCGATACGATCAGTGGTTTAGGCGTGAAGGAGCCACAAACGAAGACCATTTTTCTTTTATATATATATAGATGTAATCATAATATTGGTGTGCCAATTAAAGACTCAATTATTGATTTTTATTTAAATGAATACATAACATAATTATTCATAACAATTATTTATTAATTAGTAACCGCTGCTTTATTTTATAAAAAGTTATTTATTTATTTTTTTATATTAAAAACAAAACTTTTGTAACGATGTGTTTGTTGTTACGTTCATAGTTTTTTGTGAACTTTGAGTGAATCTATTTGTTTTGGTTTTCCATCAAAATGGATCCTCAGCCAGGTACATCACAAAAAGACGTGGATGTTTTCTTGACCCCATGAAAAAAACGTACACGAAAAGCTTTCACTGTTACTGAAAAAGTAATTATCCGCAACACCTACAAGTACGTGAAAAATGAAACTTCTGCAAAATTGGAGGCCTTTGACGTTGTGGAAGAAAATTAATGTATGAGCAAAGTTGCTAACATATTGGGAATAACCCTCACGCTCTGTTTGTAACGTTTTGAAGGAAGGAAATAAAGGTGCGCCGCCAACTCCTAAAAAAACTGGACCAAAGCGAAGTTTCAAAAATAAAATTGATGAACTTACATTCTCCGCAATACGAAGAATTGTTCATCAGTTCTTTTACCGAAATGAACCTCCAAATATTCCATTTCCGTATCGAATAATTTCGCAACGTCACTATTTAGTACTTGTCATAACGTTGCAACACTGAAATTGTCAAATCTGGAATTGAATTAAAAGTTTTAGTATAGTTGATCGATTAAAAAAGAAGTAAGTCGTTGTTGGCGACTCATAGATTTAAATAGTATTAAGTATGAGCTATAAGTAAAATAAGACTATTGTTGGTAGCTCATAAGTAGAAATTAAGTATAAATAAGTTAGATAAAAATATGTATAATTTAAGGGAAATATGTAGAAAATAAATGAATAAAATGCTTCGCCGAATAAAAGGGTCGCGTAGCTCTCGTCGCGGTATACGCGCGCAGATGTCTGTAAGCACAGCTCTCGTCGCGGTATACTATTGCAGTACTTAAGCTCGGCGAGATCTACGCAAAATCCTCGCACAGCTGTCTGTTTTCGAAGTGTGCACACGAGCCTAAGGATTACTTTGTTTGTTTGTTAAAATCTTTATTAATATAAAGATACACACAAACGCCGATAGAGGGAGCCGCCTGCACCAAATACTACCCCGGCACTAAGGTGAGCCGTCTAACATTGCAACCGCGTCGCGCATGGCAGACCGGTCCAGGAGTGGCTCTCGCTCGCGTAGCGATCGAGCCCCGGGACCGGGAGCCGAAGATAGCGGTGTTAAAAATAATTTAAATAAACAGCTCTCGTCGCGGTATACGGCTGACGTATATCCCGTCGCAGCGCGGACGCGCCGCTGGGACGGCACCCAAGCGCGTCTGTGCGCAGACGACGCCGCCTAATATTAATATTATAAATACACAAAATATACAACATACGATGCCGGCGCCGCTCTCGCAAAGGGACCCGCGTCGTCATCGCCTGGCGGATGCGCCCATGGGCATGACGCCTATCACGGCGCCCCCCGCACCCGTCCATGTGGCGGCTCATCACCGCAGAACACGGTGGATTCGATCGTCGCGACGTTCGCCTCGCCCATGAGCGTGGCGCCTACAGCGGTGCCTCTTGCATCCCCCTATGTGACGGCTCAAACGAAGCCGCAGGATGCGGCGATTTCATACGCCGCGACGACAGCCTCGCCGGCAGTAGCCCGCCGGCCTCCCCTTGCACCTCTGCCTCCCGCCGCGTTGAAGCCGAAATATCCGCCTTTTGTTATTGAGTCTCTCCCTGACTGGACAGTACATGTCAGGGAGATGAAAAAAAGGCTCGGACGCACAGTCAACGCGCGCGCATTTGGACAGGGGATAAAAATCATTCCCGACGACGAAGAGGAGTACCGTGTGGTGCAGCGGTACCTAGGGGAGTTGGAGAACAGCGGAGTGAAAGTGGTGTATTTCTCCTACTCCCTGCCTGCTGAACGGCAGCTGAAGGTGGCGGTGCGAGGCATTCCGGCGGATACGGAGCCCGAGGCCATCATGGCAGAGCTGCGCGACCTCGGCTTCGAGCCGGAGCATGCTCAGCCCATACGCGCTAGGAAGGGGAGACCGGGGTGCATTTTCCTAGTCATTCTGCGCCGCACCCCCGATCTCACCCCCGCTATATACAAATATAAAGGAGCTGCTGTGTATACCGGGGGTCACCATTGAGTCATGGCGGGGCAAAAGGGGCCCCGCTCAATGTCACCGGTGTCAAGGGTTCCGGCACTCCTCGCACCAATGCCACCGGGCCATAGCCTTTGTGAGGTGCGGGGAGGGACACCGCACCGCAGACTGCCCCCTACCAAAGGGGACAACGCCGAGGTGCGCCAACTGCAAAGGGGCGCATCCGGCTAACCACAGCACGTGCCCTTCTTATTTTTTGTAACTGATAGTATGATTGATTTAATTGTAATCCACACTAATGCCGAGATAGCAATAAAATGCGTTAAATACAAGGATGTAAAAACCACCCAGAGAAAGACAGATTCCAATGAAGTAAGAGCTCTGATCGGTATCCTTACGTTAATTGCAGCAATGAAGGAAAATCATTTACCATCAAGGGAGCTTTTTGATTTTACCTTTTGTGGCAATCGATACCGAAGTACTATGCCTAATGAGAGATTTGATTTTCTTATAAACTGCCTCAGATTTGATGATAAGTATAAGCGCGAACAGCGAAGATTGACTGACGTATATGCCCCTTTTCGAGATATGTGGGATCTTTTTATAACTGCATGTCAAGAGAACCAGAAACCTAGTTGCTACCTTACCATTGATGAACAGTTATTGGGTTTCAGAGGCAGATGCCCTTTTAGAATTTATATTCCCAATAAACCCAATAAATATGGTGTGAAAATTGAAATGTTGGTAGATAATTCTACAAAGTATATGGTGGATGCCGAGCCCTATCTAGGTTCTTTTACTAAAACCGATGGACTCAACGTGCTAACAAAAGGAAAGGCTACCCTTAGAATTACAGCACGAGCGTACCCGGAAGACAGGAACAGCTATTTTCTGTTATGACAAGGAACTGACATTGCTTTCATACAAGCCAAAGCCTCGAAAGACAATATTCTTATTGTCGACTTGTGATGAGGAAAGGTCAATTGATGAGATTACCAAAAAGCCCACGATGATCGAGTTTTACAATAAAACCAAGGGCGGTGTAGACACCTTGGCCCAAATGTGTTCTCTCGCTTCTTGAAGCCGAAAAACTCGACGTTGGCCTTTATATAATTTTTACGGAATTTTAAACATTTCATTTATAAATAGTTACGTTATATATGTAACCAACACTTTGGAGGCTAATAAAAAACCTTTATCGAGGCGTGAGTACTTGAAAACTCTGCATAAAAAATTAGTCGAGCCACACATGCAAAAAATATTACGAATTCCGACACTTCAAACGGGGCTGCGGGACTCAATAACAGCGATATTGAATATGCCAGGAACCAGTAGTTCTATTTCTACACATGAGAATGATCAAAGAGAAGATGCAGATAGTCTTCCTATCACTAAAAAAAGAAAAAAAATTGCAATTTGCCCCTCCGTAAGGCGAAGAATGACAAAGAATTGTTGCACCAAGTGCAACAAATCCTTGTGTGGCATTAATAGTTTTTTTCTAAAATGTTTTTCTTTTGTTGATTTTATTACTTAATTTTAATATTTTTTTACGTCTTTTTTTTTATAAGTTTATAAGATTTAAGCATGAATGAAACCATAAATTTTCAAATGAGTAATAACTCTAGTCTCAATTACAATACTTTAAATGTAATTAAATTGTGATTTTAGTAAATAAAAAACTAATAAACATGTTAACAAATGATTATTGTATTAAATAAATAAAACATATATAAATATTTTATTCCATAAACCCTTAGAAGCCTCCCTTTTGTACGGCGTAGCCGAAACGACGAAGGTTAGTAATAAGTGTTGTAAAATAAGGTTAGTGATCTAGGGTTTAGAGCAATAGCGTAAATAAAGCATAAATGTAACCTTTCTTTTGAGACACCTACGCCTCTATTTTGACATCTTAGATATCGCTATGAATAACTCGTATATAATGTAGGTAAAGTTGCACGAAAAGCACCGAGTAGAAGGTCAGCTTTTGAGCAGCCTAGAGTATTGCCAACATGTAGCACGAGGTCTGTACTATAATCGCAGCAGATTTAGAGTACACGGAGAATTTAATATTGAGTGACCTTCAACGGTCCCAATTCTCCAACGCAATCGCTAACCTACGTACAGGAAAGCGATGTACCCCTGCGTTTCAGCGCCTCAAACCATTCCTTCAGAACAAACTTGTTAGAGTCGGAGGACGGCTGAGTAACGCCGATATAAGTTTTAATAGTAAACATCCAATCATACTTCCATAAAAGGCCATATTCTGAACCTTATAGTGGATTACTACCACAAATTGAACTGCCTGCCATGCAGGTCCGGAGTTATTGATGTCTATACTGCGTCAAAGGTATTGGATTTCGTCCCCTCGAAATTTAATTCGGAGCCGGGATCACAAATTCACAATTCTTATGTAGCCAAGTCCACATTTCAAGGATCGTCATGCTCGCTTAAATGTCATTGCTTGTGGCGGCGTCCGTGCGTCGGGCGTCTCTCTCCCTAAAATATGGCGAGGGGGCCGATGGCTGGCCATGCGTCATATTTGTGAACGGGTGCTACTTGTGCTGACTGGTCGTACTTGAATTCGTGTATGCAGTGATGTTAGTTGTTTCGACTATGTATTTGCGTGTTGTTCCCACGAGAATGTAAGTGCGTGCTCTTATTTACACCACCCTAGCTCCTACACCATGCCTCCTGCTGATAGAGGACAAATCTTTGTTTTTAATTTATTTTAATTATTAATTACTTAAGATGTCATGTGCAACATGGTGTAATGGTTGCCGCTCCTTACAAACGTGTAAAACTAAAAACTTGGCGATTAAAAAAAATGGCGGAGAGATTATTGCCAGTTCTTCTCTTCCGTTCTACGCCCTTGATTTGAGAACTGGCAGTAAATGTAGACTTAGAAGCATTAATATGATAGAGGTTTTTGTTTCGTTAATATTTAATGATTTTAGGCTTCATTTCATTTGTTCTAGATACTCGAATATAATCAGACATCATGGCGAATGTTAAAAAGAAACAAACAAGGGAAGAGAGGTTAGAAAAAAAAGCGTCAAGCTGAAAAATTACGCTACCAAAGAATAAAAAACGATCCGGTTAAAAATGCCGAATTAAAAGAAAAAGAAAGGCAGCAATATAAAAAGAAAAAAGAAAAGGGACAAATTAAGAGCATAAATGATATGACTAAAAGGGAACAAAGGGCTGTAACACATAGTATTGTCTTTGATTAACATAACTTTTATTCATTTAATAAAACACTATTTTGACCGGATTGAAGTTATGTATTATTATAAATTTACAACTATTTAACATAATTTTAAATTTATCCGACGTTTCGCGTGCTTTACAGCGTGCGTGGTCACGGTGACTGAAGACAAAAGATGTTGAATGTCAAAAAGTATCACAGCTGCAGAGAAAGTTGCATTATCTGTATTTATTTCCCCGGAGTTGGTATCGACTAAAAGACATTTTAATTATACGCAAAGCAGATGGCACACTAGGTCACACAATACACAGGAAGGCAACCCACACAGATAGGTACCTCAATGGTGAATCCCACCACCACCCTTCACAACTGCTTTCTGTCGGTAAATGTTTGTTTCAGAGAGCCCAACGTCTTTGTGATGATGCCCACCTCGAGGAGGAACTACAGCATGCCAAACAGGTGCTACACCGAAACAAGCTGCGCATCCCCCGGCTGCATCACAAAAACAAAAACAAGACACAAACAGTTCCCCGCCAGCCAGCCTACTTGCCATATGTAAAGGGAGTTACAGATAGAATTAGCCGGATCCTAAAACGAGCTTCTATTCATACAATTTTCAAGCCGCACAAGAAGATTCAGCAATTCCTAAGACCAATCAAAAGTAACACCCCATTGCAAGATGCAGGTATATACAAACTGGATTGCGACTGTGGCCTGTCTTACATCGGGCAAACTAAACGCAATATGTCCAGCAGACTCAAAGAACACATTGCAGACATAAAGCCGCATTTACATTTATCTGACGTGTTGTGTTGTGATGCATCAGAACGGTATCAGTTTCATACATTTAATATGGAAGCGTTCACATTTATTCAATGCGGTGTGTTACGACGGCTTCTGATGTGTCGTGTCACAGGCGATCCCGGTCCGCGTCAGAAAGGGTGAGGTGCGGGGGGCGGTGCCGTGAGACGTCATACCGCATCAGACTAGTGTGCACGCGCCAGTGTTGTGTTATTACGCGTCAGAAATGGACGAAGAGCAACTAATTGAATACGTAAGACAATTTAAAGTGATTTATAATCCAAAATGTAAAGAATATAAAGATCAAGTTATGAGAGCAGCTATTTGGGAAGAGATAGGAGAAAAAATGAAACAACCTCGTAAGTAAAGTGCTTTTATTTAATTATACCGAGTTCTACTTTGTCTAATAGCTTGAATTTGCCATGGAACTTGCCCTTCTGAACTTACAAAATAGTTTTTAAACGCTTCGCGAACTTGAGTAGCTTCTTGTGATGGATTTCTATGTAAAGGGCCAATGTCTACAAAGCCACTGTTGTGAACCTGAATTTCGTCCGTCAATATTTCTTCAGTTTCTTGTGTATTTTGAGTTAAAAGGTTATGGAGGCAGCAAGCAGCAAGTACAATCTTGTCCGCCATGTTCGGCTGTACTTGTAAAGGTCCTTGAAACACTCTAAATCTCGCTCGCAATATACCGAATGCATTTTCTACAGTGCGGCGAGCACGCGATAAACGATAATTAAAAATTTTGTTTGCATCATTGTTAACTAATTTTACTTTACTGTATGGTTTTAATAAATAGGTTTTTAATGGAAATGCCGCATCTGCCACAATAGTGTAAGGTAAAGGTTCAGTATTTTGGCTTAATGGTTTATTCGGTGGCACATTTAACTGACAATTTTCAAACATTTTCCCCATTAATGACTCTTGTTATATACCACCATCACTATTTCTCCCATATGCCCCTACATCTACTATAATAAATCTGTAATGGGCGTCAACAAGTCCTAGCAACACAATCGAATGCTCATTTTTGTAATTAAAATAAGTTGAGCCGGCATTTATTGGACATATTAAATTAATGTGCTTTCCGTCCAGTGATCCGAGACAATTTGGGAAATGCCATATCTTTTCAAAACCTTTTTCAATCTCTCTCCATGTTTGTTCAGTAGGTTTGGGCATTACAATAGGTGCCAAATTCTTCCATATTGCAGTACATACTTCTTCGACTATGATTTTAACTGTAGAAAAACCCATGCGATAACTGAACGCCAACGACCGATAGGAGTTTCCAGTTGCCAAAAATCTGTAATTAAAATAAAATATGTTTTTTTTTGTTTCAGCGGATAAATGTAAAGATGAGTGGACAAAATTAAGAAATGCCTATGTAAACGCCATGAAACGTCGTAAAAATAAAAAAAGTGGTCAGGCCTTAGCGGCCTCGGAATCAATAATTCCATGGAAGTATGAAGAGCAGATGAATTTTTTACAGACGTATATAGAATCTCGGGCTACAGTAACTAATCTTGAGTCACCGCCAAATTCAGTAAAATCTGATATTAATTTAGAAGAATCTGAATCCGATACCATTCAATCTCAATTAGATAACCGCTCACCAACACCACAATCCAGTTCTACAAATTATAGCAGACCTGTACGCAATAAAACCAACTTACATGAATTATACGATTTGATGAAATCATCGCATGATTTGCGACTTCAAAAACAACAAAACAAGCTCCAGGATAAAGACATGGATGAAACTGACTTATTCTTTCTCAGCATGAGCAAAGCCCTAAAAAAACTTCCTAAACTCGAACAGTCCAAAATAAAATTAGATTTGCACACGGCAATATCACAAGCCGAAATACGCATCCTCGAAGCACAAGACCAAATCCGCAGAATGCCAATCAATGTGACTCGCCAGATTATTTCTCAGCCGCAACAACAGAGACTGCAATCACCCGTTCACACATCCACATCCATGCTGTCATTCCCCAGTACATCAACCTTCGCCTACACACCGACATTCACAGCACCAATGGAAGCATCGACATTGGATTCGGAACAACAGGATTCTCGTCTCTCGGCATATTATTCAGACATACAATTTTCTGAGGAAGATAATTAATTTATATGAAAAATAAAAATCTTACCTTAAACATACTGCAAGTCTTTCTTTTGTTCCAATAGGTTTACGAAATTTTGTCCGTATTTTTTTGATGTCTTCTTCAATCAAACGATGAATTTCCTCAAACTGTGCCTTAGACATTCTAAAATACTGATGAAATTTTTCTGCATCACTCTCAAGCTCTTTAACGAGACAATGAAACTCGCCTCTGCTCTCTCTTTTTCTATTTACGGGATGTATCCAATATCTTCTTCTTTTTCTTTGTTTAGTTAGAAGCGTTGCCAACGCCAATAATTCCAACTCTTCTTCAAAATCTGAATCTGAATCGGATGATTCTTGAAAAAACATTGCAAACGTGTGAACTCTCTGGGAGTCAAGACGGAACTGATACAAAAAACCGTCATAATGCATCATAACACGTCATATCAATGTGAACAGTAGCCATCACGACAGAGAGCATCACAACACAACACGTCAGATAAATATAAATGCGGCTTAAGACATAGACGACACACAAAATCAGCAGTCTGTGAACACATACTAGATAGGCCTAATCACTACATACGCTTTGACCAACCGAAAGTACTTGCGAAAGAGAAAAGATTCTTCCCAAGATTGGTACGCGAAGCCATTGAAATCAAAAAACACCCCAATTTCAATAGAGAAGACGGCCTAAAATTGTCAAACACCTGGGATCCAATAATATCCAAATTAAAATCTAAAAAAAGAAACACAATCCGCGAAAATAGAGGACACCGTAAGCCATTTTTGCCAAAACCCTCCATCTTTTAGTCGATACCAACTCCGGGGAAATAAATACAGATAATGCAACTTTCTCTGCAGCTGTGATACTTTTTGACATTCAACATCTTTTGTCTTCAGTCACCGTGACCACGCACGCTGTAAAGCACGCGAAACGTTGGATAAATTTAAAATTATGTTAACCCCTTTGGACCTACATTAAATATTGACGATATAAAAATTATTTTTTATGTTTTATTAGCTCATTAGAGAATACAGAACATATTTTGTTAAAAAAATATAATTTTCATTTTATAGTTTTTTAGAAAATTGTGTGTCCACTGAAATGGACGTCAGGTTCTTAGTGTTGTTTCTTAATGATGTGTACCCGGATTTATAGTACTAAATTAATATTAAATTTAGTACAGAACGTTACTTATATTTTCTTTTAAGTGTATTAAATTTAAATATAATCATATAAATCATATAATTTAAATATAAACGCGTTTCAAACCGTTATCAAGTTTTTTGTTTAGAATGTTACTCTTAGCTCAATTGAATAAAAAAAAACGATGTATCAAGGATTTTTTTTTGTTACTAACACACTTAACATAAATTTAATCAAGATTTTGGTGAAAAATACGGAAACAATTTCAGTCACTAGTGAAGCAGAGATGTATTCCGCATTTGAGGTAATAAACATGTATTTTGCCCTTGCATTCTTTTTTACATCTAGTAGCTTCCTTTTTTTTATCGTATTCTGGCAAATGGTGAACTTCAGGTATGGCCCTATTTCAACTTGCGTCGTCGACTTTGTGTAGATGTTGGAATGCTTGCTGCTACTTCCTGAAGATGGACGACCTCTTTTTCTGTTGTTTAGTGCCTGTCCCACTTTTAACAGTGAATCTGCTGCACTTCCGAGTAAATCCAGAATATCTTTCACAGGTATCTTACAGATGGAACCATCTGCCTGATATTCCAACCAACTGTTAGATAGTGATAAATCGATGGCATGGAATATCATACCAAGTGTCCATTTTTTCGATCGAATAAAGATACAGTACAGACTTATTAGATGATCTGTTTTGTCTACTCCTCTCAATTATTATTATATAATCTTACTAGCTCAGGGCGTGGTACTGGTATATACTACTATAATAAAGTATCCAAGGACTTTATTCCATCTTCGAGCATCGTCTTGCTCTCCAACACCAACAAAATTGGATGCTAAGATGACACTTATTATAACAGGGGGTTTTCCAAACCTGTCTAATCTGATTGTCCCTCCAGCATAAATTTGTCTTTCTCTATGGTCATGCAACAAATTGGAAAAGTAATTGTCATAGAATTAATAATGTCCAGGGCTAATTATTCGCTTTGCCAGTGCATTAACATATGAAGCAAAAGCTTGATACTGATTTCTTATTCATCTCACAAAGGTTCGTTTGGGTAGGTAGTAATATCGTCCGATATTACTACATTTACGAGGCGGCCATTTTGAAGTATTCTGTAGAATTTCATCATCACTTTCTTTGTCGATATCAGATAAAGTCCCATTTTCAAGAATGTTAAGCAAATTGTCAACGTCTCCTTGTCGGGTAAGTCAGGGATAAGTCAAAACCTGAAAAATAATAACAAAATAGGTAAAAATAGTATGTTTTATTCAAACTTATCTCAATAAAGGTTTATGCTCAAATTTATCGATTGGAACCTGTTGTCCATTACAATGGACATGGCAATAAGTACAGATTTTACATAGTAAGACACAAAGATTCATAATTATTATCATGTCTGCATGTAAAATAAACACTATTCATTAAGAAAAAAATAATTCAACTTTATACATAACATCAATGTTCAATAAAATTAAACCAAAAATATACTTACGTGCTGGTCGGCTGTCTATGACTGTTCACTACACTTGATTAGTTATTTCCACCTAACCACATCACATTTCTTAAACGTTGTTTATAATATTCGATTCTAAGTACTTCTCGGATTTCTAGCATTAATTTACAATCGACTTTTGATAAGACCCAACAATACAACGAGTGTTTTATGAGCATGTCCACTCACATGGACGCCAGGACCGAAGGGGTTAAATAGTTGTAAATTTATAATAATACATAACTTCAATCCGGTCAAAATAGTGTTTTATTAAAAGGGCTGTAAGATAAATATGGAGAGAGAAGACTAAAAAGCATAGAGATCGCGTAAAGCTACAATCTACCAGAAACTATCCACTAACACCACCTGCGTCTGATAATGAAGACCAACCTCCGCTTCCACAAAACAATATCGCTCTGGCTGCTAAAAGGCGATCAGCAATTCAGTGGAAACTACGAAATCAACTTATAAAAAACAAAAATATGAAATTAAACAGTTGCGTCAAAAGGTACGTGACTGTCAAAAGAAACTACGGCGCATCGGAAAACATAAAATGACTCCGAACTCAAAAGTGGCCGATCTTTTACAGAATAATAGTAAAGAGAATAAAGAAGAGGTTTAGAAAAAAATATTATTTAGTGAGGTGATCCAAAATCAACTCAAAGAAAATATAAATTCGACAACGAATGATAATGAAAAGAAGATATTTAAAAAATTATTAAGTGGCAAAATAGTCAAGAAGTATTAAGTGTTGAACCAAATCAATATGAAACCTATTAGACAGTCATGTACTGCAAATAAAAGTTTGTTAGATATGACACGGACGACAAGAAACGATAAAACGAATTCGAAGTTAGAGAAAAAAGTCGCAGAGTTTTTTGAAGCATTACAAAAGGTAAAATAAAAAGACAGAAGAGATTATTACAGGACACCATGAAAAATCTACACACCAAGTTTATAAAAACAAAAAATATAAAGTTGAGTTACACACTGTTTTGCCGCCTACGACCTTTTTGAGTTGTAACCCCAAACAAACATCCACCAAAGGGAAACTTGTTTGTGTGTAACTCATGCATACATGGAGCTATCCTTGGCTTCCCTAAAACAGGCAGACATCATAGATTTTCCAAACTATCAGAGCATGCTTAATTATTGTTGCGACCGATACAATGAAAAATGTCTTATGCGAGAATGTCTTAACTGCATATCACGTTCCATATGTTATCGTGAGTTCGACAATTCTGTTATGAACAAATACTCTTCATGGCAATGTATTACCGAGGACATTTTAGAAACTAAAACCAAGAAAAAACGCAGAGTTCGAAAATATAAGAAAATAACATTAAACTGTGCTCCAAAATTGTGATGAAACTTAAAGAAAACCTTGATATTTTTTTAAAGCATGAAGCAAATATAGTGCATCAATATGAAACCATTAAAAGTCTAAAAGATAACTTAACTGAAAAAGATGCTGTGATTCATATGGACTTTATCGAAAATTATAATACAAAATATTCTTCAGAAGTTCAATCATTCCATTTTGGTGGGTCACGTACGCAAATAAGTTTGCATACTGTGGTCTTATATACCAAGGGAGAAACAAAATGTTTAGCCACAATGTCAGAAAACCTAAACCAAAATGTACCTGTAATCTGGGCTCATCCAAAACCTGTCATGAAACTCCTTCCGTCCTCGATAGAAAACGTTCATTTCTTAAGCGATGGTTTTGTTACTCAGTACCGTAACAAAGATATGTTTTTTTACTTACTTTGTTAATTGACTGAAACCTATCCGAATATTTATGTATTTTACCTGGAACTATCATGAAGCCGGTCCTGGTAAAGGAACTTCAGATGGTATCGGAGGGACATGTCGCAACGAACCGCTGACAAAATTGTAGCTTTAGGCACTTGTCTCACCGGCAACGATTAACGAGTAACGAGTAGAGCTAGAACTAGAAACGAGTTAGCGAGACGCGGGGAGCGAGTGCGTAGTTCCGATATTTGTGTAGCTCGGCTATAAGCGAGTGTGCGAGTGAGGCGGGCGATTACTCGCATCACTCGCTCGCGGCAGTCAAGCATACAGTCACCAGTCAGTCTTGCGGCCTCATACGCGATACACGTGTTCCCAATTTTCCAATAAAAATGGATGAGTTTTTTTATTGAATGTGTCCGACAATATCCGTGTCTTTGGGACACAAAACTGATTTCATATAAACAATTAGACGTGAAGGACGCAGCTTGGAAATACATTTTAAAGAAAACAAATATAGAAAGTGGTAAGTTTTTTATTTAACATACATCTAACACAACATATACCTATAGTTAAATCAATATTCATTTTGCAGAGTCTAATGTAAGTTATGTGTTATCCTATCAGAATCTAATACATTTTGCACACGGTTATTTTGCCACGAAACTGTTCCAACGGAATTAAAATATTCCATGAAATATTCTCTCACAAAAAAGCCGTCTTCAAAATCTGCTGAGTTTTGTTCAGATACCTCGGAGTAATTTCTTGACATATTATCAGAAAAAACTGACTGTGAAGGCGTCTTTTCGATTTCATTCTGTAATACATAGTTATGTAGAACGCACGCAGCCTTTACAATTTTTTTGGCGGTACTTATTTTAACATCTAATGGCCTAAAAAAGATACGCCATTTGTGCACCAACATACCAAACGCACTTTCTACCATTCGGCGTGCTCTGCTCAGTCTATAATTAAATATTAACTGGTCTTTATCCAACCTTTCATGATCAGGATATGGTTTTAATAAATGTGTCATCAACGGAAATGCACAGTCACCAATAAAAACATAAGGCTGAGGCAAACCTCCTTCATATAGGGGTTCATCTGCGGGTAATCTCAATCCATTGTTTTGCAACACATTGTAGAAATTACTATCTGTGAATATTCCGCTGTCACTGTATCTGCCCATTGATCCAACATCGATCATTATAAATCTTCCATGAGCATCAGCAATTGCTAACAGTACAATCGAAAATGTTTTTTTGTACTTAAAGTACTGTGATCCCGATTTACGGGGCGAAAAAATTACCACGTGCTTGCCATCAATTGCACCAAGGCAATTATTGAAATTCCACAAATCATAAAAGTCTTTTGCTATAACTTTCCATTCGGGTTCAGTAGGGAGCTTCATTACTTTTGGCTGCAACTTGATCCATAAAGATTCACATACTACTGGTATTATTTCGGAGAGCGTAGAACGGCCTATTCTATAGCTTTTTGACAATGCTGTATATGAATTTCCGGTTATACGATATCTGAAAATAAATAAAAATACCAAATAATATTAGTTAATAACATAAAATTAATTTTGATCTGGTGTTATAATTATTTGTTTTATTTACAGTTACACAGGCAAAGTTAAAATGGAAAAATTTGCGAGACACGCACCGTGAAAAATTAAAAAAAATCAAGAAGACAACAAGTGGACAGTCACAAAAACAAATAAAACCCTGGAAGTACATGAGTCACATGGAATTTTTGCTTCCATATATGACAAATGCGGAACGAGATACATATTTCGACAAGTTTCGAGGAAACATCTAATACAGATGTTAGTAGAGATTCAGCAGATACGATAACAGCTCCAAAAAAAAGGAAGACGGATGAAATAATTCATAATGACGAAGATTTGTTAAATTTTTTAAAAGATATGGATGATAATCGAGCAAAACGAACTGCGCAGAGGGATGAGTTACGTAAAGAAGTACTAACATCAAGTGATCCTTTAAAAGCTTTTTTTGATTCAATGTATCATAGTACAAAGCAGATGCCGGAGTATTATCAAAGAACAATAAAAAGAAAGTTGTTTCAATTGGTAATGGATGCTGAAGACAATATTGCTAATACAAACTATTCATATACCGGTTACTACTCAAACGATTATTCTTACAACTCTCCCCTTCTACGAGTCAGACAAATTTTTCTTCTGGACACGGTTCTGCCTCACCTGAACCCAGCGGTTCTGGTGTGCAGCAAATTGGAATTGGAGAACATACTACTCGTAGCCAAAACGAAGAGATCCAAGATTCAATGTCTGCCGCTGAAATCACTCCAAGCGATGGAGCCTTACCTTAATGTAATGACGAGACGCTCTCTTGTACCAATAGCTTCTCTATAATTTGTATTTTCTTTTTTAATGTCATCTTCTATTAAACTATGCAAATATTCAAACTCGTCTCTTGTCATTCTAAAATATGTGCGAAAGCCATGATTTGTTAATTCATAGAATAGTTTGAATTCACTGCATTCTTTCCTGAAATAATTAATATTTTCCATCCATATTCTTCTTTTTTTCTTCATTTTTTCTTACGTTTATTCAGAATTGCCGCAGCCACTACACAAATCCTATCATAGAATTCATCATCATCGTCGTCTGAACTAGATAACAATGATAATTCAAATGATTTTTCGATATTCATATTAAATTTAAAAAAAACGTGTACTTTCAGATACGCACTGTAGAGAGATGACCACTGGTTGGCGGTGGTTCGGCGTGAGTTCTAATCGCTTGGCGAGTATCGCCGAGCGAGTGTTATCTTTCATAGCTCTTGTCGCTCAGCGACAAACTAGTGAAGCGAGTGCTCGCCGGCAGTGTGAACAGTCAGCGATCAACTGTTTGTATATGCATCTCTTTTGTTCACACAGAAAGTATATCTATTGTACGTTTCTTGAGCGAGAAAATAGCCGATAGTTAGTCGTTTTCTCGTCGTTGGTGGGACAACTGCCTTAGGAACTGATATTGCTGCGATTGACGAATTTGCTACGGAATTAAACAAATCTTGTCCCGGCAATAAAAAAATTGTGATATCGGAAGAAGAAATTGATTTTCAAAAGAAGATAATGGAAAATAATTGACCAAATATCAAACCTTATACTGGTACACTAAAAGTGCATTAAGTACGAGGAAACTATCTCAGCAATACGTTATACAAAAAGAGCCTCAGCTGCTTTTGTAGCAATTTTTTGTCCTCACTTTCACTTAGGCGACATTAAATACCCCCAAAATAAAAATAAAAAATTGGATGTTGATGCAGTATACACCGATTCTGAGGAAGATGTGCAAAACAAAATAGTTGCACAAACATCTACTCATTTGATTAATACTATAGACAATGCAGACACTGCTATGACTGTAAAGAACAGAGATTTTGTACTTGTGGAATATAATATTAATAATAAAAAATATAGATATGCTGGCGCATGTTCGTCAGATTTTGAAGAAGAAGAGATCACGGTTATTATTTTAAAGATCTCCAATGAAGATGCTACGTTTTCTAGCTTGCTTATATTAAGGACTCTTACCACTTTGTGGAAACATTGAGATATCTCAAACGTACCAATAAATGACTGCCTAGATATAATTGCAAAAAGACTTAGGGAACAGAACATGTCACCAGATTATACTTAATGTGGAAAGATGAGTTCTATGTGCAGGTTGATGGAGTAGCCATGGGTTGACTGGTTATATAGGTACATTGTATTTTTCTTATCTCCCGCCATGATTATTACAGGTTCTGGCTCACTCATATTCCACCTAACTTTGGGTACCTACCTAGTGTTTGAAGGTTGACTGGTTGCGTAAGTACAATATATTTTTTACCAATTGCTGGTTTCATACATTATATGTTTACTTATCGCTTGACAGGATGAGATAGGTCACAATGTCACATGACTTTTATCATATTAAAAAATCAACGCTATTAATGTTGCGTGATTTTACCAATCGTCTGACAGGATGCGATAGTTACATTGTATTTATTCTATTAGAAAAAAATCAATGCAATTGAAATGCTTGAAATTGATAGAGGAATGAAACAAAGGATTTATAGGAAATGAGTAATTGATAGATGAGTATAAATAGAAGATTCCACGTCATACTGCTTGTCAATCATGCATTGCACAGTGCTGATGCACATGTAAAAACGTTATTTACAAGTCTTTTACCGTGGGTGATTGTGTTCTCAATTCAACGAGATGAGGATGGAGTATCTCAACTTTTGAGAAGAGCATTTCACAATCTATAGATGTCGATTTACGTGATTTATGTTTAAGCAATAACTTAAGTTTGAAGAAAGTTAAGTTACTAAATCTTAATGGAAATCATTTTGTGAAGAATTGGCTGATTATATTTTACTTTTATGGTGACAAAAGTAATGCTTCTTTTCCTAGAAATGATACTGTAATCACTGTACGAAGTAATGAAATGAAAACAAAGAAACAGCTTAATTTAAGCTTATGTGATAGTCATAATCGATTATTACTGTATAAATTGGAAATCACACACTTCGTCAAAAGCCGTTCAAAGCAAAGCCGTAAAGTAACAAATAACTTAGAACAATCTTGGTCATCTGATATGTTTGAACAGAAGTTCACTGATGAGAGAGGCTTGGAAATAACTGTAAAAGTACCAAGAGGTCATAGAACTAATAGTTCTCATCGTCATCATGGTTCTAGGGGTGAAGAAATAGATAATGAATCGGCTAAAAGAGTAACATTGATGGAGATGGTAAACTCTTCCACTATTACTTCTACTACATCTTATCCTTTAAGTGAATCATGCCAACAATTTAAGATGACACTGGAAGGTGTAATATATTGGAGCTATGATCAGTTGGATAAATTAAAAACCGGTGAAATCAATGGAACTGGGTGTTTATCTAAAATACCGATTAGGAGTGAAGTAGAACATTAGTTGGAAGACAAATCAAGGGAATGTTTATCTAAAAGGTTGATTGTGAGTGTAGAACACTTCGCTTCCATTCATTATCAATGTGGGAGTCAGTCAGTGTGGTTTTCCTTACTACAGCAAAATAAAGTTATCAATAGGTGGAAGTGGTTGATGGTTTGAATAATATATGTAATGATAACATGGGAACAGGATGGAACTGGGGATATAAATACCAACGCGAACATCAGTGTACTTCAGTCTCACCATAACTTGTGTGCTAATGCATTACCTACCTACTCAGAAAACCGTAAGTGAAACTTTCAAAAATCATGTCTTCATCCGCAACCACCGCCGTGGCCAAGCTCAACACTTTCGGCAAAAAAACATGGGTCAAATTGGGGACCTAGAGCTGAACAAGTCATACAAAATAGTCTGGGTGAAAAGGCTCCCCTCAAAGTTTCATGCATCCAGGATGCAAACCATAGTGCACCTGGAAAATGGGTTCATTCTTACACTACCTAACCGCTTCGATGATCTAAGTGAAGATATGTTTAAATACATTCAGACGGAGGAGCCCTATTTAATAAATAAAGGGCCAAGCAGAAGATCATGGATAATACACTTTCAGGAGGAGCCCACCCCCACCCCCGAATTGGGGTTTGATTCCCAACACATTCCAGTCTGAACTCACCCCAACCATCCAGTAAGAGAAAATAACTCACAGACACACACACACACATACACACATTGAAGATGCAATAAATAAATCATCATGCCTTTTAATTGCAGTGTGTGTGATTGAGATGAACAATAACCCAGTGAACTTATATGACGTAATGCTAAATGAGAGCAAGCAAGAGTGGATTCAATATATATCGACTAACAGACTGTTGAAGTTGTGGACACGTGATGTATCACTAATAAAACTACATGGAGATGTAAACTTAATACTCACACAATTATACCTAGCTAGCAACTTTGGTGATATAGAAGTGTACGCGGTGATTCGGCTTTGGGATCTTATTGCAGCGCATCAGGAAGACACTTTAGGTAATATAAATGTGGATGTGATCAAATGGATTCAGCATTTGAATGAAACCCCAAGCGAGTGTTTCACACAAAACTTCACGGGACGAGTAGGTAACCTTCTGATAAACACATTATTAGTGTGTTTAAGTGAAGGGATAGAGGTTTAATTTTTTTTGTGTAGGTAATAATGGATTTCACTAATGCTCGATATTTGATTGATATAGATGGATTTCCAATTGAGGGCACTATTTTCTTTAAAGAGCTTGCAATCTATGATTTACATAGAAATGAAGTAACTTTATCACATGCGAAGCTCCCCAATTCATTAATATCTAAGGGGAAAACTAGGGAAGTAGTATTCTGTGAAAAAAATGTTCACGGACTACCGTTTAAAAATGTTAGCACCGACTTGAGTTACAGTAATGTAATAAATAAAATTAAAGATTTCGATAAAAAAAATTTACTTGGTTATATAAAGGGGGAGTAGTGGAAAAAAAACGATTAAACTTATTAGGATTTAACTCATTTAACATAGAAGTAATTGGTTGTCCTAAGGTGGAAAAGATTATAGAAATCTTAAATTTACATAATTTAAACTTTAAATTTTAAAGAATTGCTCACGACACACGGTTTTTGTGAGCAAATCACGCACCTGTCATTGTAGTGATGTGGAAGTTAGGGCATTTGCTAGATGGTTTCAGAATAGAAAAATAAAAAATTTATCTGTTAACTGATCCAATCAGGTCTGGTCTCTTGTCAGTGTGGGTTAACTGATCTGATCTATTATTAGCACCTGTACCTTACAATGTTTTTGAAGCCATTGAATCAAGTGAATGTGGGATTGGATGTGTGTATTAGCATCAATAATCGCTTAACATTGAATAAACAAGAATGGAACACATTTTTTACAAGTTATAATGTGAGCGATATATCACTATTTTTCAAGAACGATTCTACTCCAAACACACAACAACAAGCTATAACATTTATAAACCTACAAGGGGAAGTAGAAAAAAACTTTATTGTGATTTTCACTGGAACTCAATCGATGAGGTTGGTGGTATTTGTGTCAGATCATGAATTATCTTCACTTACGTCTTCAACAATTATTAAGAATTAAATTCTACTATAAAAACCGTTTAAATTTCTTTAGAAAAAGATTTAAGCTTAGCCAAGTGAAAACATTGTATGTAGCCTCCAATGTTCTAGATAGTATATAATATGATCAAACTTCACTTGTAGATGTTGAAATCAAATGTTTTACATTAGAGCACTTGTTTTATTCATGTTTATTTTAAAAAATATATACCTATATATTCCTATTATGAAATAAATTATATTTACACCTAACCACATTGTTTTATCTTTACCACATCCTTGTCAGATAAAAAGAAAGAATTTGATTAGTATACCTTATGACGTTCTTTTGCGAGGTGGTCAATTTTGCTTTCTTTAATAATGTACGAGTGCCCTTTCTGTAGTGTTGCAGTCGCAAACGATCAATTAATTGCTCACTTAAGAACAAAACATCATAAGTTATTATGTAAGCAAGATTCAGGTGATTACTACATTATATATTCAGCGTTCCAGTGTAGAATTGTGTCCTATAGAATCAATGGATCATCAACACTATTGGATCCTAAGCTATACATGGCTGGAATCGGGAAAGGTGCAACAGTTACTCACCCTCGAGTTGAAAACATACAAACACATCAAAACTTGGAACTTTTCTGTACATATGTAATGATTGTCATGGATGCGGACAAGAGGAAAGAAGAGGTAGTTAGAGATCTAAAGTCATTCAACACGAAGAATGTGACTTTAGACCTTTCATCGAATTTATGCTCATTCTATGAAGAGATTTGTTCCCAAATGTTACGGAAATGTGAAGAATTTCAAGAAAAGGATAGTGGATGGGCTTTGAAAAAAATAGAGTTTTTAGAAGTGAACGTTAATAAACACACTCTTATAACAGGAAGCTCTTATCACTTCCTGTTTGGATACAACGTAAGTTTGCTTGTGTCAACGTGAAGAACAATCATAATGCATGTTTTTTCTGGACTGTAGTGAGCGCTCTCTATCCACCCATCACAAACAAACACCGTTTATCAGCATACCCACCATATGAGTCAGTTTTGAAAACGGATGGAATTTCTCTACCAGTGTGCTCAAAGGGTATCACGGTTCGAATTATTAAATCAAATTAAAGTAAATGTGTATGGTGTAGAACATGTGAAAAAATTTATTGTACCAATGTTTATATCATCAAAAACCTATACTCAACATGTGAACCTACTGTTCTATGAAGATGAAAAAACCAAACAGTCACACTATTGTTGGATTAAAAACTTATCCCGTTTGTTAGGCTCTCAAACTAGTAAACGTGAACACTGTCATTACTTTTGTGATGGATGCTTGCAACGCTTTAGCATTGAGAGTAAATTTCAACTTCATAAGAGAATAGGTTGTCAAAAGGCTTTAATAGAATTACCTTCCTCTGAAGATAAATATGTACATTTTAAAAACGTGAATCATCAACTCAGCGCCCCATTTGTTAGTATTTGTATCCTTGCTCTTAAGTTCCATACCAAATGCAAGATAGATACCATCACGTCGAAAGGAAAGAAATAAAAAAAATTCTCGTGAATTGGATTATATTATCTGTGTCATGAAAAATACTAACGCGGGACTATTCCCAATATTTGTGGCTAAGGACTTACACAAACTACCCCCAGTAACATTCGATCATGTTGATGCAACTCGACTTTTGAAGGATATATTGAGTTTAAAAATGAAGATTACTTCTTTGGAGAAGAAGGTTGTAGCAACTGAGAAGTTCGAGTTACTTAAGCGAGAAGTGGAAATAATGAGGGACGGACCCTTAAGAAATACGCCTTTTTCGTACAGGAATATAAATGTTAAAAGAGGTGGATTTTTACCAAATAGCGTTAATGACGGACCATCTAATATGTCAACGTTTCATTTCGACAACCGCTCAGATAGGGTGAGTCATTCGTCACCGCCACCAGCTGATTTGGATGAAGATTTTGTCTCTTTTACGCAAGTGCAAAATCAGGCGTTAGATACACTGTCGCGCGTCGAGGCGTCAGTTTGTACTTCGGGTTCTAATCCGACGCAAGATGGCGGATACGAAGGCTGCACTGACCCTGAGAGAGTGAGCGAGACATCGAGGCGAGTGGAGGACGCGGCGTGTACTGACCTTAGAGCTGATTTACTCAGGGTCAGTAACTGACTACAAATTCGAGGCAAGTCGTGCTGACCCGAAAAAAACCCTGTGTAAACTGATTTGAAGTCAGTACAGTGGCTTGAAGTCAGCGCTGACTTGAATATTTTAAAGTCAGTGGGCGCCCCCCGCCACCCGCGCCAGCCAAATAAACCCCGTGTAAACAGACAACTGACAAGTCAGTGCGTGGTTAGTCACTGCCGCTGCGTTGTAGAGTGACCACGTTTTTTTCGCTGGCGATAAAAATGAAACTTAGCGAAGACGAAACCCTAGAATTGGTGCAATTATATGGCGAAAACGAGTGCCTTTGGGATATTAAATTACCGCAATAAAGAAATGCGGTCAACAGCGTTGCAAAATATGGCTCAACAAATGCAAATCGAAGGGCTCACTTCTACTGAAGTAAAAAATAAAATTAAAGCCATAATATTATTTAGAGCTCGACAAGATACAAAAATCCACCAGATCTGGCGCTAGTGGGAACGTATATGTCCCAAAAGTCAAGTGGTTTCAAGAACTGCACGGCTTTATACGCCAGAGGTTGCCGAGCCTGCCATTAGCAACAGCTGTTTAGGAAGTCAGTACAGTGGCTTGAAGTCAGCGCTGACTTGAATATTTTAAAGTCAGTGGGCGCCCCCCGCCACCCGCGCCAGACAAATAAACCCCGTGTAAACAGACAACTGACAAGTCAGTGCGTGGTTAGTCACTGCCGCTGCGTTGTAGAGTGACCACGTTTTTTTCGCTGGCGATAAAAATGAAACTTAGCGAAGACGAAACCCTAGAATTGGTGCAATTATATGGCGAAAACGAGTGCCTTTGGGATATTAAATTACCGCAATAAAGAAATGCGGTCAACAGCGTTGCAAAATATGGCTCAACAAATGCAAATCGAAGGGCTCACTTCTACTGAAGTAAAAAATAAAATTAAAGCCATAATATTATATGCTGATTCAGAATCGATATTAAGCCCCATCAGACTCAACTGAACTTAAAAGTACCTATTACACGCATAAGCATATACCATATAGCTTCGGGTACTACATACATAGTAACTATGATAAGTCACTATCAAAGTTTGTCATTTATCGCGGTGAGGATTGTGTTAAAAAGTTTGTTGATAATATTTATTCTGACCTTGATCATATCGCAGGATTTTTTTCAAAGATTTGTGAAAATGTAACCCTAGAACATCAAGCATTATTAAAATCTACTTGTTGTCACATTTGTCATAAAGATTTCCTTACACCAATGACAGAGGAGAGGGTTATTGATCACTGCTATTTGACAGGAAAAATCAGAGGTGTGGCTCATAGCAGTTGTAACTTGAAATATACAAATCCGCACTATGTACCCATATTTTTCCATAATTTGAGTGGGTATGATAGTCATTTATATATTAAAGAACTGGCTGCCAGAGATGGTGAAAATATTTCATGCTTACCTCTACATAAAGTATATTTCAATCAGTAAAAAAATAAATTTTAAAACTTCCTCCAGAAGTATTACTATGCGCTTTGTAGACTCGTTTAAATTCATGCCAACAAGTTTGGAGAAGTTAGTTAAAACTCTATCACCCAATCAGTTTCAAATACTTCCTCATTACTTTCCGAACCATGAACTAATGGATCTAATAATGCGAAAAGGAGTATTTCCATATGAATACATTGATTGTTGGTCTAAGCTTGAAGAAAATTCCCTACCTGATAAACAGTTATTTTACAGTGAATTAACACAAACACACATTTCCGATCATGATTACCTACACGGACAAAAGATACGGCAAAAATTTGAATGTAGCTCGTTGGGTGAATACTCTGATTTATATCTTAAAACAGATATCTTACTACTGGCTGAAGTTTTTGAAAACTTTCGCGGTATTTGCTTAGGTGTACAAACTAGATCCATGTAGATATCTCACAGCACCAGGTCTCTTGGGGGATGCCATGTTAAAAGAGACGGGTGTAAATCTTGAACTTCTTACTGATTACGAGATGCTTCAATTCATACAATCAGGCATTCGAGGTGGGATCAGTCAAGTTTCAAAAAGGAATGCTAAATCCAATAATAAATTTACGGATCCCACCACGGAACAGCAGGTGAAAGCTATTTTATAGTGTACTTGGATGTTAATAATTTGTATGGTCATTCCACATTCCCATCATGATCTACACAATGACTACCCGTTTTGCGCTGAAACCAAAGCTCCACCTAATGGTAAAACTAAAAAGCTATTGCTCACTCTCAACGACAAACAAAACTATACTATTCACTATATGAATTTGAAACAATGTATTGAAAATGGTTTAGTTTGCAAAAAAATCCACCGAGTCTCATCTTTTCTTCTTTCATTCTCATCTCCATGGCTTACATCTTACATAGATTTGAACAAAAGGCAAGCAGCTACAAACTCATTTGAAAAGGATTTCTACAAACTCATGAATAACTCGATTTTTTTTAAAACCATAGAAAATGTTGGGAAAAGGATTGATGTAAAACTATACGGTAGATGGAATGATTGTAAAACAATAACCAAATGTAAATATGGACTTGAGAGATATATCTCTCTTCCTAATTTTCATAGGTCTAAAATTTTCTCTGAGAATTTAGTAGCTGCAAATGAATAAAACTAAAATAACGTATGATAAACCTATGTACGTTGGTTTCACTGTTTTAGAACTTTCAAAATATGTCATGTATGAATTTCAATTCTCCTATATGCTACCTAAATATCGGCAAAATGTTCAATTACTATACACCGATACTGACTCTATCGTCTACATTATTAAAACTAACAATTTTTATGAAGACATTAAATGCGATTTGCAAGCTAGATTCGACACCTCGGATTTTTCAAAGGATAACATTTACAATCTTCCTTTAGTTAATAAAAAAATTGTTGGTTTAATTAAAGATGAAAGTAATGGTCGCATTATCAGAGAGTTTATAGGTCTACGATCAAAAATGTACAGTTACAAGAAAATACTAAGATCATTGACTTTTTTTCATTAGCACTCGACGAATCCACTGATATTAGTTCCACAGCTCAACTTCTCATATTCATACGAGGTGTTACTCAAGATTTTGAAGTCTTAGAAGAGTTATTAGGAATGTGTTCATTGAAAGGTCAAACCAGAGGAGTTGATATACTCAATGTACTTTTGGATGAGTGTTCCAAAACTGATTTGGACTTATCAAAATTATCGGGAGTTGCGACTGACGGTGCTCCTTCGATGATTGGTGTCAATTCTGGGCTAGTTACTTTGCTGAAAAAGCATCTGCAAGAAAAAAACATAAACGCTGAAGATCTCATGCAGTTTCACTGCATTATACACCAAGAAGCCCTCTGTTCTAAAAAAATTGAATTTCAAAATGTCATGATAGTGGTAGTTTCAACTGTAAATTTCATAAAATCACGAAGACTCAACCACAGGCAATTCAAACAATTCCTTGATGACAACGAAAGCCAATATGGAGATTTACTGTATTATACAGAAGTAAGGTGGCTAAGTCGTGGATTGACACTGGAACGATTTCTAAATTTAATAGAATAAATTGGAATATTTCTGGTGGAAAAGCAAAGGGATGTCCCGGAACTAAAAAATCCTGATTGGTTGTGTGATTTGGCTTTTTTAGTTGACATTACAAATCATTTGAATGTCTTGAACACACGGCTTCAAGGCAAAAATCAACTGATATCCCAGCTCTACGCTCATGTATCATCCTTTCAATGCAAGCTGACACTTTTCAGAACGCAATTGAATTCTGGAAATTACAATCATTTTCAGAATTATAAGAAAATGGTTGAAAAATTCAACAAACTGCGATTTTATTATTTATTATGTAGAAAAGCTAGATATTTTGATTAAATTTTTTCAAGACAGATTTTCGGAGTTTAAAAAAGTGAAACCTCTGTAGGACATATTCAGCAATCCTTTCACGATTTCGGTTGAAAATGGGCCAGAGTCAATGCAGTTAGAAATTTTCGACATTCAAAACGACCAAGATTTACGCAACAAATTTAACGAAGGGAACTTGCTGAACTTTTACCGCTGCATTGTTAAAAATACGTACAAAGAGTTGCGCATAAACGCTCTGAAATGTGCCAGCTTATTTGGTTCTACCTATATATGTGAACAAACCTTTTCAATACTAAATAATAATAAAACAAAAAATCGAAACCGCCTTGCAAACGAAAGTTTGGAAGTAGTTTTACGTGTTGCTACAAGTAAATTTGAGCCAAATATAAAAAAGATTGTAAGCTCTATACCACGCTCTGTGCCACGCTTCAAATTTATAAATTATTTTAATACATTATTATCAATTCTTTATTGTCTTTAATTACCTATACTTCTGGCGGCCCGCCATCAGTTCATAATTTGCCCGAGTGGCCCCTAGTGTTAATAAGTCTGTGCATCCCTGATGTAAACCTACAACGCCTAAATTCAGACAAAAAGTTAATAAACCTGAAATACAATCAAAACGACGAAAACTTAGATGGATTACTAAAACAAAATCTAGAAATACTCAGAACGACCCACATGAATCAGGATGAATACCGCGAAATTAAAAAGCTTTGCTTTAATTATAGAGACATATTTCACTGTGAGAAACTACATTAACATTCACACATGAAATAAAACATCAATTAAGATTATCTGATAACAAACCAATATATTTACGAAATTATAGACAGGCAAATTACATACGGTACCCTAAAGTACATCAATGACATCGCGGCACGTGTATGGTGAATGTGCCGGCTTCGAGGAATTGCTCTGCTGATCCAGCATTTACCGCGTTTAACATTTTAATTTAATAAAATATGTTTGATCATTCCATTCGTAACTAGCAACGATAACGGATGTAGTTTTGTAATTTAATTATAAGTTTATTAATAAAATACTAAGCTAATTATTGTTTTTTTTTTTTTGGGAGTCCGGGCTGTCGAATTCGTAATTTGCACCAAAACCAAAGGAGCATGTTACATATCCATTGCACTCCCTTTGCCCCGCATACCCAATACCAGTACCCCTCTTACGCAACACCGTTATAAAAGGAAATGGACAATAGCGGTCAGAAGCTTTTGATCGGATACGTCATATCGGACCGGTCAATTCTCAACTAGTTAAGTTTATAACATACATTATTTGTCGTGCACCTAATATCGGGCCGATTAAATAGTTATGTTTAGTTAAGTCTTAATTATTGTAAGTGATTAATTAAAGTAATTTCAACACATTTTGTTTTTTTTTTGGGATTAACCGCTGGCCCTCACTTAATTAGCAAATACACAAACTCCTCGAACAGAACATAATACAAGAAAGTAATTACCCTTGGTCGTGCCCGGTACATATTGTACCCAAGAAATTAGACGCAACAGGAGAACAAAAGTACAGACTTGTAATAGACAAAAATTAAATGACAAAACTATAGAAGACAAATAGGTACTCATTACCAAACATAGATGACATATTAGATAAGTTAGGACGAGCTCAGTATTTCACTACCCTAGACTTAACGTCTGGTAACCACCAAGTAGAAATGCAATCGAGGACATTACGAATTCCTCAGAAGACAAAATAGCGGCAGTAAAAAAATATCCAATACCAAAAACACAGAAATAAATAAAATCATTTCTAGGACTAGTAGGCTACTACAGAAAGTTTATACAAGACTTTGCAATGTTAACCAAACCACCAATAAAAACGAATGAGTTGCAGGTTGAGAACAAAGAGACTTTATTAGTTGTACAATGTACAGACTACATACTAGCACAGACTACAAGTAGCACAGACTGATATCAAGTAGACTATTTTGATACAAGTAAACATATCTTAACAGCACCACTTATCAAAATAATCAAATACTAAGCAGTAATAAAACTAACAACTTTGACAATTTTAAACATTTTGAATTCCTAATAATTTTATAAGATAGTTATGTTTGGCAGCACTCAAACTTTTCGTTAATATATCAGCAGGCATCTCAGATGTTGAAAGATATTCAATTTTAACAAGGCTATTAGAGACTGCTTCGCGTATGAAGTGGTAGCGAACATCTATATGTTTAGTTCGTTTGTGAAACAAAGGATTCTCTGTCAACTTCTTGGCTCCCTGGTTATCATTGTAAATTACTACAGTATAGTTACAACCAATAATATCTGATATAAGACTTTTTAAATATATTGCCTCTTTACATGCTTCAGCAATGGCCATGTATTCGGCCTCGGTACTTGACAAAGCTACCGTTTGTTGCTTCCTACATTCATAGGATATCACACAGCCTGACAATTTAAAACAAAATCCTGTGTAGGATTTCCTATCTACAGTATTCGACGCCCAATCAGCATCTACAAAACCTTCTAAATTACAGGTATCTATAGTAAACTTCAAACCATAAGATTTAGTTTTTTGCAAATATTTTAAAATTCTTTTTACATGATGCCAATGAACTGAACTAAAACAATTATTAAACTGGCTAAGGTAGCTCACACTATATGATATATCTGGACGTGTTAATACTGACAAATACATAAGATTTCCTATAAGCTGTGGATAGGGAAACTGTTTGTCAACACATTCTGCCTTTTCTAATTTCAAATTACATTCCATAGGAGTATCTTTAGTATTACAATCAGTCATATAAAACTTTTTAAGAATTTGTTTTACAAATTGTTCCTGATCAATAGATATACAGTTATTTTCACATTTCACTCTCATGCCTAAACACCTTTTAATTTGACCTAAGTCTTTAATTTTAAATTTAGACATAAGTTTTTTCTTAAGATCATTAGTCATAGTTTTACAATTAGAAAAAATAAAGAAATCATCAACAAATATTGCAATGATAATCTGCTCATTCTTACATTTTTTACTGTATAAACATGGTTCTGATACTGACTTTTTATAATCTAAATCTATCAAAAAATCGTTTATTCTAGCATTCCATGCCCTAGCAGACTGCTTCAAACCATAAACTGCCTTTTTAAGTTTAAGAACACAATTACTCGGACAATTTAAATTAGCAGGTGCTTGCATGTATACATTTTCTGTTAAAAAACCATTTAAAAATGCTGTAACTACATCAAGATGAGTGATTTCAAAATTATATTTTACACTTATTGCAAACAATAATCTAAGTGTAGAGTACCTGAGAACAGGTGAGTAGGTCTCATTAGAATCTACTCCGTGCTGTTGAGTGTAACCTTTCGCCACAAGTCTTGCTCTATACCTGACACTGTTATTGTTTTCTGGCTTTTTCTTGAACACCCATTTGCATTGTACTACTCTATCTGCCTCATCTTGACTGACAATCTCCCAGGCTTGGTTATCCTCAAATGCTTGAAGTTCATCAGACATAGCCTGCTGCCACTTGTCTTTCTCTGGACCGTTGGTAGCTTCATTATAACTTATGTCTTCAGCCCAAGATTCTGATTCATCTGAAACACAAAGATTAGTAAAACCATATCTTTCAGGAGGTTTCCTGATACGCTTTCCCACCAATGGAGGCTCTTCATTTTCAGATAGATCTTCTTTTTCATTTAATGTATGATAAAGTTCTCCTTCAGTTGAAGTTGTGCTTTTTTCTGAATCATATACATAGGTAGGATCATCCTGATTTGTTAATGTATTGTCACTTTCTATCATAGAACTTTCCTCTTCTACTGATTGCTGTTCTTTTATCTGTCCTTCGTTTATTTCTATCTCAGTAGTATCTTGCTCCATTATAATGACATCTCTACTGGTACATATCTTTCTAGTTTCTGGGTTGTATAATCGGTAACCTTTCACATTTTCCGAGTATCCCACTAATATGTATTTAACTGCTTTCTTGTCCCACTTAAATCTTTTATTTTTAGGAACATGCATCATTACAGGGCTCCCAAATATTCTGACATGACTGAGGTCAGGTTTATGTCCTGTCCATACTTCAATCGGTGTCTTTTGGTCCAAACCTGAAGCTGGCGATCTATTTTTCAAGTATACTGCCGTGTTAACTGCTTCTGCCCAATAACTTTTATCCAGTTTGGCCTCGAACAATAAACATCTTGAACGTTCAACAATTGTCCTGTTGAATCTCTCGCTGACACCATTCTGCTCCGGAGTATATGGGTTTGTCTTCTGATGGATGATTCCACTATCTTTCAGATAATTTTCCATCATATCTGAGCAAAACTCCCCTCCATTGTCAGTTCTCAATGTTTTTATTCCTGTTCCTTTTTGCTTCTCAACCATTCTTTGAAATTCCTTGAAATACTGTAGAGTCTGATTCTTCTCCTTTAGAAAATATACAAATGCCATCTTGCTAGCATCATCAACAAACAATAGAAAATATCTTGCCTGTCCAATCGATCGAACCTCCATAGGCCCACACAGATCTGAGTGAACTAAATCTAGCAATTCTGTACTTCTATGGTTTCTTAATTGGAATGGTAAACGACTCTGTTTCCCTTCACAACATACCTGGCAGTTTATTTTCTGAATATCAGCCTTCATATCAAATGATATGCCATCTACAGCACCATTTTTCATCTTCTGCAAATCATTACTGTTAATATGACCTAATCTCCTATGCCACTGTTTTGCATCTGTAATTTGAACTGCTGCGGCCAACACTTTCTCTGACTTAACTGTATTCAACTTATACACACCATTCTTTAAATTTGCTATTCCAATAAGCTCATTCCGTTGATTAGGGCATCGAGCCCGGGTTTACCCGGACCGAAAAAACCCGGGTTTTCCCGGTTCTGAGGATTACAAAAAAACCCGGGTTTAATTTTTAAAACTCGGGTTTTTCGGGTTTTTTTTAATACTTTTGTTATTGTTATTTATTTAGTTTAAGCCACTTCGAATGCAATAATAAGTAAATGGAATAAAAAGACGCTTTGATAAATTGTTCTTTATTACGTAAAAAGTAGCTTCGTTGCTACGTTCCTACCAATAAAACAAGCCTTGCAAGTTAAATTCGCGTTCCGCGCGTCCATCTCAAGACATGAATAGAGTGGCGGAGGATCTGGCTAGTGCGAGCGCTGGGTTCTACACCATCAACGCGTTCGGACACACAACATCTCGACAAATGGGTGAGGAGGCGATGGGGCCGCCTCAGCTACCGACTCGTGCAGATACTGTCCGGACATGGCTGTTTCGGCAGCTATTTGCACAAGGTAGTCGGGCGTGAGGAGGCACCAACCTGCCACCATTGCGACGCTGGCGTTGTTGATGACGCGCTCCACACCTTAAAGGATTGCCTAGCATGGGAGGTGGCAAGGAGGCCTCTACTGGGCGTGC
Source organism: Pieris macdunnoughi (assembly GCA_905332375.1). Taxonomy (NCBI): domain Eukaryota; kingdom Metazoa; phylum Arthropoda; class Insecta; order Lepidoptera; family Pieridae; genus Pieris; species Pieris macdunnoughi. Next base: position 795,587 of record CAJOBZ010000070.1, on the reverse strand, counting down.
TACAGCCTACAGGGCGAGGACGCTACTCTCGATAACATTGTGAGAGTAGCAGTTACAAGCTCGGACAGTGACGGCATGTGGGAAATCTTCCAGAGATTCTGTGAAGCCGTGATGCACCATAAGGAAGAGGCGGAGAGGGCCAGGGAGAAGGATCCTGCAGCCCACCCGCGTCGCCGTAGGAGACCACAGCGTCGCCATTGCACCGTGCAACCCTGTGTGTAATCCTGGGCATGCAGTTGCTCCAGCGGGGGAACAGGGGCTCATGCGTCCAAAAGAAGGGATGCTAACGCATCCCTGCAAGCATTGTACCCGGCCTCCCCCAGCTCTATAAAACAGGATGAATTGGCCGATGTGAAAGGCCCTTGCTGTGCCAAGGTCCATTCCACATCATTCGTGGCCGTAGAGGACCGTAATATTAACGGTTGATCGCGTGGCTGGATGCGGACAAGGCTACGATGTTACCGTGTCCTGCCCCGGGCGATTGCTGGTGGCGCCGTGGGGTTTTAGTGGGTATGCACAACAGCGAGTCCCACATCACCCTTCCCCAGGTCAACCATGCCGCGGGAGGGTATGCGTAACGCATTTCCCCACGGGAAAAAAAAAAGAAAAAAAAAAGACATGAATAGAGTGAAGTGTGGAGCAGTGGAGAGGGGGAGGGTGTAGCGAAGCTCGTCGCGCGTTGTGCGGGGTGTTGCCGGTGATGATTTTTTTTTAAATAAAAGCTTTAATGGATTTAAAAACAGATATTGTATTACTGATGATGACTGGAGAAATAAAGATGAGATCCAAAAATATTGGATGTTATTAAAACTGTCGTCGAGGCGCTATGTCGACGCGATGCAACATTACTTACAGCTGATGTTTCCCTAAAATTTGCATTGACAAAAATGGATGAAATGAAGACACCACTAAGTAACAAAATGGCAACTGCATTTGGCAAACGATACCCAAAAAAAAAACTAACTCAAGCAGCCACACTACAGTACCTACTTGACAAATCCGGGTAAATATTTTGAGAACATTCAAAATGAAGATAAAACTGTTTTTATCGGCCTACAGGACCAAGACCTACGAGAAATTGACATTCAGTTGTCTACTTTGTCAAATGAAGAGGAACTGAACAGACAGTTAAGTCAAGCTGTTGCTACTGATAAGAATGCTCCTGAAACTGGATCAGCTTGTCCATCAGACGATTTGCTTACCTACTACTGTGAGGGTAGAAATAGCACTCTTCGAGAATGGCGGTACGCGACGGCGAGAGCGTTCCTCTCTTTTTTTCTAAAGTGGTCAGATGGTCAGAGGTTATGTCTTAAATAATGTGTCAAATGCATAACTACTTTTTACTTAGTATTTTAGGTAATTATATAAAGACCTAATTATTAAGAAAACGACTGCAATTTAAATTATAGTAGAATAGAAGACTAGAATTATTCGTTACTTAATTGTTAATGCGAAGAAGAGCTTTATTAATATTAAAATTAATTGTGATACTACAAAAATGTCTTTTGAAGATTTTATTTTTATTAGCTTATAAATACAATAAGTGAATGTTTCCAAAATAATTCATTTAATGTTAAAACTAATCTCTGCAAGTCTGTGATTTAAAAATACTAGATTACTTACCAAGTTTTAAGATATTCTGAAGAAAAAAATAAATCTTTATCACTTTTTTAAACATTAAAACTGTTTTTGTAATTTGTAAAGTACTGTTTCATTTATTTAAATTCTTCCTCATCCTTTATATTTTGTATTCATTCTAGGAAATCGATATATAAACGCAGATTAGTGAATTAAAAAAAAATCAATAAAAAGACCGAAATGCTCGAAAAAACCGGGTACCCGGGTATTGATTACTCTTAGACCCGAAAACCCGGGTTTTTAAAATTGGACCGAGTTTCGATGCCCTACCGTTGATTATGTATATAACACACATCACTTTTGAAAATAACTTTGTTTCCTTTTGCTATTAGCTGGCTTACTGATAATAGGTTTGTGGTCAGGTTAGGTATGTACAAAATGTTGTTCACTTTAATGTCAAACTGAGAATTATTCACAAGCGTAGTTATCTGTGTATTCCCGGCACACACAACTGGCACAGTCATATTATTTGCAACAATAATTTCCTTCATATCGTGTACTTTTCTCACTTCCAATAAATTTTCTCTGCATGATGTCATATGAGTACTAGCCCCTGAGTCAATATACCAATCATCCTTATTAAATTCACTATTAAAAAATGCAGCACTAAATGCGTTTACTTGCTTTTCTTTAACTTCAGGACATTGGTTTTTGAAGTGGCCAATTTTCTTGCACTTATAGCATTTTATAACCTTGATAGGTTGCGTCATATCTGATTGTCTATTAATATGGCCGTTTTTAGTATTGCCACTTTTCAATCTATGTCTTCCTTTCGCAATAAATGCACTTTCCGAACCGGATGTAGTACCAACATAATCATCAGCACACATGTCTATCAATTTTGTTTTTACAATATCTGCACTAACCTCTATTCCAGAATGCTCAATGGCCATTATCATAGGCGCATATTTTTCTGTCAATCCCGCTAACATTAATGCTCCAATCCACTCATCAGTTATACTGAATCCTGTTCCTCGAAGTCGCTGGCCCGTTTCTACAATTTGAGTAACATACTGTGCCATTGACTCACAGTTTTCTAACCGAATGTTAATGAGATTTCTCAGTAGACTAATCTTCCTCATGTAGCCGGAATCATCATACATATGTTTAAGCGTAGACCATAAATCATATGCCGTAGCTGCCTGCTTGATATGAACATATAAAGATGTATCGATTGTTAATATCAATTTTGCCTTGGCCTTAGCATCACTTTCAATATCACTCGCAGACGCCGATGCTGATAGCTGTGTCTTGATTTTATCCGCCATGTTTTCTAGCACCAAAACATTTTGCACCGCAAAACACCAGTCGTCATAGTTTTCACGACCCTTCAACTTTGGGACGTTGGCTATATAATTCACCGACATTATTATAGCAGTATGGATAAAGATAATACTTTAAACTTCCATAATACACTTAAAAAAACGGGTCTGGGCCCATAACCTAATAAAAACGAATGAGTTGCAGGTTGAGAACAAAGAGACTTTATTAGTTGTACAATGTACAGACTACATACTAGCACAGACTACAAGTAGCACAGACTGATATCAAGTAGACTATTTTGATACAAGTAAACATATCTTAACATAACCAAGTGCTTAAAAAGGTAGTAAAATCAACTTCACGCCCGAATACACACAAGCATTCGAAAAATGCAAAGAGGTGTAAATTAATGCACCAATATTACAGTATCCGGGCTTCGACAAACCCTTTATACTCACCACAGATGCATCAGACGTAGCAATAGGCGCAGTACTATCGCAAGGAACAATAGGAACAGATAAACCAGTAGCTTACGCCTCTCGAACACTATCAGAGACAGAACAAAGATACTCTACAATAGAAAAAGAACTTCTAAGTATAGTCTGGGCAATAAAATACTTTTTCCCTTACCTATATGGTAAAAAGTTCACCATATACAGTTACACAGACCATCGCCCGCTAACATGGATAATGTCCATAAAAGACTCCAACTCAAAGTTAACATAGATGACGTACAATATAAAAAAGGCAAAGCCAACACAAACGCATACAAATATAATAAGAATACAAATCATACAAATATTAATATCCCTCAACCAAGTACCTCAGCGGAAGACATAGAATTGGAAATTGGAAAATATAGACATTAGAACGCTATTAGATATACCAATCACCCCCGATAACACAAATCAACCACAAGATACTGAAACACAACCTGACATAATACCGCATCGAGATCAAACACAACCCTCGCAATCAAAAACTACTAACACAACCACTGATACGTACGTACATACCAAAAATAGATGACGCAATTGATAGACAATTAAAACAGTTTCACATCAGAAAAACACCGGGAGATACAAATAGAATAGACGATAGATCAAAAGGAACAATAGTAATTAAAGATGTATGGATCCCAATAAACAATACAAGAGAACAAATCATACAATTCCTAAAGGAACACACAATACCAGATAGAATTTTCCACTGTTATTTCCATCACGAGGAATACTTTCCAATATTTTGTGAAGCATACAAAACTCACTCACACGTCACTTTAATAGAGAACATTCCCGAACAAATAGAGTTGATCAGAAAATATCACGAAGGTAAGACGATACATAGAGGAATTCAAGAAACATACAAACATATTCATAGAAACTATCACTGGCCTAATATACTAACTTCGATCCAAAAATTTATTAATAAATGTGACAGCTTCTTAAAAAGCAAGTATGAACGTAACCCGTTAAAACTACCCTTACCTCTAACAGACACACCGCATAAACCAATGGAACATATGTTTATGCGGAGCATAGTAGCGGAGGTACAACATTTTTAACTATCATGGATAACTACACAAAATACGCCCAAGCTATTGCTTCCGGTTAGAGGTATTCCTCTAACCGCTTCAACTAGCATTCACATAGCTGAGGCCCTATTAAGTCTGTTCTCAGTAGGAGTACCCAAAAAGATTACAACAGATTGCGATTCAAAATTTGACATTGAAATAATAACAGACATATGTGCAATACACAATATACACATTACACATACATTTCACCACACCCTACAACCCCAATTCTAATTCACCTATAGAAAGGTTACACTCCACACTAGCAGAAATCATTAGAATACAGCGTTTAACAAAGATGAATCTACCAACTTAATGAAGTACGCGATAATAGCCTATAACAACACTATTCATTCCGCCACATGGTTTAAGGCCTTTGAACTCCTATACGTACGGACAGTGAAGTCCATTAGAATTTGTTACCAAACATAAACAAATTATGGAAAATACGCAACAATCAATAAACAATTATTAACTTGTTACATATCCATTGCACTCCGTTTGCCCCGCACACCCAATACCAGTACCCCTCTTACGCAACTACGTTATATAAGGAAACGGACAACGGAGACGGGCTTTTGATCGGATACGTCATATCGGACCGGTCAATTCTCAACTAGTTAAGTTTATAATATAGATTATTTGTCGTGTACCTAATATCGGGCCGATTAAATAGTTATATTTAGTTAAGTCTTAATTATTGTAACTGATTAATTAAAGTAATTTCAACACATTTTTTTTGGGATTCACCGCTGGCCCTCACTTAATTAACTGAAAAACAACAAGTAATAGAAAAAATCAACAAAAATAAAGAGACAGCTTAATTTAAAGTAGGCGACATAGTATATAAACAAGTAGCAAAAACGGCTAGAAATAACAAACTCGAACCAAAGTACCTAGGACCCTCTATACGATTGTACGCATACACCCAGAACAAATTGCGGAAATCGTAGGAAAACATGTAAACGCTAAAACGATTAGAGTCCACTTCCGCTTAAATGCATTTTGTGCCGAAAACGGCACAACAACTTTGTTCTCAATTACAACACCAAACTATGGTCTATCACAATTTTTCCTGGTATAAAAACACTCTGTGGACCCTAATGATCAAAGAAAATAATGATTTGTCTATGGACATGTCAGCCATTTTTAAAAACCTGTCAAATTGTAGACGAGTCCCGTTGTCTTTGCGCTTAGTGAAATTTGAATTTTTCAATTGAATCTAATCAAGCGTATTTAGACATATATTTGCGAGAAATAATATTGATGACGCAGGTATGTTCCTCATTTTATTTTGTACATCAAAATTTGTGTGAATTTCCTAAGAAGTAACATGTAAAACGACAAAATTAGCATTGTCCCGAAAACGTCCCAACATGCATGTAGGGTATGTGTATAAATTTCTTTCCTTGGCTTATGGTTTCTGATGATTTTTATAAGTTTTGCTCTTTTGCTGCTTGGTTTGAGCTTGGTTTTGTTTTTGTTCTTAGTTATGAAAGATAATAATTTGGAAAAACTGCTTCGCCAGCTAGAAAATGGCGAACTTTCCGAAGATAACGGCGAATCTGATGGAGGTGAATTGGATTTCTATCCAAGTCGACAGGAACTTTTGGATGATTTAAAAGCTGACGAAGGAGCTGTTGCTGAGAGTACTGAGCAGTTCAATGAAGATGATCCACCTTTGGAAGGCGATGACGTTGCTCCTGGCTGTGATAATGATCCTCCTTTACTTGTAGATGTCAACGCCCTAAGTACTTCTCAGAGCTCAAGTTTCTTGTCAACCAGTCGAAATCTATTGTGGAGGAAACGGAACCTGGTTTTTGAGGAAGATAAAATAGCTTTCTTAGGGTCTGATGAATTCCCTAATGACATCATGGAGCTAAGCACGCCGTTCCAATTCTTCAATTACTTCTTTACTGATGAGTTGATATAAATCATTATTAAAGAATCAAACTTATACGCTATTCAACAACAGCCCAATCGAACTGAAATATTGACAAAGAATGATTTTCTCAAATATTTGGGTATTGTTACTTTCATGTCTGTCTACCGCTACCCCAACATAAGATCATACTGGGGTAAATTTGGGTTCAACCCAATTCGAGAAGCTATGGCTGTAAATAAATTTGAAAAGATATATTACTATTAATATTACACTTCAATGATAACACAAAACACCTGCCAGTGAGTCATCAAAATCATGATAAATTACACAAACTTCGACCTGTGATAGATCACTTGAACCAAAGGTTTTGTAGTGTACCTATTGCACAAAGATTGTCTATCGACGAACAGATGTGCTCAACCAAGGTGGGACACTTTTTGAAACAATATCTGCCTAATAAGCCTCACAAGTGGGGCTTCAAACTATTTGTGCTTTGTAGCTTGCTTGGCTATGCGTACAAATTTATTATATATGCAGGCAAAGAAAATGAAGAGAGGCCTCCAGATGAACCTGACATTGGAGTGGTGGCACAAACTGTTATGAAGATACTGAGAGTGGTCTCTCGCCAACGAAACCACATTGTGTACTTCGATAATTATTACACATCCATACCACTGCTGCATTTTTTAAAAACGCAAGGTATCTATTCCTTAGGTACTATCCAAAGAAATCGTTTAGGAAAAACGTGTAAGTTACCGTCCAAACAAGAGGTCATGAAAAGCTCTGTGCCGAGAGGAACGTACGCAGAATATACCACAAATGTCGAAGATGTTGAGATTACTGCAGTCTCTTGGAAAGACAACAAACAAGTTATCCTTACTTCTACATACGTTGGAGCTGAACCAGTAGAAAAAATAGAACGCTATGATAAAAAAGAGAAACGAAAAATCAAAATTAAATGCCCAAGATTAGTGATGGAATATAATGCTCATATGGGAGGAGTAGACCTAATGGACGCCCATCTAGGTCGGTATAAAATTCAGATCAAAAGCAGGAAACGGTACATGAGAATATTTAACCATCTTTTGGATCTAAATATCATGGATTCTCTACAAGCAAGTACGCAGTCGAAAAAACACCCCTAAATAAGAAATTATGGACCTAGGAAGTTTCCGGTCAGAGCTAGCGGACATATTATGCAAATACTCCACACCTGTTGCAAGGGGTCGTCCAAGTTCAAGTTCTATGCAGGAGCCTCCTTCCAAAATAAGAAAAGGAAAACCATGTCAAGATTTGCCCTCATTTGATGTGATACTCGATGGAGTGGGACATGAACAAATAAGAATGCCTAACAGACAAAGGTGTATGTTCCCATCATGTAATTTGAAAACAGTTACTATGTGCAGTAAGTGTATGGTACATTTCTGTGCAAAGAAATCTACAAATTGTTTTAATGAAATTCACAAAAAATTAATGTACTACATAATTTATGTGTCGAATGCATGCAGTGCTAAAAACGGCACATGGTGTTTTTTGGCAAAAAAAATAAAAAAAATATAATTTTTACGTAATTCTATAGCTAATTTATAAGCTGAATTATTTTTTTTTAGAATAAAAGAACGCCATCGCTTGCCTCGCAGTGCTCCAGCTCGCCACAACAACAGCGACCATACAGTCAATAGATAACCATAATGGTATTCTGGTATTAAACGAAGCAAAAGCTCAATATCAGATCGACACTTATCACTTAGCAGTTATCTATTATACAACAAAAATTAGAGATATACGTAGAGATATGTAGAAATTATTATACACTTAAGTTGAAACAAAACAGTTCAGCAGACTTCACCAATATCTTTAAGCAATTAGACTACCTCATAGATAACATAGAAAGTGAGTTACTTTAATTAGGATTGAATACCTTAGGTTTTAAGACAAGTTACCGCCAGAGACGTGGCTTAATAAACGGTTTAGGTTCAATAATAAAATCTATCACAGGAAACCTCGACCAAGAAGATGCTATCAAACTCGATAACGAAATAAGATTAGTAAAATCATCAATGACATAGGGTAAACCAACGTAAAAGCATAAACATAATGCAGAATTTCATGAGAGATTACGAGAATAATTTAAACATAATTAAAAGTAACCAAAAGAAAATCTACAGGAAAATAGATAGATATTGTGAAAAGGACGGAATTCGAAACCAATTTCTTAACAGTAACTATATTCAATCAAATTGAAAGCTCACTTCAGCAACTTTACGATAGATTAGGATCCCTTTAAAATGCGATAACATTCTCGCACTTAGAAAAGATGCACCCTAGCATAATCGACGTTTCGTATTTAATCGAATACAAAATGAAATCAACGGTAATTTAGCATTCGCACCAAATATTAACAATATTCATTCGTGGGTAAAGGCCATCAAAGTAAAAGCCTACAGTACTAATGAAACACTAAACTTTATTCTGGACATACCTATAGTGGCGGAACAGCCATATAACCTCCTATATTATATCCCTAATAATAACAACACTATCCTCATACCCAAAAATCTTTACCTTATCTTGGGAAATAACGAGTTTGCATACCCCTATGAACCCTGTAGCAGAATATGAAGTAATCTGCAAGCATCTTGAATGGCAAACCTTATTACACTCCAATGATGGCATAGCTCAACTAATACAACATCAAGAGCCGCATAACTGCACTTACGCAACAGCAAGTTACGAAAACAACATCATTCAACAAATCAAAGACAACAGCTGGATAGTAATCATGAAACCATCTGCAACAAGGATGTTCAATATAAACGAAATAAAGGTGTTTTCCTAATAACAACAGACAGTAGCTGCAAAATCCAGATTCAAGATAGAATCTTATTAACTCATCAGAGATACATCAACTTTAGAGAAACCATACCACTACCCCGAGCATACCACACACCATACGTGGTGTTACGTATCTGTGATTTAATGTTGTCTATGTGTTTCCGTTTCCTGTATAGTACAGTATGTCTCGGACCGCCTGTCATGGCTGAATATATATGTGTGTGAATAATTGCAATGTTGTCTTATTTTAATAACCGCTTACCTGGCCACCCACTATAACATGGTGTCAGAAGTTTAAGTAGTGAACCGGAAAAGAACACAGAAGCCGACAGAGATAAACGCTACAAAAATTTTCACGTAAAACGTCGCCGCGTGGTTCAGCCTAAAAATGTCGGATAAAAGTACAAGTTGTCCTCTGCCGCCGAGTAATTTCAGTATTGATATTAACGCCTCGAATATGCCTTTGGCTTGGAGAAACTTTAAAACTAGTCTTGGTATTTATATGATTGCCAACGATTTGGAAAAAGAATCAGACAAAAGAAAGGTAGCCATTTTGTTACAAACTATTGGCTCAGACGCTCTCCAAATATTTTACTCGTTTAATACTGAAATAGATAAGATCACCTACAAGGATCTACTCGCCAAACAAAAACAACAGTGTCATTATACCAGTAGCCATGAGGAATGACATATTGAAACAGATCCATGAAGGTCACCAGGGCATTCATAGTTGCCAAAGATTGGCAAGAAATCTAGTATACTGGCCTAATATGTACTCTGATATAGAAAAATATGTAAATAATTGTCATAGCTGTCTCACTAACAGACGCAGCAATTCCAAAGAGCCACTACTTGGCAAATTCAACATATTACATCAAGTCCCTATCTTCCACAGTCTAATGGTCTTGTAGAAAGAACCATAGGCACGGTTAAGGGCCGCCGTACACGGACTGCTTCAAGCAGTTGAGACCGACTGCTTAAAGCCGCGACCGCGCAGTGAACTATAGTCATTCATTCGCTGCCGTACACACGACTGCTCGAGCAGTCGCGACCGCTTCAAGCCGTCAACTGCATGATGAAATTCCATCGTGCCGTCGACCGCTCGCGAGCGGTTGCGAGGCATACACCGACTGCTCGAGCCGTTGACTGCGCTAGAGCAGTCGACAGCTCTCCGACTTCCCTCTCCCCCCGCCCTTTGCGGCCTCGCGGCGTCTGTTTTCTCATTTGCCGGCTGTTTTTTGAACATGGAGGGCGTGTGCGATAGTGATGCCCTTATTAGCGCAATTAAAACGCAAGAACTTATTTGGAACTATAAACTTAAGGAACACAGCGACAAAATAAAGAAGAACAATGCATGGGCAATTATTTGTGCCCAAGTAATTGAGAACTTTGATGAAAAACCAGTTGAAGAAAAAAATCAAATCGGTAAGTAAAAAAGTCAGTCATTTAACACACACATTTATTATTTTATTTATTATTAAAAACAGACTGGTAACAATATAATAGTTGTTTTGCTTCTTATTATATTTTTAATATTTAAAAGAATACAGAGGCTATGTTATACGGACGGCGCCCTTTTGATTTATATCATATTCCATTGCCAATCTAGTTTGCCTTCTTCGCTCACAAAGTAATTAGCAAATTCTTCACGGATTGTTGTTAACATAGGTCCACCTGGACGAACTTGCTGGGTTGAATGTATTATAGAATAAGGAAGACCCTCAAACGTATCCTCAAATTTATTTCCATCTCGTTGTTTTACGTAGTTGTGAAGAACACACGATGATTTTACTATATCCACTGCGAAATCAACGTTGACGTTGAGTGGTCTATGAAAGATCCGCCATTTATTAGCTAATATGCCAAACGTGCATTCAATATATCGCCTCGCACGTGATAACCGATAGTTAAAAATTTTTTTTCTCTGGTAAATTCTTGCCACCATATGGACGCATTAAATTTTCCTGCAAGCTAAACGCTTCATCCCCAATAAACACATTCGGTAATAACGGTCCATTTTGTGATATTGCAGAAGGTGGAGGTATATTTAACTTTTTTTCTTGTAACATTTTATATAGACAACTCTCTTCGAAAATAGTCGAGTCAGCGTGCCTTCCATATGAGCCTATATCCACGAAAGTGAACATATGATTACTATCACATACTGCTAGAAGTATTATCGAAAAATAATTTTTATAGTTATAATATGACGATCCACTTTGCGCGGGTTGTATTATTCTAATATGTTTGCCATCAACGGCACCGAGGCAGTTCGGAAACTGAGCATTTTTTTGAAACCATTTATTATGTCTTTCCACTTATCTTTAGTTAGTTGTTCCATACACATATCCTTCATATGTATCCATATATTTCTGCAAACATCCCTCACTATCTTACCTATTGTTGTTGATGCTATTCTAAAACTATATTGCAAATCCATAAATGTACATCCAGTTGCCAAATACCTGTAAAACATATTTATAAATCAATCAATTATACTAACTTATATTTTTTTGTTGTTACAGCCATGTTAATACAGAAAAAATGGAAAACATTAAGAGATGGATACACCAGATATGCTAAAAAAATTAAACCAAAGAGTGGTTCAGCAGCCCTCAACATTCGGCCATATGCATATTATCAGCAGATGTCTTTTTTAAAGGCAATAATAGAAGATAGACCCGACAAAACAAATAGTTTACAAGAGAGTGAGCACACTGAAATTACGTCCGGAGAAACCGAAAATGGTCAAAATAAAATACCCAGAGAAAGAAACAAAAGAAAATTAACTACTAAAATCACAGATGAGAACGTCTTAATTGAAAAATTATCCAAACGTTTAGATGAAAAAACGCAGAATTCGCGCATTGATAATGAAGATGAAGATAAATTGTTTTTACTATCATTAGTTGGCGAATTCAAAAAAATTAATGAGCATTATAAATTAGATGCTAAGACCGAAATACTTAACGTAGTGAAATACTTTAAAGGGATGACAAATCACACATATCCTTCGAGTTATGGTGACAGGGGATATTCATCGTTTAATGATTATCGTGGACCATGGGGTTATAATACTGGCCCCTCTACCTCTACATCAGTGCCTGGTCCCTCTAGATCAGCAACCGGCCCCTCTACATCAATGGCTGATGACCAAAATTCTCAATTTGAAGACCTTTCATCATGTTCTGTAATGTCCGATGATGTAATTTCCAATATTTTTAATGAATAAAAATTTAAATAATTACTATATATTTTTCTTACCTCAATGTTACTGCTAGTCTTTCTTCAGGTTGGATACTTCTCCTCATAATTGTGTCTTCCCGTTTAATGTGAGACTTTAGTATATTATACAATTCATCAAACGAAGACTTTGACATTCTAAAATAGTTGAAAAATTTTTCTTCATCACTTCTAAGTTCCATAAACAAATGATGGAATTGTCCACGTTGTTCTCTTAATTGCAAAATTGGATGAACCCAAAATTTTCTCTTTTGACGTCGCCGCCGTCGTCTCCGCCTGAGCAGGAGCAGCAAAAGCAGTGCTTCCTCGTCAGAATCCATGACTCGACTATGGTAGAAAATCAACTGCTCGAGCAGTTGAGTCGTAGCTCGAGCAGTCAACAACCGACAGCTCAAGCAGTCGACGCCGACCGCTCGAGCGGTCCGTGTATTTCACTCAGCCGCTAACTGCTCGAGCAGTCCGTGTACGGCGGCCCTAAGAATATATTAAAGAAATGTCTTACTGATAATACAGACCCTCATTTAGCATTATTACAGTATAGGAATACACCTAAAGAAAGCATGTATTCACCTGCCCAATTACTAATGTCCAGGTCACTCAGAACTAAACTTCCAGTCTTAGAACAGACTCTAAAACCTAAAATACCTAACTATAGGTCTCTAATAAATAAAACTCAAATAAAAAAGAATAAATCACAAATTTATTATAATAAACATACTAAACCGTTGTCTTCCCTAAACATTGGTGATAAAATATACTTCAAGAAACAGCCAGACAGTATTTGGACACCTGGTACTGTTTCTGACATAGGTCCACAGCCTAGATCATATACTATTGTCTCCCCGGAAGGTACTTTTCGTCGTAATCGCCAACACATCCTACAACCAAAACTTTCACCCTCTGAGTCCCCTCCTAGTAGTAGTTCACTTCCATCTCCGTCAGTCCCACAAGATCAGACAACGTCCCCTTCCAATGTATCGCCGTCACCTCCATCGAATTATCAATCCCCTTGTAGAAATAATCCTGTCCAAGAATCTAAAACAAAAACAAACACATCACATACACCAAATACACGTACTCACCACACAACTTATTCTTCATTCGGCAGAGCTATCATAAAGCCCCGAAGATTTTGGTAATTAGTCTAGATTAAGTTCATAATTTGTACTTATAGTCGAATTTTTAATTAGACGAAGCTATCTGACAGTAGCTAATGTCACTTAGTAAAATAATGTTGCCACATTTAAAGTAATAGTGATACATTCAGTTCTTGTTCAATCAGATGAATGAACAATGAGTGAGTGTGAATAGTTAATCATTTCAAACTATAAAATAATATTATTACTATTTTAAAATTGTATAAAAGATTTCTGATATAAGTTAGGTACTAGTAGTATGTAGTTTTTTGACGGCTGTAATACAGAGCGCGGCGAGGCGACTAGTGCCAACACCGATCGACGCCGCGCGCGTCGGTCGCCATCAGTGTGACCAGATTTAGTAGATTTCTACTTTTTTGGTAGATTTTGAGGTACTGGCAACAGAATTTAGTATGTAAAAATTATTTGGTATATTTTAGTAGAATTCACGTTTATCAGTTATTCTAGTAGGTACTTTTTTGGCACATCGAATAAATGCGGGGTATTCCCCTTTCATCGATTGGGTGGTAAGTTCTATTGAATTTTCGTTATTTTCGTTACTATAAACCATTCGTTCCGTGACTCGTGAGCATATTGTGATTAGTGGGAATACCTTTACTGAGAATTTATATAATCGAGTATATAATGAAACGTAAATATACACAAATATATCGCGATGAATGGGAGCAAGATCCCTCATTTAAAAGTTGGTTGTCTAAATCTAGAGTAAACACTACGAGTGCTCATTGTAAAGCATGCAACTGTGAAGTACTAAGTAGAGTGGCATCTTTAAAGGAACATATGGCTACATCAAAGCATATAAAAAACATGAAAGGATATTCCGGCATTTCTAAGGTACGTAAGGTACTTACATTGATATGTGGAATGTAAGTCTTAGTTAATTATTTTTGTTAAAAAAAATTTAATACTTTCATCGTGAACCCGTATTATGTTCTAAACCTTATGATTTCCATTCAAAAACAAACTTTCGCTGTTTTAAGTATGTTTATTATCTACACATTTACATAACAATTATTATTATACAACTATGTGTGTTTATGCATGTTTATTTATTTAAATGATATATTAAAACTAGCAGACTCGGCCAAGCGTTGCTGTGGCTAAGGTTTTTGTTATATTACATAGTAGTAAACTATTCAAGGGAAACGGTAGGAGAACGTATGTGAAAGGTAGCTTATGTGAAACGTTGATACTTTTAACACAGCGCCATCTGTTAGGGGTAGGAGAACTTATCTTAAAGGTAGATGAAAGCTTATGTGAAACGTTGATACTTATAACACAGCGCCATCTGTTAGAATTGTATCAAATAATAAACAAATATTTTGCAATAAAATAATATTGCGACTATAATTTGAGATTTAAACTACCTTTTAATTTGGATCAAACTACACACGGTGTGCAAATTTGATTGATATCGGTTCGGTAGTTTAGGAGTCCATTGAGGACAAACATTGTGATACGAGATTTATATATATTAAGATTGCTTAGTTTTTGACTTTTTTTTTGTCCTGCATACTTATTTTTAACTTTTTTGTTTACAGATTGATACGATTTTTAAAACATCAACTATTTCGGAAGAAGTAAAAAAAGCAGAAATCAGCATTGTAGCTGCATTAGTGGAACATAATATTCCTTTTCGCGTAATGGATCACGTAAGCGAAGTTATTTCAAGGGCATTTCACGACTCTGAAATCGCAAAACGTTTTTCCTGTAGAAGAACTAAATCTGCCGCAATTGCTTACAACGTCTTAGGCAATAACTTCGAAGAAAAAATGCTTGCAGAATTACGTCCAAGGCTGGAAAATGAAACTGAGAGAAGCCCAGTATTTTCGCTCATTATCGACGAAAGCACAGATGTCAGTACTACCAAGGTACTTGCAGCAGCAATAAAGTACTACTCAGAAAAATTGCAATCTCCACAAACAAAATTTTTGTGTATGGTGGACTTAAAAGGTGAAACTGCGCAGTATTTGTTTGATAGTTTAACATGTGCCTTATCTGAAAGAAACCTTAACATAGAAAATTTAATAGGGTTCGCTGCTGATACAACGAATGTTATGTTTGGCGAAAGGAATAGCGTGGTATCTAAAATTAGGGAAGTCAACCCAAACTGTATTTTTTTAAATGTATTTGCCACTCAACAAATCTTTCAGTAAGTTATGCATGCAAAAAATTACCTCGTTCTATAGAGTTGTTTGTCAAAGATGTTTATTCATACTTCTCTCACAGTAGCCAACGTCAAAGAGAGTTTGTCGAATTTCAAAATTTTACTGACACTCCAACTCACCATATGCTTCGTCACTATGATATCAGGTGGCTTTCTCTACATCAATGCATTCACCGAATTATAGAGCAGTGGTCAGCATTAAAACTTTTTTTTCAAAATGAGTTTTTAGGAAATAAGAATGCAAATGCTACTTGTCAATTTATATTTGATCACCTTAACAGCGATGAAACAAAACTTTATCTTTCCTTTTTAGATTTTATATTACCCATAACTACAAAATTTAACGTTATTTTTCAAAGTGATCAGACGCTCATTCATAAAATTGACACAGATATACAAAACATGATGAGTTCCATTTTGAGTTGTTTTATGAAGATAAATTATATTAAAACTACTTCGCTTCAGTCAATAGATCCCAGTTCAAGTATGCATTTCCTTCCTATACAAAACATGTACCTGGGCACAAACGTAGCCATAACATTGGAATTATTAAAAGATGATGTTCGAATGAAATCTAAAATTGAAGAGTTTCTTAACAGATGTCAAGCATTTTTGATCGAGCTAAGTAAACAATTTCTCCAAAGACTGCCTGTACAAGATAATTTCTTGCAGGATTTGTCGTTTATCGATCCCCAAAAGGCAGTGTATGGTGAATTTCGAACTCTAATAAAAAATACTACAAAGGTTTCCTAACTTAGTTACAACAGAAAATATGCAAATTGTTGACAACGAATATAGGGAATTAAAATTAGATGTTTCCGTGTCTAATTTATTGTCAACTTCGAGTTCAACTTCTGAAAATTTTATGGTGGATAAATTTTGGAGTGAGGTCAGCCAAATTTGCGATGCGAATAGCAAACCAAAATATGGCAATTTGGCCCGGTTTGTGAAGCAAATGACAATACTACCTCTGTCTAACGCCAAAGTTGAAAGAATATTTTCCGATATTAATAGAATTAAAAGTCAAGATAGAAATCGTTTTAATAACAAGAATGTTGCTGCAATTATGCATGGAAAAGAGGGGCTACGACAGTTGGAAGGAGGATGTAGCAGATTTGATCCTGACAAAAGTATGATCAAGCTAATGGACTCAAAACAGCTTTATGACAATATCCAACATAACGACGAAAAATCTTAGCTTTAAGTTTCATTTTATTATTATTAATTTAAAAAAAATTGTAGTAAGAATTAAATTAAAAAAACTTCGCTTCTTTAATTAATCTTTACTACTTTTATTATTTTATCGTTTAATCAAGAAAATTCATGTTTTACGTTGTAAACCAACAGCAAAAAAATATAATAGATTTTTTGTATTTTCTCGTTCCTTTCGGTAGAATTCAGTAGTTTTTAACCTCCACGAGCAGTAGATTCGTCAAATGAAATCTGGTCACACTGGTCGCCATTTTGTTTGTCATTCGGCTTCTAACCTCTGGTCTGATAGCACGAATGTTTTTTCTGCGCTCACGCTGTTTAGTTATAGTTTTTGTTAAGTTTTTCATTACGTTGTGTTTGTGGTTATTGTTGTGTTTTTTTATTTCTATATTGTTTCGTAAAAACGATATGGATCCTCAACCAAGCACGTCAAGCCAAAGCTTGTCTCCAAGAAAGAAGAGACCACGGATTGCTTTAAGCGTTACCGAAAAAGTTATGATACAAAACGTCTACAAACACGTATTTGAGGAGAAAGCTGCTTTACTATTACCTATTGAGGCTCCCGAAAAAAAGAATGTGTTTCGAAAACAGCTGACATTTTGGGAATTAGCGTGACCTCAGTTTACAGTGTATTAAAAGAATACAAAGAAAATGAACAATTTAAGTCTCCCGAGAAACGTGGACCGAAACACAATTTCAAAGATAAATTAGACGATTTTACTTTGGCCGCTATAAGGCGAAAAGTTCATAATTTTTTTTTATGCAAATGAGTCACCCACCATTATAAAGGTAACAAACTTTATTCCATCGACTGCATTATATTCTGTGTCCACAATAATGATCTTTGTAAAACCAAAGTATTAGATTGCGTAGACTTCCTTACTCAAAAACGTTTTTTTATTACTTCACAGATTCTTAAGGTTGTCAATGAAGACCCAGACTTACCCAATTTTTCTTGGAGTACATTAAGAAATGTTATGAAACATTTAAATTTCAAATATGTCACAAAATCAAGAAAAAGCATGTTAATTGACAGACAGGACATTATGTTATGGCGCCAGCGATACCTTCGCAAAATTAAAGAGTATCGAAGGGAAGGAAGGTATATTTATTACCAAGATGAAACCTGGATCAACGAAGGTAATTACAATTTTCTGTTTTCTTTACATTAAATTGTACTTTCATTAACTAATTGTTATTTTTCATTATCTTGTAGGTCATGCACCGAAGAAGGCATGGATTGACCAGACAGTGTTATCGACTCGCCAGGCCTTCCTAGATGGCCTGACTACTGGCTTAAAACAGCCTTCAGGAAAGGGCAAACGATTAATTATCGGCCACATAGGTGGGGAAGAAGGATTCGTAGAAGACAGCTTACTAATATTTGAAGCCAAAAAAAGTAAAGAAGACTATCATCAAGAAATGAATGCCGATTCCTTTGAGAAGTGGTTTAGTGGAGTCTTGCCAAAACTAAAACCAAATTCCGTTGTAGTGCTAGATAATGCCCCCTACCACTCCAGGAAACTAGAATCGCTGCCTAAAATGTCTTGGACTAAACCTAAAATACAAGAGTGGCTAACGAGCAAAAATATTTCATTCGAAGCAACAATGGTTAAAGCTACTCTTATAGACATTGTACGGCAGCACAAACAAGATCATTTCGAAAAGTATGTTGTGGACGAGATAGCAGCGCAGCATGAGATAATTGTTTTACGTCTGCCCCCATACCACTGTGAGCTTAATCCCATTGAGTTGGTATGGGCGCAGGCTAAAGGATATGTTGCAAAAAATAATAAAACCTTCAAAATGACAGAAGTAAAAAAACTTTTTGAAGAAGGACTTAAACTAATCACACCTGATAAATGGCGTAGCTGCGTGTCTCACATAATGAAAGAAGAAGATAAAATGTATGGTCTCGACGACATGATCGACAATGTTTCAGACAGATTTATTATTAATGTCACCGAAAGCGATAGTGATGATTTTTTATCTGATGATGAATAAAAACAAATTATGTAATAAGCGATGTTTATTATTTTCATTCCCAACCTATAATTGTTATATTATTAAACATCTATAGTATAAACTACATGATATATTGAGAATAGGACAGTCTTACAAGTTTCCTCGCAATGATTTCCTTAATGTTAAAAACAATTGGTATTTAGTACTAAACTCGTTGGTATGTTCAAAGCACGACTAAAATTCGAACCCGTATCCGATATCGGCAGTACGCAACGTTAACTATTCACTAGGCAATCGAGGCAATTTTATTAATTCAGGAGTTTTTTCAATCATTCACAAATCATGTGACAAACACAACACTATTTTTATTTCATTAAAAACTGACAACACCGTAAACGTCAGTTGATATCGTCTAATTAAAAATTCGACTATAGTTTGTAAATGTATTGTTTAATGTCTTTAACCTAATTTTGTTTTGTGTAGCTGTCAAAACACAGTTATGTCAATTTAGTAGACGTCAATGTGAGAACTGTCAAAATTGAAAATGTCAGTCAAGTCAATGTTCCGTACCATTATTTTAGTCTAATAGTATGTAAGAATTTTGTCAACGTAAAAAAAAAAAAAAAAAGTGTATACTTACGTACGTACTATGTTCCACTTTATGCCATGTTTTCTTTTCTTAATAAGGGAGATGTTACGTATCTGTGATTTAATGTTGTCTATGTGTTTCCGTTTCCTGTATAGTACAGTATGTCTCGGACCGCCTGTCATGGCTGAATATATATGTGTGTGAATAATTGCAATGTAGTCTTATTTTAATAACCGCTTACCTGGCCACCCACTATAACACGTGGCACCGATTAAATTGAAACTAGACAACCTAAAGGATGCTATAAAAAATTCGGAAGAAATCAACATCCCGGAAGAAGACATAATAACCATACCTACAATACCTAGCTGGCCATCTATACCGATGTAGTATTCTTCTTCACTGGAGTTGGAATAGCAGTTTACAAGCTCTGGTGGAAACCTAGATCGGCGCAAATTACAGCTCAACACCAACCTGAACCTGAAGAAGTCCAGCTTCGGTCGCAGCCGTCATTACGCCTCCATATTAAGGGGGGAGGAGTTATGTCCTCGTAACAAGGTCACTACACAAGGACCACCTTTGTTACGTAGAATAATTAGGTAATAAGATTACTTTACACATCCTGGTACTTGTCACAGGAAGCCGTTATGATTAAGATTATAACCCTTTTTTTATCTAAGCATAGAAGATAAGTCTTGATGTAAGTTTAATAACAAATAAAGATCAGTCTTGCTTTGCTCTTCAAGCAGAACACACATTTTGTTTTTAAAAACCCTTTTGCCATCGCCCACTACCTAACTCTTTGCACAACATTTTTAATTAACCCTTGGGTATTTCACTAACGACTATACGGACTGTCATTGATGCGACTATTGTTAGCGAGTCGCAGCGGGCAACTAGAGCAATGGGAATCATGCTACAAATTAATTAAAACATGAAAAACATCCTCTTAAAAACAAAGTCATTCAGGAAAACTTGTGAAAATAGCCACAAACAAGAGGTAAAGGTAAAAAGCTTATCCAAGAATGCGAAGGCCCTTTACACATTAACGCGCATAATATTAGCGAGGAACTACGAAATAAAAGTGACAATATTTATAGCATTATTTGTGGAACAATTCAGACGTACTTATGTATCAAATTGGATATTGCTCTCTGTTACTTTTGAAGTTTTCTTGGGATTTATGTTCAAGATATTGAAAACCAGAAAAGGAGTGGAACTCCTTGCCCCCTTCCATCTGCCCTAGAAGAATTGTATGGGTTTGTGATTAAATTACGGTGATTAGCTAACGTTGTCGTAAAGATACAATATTGAGTGTTCTGAGAAATAAATTAAATTTAAAAAGCCCACCAAAGCATCTAATCCTAATGATCTTCGCCTTAAAAAGACTCAAAACAAACAAAAGGCCAAACACTTAGCTAAAAAAACAAAAGAACAATGATGAAGATGCCATTCGTTTATTTTTTGACATCATCAGAACCTTGGGTAGGCTGCCAGAGCTCTGAGGGCGTTGGGCTCACAACGCTTGTGCTGGTGTGGACGATGAAGATCTCAAGGAATTATACATTTGTAATTATAAAAAAATGTGATATGTCAATTCTCCAAAGACTGCACCAAATCATAGTTAAATTAATGACATAACGTGTCATACATTAATGAGACTAATAAACATAGATATTATGCTGTATTTTTGTTATTTCCCTTAACTACCCCATCATGCTCCCCCTTCCCCTACGGAGAGAAGTCACTCCAACTTGACTTAACCTCCGAAGACCATTCACATAGAATTTTTTTATAGCAGATGTGTCCAAGCCAATCCTGGGAGCAGACTTCCTACAGCACCACCAACACATTGTCAACGCAAAACACCGAAGATTGATCGACGGGAAAACATAGCTGGTAACAAACGCTCAACTCAGTACTGCAAACATACCTACAGTTCGCAGTACCACAGCATACTTGCAGATTTCCCTGACACAACCAGAATTACTTCAATGAAGCTTAGTCCCAGACATTTCATCTTCACCTCTACTCTACAAAACAATTAGGGAGTTTTATTTTATCACAACCAAAAAATCCCTAAAGTGGATTTATTTTTATTTTATTTAAGCGGCAGTTAAAAGGCACCTTCTGGACTAGCCTGCCCTCCAATAGGCCGCATCCCACTGAACAAACCACCAAATTATTATTAGATCAATTGAATTATGTATTAAACCATTTTATCAATATCAGTTTCTCAAACTTAATTAATAACCCTTTTTGTGGCTATAGTTAAATTAGAAGCCTTAAAATTATCATATTTTTACTTAATTTATTTTTGTGTGGCCATCTCACATGAAAAAAAGGAGAGTTGGCCAGTTTAGAGTTGGTATGAGACGGCCATATGGCCATCATACACAGACTGAATATAAGTCATCTTGAAATACGGACAAAGAAAGGCTGCAGCCGTAACAGAAATATTGGACACTCAAAGCTGCTGTAAATAATGATTAAATCAAATCATCCATGCATGAGTTCAAAATACCATGAAAAACAATTGGACAGGAGCATAAAGAAGAATAATCAATCACAAAAAGGAACCCATGGTCGTATAGATATCAAATAAGTCTGAAGGTGTATTCTTGGCGAGAGCCAACTCATCAACTAAACATTGGAAAGGAGCATAAAGAAGAATAATCAATCACAAAAAGGTACCCATGGTCCTCCTTTCTAATTTATTTTGGGAAGAAAATGAAAAAAGGGATCAGCTCATATCAAGTCTATATAAATCAAAGGTTTTTCACTGACAATGGATTATGTCAGAAAACATACATTTAACAAAGAAACTGAGAAAGCGATATAGATATCAAATAAGTCTGAAGGTGTCTTCTTGGCGAGATCCAACTCAACTCACCACATCTCAATACTTATCTTGTTCTGTTATTTGTTAATGTTTAAATTGACTAGTGACTAGTATTTGGTTACCTATTTACAGACATTAATAACCACCATTCATGTTGGATACATTACTTCACCATACTTATTCACTTAACTTGAACAACAACCTAAAGTAAGCCTTGGCCTCCAGAACTAAACTGCTTGTGTAATGGCACAAGGAACAAGTAGAAAGTCTTCATGAAACATATTTTGTAGATTATAATTGGAGCTGGAGGATGGATGGGATGCGATGCTCCTAGATTAGAATTTTACAGTCCTAAGCTTGGACATTGAATGTCAAATCACACCGGCATTGGTACAAAGATCACCATGGTAATATTTTAATACTTTTGATAGGTTTTATGTCCCTGAATAAAGACTTAATTATTTTATGTATACATTAAATGCCACATGAATTAATACCATTCACAACGAAGATCTAACAGGAAACTACTATCCAAAGTTATCCCACACACTTGCATATCAGAACACTTATATGGAGATAGTACATATACTAATTGATAATTAAAAGAAGCTAAAACTGGGGAGTTTTGTTATAAACTTTGCACTTTTTATGCAACTTTATTGTGATTTGGATCCATGTGTACAAACACAATAATTTAAAAGAGACGATGAACGAGATTTAAAAGAGATCGATGACGAGAACAAAGGGGATCCTAATATTTCACCTTAAGAATTATACATTTAAACCGATTTTACAGACAAATTTAAACCTCGTGTATAGATACAAAGAATAGTTTATAACCACTTAATGGAAGAAAAACCTTGAAAATACGATCAATCGGTAAACGCTGGTCCGTGTGGAATTCGCAGGATATAGCCAATTTCCTTGATTAGGCTAATTTAGTATTATATTGAATGAATCATGAATGTAGTTCCTACTTCCTTGATGATGATTATTCGAAAGGAATGAATTATGAAATGACAATTTCACAGAACACTATTGTTTTTTTTTTTTTTTTTTTAGCCTGCACGGTTTGTACGTCAGCCGAATACGATTTTAGTTTCACAGACAGTAGAACCACAGATACTCTATCCTAATATACCAGTCTAGGAGGCGCAGAATACTCTTTAGAAGAATACTAGTTTAATTGGGTTGTAAATTATAATGAAACAATATTATTATATCGTAGATTAATCTAGTATTAGCTTTTACAACAAACCCCCAAGTGAAATTAGAGAATTATCATTGAAATCAATTTAAAACTCTAGTTAAACGTAAATTTGTCAATCAAGATTTTTATTAATTTGACGATTATTTAAGAGATCCTAATCCTCGGGATTGATTTGCTTCAGTTCAAACAATTTGTATGACTCGAAACTTGGCGATTAAAAAGTGTTGCGTAGAGTGGCCTTCTTGACCACTCTACGCCCTTGACTTGCGAACTGGTAGTAGTATTTAATTGATTCCAAATGTACATCATTTGAAATCAATTAAACATCTTTTCTGTTAACGTTCATAAGTGTACTTGGCTACCTATATGAATACAGTTATTTTAAGTTTGAATTATATTATCAACACATTTTTTTGTTTTTTCCATAGTAGTATACTATAGATAGTTGTATCCGTGGTTTGTCCAGCAGCTATCAC
Source organism: Pieris macdunnoughi (assembly GCA_905332375.1). Taxonomy (NCBI): domain Eukaryota; kingdom Metazoa; phylum Arthropoda; class Insecta; order Lepidoptera; family Pieridae; genus Pieris; species Pieris macdunnoughi. The sequence continues at coordinate 771,529 of CAJOBZ010000070.1, read as the reverse complement.
ATATTGGAGCTCTTGAGGTTTTTTTTATCTGTGACAGTATCCACTCTTCATTCATAACGTACTCTGTGTTATCCACGGTATCTTTTTTGGGCGGGAACTCCAAAAAGAGCGCGCGTACATTTTAAGTTTTTATTAATTTTATTTTAAATTTTAGTTATTTTAGCTTAAAATTTAGTGAAAATATCAGAATTTAGAGGTGGTGTCTGTTAGAAATGGAGGGTAACGAGGGGGGCGGGGATAACCCGCCCACCTCAAATAAACGTCCTCGCGTGGAGGATCGTGGTGGTGACTCCAAGGAGGACTCTGGCGTTGGCGGTGGCGGTGAGCGAAAAGACTCCTATTTACCGTTTTTCAAACCTAACTATAAAAGACTTTATCCCGAAAACTCAGTTAATACTGACTTTAAAGTGTTTGTTGAATCTATCAATAAGGATAGACTGGGCAACAAGAGCCCCATATACTTAAATCACATTTTTTCAACTGAAATTAAAGGTGTGACGGCAATTCAAAGAGTGAATGCCAGTAAAATTGCAGTTATATTTAAACAATATAATACGGCAAATAACTTTATCAACAATGCATCATTCTTAAAAAAATACGACATGAAAGCTTCCATTCCTGCTGCGCAGATAGAAAAGACAGGAATCATAAGATTCGTTCCCACTAATATTTCAAATAAAGAGTTATACAGTAGGCTAACGTCAATTTATGAAATTATTGCAATCAGAAGATTCACAAAAAAAGTAGGTCATGAATATGTTCCTTTACAAACAGTTAGCATCACATTTCTATCCAATATTCTACCAGACAATATTCAATATGATTTATTCTCTTATAGAGTTTTTGATTATATACCTCCATTACAGCAATGTTTCAAATGTTTCAAGTTTAACCATTCAGCAAAAATATGTAACGGTAAACAAAAATGTTCAATTTGTGGAGGTGAGCACTTATATAAGGAATGCGACAAGCCAACTGAAATCTGTTGTGTTAATTGCAGCGGACCTCATCTAGCTATTTCAAAAGTATGCCCAATTAAAATGAAGAAAATTATGGAAAAAAAGACTAAAATTACTTATGCAAGAACTACCTTAACTAAACAAATAAATGACAATGACTTTCCACCACTACCAACATCGAAAACACCTGTATATAATAATGTAAATAAATCTGTATATAAATCTGTAAATAAGCCTGTAAATAAGCCTGTATATAATTCTGTAAATAATCCTGTAAATAAACATATAGATAATGTAAATAAACAACAAGACATTAAAAATCAAATTGTCTCTAACAATGATGTACTTATGGCCCTTGTACAGACATTGGTGGAGCTAGGCAATAAGGGTGATAATTCACCTACTACAGTGAAAACAATTAGGGATATCTTAATTAAAAATCTAAAATAATGGATCTAGGTCCTACACAGTCTAAGCTACGTATTGCTCAATATAACATTCAAAGTGCCAATAGTAAAAGACCCCTGCTCATTCAATTCTTGAAACAACAAAACATTGATATATGCCTACTTAACGAAACGTGGTTCAAAGATAACACATTTAAAATACCAGGTTACAATATTTATAATAAAAATTCAAAGAATAGTCATAATGGTGTGGCAATATTAATTAAACCATACCTCAAGTACAATATTATTAACACTAGATTCTATGAGGACATTCAAACTGCTGCTCTGAATCTATCAACAGTAAGCGGTAATTTGACTGTTCTTTGTGTTTACTGTCCACCGACTAGTCGTCATATCAGATTAAATAGATTACATAGTATAATTAATAATCTTCCAAAACCAATATTTGTAAGTGGTGACTTTAATGCTCACCATATAGCATTTGGTTGTTTATCTAGTAAGAGTCGAGGCCACAGCTTATTTAATATTATTGATGACTTAGATTTATGCATTTTGAATGATGGTAGTTTTACAACTGTCAACCAACCCAGACGAAATCCTTCTGCTATTGATGTTAGCTTCATCAGTGCTAGTCTTGCATCTATGTGTGAATGGTCTGTACATGACAATGCCATGGGTAGTTATCATTACCCTACAATAACAGAAATATCCTTAACTATTGATAAATATCACATTGGTTCACCAGTAGACAGATTTTTATATAAAAAGGCAGATTGGACTAAATACAACACTCTTTCCAGAACAGTTTTCAATAATTTTATCATAAATTTTGATGACCCTATATTAACTTATAGTGCTTTCTGCTCTTGTTTGGATACATTAAAAACTATGACAATACCTAAACTTTCAAAATCAAACAGTTTCAAAAGTAGATTGCCAACACCCTGGTGGAATGATATTTGTGAACAAAGTGTCATTGCATCTTATAATGCTTTAAAATTATATAGAAATGTACCATCCATAGAGAATTATATTAACTATAAAAGAAAGGATGCACAGAAAAAAAGAACAATAGCAGAGCAGAAAAAAATTGGTTGGAATAATCTAACTAATACTTTCAGTAGAACAACACCCATTAGTAAGATTTGGAATTTACTTAAAATGTTTAAACGTGTTAAAACTGGCAATAGGTCATGTAGAGATGAATTCATTCCAGCCTTTTTAGATAACATAACAGATAATAGTAATTTAAGTGAGACTAGTAACCTGAATATTTATTTTAACTTAAATAATGACAATCAAAATTCTAAATTTTTACTTGAACCCTTTACTTGGTCAGAATTTGCAATAAGTTTACAATCTAGACGTAATACAACACCTGGTATGGATGACTACCCTTATCTATTGATTAAAAATTTGGATGAATCGGCTCAAAAAATATTTCTAAACATTCTCAATCTTCTTTGGCTTAACAACTATATCCCACAGGCATGGAAAACACAGTGTGTTATTCCAATACTTAAACCAGACAAAGCACCAGAACTTGCTAGCTCATATAGACCAATATCTTTATCTTCATGTCTTGGCAAAATTTTTGAATCAATGTTAAAAGTCCGTCTTGACTGGTATGTTGAAGCTAATCACATCATTCCCAATGTCCAGTATGGCTTTAGACGAGGGCGAAGCTGTGCTGATAGTTTCATCTCTTTAATTTCTGATCTGAAACATGGGAAGGAAAATAATTTACATACTGTTTGTATATTCCTTGATGTTCAAGGTGCCTTTGACAGTATAGATCCTGGTATACTTGTGAAAGTTATGTCAGGGCTGGCAATACCGGGACAACTCTGTAAATGGATTTATAACTTCTTAAATGAAAGGACAGTGTATGTAAAACACAATAATATATTATATGGTCCAAAATCTGCCTCGAGAGGCACAATGCAAGGTGCTACCTTATCCCCTTTATTGTATAATATTTACACTAGTGAAATTTGCAACTTCTTAGACAATGTAAACAATAATGTAAATGTCTTACAATTTGCTGATGACATCGTTTTGTACAGTAGTAACTATAATTTACAAGTAGCAATAGACAGTATTAATGTAGCTTTATCCCAATTGTTTTATTATTATAATGACTTTTTACATTTAAAAATTAACCCATCCAAGAGCAATGTTATGATATTCAGCAAGGATACACCAATCTATAATGTTATTTATAATGGTGAAATTATAAACAAGGTAACCAGTAAGAAATTTTTAGGAATAGTAATAGATCAGAAATTAAATTTTGAATCACATATTAAACATATTTCCAAAAATGCTTTAAGAGGTCTTAATATTATGAAATGTCTTGCTGGAGTATCATGGGGTGCAGACCCCAAAATACTATCTTTAATATACAAATTGATTGTCAGAAGTCATTTTGATTATAGCTCCTTAGCTTATTTAAATAGTCCACATGTAAATAAACTTGATTTATTGCAGAACAAGGCTTTGAGAATAATATCTGGTGCAATGTGCTCAACTCCCATAAGGGCCATGGAAGTTGAGACAAAAGTTATGCCATTAATATTAAGACGACTCTTACTTGCACACAGGTACTGTCTCAAATTACTATCTTCGAATAATATGCAAATAGTTAAAAAGATTGCACCATACCTAGACATTACTCCTTCTTCATTATTAACTGGAATAACTCTTCTCAATAAATATACACCACCTTTGTCCACAATATATCTGGAAATAAATAATAAGTATAAAAAGACCAGAAAACAGTCCCTTTGGCCATGTTACTTTAGCAGCTATCACTCCATTTCACATCCAGTAAATATTATCTCAAGTACAATTAATAATAATTCTGATATGATGCAATTCTTGTCACAAAATATTAGATATTACACTATATATACTGATGGCAGCAAAGGAAATAATCACGTTCATGCAGCCTTTTATGATTCAAATGCCAAGTTTTCTCAAAGCTTTGTTTTGAATAGATCTTGTTCCATTTTTACTGCAGAGGCTTATGCCGTTTATCAGGCTTTACTGCAAATTAGTGTAATTAATAACTATAAATACTTTTTAATAATAACGGATTCTTTAAGTCTGATAAAGAGTCTAAGTAATGTTTCTGTAAAATATAAAACCAACTATATTTTGTATATTATAAAAGACCTATTGTTTAAATATCATCTTAAGAATGTAAATATATATTTTATGTGGGTGCCTTCACATAAAGGCATAACCGGCAATGAAAAAGCTGACAAAGCTGCATGTGAGGCTATAAACAGTATTGACGTTACAGACTCAGTATCCGTTCCTTTTACTGATTATTTTCTAAATATTAAGGAAAACATTTACACTCTGTGGACAGAAATGTGGAAGAAAGATCAGGAAAACAAGGGAAAGTGGTATGGAAGTATCCAAGATAACATACCTGTTAAACCATGGTATGACAAATTGAAATCTAGTGAAAGTAGAGATTTCATTACAACAATAAACAGATTGAGATTTGGTCATAATATTGCGCCGTCACACCTAGCAAGACTTGGGATTGTTTCAAACAATCAATGTAATCATTGTCAAGCAGAAGAAGGAACGATCCACCACATTATTTTTGATTGCCAAAGTTTTCTCATTCAAAGACTTGTGCTGGCTAGTGAACTTAGTGTTACCAATGCATATAAGTGTGTTTCTTCCTCCCGCCCACCGCTCCTCAACGTTTTACTAAAAGATCCAACATCCTATAAACCTATTTATAATTACATAAAAAATACAATTCAAACAATTTAAGTGATGAAATTTAGTGAAGTGAAGTTAGTGTCGCCAAATTATATGAACATACATATTCCAAATAAGTCATGACTTAAAGGTCTTTGTTACCAGGTCATAAAATTAAAAAAAAAAAAAAAAAAAAATGTGTTATCCACGCAAGGTTTCAGTTTCAATAAACAAGCGCGTCGGTGGCGCGTGTACTAGATTTCGTTCAAATTTCCCGCTTTTTAGCTCGTATGTCATTCTTGTTGATTTGAAGCACTTAAGTTGTAAAAAGTAAGTTGATATTATTAGGATAAAATGTTTCTGTCTAGTGTTATAAAGACATTAAAACACATCATTTTTATTTTAAATTCTACAATATGTAGAATTTAAAACGTTACTCAAACTTTTACTTAAATTATGACCCAAGATTATTATGAATTAAGGATTATGCAGCAACATTATTGATAGTTTTTTTTATTTATCGTGTTGTAATCCTAGTAATATTACAATGCACAAATTTAAAGTAATGTTGTATCAGTATCTTTCATCTCTTCGATGTTTTGTGGTGATGAATTAAATTATGTACGCTAGAAGTATTAATTGCTTATTAAGAGTTTTTGAGAAGAAATTTGTTTTTTAAAGAAAAATAAAACAAGACACCGTACCTATATACCTACAATTTGCGATAGCCGCTCTTTATTATGAAAAAACTAAGCATTCTTACATATGACAGTTAATTATCAATAACACAATTTTATATAAGACTGTACATTTTTAGACATGGCAAAACAAAAAGCATCACGACTGGCTGGACTTGTTTTGATCTTCGTCAATTGTATCACAACGGTAAGTCTAAATTATTCAAATTATCTCAGTAATATTTTATTAATATCTAGAAAAATATGGCTTGGTTTCTTTTGCGTTATACCTACTAATTTGTTGAAATAAAAGGAAATCGGAATGAGAGCTAACAACAAGTTTAAGAAATTTTAAAGGACTATTCTCATCAATTATATTTTTTTACATGAGAACTTTTCCCTATACGAATTGCACGTCGCACTTTAATCAGCCCAGCATATTTAAATATATTAAATAAGGTAATATTAAACCACATATTATATGATAGATAGACATATGTAAAAAAGTATTAACAAATAACAATATACCACAGAGTCAAAGTTTAACACTGAACCTTTTTTTTTTAAATATAATTTTATGGCCTGGTAACGAGACCTTTAAGCCAACTGAACCTTTTTGAATGTAACCATAGACAGTATTACTAGATTCCCTACGGTCATAGATAGGTACAGCAGATATACAGCCTAAACTAAAAAAATATGGGGTACGAAATACAAAACAGAAATCAGTTAATTTTCAATTATGCAAACTATCCCAATCTGTATGTAATCTATAACCGTTGAGGATCTAGTAATATTGTCTACGGTTACATATAAAAAGGTTCAGTCTTAAACTCTTGATTGAAAAACGTTAAAGAGTATGGAAACTCGAAGAGTCGACATCATATTTTTATTCCAATAGCATCGTAGAATCGTACAAATCGATTTAAAAGTCTACAATTATTATAATGGCGCGATCGTTATACCATAGATAAGCTGTCCCCTGTCGTAACGTAAAATTATATTTCCTTTTTATCAATATATTAAAGATCCCTCAGTCTTCTGTGTCCGATGTATAAGTCTGTTAGATTATGAGCCAATGACGAACACAAAAAAAATTGCGGCATTCGTTCGAAATCTATCAGACTTTCTTTCTATAATTTCAAAAACACATAATAAATATGTATTTATCAGTAATCTGTACTACACATATATTAAAAATAAAACACTTAGACAATATACAAAGCCAAAACACACAATATAATCTATTGTTAAACAAAATACACGAAACAGAAAACATAAGTCAGTTAAGTTTATGAATAGGTAAAATAAAGAAAATTGAAATTAATCATTACTTACAACTTATATTTTAAAGAAAAAGAAATTGTTATTACTGCTAGCTTAAACCCGAATTGGCGAATTACGCAGATAATTCAAGTGAACAATTGTTATCTTGTCACATATAACAATGTTGTAATTGAACAAATTAATTCGCTAGTTATGTTACCCTAATGTTAGTTAAATTACATATACATAGTTATTATATTAGTTAATAATGAAAAGCGCAAACCAAATTTTTGACGACTCATTGGTCTAGTGGTTAGTATCCCTGACTGCGAATCCATGGGTCCCGGGTTCGATCCCCGGCTGAGACGAACATCGATGTGATGAGCATTTGGCGTTGTGCTTAGGTCTTGGTTGTTTAAAATATGTATTTATATGTCTATCTATCTATAATATGTATGTATATTTGCCGAGTACCCATAACACAAGCTTCACCAGCTTAGCATGGGACTACGTCAATTGGTGTGAATTGTCTTTAAAAAAAAATGGTAACAATCATCTTACACATAAAAAACCGCCACCGAACTTAACTTGCGTGAAACAATCTGTAACATTCCAGTGCACAAGATGTTCTTACTTTTGAGCTAGTTGTTGTGACGCAGAGCACATAAAATCTAAAGGAAAATTGATTTCAAAGTGTGAGGGGAGCAACTATGGATATCCAGTTAATTTAATTAAAAGTTAATTGACACTAATACTATGAATCTATTGTCTAATTGTAATTGTAGGTAGTAGATCAGCCTTGTGTCTGATCCACGCCATTGATTTTTAAGTCTAAAACACGTCGGTTTCCTCACTATGTTTTCCCTCGCCAAGTAAGAAATGCGCCCATATGACGTCACTGTAGAATGATAACCTCGTATGTCAACAGTTGAGTAACAATAGGGTGGCAGGGCTGGCAAAATGCCACGGGCCCCCGACCCAGAAGATGCCCAAGAGATATTATGTTCTATGGATGAATGTGAAGTCTCCAATACGCATTGGGCTAGCGTGGGGACTACAGACCATTCCCTCTCGCCTAAGAGAGGAGGCCTATAGCCATTAGTGGGACATATACAACGTGTAATTGATTACTCTGAAAATCTCAAAGTTTATTAAAATTAGACAGTACAACGTGACGATTTTTACTGATAGGGCCATCAAAAGAATTTGCCATGGACCCCAGATGGTATAGCCACTGTATGTCAAAAAACCATCAATTTTTTTATTATTAGACTCTTATGTCATTTAACTGGTATAATCATGAAGTAAGGACTTATTTAGGTTATTAATAAATAAGTCCTTTTTAACTATGGACACACATAATAATATTTTAACGAACATTGACATGTAACATTTTTTTCGTTTCCTGTGATGTTTGGTTCTCTGGACATACGAGGTTATCATTCTACAGCGACGTTAAGAAACGTGTATTTGTTAGCCGTTATTCGGAACGACCCCAGGGAATAAAGTCACGCACAGGCCGACACGGTTCCTTTTTATATCAACATGCTTTTGTGGTGAAGACAGCTGTTGTTTTTGACGTGACAACGTTTTATAATTCGATGGAGCCGGCTGCACGCCCGAAAAAACATGACGCATGCGGCGTTACCTCGCTCTGAGGTGTTCCATTTAAGGCTTGAAGTGCAAGCGAGAGCGCGAAACGAGCGACAAAGAGGCACAATCGGCCTCCGCGTTCGGTCGTTAATAATTGTATTTATGCGTACAAATAAATGTAACTTGATCAATTCAATTGTGATATCCATTTACCTCCTTCTCAATATCCATACAAAATATCTATCAAACAAATAAAATTAAAATTTTCTTTTGAAAAATGCAACCATTCCATCAGAATTTTCTTATGATGTTGTCACGTTCAATTACCGTCAGTAAACCGACTTTACAGACAGCCGATTTTTCAGATGCTTAGCCTAGCTACATTCGCAATTGGCCTATGGGTGATAACCTCCCCGAAGACGCTGGCGTATGTCCTCGAGAGAGCTGGTCCGTTGAAGGTAAATATTATTAAAGACAGAGCCATCAGAGATCTTCCAAAAGAAGATGGACCAGTAGTAGAACTTAGAAGTAGAAACCCCAGTGGCTAAGGTCGAAATACTTCGATAGTATTAAGAAGTTTTTATTCAAGAACTAATCAAAACACAAATGCCCTTTTTTATATGTAAACTAGCTGACCCGGCAAACGTTGCTTTGCCATGTATATTTCTAGGAATCATTTTTTTTAAATTCAATAAAAATAACTATTTACTCTACTATAAAAAATAGGCGTTAATCGAAGAAGGGTGAAAATTAAGGGTTGTATGTATTTTTGTATGCTGTATCATAAAAAAAATTAGGGTTGGACCACCCTTAACATTTAGGGGGTTGAAAGATATATCGTAGCTGATTATCAGACTTACTAAATATGCATAAAATGTTTAATAAGAATCGGTCAAGCCGTTTCTGAGGAGTATGGGAACGAACATTGTGACGAGAATTTAATATATTAGAAAATAAATAAAAAGACATTATGCAACATAACGATCTAGTCTAACTCAAAACTAATAAGTAATAAAGGTCTCACTTAATTTACTACCGAGGACATTTAAACACTACTTACTTATTTATTTATTATAGTACGAGATCCCGCTGCAGGATTGGTGCGCTCATCGACTATTTGTTTAAAACCAAATTTTTATGTTTATTTATAATTAAGAGAATATATATTTACTAGGGTGCCTATCAAAATTTGGCCGCCATTATTTTTAATTAAATTATTTTTAATTGATTTTTGGTAAAAAATTGCGTTCATTTATTATTTAAATAAAATAACGTCTACATCACGGTAATTAATATGAAGATTCTAAAAAATCACGGGTGCCGTTGCGCACATGGCCGCACCTCTTTGCAGCCAGGTGTAAACAGGTATGATTTCGATAAATTTATACGTTTATAACCTATTTTTTTAAATTATATGTCAAATTGAAGCAAATTTTTTTCTATTAATTATCATATAAAGTTGCTTAATTAAATCTGGCCGCAAATAAGGGCTACTGGCTGTTAAAGATAATAAATATTTAAGGTAGAGTGAAAGAGAGTTAGCGCGTAACATCATTTGTCAGACGAGGACAGCGATTGTCGGCTGTGCGACGCTTTTAAGCCATTGCGCATGCGTCGAACGTTAGTGTTCTCAACCACCGGGGAGTAATAGAGACGACTTATAATAAATACTCCAAAAAATATGTATTTTTTTTTCAAAATGACAAATTTAAAAATTGCAACAAATTCAGCCCAGAATGGCTGGCTGGTACTAGATGGTTTTTTAAAACCAGCATGGTTCCTGGGAGACTCATCTCCAACGCAAGTTAATAGTGTGCTATGTGAATCCATGAACAAAGCTACCGATAACGACGATTCTGATATTTGTAGCGATGAAAGTGATAGCTCCGATGATAGTACAACAGAAAGCTCCGATGATTCAGATTTTTAAATAAGAGTTACGGAAATATAAGAGTTATAAGATTAATTTTTTTAATTTTTTAATTTGCTTAAATGTTTAATTAATATGTAATAGACAATCAATTACTTGAATAAAATCTAATAAAATTTTTAAATAATACTTTCGCAATAAAATTTTCTTTTACTTAAGTCACCTTGGTTTTATTTTTTAAATTAATATTAAATATCGACGTTCTAATTAGCAAATTATCTAACTCCATTTTAGAGAATCTTTTATTTGTACGAAAAAAACAATGACTTCAAAATTTATTATCATTTTAAAAAACCATTTAATATCATTAATATCTAATAGAGATATAATTTTTAAGTTTGAATCATTCAAATAATTTGTAATTGGATTATGTCTTCATCAAAGTGTTAAAAAAATCACCCTGTAAAAAATAAGGAGTTAGACAAATTGCTAACTAGACCGTCGATATATCAAATCAATATTAATTTTTTGTTGCAATTTTTAAATTTGTCATTTTGAAAAAAAATACATATTTTTTGGAGTATTTATTATAAGTCGTCTCTATTACTCCCCGGTGGTTGAGAACACTAACGTTCGACGCATGCGCAATGGCTTAAAAGCGTCGCACAGCCGACAATCGCTGTCATCGTCTGACAAATGATGTTACGCGCTAACTCTCTTTCACTCTACCTTAAATATTTATTATCTTTAACAGCCAGTAGCCCTTATTTGCGGCCAGATTTAATTAAGCAACTTTATATGATAATTAATAGAAAAAAATTTGCTTCAATTTGACATATAATTAATAAAAATAGGTTATAAACGTATAATTTAACGAAATCATACCTGTTTACACCTGGCTGCAAAGAGGTGCGGCCATGTGCGCAACGGCACCCGTGATTTTTTAGAATCTTCATATTAATTACCGTGATGTAGACGTTATTTTATTTAAATAATAAATGAACGCAATCCTTTACCAAAAATCAATTAAAAATAATTTAATTAAAAATAATGGCGGCCAAATTTTGATAGGCACCCTAGTAAATATATATTCTCTTTATTATAAATAAACATAAAAATTTGGTTTTAAACAAATAGTCGATGAGCGCACCAATCCTGCAGCGGGATCTTAGACCATTAATCTTACAGCATGTAACTAATATGTATACGTATTGGTTATATGTAACTAAAACAAACCACTTAGACAATATACAAAGCCAAAACAGATTACATAAAGCTGACCTGGCAAACGTCGCTTTGCCATGTATATCATTTATAATAAAAAATAGGGGTTGATCGTAGAGGGGTGAAAATTAGGGGTTGTATGTATTTTTTAATTCTGTATCATAACAATTTTTTTTTTTTATCTAATACTTTAAGAAATAAATTAAGGGTGGACTACCCTTAACATTTAGGGGGATGAAAAATAGATGTTGTCCGATGCTAGCAAGTTAGCAGTTTTGGCTTCAGCTTGCGTCTCTCATCCGTCCGGCATCTCCGAGGCCGTAGGTTCGAACCCCGGCTACGCAAAACTCGCTCGTACGGTGAAGGAATACATCGTGAGAAAGACGGCCTAAGATCCAAAAAGTCGATAGCGTGTGTCACTATTACTTGCCTATTAGAAAGAAAAAAAACGATACAGAAATCAGAGGACATCAAAAGTTTGAAGCACCAATGGTTTTTAAATGCTAAAGAACATTCGCATATTAAAAATAGGCCGTCTGACAAATGCTTTGTGTTTAAAATATCAATAATGCATGCACGATATCCGTGGGAACTCGCGTCGGGACGGCGCGGCGACCCGGGTCACAATAGGTTTCGTTCACACTGTATTAGTTCGCCTTTTACAATTCTTTATATATATAATTCTTCTGTGAGTGTGTATGTCACTGAACTTCTCTCAAACGACTGGACCGATTTTGATGAAATTTTTTGTGTGTGTTCAAGGGGATCTGGGAATGGTTTAGATTCACAAATCAGCCCGCCAGATGGCGCTGCAGTCGGTACTTTCATACTTTGCTTTACTAATTGCTTGAAATATCATGCAGGACAACGTCTGTCGGGTCCACTAGTCTATATATATAAAAATGAAACCCGTTTTCCGTTGTCACGACATAACATGAAAACGGCTTGACCGATTTGTCTGATTTTTTTTTATAATATACCTTGAAGTACGAGGATGGTTCTTACGGAGAAAAATTCAAAAAAATTGAGTGATAGAGTCTAAAAACAACACTTTTCTATATTCCCATACAAAAAATTCGTAATACAAAATATTCGTAATAATACTTAAAAGTCGATTTGAAAAAAGGCAATTTTTGCCGCGCACCACTATTATGTGGAACCAGCTGCCCACTGAAGTATTTCCGAACCAATTCGACTTAGGGTCCTTCAAGAAAAGAGCGTACCAATTCTTAAAAGGCCGGCAACGCACTCGCGAGCCCTCTGGCATTGAAAGTGTCCATGGGCAGTATCACTTAGCATCGTGTTATAAAAAAAAAGCTCTCGGCCTAACTAATGTGATGTAATTCAATTAATTTTTGGCTTCGTAATACTCGCTAAATTGAATAAAAACTAAATTAGACAAATGTTAGAGGTGACTTTGTGTTTTTGTATCGAGGAATTTATATTGTATTGTCTTTTAATTAGACTCATTGAAATTAAAAGGATCGATACATATTTATCGTTTTTAATTCAAACATCACACAAAAAAAAAACTACGACGAGCGAATTTACTTAATGTCCGCTTTTATGGCAAGAAATAAGTTTCATTGGTATTTTTAGTATTATTTATATATACTTTTTTAAATAATAATAATTTAATTTATTGCCAAAGCTAATAAATCAAACATGTATCTTAGGCATCATGTAGGGAGAACTGTATATCAAAAGGCTTTATAGTATTGCTTAGCAATATCAAGAGTTAATTACAGGCAGTCCTCGACTTAGGTCGTTTCGAGTTACGTCGAACAATGTTTTGACGCTATTCCTCAAGCATACGTCATTTGTTTCGATTTCCGGCATATTCATTCACTTGTCTTTTGCAAATTTGGAGAATGCCATGAAAATGTTTGAAGAAAATGATTTTAAATAAATGTTAATAACAAAGTTTGTGCAGCCTATCAGTATTACCAAGATAGTTTCTTTAAGCCAAAAGTTTAATTTATTATTTCTCATTACATATTTTGATTACATATTAAAGTTTTATAATTATTAATAAAATTAATAACACACAAATAGCAAAAATATCTAGCAATTTCATAAGTGCATATATAATTATTTTCAGAACTTACTTTTGATACTAAAGTACGTATATCCTTTGTTATAAATGCAGTTTTTTTTAAATTTTGAGTCCGTGTGGAACCTAACCCTTGAGTTTTTATGTCTCGACTTACGTCGCGGATTTCAATAACCTATCATGCCGTAAGTACAAGTACTGCCTGATCCATAATAAAATTAATTTGTAATACATAATAAATAATCATTTAATATTTAATAATAATTAATAATTTTAATATTTTTTATTATTACTTTGTAGGTTAAGACAATTGTAAATACTATACTTGATTGTAATCAAATAAATTGAGTATTAAAAAAAAAAGATAATATTCCAATGTATATACGATAATACAAGCAGTGTTGGTGTAATGGCTTCAGCTTCCTTGAGGTCGTAGGTTCGATCCCCGCCTGTGCACCAACGGACTTTCTGCCTGTGCGCATTTAACATTCGCTCGAACGGTGAAGGAAAAAATCGTGAGGAAAACGGCTTGCCAATCCAAACAGTCGACGGCGTGTGTCAAGATAGCTGTTTTGTTTTTTGATATTTAATTTTACTTATTCCATATAATTTAGTAGTATTCTACGTCGTCATAGTTCAATGCAGTCCGGTCCGCGTTTTATTCTGAAATTGCTAAGCGTTTCAATATTCTTATGTGCATTAGGAATTTTTCTATACACGGTGCCAGAAAAGTATATTGTCGTTATGGACTTTTTGAATAGAACACACACCGTCTAGAGTTTATGTGTCATTTGTATGAATTGGCATTAAAACTACATTTAATTCACCCATATACCACCAAGCTCCTTTATAGCGATTTTAGTACTGGTATATTCTTTGAGATGTTTGATTGAAACAAACGGGTATCTCTGGGATTATCCAATCACTACGATGACGTAATACTGAAACGCGAGAACGAAGTATTTCCAGCTGAGCATATATAGAACTTGACCTGAGCCAGTCAGTGGCAAGAGTGTTCGGGCATTCTCCTTTTTGAAGCAAGCTTTTGAGAACTTTTTCCTCACTGTTTCTGTTAAAAATTTAAAAATTTTAAGGACAGGGGTTCATCTGATGACACTCACATTGCCAGAGCTCGCAGGTGCGTTGCCGGCATTCTTAAGAATTGGTTTTGGATCCGAAGATGAATGGGTTCGGAAATACTTTAGAGGGCAGCTGATAATATAGAAAAATATTTTCTACTTTAATTAATTCCGTTTGGAATTCCAGTAACGACATTAAAATGACACAAATAATTGTGTAACAAGTCAATAAAGTATTAAAATGACAGCACGCAATGTGTATAAGGGCTCATATACACTTGCCCTCATAATATATACGTAGTTATTTATTCAACAAATATACAGTATTTACAATATAATTAACCTACATAGTAATAATAATAATTTAAAAAAAATAAATAGAAAATTAGAACAAATTTAATAACGTTGGCAGCATTTCCTTACTGTATTGTATACTTATTCGTTTAAGAAAGCTCCAGCTCTAGGGTCACCGATAGTATCGACCAGACGCCAACTTAAATCTTGAATTAGACTATAACTTCAGTTTGACGGTTTTTTATTTGGTAAAAATTTACTCTAATAAATTTTTCCCTAACGCGCCAACAGAAGTAAAACTTCAAAAAAGAATATTATTTCGTACATAATTTGACGACTCATTGGTCTAGTGGTTAGTACCCCTGACTGCGAATCCATGGGTCCCGGGTTTGATCCCCGGCTGAGACGAACATCGATGTGATTAGCATATGTTGTTGTGCTTAGGTCTTGGGTGTTTAGATATGTATTTATTTATCTATCTATAATATGTATGTATATCCGTTGCCTAGTACCCATAACACAAGCTTCACCAGCTTAGCATGGGACTAGGTCAATTGGAGTGAATTGTCTTTAAAAAAAAAAATTATTCGAAGTTGACCTGTGAAACAATAATGGGTCGATCGATACAGAAGGATCGATTTCTAGCCTATAAATACAAAACAAATATTAAATTAATTTCTAAGAACAGATAATAATGTTTGTGAAGAAATAACACGCGTAGACAGTGTGTAACACCCCTGAACATAAGGGTAGGCTTCGCACACGAACCAATTATTTCGATATCATGACAATAAAATTTCACGTAATGTCTGTGTGCCCTAGAAACCTACAAAATACGACAAAGCCCTGGAATTAACTTAACATTAATCATTTTCATTTCCTATCTTTATATATATTATAATTCTTCTGTGAGTGTGTATGTCACTGAACTTCTCTCAAACGACTGGACCGATTTTGATGAAATTTTTTGTGTGTGTTCAAGGGGATCTGGGAATGGTTTAGATTCACAAATCAGCGCGGCAGATGGCACTGCAGTCGGTACTTTCATACTTTGCTTAATATCCTAATCGCTTTAAATATCATGCAGGACAACGTCTGTGGGGTCCACTAGTATAATTATAAACCATAAAGAAATTATAGAAAAGACACATGGAGTACTGTTCTCACCTCTAAGCGGGAGCGCCCCAGTACCAGCTCCTTCCACTTGAACGTATTCAACGAAGAGCGGTTCGAATCGCCGACGACCAGTCACTTTCTAAGTCAAATCAAGACCACCTCAAATGGCACTTTTGACTGTCAAATAAAATATAAAGAAGATTCTAGTTGCCCCTTCCAAAAGGGTTTCGTGTGGAGAAGAATGGGCAAGAAACTCCACACTTACTCTTTTAAAATAGGTTTACAATATTTTGCATACATTAGTAAAATAATTATATGTGAAGACGATGTATTCCGAGAATAAAACTACTATACTAAAAAAAAGTAAGTATACATGTTCCTCACATATTTACAAATATCGAAACCGTAGAATAGTATACATTAAAGAGTAATAAAAATGAAAAAAATACAATAAAACAGTGTGTGAGATAAAAATAAAATAATTAAATTTTGTAGTATTATATAGTAAAAATAACAAAAATATGTAAAAGCAAAAAATCAGCAACCAATTTGATTTTGTCCAGGCTCTATGATTTGCTCGGATTAATACCTGCAGCTGAGTTTCGTAAAAACTTTCAAAAACGTACCAATTCTTATCACTTAGCATCAGGTGAACCTACTGCCCGTTTCTATTAAAAAAATCTTATTCGAACCAGACATTCCCGATATCTGTGCGATAAACAATCGCATACAATATTTAATAATTAGTGTGGATATATCTTGTAGACTCAAAAAGTCGACTGTGTGTGTCAGGTACAGATGGACAGCTACTTGCCTATTAAAAATGAAATCTGCCCTGCCCCTCCTTTTCAGAATGCCAAGTTATAAAATGACTGCTTCACGACTGATTTGAGAGCGACCGCCGATGCGAAAACCGCTCTGTGAGTGTGTAAAAAGTGAGTTACAGAATCGCAGGGCTGGGGCCCAGACCAAAAACGATTTATTAAATCTTGTCTATATTATAGTTTCGGATATTTAATTCCACAAAATAAATCGCAAAACATGTTGCTAATTTTTATTGATTTTTCCTTTGGAAGGTGTTTTCTGGAGAGGAAACAATTTTTCTACTTAGTACTTAGATTTTAATTTCGCAAAAGCGTCCGCAAAAAAGTATCTATGGGGTAGCATACCAAAGTATTCCATATGTTGGTATGTACTGAAAAGGTAGGCTAAGTAAAAAAAACATATTAAGGCGAAATGACGTTCGCGGGGGCAGCTAGTACTTCATTAAACTAATCAATGCATTTTTATCTTAAGTACTCCAACATCTCTTTCTGTCAAATTGTGTATCCAATGTGATAAAAAGAGACAGATGAGTGAAATAAAACAGTGCAATTGTATTTTATTTATTTATGAGTAAAATTTTGTTTCAGGATTTATTTCCCGAAGAAGTTCTGACAGTACAACTTGGAGTAGGAATAGCGATGCTCAGTATATTTTTTGTCTTCATATCTGTCATGGGACTCTATGGTTCTATTAATTGCTCAACATTTCTATTGTTTATGGTGTGTACTCTTTGTCTATATGTATTATTATTCACGGAATACATGAATCAGAAAACAATAGCACTGAGCTTATTATAGTGTTGTGTTGTTTTTAAGATTGTACCACCTTAACATTTTTGTACCTTATTCTTGCAATAAATAAATTATTATTATTATTACTAATAACTTTAACATTCGCTTGGATAAAGGTGGAACTTTTGAGTAACAGAAAAATGTTTCCAAAGAATATAATGCAACATAATAAAAATTCAACCTCAAGAAGAAATTTGAACAATTATATAAGTTACGATTAACAAATAATTTTTCAGTATGCAGCGCTTGTGTTACTCTTGATGCTATTGGAATGTGCCGTTTTCTTCTACTTTACATCAAATGCTGAAAAAGTAAGTCAGAACATTTTATCGCGTCATTTCGATTTCACTAAAAGGGCCTTAGGAACATCTCCGTACCTCAGATGAACAGAGGCGGTTCACCAGTGGTTAAAGGAAGACATCGTGAAGAGACGTGATACACAGGCTGATCTTCTACTTATATATTAAGAAATTGATCACAAAACATACAGTGATCTGGTAAACCCTAAAAGGGTGTCGCGTTTTTATTTATATCATATCGCGTTTTTCTCGAAATAATGAACAGACTACTAGATTAATATCTCCACTTGCTACGGTTTTGACATCTCTCGCTCCATCCACTTAGATAACATTCACATTCGGTAACTACTAACTTGTCTCTTCTCTATTACCTCCTGGATTTGGTTCCTGTCCAACAATACTGTAACATAACTGTTGGGTACGCCCAACCCGATTTCACCATTTAACAACCAGATTCCGTCACCCCCCTTTCAATCAACGTTCATTTAGAAGCATGCTAGAGATACATTCCTTCGTTATTGACATCCCCGGTGCACGATTTGAATCGTCATCGAAAGGAGTAGATCACCTTGCCCCCTTCTATATTTCCATTCCTTCCCTAGACAGTTTAATATGGCTTCATTCAGATGGTTAAATTGGCATCTCCTGGACAGACGTGCCCTAATAGGCCATATCTCAAATAATATCAGATGGGAGATTAGATAGATAGATTCGAGTCGACTAAAACGTCACCATATTCTAGAGCTAGAAGACCGGCAGTAGCTCTAGACAGAAGATGAGTAGATGCTTCCAATGGGAAGTCACTCCACCTGACAATACCACAGAAAAAATTCGCTCATAGCCTTGGGGCTGATTGCAAATAACCGCAAAAAAACAAAACAACGGGAGCACTCCGGGAGTGCCGGCAGAAGTGAAAACTTCAATATTAACGTTGTGTTTAATTATAAGTATAAAAGTACTATCATTTATGAGGTAGAATACAATGTTTATTTATTGCGCTATCGTACACAAATATGACAATTTATATGTTGTTCATTATAATATTATATCGTTATTTATATATTACATTAAATTTTATCTCTCAGAAAAATCAACTTCCATCCATAATTTCGACGACTTTTACACCATCGTTATTATCAGAATCATCATCGCAAATTTTTACAACTGATACAATTGGTTTATGATAACTGAAGTAAGAAACAAACAGTTTTGATTCGAACCTATTTAAGTGTCTAATAAAGACCGTACTCATTTGCTTTCACTACTTCATCATCACTTTTTTCATTAATAGATTCACTTTGTTCGATTTCCATAATTTAAACAATTCACATTTACGAATACACAACAGTCAAGCAATCAGCTGTCACCATCCTTGGATACGCGTGGGACGCTGTACATAAACACACACGGTCATTCGCGCAAGCGCCCTGTGCCGCCTAAACAGAGCAGCACACTCAGGCACGGTAGAAAGAGTGGGAGATACTAGTTCCTCTCCCTTCCCCTCGATCTTACGCTTTTTCGATCAGCATCACGTGACCCTGACGCAAGTTTGAAAGTTTTTACCCATACAAAAAGTGCTCAGCGCCGCTAAAGAAGTTTTCACTTCAAAAAAAGATAGATTAGAAGAGCTTGTAACATAGAGCTGTAGATAAAGCATTATTAAATAAATAAATAAATAATGTAGTTTAAATTTTATGTTGGAGAAAATATATATACAATAAAGAATAATATACGCTTTAAGCATATAATACGTTTTACTTCAGAAAGGTGTCCAAGCTAGTGACGGAGCATTGGGACATACATTACGACTGGCTTTGCGTTGTTGTGACAAGTATGTATATTTTTTTATGTTACAGAAGGCAAACGAGCTGGCCTTATGTTAAGTGATACCGCCGCCCATGGGCACTCGCACTCGCCAGAAGGTTTGCAAGCGCTCTGCCGGTACGCTATTTTCTTGAAGGACCCTGTCCTTAAGTCGAAAATACTTTAGTGGGCAGCTGGTTCCACATAGTGGTGCGCGATAGAAATTTTAACGTTAAAAAAACGCTCAGTTGTGGAACGACGGACGTCAAGGTGATACGGATGGTATTTTGTATTCTGCCTTGACGTCCGATGATGGAACTCAGCTGCAGGTATTAGTCCTAACAACTCTTCTGAATAAATCTAAATCTAATATTACCAGGTATGCTCTAAAAATTGCAGAAAAACGTCTCGAGTATTTAAATTTCTTATATATGGTCCCCAATTATATTTTATCTTTTACTATTCTTATTCGTTGAGGAAAGCACCAGCTCGTCACCGGCGTCACCGGTACTATCTACCAGGCGTCAACTTAAATCTTTAATTAGCGCCTGTGTAATAAATTCAATAAACCACAAATTACCGTTAGCTTTTATCGATTATGTTTAAGAACAAATAACTTCATTTATATTTTATACATGACCTGACATGTGTTGCACCCTGCTTTTCGGGAATTTCTATTTATAGTTGCGTTTAGTTCCAAATTCAAGCAGTGTCGGGCGTCGGCCTGGTGGCTTGAGCAACTCACATCGCTAAAATAGGTTTGAACGGTTGTGTAATGGACTTTTCTTTGGTGAACGGTGACTTGCCTACGAAGGATGTTTAATCAAGCTGTCAAATAAAGCTTTTCTTTGTTCTATTTTTCTGCTAAAGAACATATATGCAGTCTCTTCCATGAGAACTTGGAGAAACTGAACTGTTACCAAAACACAGAATTCAAAAGATCACGTGGCGGTTCAGCAACCAGATGGACCGATCAAGTGAAAGACTCATCGTCCTCATCACACTGTCATAAGAGAGGCGCTCAACGCACAACCGGTGGAAACAGATTGTCAGCTTCAGATGCTTCTTTGACGACAACGGCGCTCAGACATGAGCTGCCGACTGAGGAGGAGTGACTTCCATATGAGATCCATATAGATTTTTTATGAAAATTCATCAGATTATATTTCATTATTTTCAGCGTTTCTGATAGCATGCCTTGGTCGTGTTGTGGGACCAAAAATTGTTCGCGAGAAATTAGTTTTAGCAAAGTAAGTGAGGTTTTGATTATATTTATCCACCCGTGACAGTAATGTTATTTCATTATTACTTCGATTTCTTAATCCTTTTTTCTGTTTTTTATCTCTAATTTAATAAGTTTGTATTAATATTATCTATATTAGTTACTGTGGCAGTTCGTCACAATTTCTCAGGCGCTGCACTACGTGCTGTTAATAGTATTTTTAATTATTATTTAAAGTAATTATAATTTTACATAAAAAAGTGTAAAAAAGCACTGCAACCTTGATAAGCACTTTGGACTCACTATTATAGTTTCTAAACCCATCAATTTTTTTTTTTAGAACAAGGTAAACGGACAGGAGACCCTGATGTTAAGTGACACAGCCCATGGACACTCACACTGTCAAAAGGCTCGAAAGTGCGTTGCCGGCCTTTTAATTATTGCTACGCTCTTTTCGGAGAAACTCTCACCTACCAATCAGCCCGAAACCACAGGCCATGATTGGGGCTTGTGACCCGTGACCCTTAAATACCTTGATGAACTGCCCATCTAAAGTGGTGGGGCCTTTATTTCTCTGAGATGCAGAGAGTCCTGAGTGTAAGGCCCGGCCACGGTCCTAAGTGAACACGACCTTCGGCCTAAGTGGCAGTGGCATAAACGGCGTAAGCGCATTTTCACCTCGTAAACAAATCATTCTTTACGAGGACCAAGAGACCTCACTGGGTCACGGAGACTTTAAAGCCGGAAACTCTCTCGCGAGCCTTATAATATATAATAGTATAATAAACATAATATATATAATAATTGCTGGGGGGGTCGCTGCCGAATATTATTTATTCTTTTCTGAATAGTAGGTACTTACTTCTCAGTATCTTCAGAGTTGTTTGGGTTGATCCCTCCTGCCTCGTTTCAACACCGTATTAACTTTAGATATTATCCGTATCATTGTGATGGCTTGAAGTCTTCCGCTTCTCAAGACATTTAGTCAACTAGCGAACTGTGAAATCGGTTCCCGGTGGAATTCTTCCCTGGGAGATACGTCCTCTAATTGTTTAAAAAGAGAGCATACCTACTCCTCCCTCAAAGGCCGGAAACGCACTCACTAAAACGGGTGTCTATTGTACGCGATGTTTGCCTCCCTTCCCTATAAAAATCTATGTATTTTAAACAGTATTTTTTTTTTCAAATATAAATATAATATGTAGTTAATTGAGATTAAAAAAAAAAAAAAAAAGGCTTCATTTTTAGCTTACATCAGCTTAATTGCACAATTAAAGCACTTTTTCATCTCTTTCTGGCTAATTAACATCCGCTGAGACGAAAAGAGATAAATTAAGTAAAAAAATGATTTCTATTAAATTAGTCGAAATATTTTAGAATTGCAAGGACGCGATGTCAGACTGGCTCCACCATTACGGAACTATAGTCTATGGTTCGCTAATAGCATCTCATGTGATATTGTCGTCCTGCTCACTCCTACGTCGTGCGAACAGTGCGTCCCGCGCGCACACCTAGCGATCGCAGCGCCATTTTGGCGGTAAGTTATTTTTCATACATTATAGAATTGCTTATATTTATGGTAAAATTCAGTGGAGACGACTGTGTGAGTGACTGCCGTCAATTAATGCCTTAAAAATATAAGAGTAGTTATGCATATAATTCTTATTTGCCTTTTAGTCAAACAATAAATCAGTGACGCTACAACCTTTTTAGGTCTGGAACTCATATTTCTGAATCCGTTTCATGATCATTTGTCAATCTAATAGGCAAGTAGGTGATCAGCCTCCTATACCTGAGACACACCGTCAACTTTTTGGGACTAAGGCAAGCCGGTTTCCTCACGATGTTTTGAAATTCTTACTAAAGCTTCGTAGTTGTATACTAACGTGGGTCAAGCACTGGAGGCTGTTCACCTGGTTTATAAAAAAGAATTAAAAAAAGACCTAGACGTTGGAGCACCACAATTAAAAGAACTTCAATATTTCAGCTAACCAGAGAAGATGCGCCCGCGTCGGGCCGGAGGATGATGACGTTATGATGGTCGTGTTGGGGAGAGGTCGGATAGGCTGGGTCGATAAAGAAACCTAAATATAAATTGCTAATATATAATGTAAAGGCCGGCAACGCACTTACGAACATTGTCTTCAAGTGTCTATGGACGGTGGTATCACTTAACATCAGCGGAGCCCGCTGCCAATTTACCCCCTGTTCTTTAAAAAAAAATTCGTAAAAGGCCGGCAACGCACTTGCGCTTTTGTTGGCAATGTCTATGGGCGGCATAAAATATTAAATTACCCTACTATCCGTAATATAAAAAAAACCATAAGTGTTTTTACAATAACTTACGCTGGAATTGCAGAAGTAGTTCTTATCTATTCTTCTTCAGACGCGCTCTTCTTTTCTTGTGTTAGTGTCACCGCATTTCCTTGCACCCAGTCTTTCTTAAGTGGCAAGCTTCAACATGTGGCTGGTGGTAAGACTTTACTTGATCGATCCAGCAAGTAGGTCTACCTACCCTCGACTCACACAATAGGTATTTCTAAATTTTCTGGACCTTTACATGTCCAAAATTCAGGACTTGTCTTACTTGTAACCGTCTTAGTATACCCATACCAAAATTTAAATACTTGCGATTTGTCTTAGAGTCTGGCTAATGAAAGTTGATACTGAAAAATCGCGGCAAATTTAAAAAATATTAGCATGGCAGCCCTAAAGTAAAAAGGAAAGTTGGAACAACTCACTTTGATACTTTGACTTTTATTTTACTAGTGGATGCTTGCAATTTTGTCCGCATTATGAGGAGATTAAAAGTAGCTTATATCACTTGTTAACTCTTTATTAACTCCATACCAAACATCACACGGATACGTCACTCCATTGTGGCGTATTAAAGGAACAAACAGGCTATCAAACACTATCATGAGTATCAATATTATCATGAGTTTAAATATTTGTAAATCTATGTGAGTATCCTCAAGACTATCTGTAAAAGAACAATAACATTATCTAAAGTAACTAAAACTAATATGTACTTATTTAAAATAAAAAAAATATCAAGACATTTTGACCGTACTAACTTTAGTGTTGTCATATAAAAAGTTTGCAAAAAAATCCAGTATCTGCTTTCGTTAGCCAGACTCTATGAGAATTAGTCCCATAAACAATTTAAGCGTTTTTTAATTCTGTGGTTTGTAATACCATTTCTTGATGATGGAGCAATAGCTGAACGCATCATCTCCAAGGAACAGTTATAATGTACGTTCTATATACTTCGGTCTGTTCAGAAATTGAAAGGCGAATTCAACATACTTGGAACAAGTTCTGGAGTCTAAAGGAAAATTCTAGAAGCAATATGCCAGTAAAACTTCAAACCATTTTTTTTATGAGGTGAGAATGCGCTTACGCAGGCCCACACCATACGTCGGGCTTGACGCGGGGACTGTGGGGTTCTTATTATTTAGTATAGACAAAAATTTGTGTGATTTATTATATTTTAATAAATTATAAGTTTACTTTGATATGGCAAAAAATAAAAGGCGTTTTATTTTATTATTAACTTTTGTCCCACAGGAATAATCAGGGTAAATCAATATAAAATCATATTTTTTAATGTTTCTTTTTTCAAATAGAAAAATTACCAACTTTTGAGACATTTGCAGCGATTAACTCCCTTATAATAAATCAATATAATACGACTCTAAGTACACGGTCTCTTTCTGTCAAATTGTGGTAACGCTGTGATGAAAAGGGACAGATGGGTTAAAAATTGGATATATTTTTCTAAAGGAAACATGTTTTATTATTAATGACTGTTAATAATTAAATAACGTATATAATAGTAACGAGCTGTGTATAAGGTCATGTGGAACTTTGGTCGGCAATATTTCGTAGCAAGCATAAATATTGCCGACTCTCACACCCTTTACCGGATGGATGGAAGTAATTAAACAGTTAAAAATAATTATTTAATATGAGACAATTTGTCAGGTCTTTACTCTCTGAGATCGATACACGAGCCAAAATATCTAAACTAGTAATATTTAAAAAGCAGTAGATATAATAGACAGAAAGTCACAATGAGAAAATAAACAACTTTTAGTGTTTATTTCTTTATAACTTCTTGAGACAGATATTTAGTATTATTAATCTTAATTTATTTATGGATTAACATTTTATTCCATTAAATAGTTGGTACATATACATTCAGATAACATAAATTAAGGAGTCAACAAGATTATCGCTAACAAGCGATCTCTTCCAGGCAACCCTTGTAAGGAAAAGGAAATAGAAATATATTATGTTTATTATGGAACAAAAGATACAGGTCACTAATAGTAAGGAGATAACAATGTAGACTTATACAATTACAAATCCTAAATAAAAACTGTAAGCTAATCTTAAGAGTCATGAATCACAATAAAAGGTTCTAACATTGTATTGTATAGTGAAAGGATATGGGTTAGGTGTTTTATAGAAGTCTTTTAAAAGACGTTAGAGGTTTCTAATCGTATAGAATCGGGGAGCGTATTCCATTATTTCATGGCGCAGATCCTAAAAGATGCCTACGACAAATGATCTGTGAGAAGGAATTTCCAAAACGCTACGTCTCACCTCACCTCTATAAGAGGTGCGTAGTGTATAGGACTCAAGAATTTAAATTCATTTCTAAGGTGAGAAGTTCTGGGATTGAATATACAATAAACAAAAGAAAGACTTCTACAGATTTTTTTTATTAATGCGCGCTGATTAATTATTTTTTGACAGCCAGTAACGTTTTCATAAAATGTTCGTTATTATTCTGTTTGGTTACCTATTTACTAAAAATATGTCCTTGCTACCAGATCAATTAATGTTAAAAAAAACTATGTTCCGAATTCAAATTACTATTAATTTTGATCCCTAATTATGGGGATTTAATATAAAAGATCTTGCTACACTAGTATTACTCTTTTATACACAGAAAGGGGTGCTAATACGTCAAACTCAAGGTAAAAGTGCATGAAAGTTTACATTCTAAGATTCAAATAAAACAAATTTTATTTAAAAAACCTTTATTTTAAATGTAAAACCGAAAACAAAATGAAACACAACTTAATTTAAAACTACACTGGTACCATTTTTAAACATAAATAATTGCGATTTCGCTGATTCGTGCAAAAAATCACAAATTATTATGTATTAAAAACAAAAAAACATATACACAATAATTTCTGTTGTTCATATAAAATTAATTTCAACAAAGAATGCAACAGATGCTAAATGTTATACCATCTGTCAAATTGGCATTTGTGATATGAAATGTCATGAATGTCCCGCGGATTCTGATTGAATAAATTCAATACCACACATTAATTATTTCTTAGACGACATCTTCAAAACTGACTTTTGATACGTTTGGGTTTAATTAGAATAGTAACTATTATAATATTTTTGTAGTGATAAAACAACTAGGATAATAATAGTATTATGTCAAACGGAATGATGGAGCTGTCAGAAATTATACACTATACACTGTTCTGTACACTGGAATGTCAACTGTCTAAAGAATTGCCATTTTCATTTTATTACGGCGCTGCCAACTAGCTTAATAAGCCGTACAATCGACAGCCTCTGTACAAAACAGCGCCGTTTAACTAGCGGCCTGAATGAAAAAATAAACTGGCTGGCTAATAACTTAGGCCATTCGTACGGTAGGATGACCATGTGACAGAAATAAGAAAGATGAAACGTTTGACATAAAAATGATTATCTAATATATTTAAAATTTAACATATTACTGTTCTTTAGACATCATGCGCGACGCCATATTGACAGTTTGAAAAGTTTCGACGCTAGATGGCAGAAATTGAAATGGACAGGGTAACCAAGTAATGAAATGTCATCGATTCAAGTTATTTAATATTTGCCTAGCTATTTGATCAAATAGCTGAATATCCAGGCTGTTGATTGAACGGCTAATTAAGCGAGTTGGTTGCGATAAATACCGTGATAAGCCTATTTATTTATTAAAATGAATGACATTGTTTAATTTAAACTCTAAGAGAAAGAGAGTTGAGAATTAGCGTCATGTATGAGTCCTGTATGTCAAAAACTTATTGGATTTTGACAGTTAAGAGAACGTAACTTTGCAGTAAGCCTCGACTCTCTCTGAATCTCGCTAAGACAAAATACAAAAAAACATATTAATAAATAACATATCTAGTCATAATAGCCATGAGGACAAATGTGACATAGCTGTAGTAGCTCTTAGCTCCATTTCCTGGGGCAGATGATGTACAGGAGTCGAGATGCTGGAACAACTCGTTATAGTTACGGGACGGTTCGTTTGCCGCTGTACTGGATGGCTCTGATAAGCCAACTGCTGTGTTTTTGAAGAGGAGGTCGTTCACACCTGAGGAAAAATCTTGTTACTATAAAAACTATATAATAAGCTGAAAAACCTCATGCGATGCGCAGGAGTGAGGGCAAACTGGTTTTCAGCAGGGACATCGAAGGGACGACTCATATTTAGTCTTAAAAACCGATAGTCGTAACAGCCGATGACGTTGTTATTAAGAACCTAATACAATAGAATTCAGCCGGGACCTTTGCTTTTGGTCAGTAGGTACGGTATGTCGTCGTAAACGGTTTTGACTGTATTATGAAATTTGTAAATTTATTTATGAAATTTTAATATAAGTTTAAAAAGGCAAAGTACCTTTATAGCGTGGGAGATCATTTAGATTTTAGACCATAACTTTTGACAACGGTTATAAATAACTTAACTGTTCTTATTATTATGATAATTAGGTAATATTACATTTGCATGCATATTTTTATATTTATTTTTAATTAATCAATCTGAATGTACCACTCTCTTTGCAAATAAACAATTTATTATTATTATATAAAACAAATATCCTCTGCCGCATCTGTATATCTGCATGTTCGCGATAAAAACAGAGTCATGACAGTTAACGTCAGCTGTTAGGGCAACCATTGCAATTTTTGTGAAAATTTGCCGAATCCAGGAACCTAGCTCGCGATGTCAGGATGTCCAGGAAAATGCAACCAGACAGTAATGCGATTCGCTGATTTTTATATACTTAATTATTTTAGAAATAAGAGCTAACCGCTCATGGGCCAACAACGCCTTTTAAAATGTGATTAAGATCTTAATTATTTTTCTAAAATTTAAAATAACATTGATTCAATGTTTTATTTATTGCTGTGAAGAATTCGCGGAACTTAACCTACGTTAAATTAAATACTAAAAGGTAAACATGATACATCTTCAGTTCGTGGCAATTCATATAATAAATTATGATAAAATGAGAGTAAAGTTTTTTAAGGTTCTTACATAAAAGCTTTATGTAATGTAGAAAACATTAGAAAACTTTTATGTTAACCTAACTACGGGTTTATCGATTTAAAGAAAGGCTTGATGGGCATGTAGAAACCAATAAAGACTAATTGAGGCAAATACACCATGCTTAATACTTAATAACTATTGTAACAGAATACTTAAAAGCTATAAATATGATTAACAAAGCAAGAAATAAAATGACAACATTGCAATATTTGGAGATTGCTCTTGAATTAGAGGGGAAAATTTATTGACTAACATCCTAGGAATACCAGATTAAGAACCTAGAATGTTTCTACCAAAGTGAATAGCAATAGGGAATTGTTTTAATATCCATATGTGCTATTTCCCCAAACCTATCATTACGTTTGAAAGCTGATAAAATCAGAATTGCTATTGAAATTACGGGGTATGCTAAGGTTTCAGTGACGTAACAATAGGGTGGCCAGGTCCCCGACCCAAGAGGGCCCCTGCCCAAGAGATATTATGTTTTTTATTTATTTATTTATTTATGGATGAATGTGAAGTCTCCAATACGTATTGGGCTAGCGTGGGGACTACAGACCATTTCCTCTCGCCTCAGAGAGGAGGCCTATGGCCATTAGTGGGACATATAAAACGTGTAATTGAGTACTCTGAAAATCTCGAAGTTTATTCAAATTAAACCGAGTACGTGAATATTTTTACTGATAGGGTCCCATCAAAAGAATTTGCCACGGTCCCCAGATGGTATAGTTACGCCACTGATTACTTTGACCCGATTTGTTTATTATATTCATGAATAAATAAAATTATTATATTCATTTTTATTCGATTTTGCAATACTTAATAACTAGATAAGGACATGTTCTTACCATCGAGAGGTGAGTAAATCGCTAAATTGATGAGTTGGGTCGATGTGGCCGCGTTGTATCCAAAGTGTAAGTCAAGAGTGTCCAGCAGAGCGTTCAAGCTGTTAAAGAGAGGGTCGTTTCTGAAACAGAATTGTATAATTGTAATTTTGTTCAAACATCAATGTTCTTATTAATTAGATACTTTAAGCCTGAGTCAGTTAAAGAATGCTTATGACGTTTACGAGTCACAGATGTGATATATGTGCCAAAACATAATATAATAAAGACTAAATAGCTAGTTAAGAACGTTTTAATTTAGAAAAAGAATATAAATATAAAAATTGGACCAAACAAATTTCGTTTCAAATTAATCTTAGAACGAAAGTGCAATTTCCGGAATTACTTTTCCGTCTCCGGGTACATACTACATATCCTACTAATATTATGAACGCGAAAGTTTGTAAGTACGGATGGATGTTTGTTACTCTTTCACCTAAAAACTACTGAATGGATTTTAATGAAACTTTACAATAATATAGCTTATACATCAGAATAACACACACTATAAATTATAAGATATGTGTGAATTTTCCAAAATATAAAGAAAGTAGGAAAAAATCTACCAGCTATTCTGGCGTGCACTGCCAAAACCGCTAGAGTTACATATATATTGAGTTAATATATGTAATGTATGATGGAAATGTTTATCTTAAATAGTTATACAAAAAAATCTTCTTATGTGTAAGCCATTATAGCCAAAATAGTTAACCATAACTACAATAAAAAAATGATAATTTATGTATTTCTAATGCACATTTGGTAGTAATAAATTGATTCCTATATGAAAATATATACTTTTTTCGCTTTATATAAAATAAGCGAAACTCATAACTCACCTTCGTGACAAGACCTCGGAGTCGACAACATCAGCGAGGAGACAGTTCGAGTCGACCGAAACACCAGTCGACAACGCCAAGGTATTGTTGCGACAGAGAACGCGAATTTGTGATGCTTCAAGACCCGCCGCTCGTAAATTAGCTGGAAACATTTAAAATTGTATATTCCTGTATGAAGATAATGAACATAACATCACAAGTCAGGTTATATAAAAAGAAATACAAGTTATAATTGAGAAATTACATAACATTTTTAACTCAGAAACAGTTAATATAAAGATTTTATCCTTGTGTTGTAAAGTCCATTTAAAAGGGTCACCATCACGGTAATATCAATGCAAACATGAATAAGCTGTTGTCAGTGGACTAACTGTCATAATAAAACTAATTTATTATTAGAACAAATTTATTTATTATTTCAAGCACAAAAGCTAGCCGCTAGGCGGAAAATATTAATCGGCTCAAATATAAAAGTCTTTCTCCAACTTTGATGGGGATAAAATCTTTAATTAGCGCCTGTGCACATGAACCCCACGTTTTTGTAAGCCTGGTAGATACGACCAGAGTTGTATTGTTTTATTTTTATTTATTAATTTTTAATTATTATTATAATTAATTACTGTGTACATTAAGTATATTGTTATTACCATAATATTTACTTTAGTCTCGCGAGTAATTAAATTACACTCACCATCGATATTCTCTAATTCCACAAACGCTACATCACTGTCTGGATCAGCTAAACAGGCCACTGCACCTGCGTTGCCATAGTATTTGTTGGTGGAATCGTAGGAACAGATTTCCGTTGCTGGAATTTTATTGAATCTATTAGGTACTTCATCATGTAAATACTAGTATGTTAAGTTTGGTAGTCCCAACTTAAATAATATTGAAAGCTAAAGGCATAAGAAAAAAAAAGTTCGAACACATGTCAGAAGTGAAACTTCTTTGGCAAACTAATTTTAAACTCTTGTTCATATTATACAATTCTAAAACTTTAGATTTCCGAGACTTAGAGGGAAGGAAAAGGGAAGATATAATGTATACCAATAATAAATTTAACTGTTTAATTTATTTCTTTGATAATAACACAATTTGTCATTTGAGATTTCAATAAATTATTTTGCATAAAATATAAAATACTAATATTTCATAAATTCTCTTTACGTAATTATAATTTTAAAAATATAATTTATATACGGTAATTCACCCTTCTCACTCTCTCTCAATCGGTTTCAATCGCTCTCTCCCTTTTCTTCGACAAAAACGCTGCGCATCTTCGGGAGGTTTCGTAAAAAAAATTCCCCTCATTCGTCTAAAGAAGTTTCACTTCAAAAATTACAGCAATTACAAATATCGCAAAACAAAAATTACAGACGATATAGTAAAACAAGAATAAAGAAAAATTAAGTCAGGTGCGAGTAGAATTTGTCCATGAAACGTTCTCACTGGTCTAGTGGTTAGTACCCCTGACTGCGAATCCATGGGTCCCGGGTTCGATCCCCGGCTAAGACGAACATCGATGTGATGAGCATTTGGTGTTGTGCTTAGGTCTTGGGTGTTTAAATATGTATTTATATGTCTATCTATCTATATTATAATATTATATTATAAATTATTATTATTATATGTATGTATATCCGTTGCCTAGTACCCATAATACAAGCTTCACCAGCTTAGCATGGGACTAGATCAATTGGTGTGAATTGTCTTTAAAAAAAATAACACCTGTGGCACTCGGGGACTGCCGCGATAAAGCTATTGCATATCATTTTTTATAAACTTACGCAATATAATTATTTATTTATTTTTTCACGCCTATCCGACCACGCTAAACCGATGTGAGACACAGTATGCGTTCTGTCCGCTCTAACGCGTATTGACCGGACCTAGGTCATTGTGTCTTAGGTTTATTTCGTTACGGAATTTCTTGATTCGGTCGCCGTGCTCAAAGCCCGCGATACAATGTATGCAATAGCTTAAAAAAAAATAACAGCAGTTCAAACTATTAAATTGTTTTCTTTAAAAGGGAACATATGAAAGTTTCTTGTCATTTTCAGACCTACCTTTGACACCCCGTACGTACACACTAATTTTTTATGTAGAAACCGTATATCGGTTAACAAAATACCTATCAAGTTCAGTTGTGTAGTCAAATAGTCAAATAAGGTGGCTGTGGTATACTGATGGACTGGCATGAAGAATCTGTATGGATCCCTTTTGCCGTTCGGTTAAAGAACTCTAATGATTATTTTTCCGACCCAAATATCGACCAATAGAATTGCACCATTCGACGTCACGTGGTACAACCTACATGGTATTATACTGATAATTTTTTGAAAATTTTCTCTGGTAGTTGCTTCAAGAAAAGTATTAAGTAGTTGTTTTATTCATTATGAAATTCTTATTTGTTAACTGTACATTTCGTCTCATGGTGCAATTCTATTGGCCGACATTTGGGTCGGAAAAATAATCCCCCGAATACCACACGAGCTTCAAAATTATCTGGCATTTCCCTCAAGGTTCCCTGCAAACAAATAAAGTCGTCAAGTTTTTCAGGTTAAAAAATTTTTTAACCTGAAAAACTTGACTCCTTCATTTGTTTGCAACGAACCTATCGGGAAATACCCGATAATTTTGAAGCTCTTGTGGTATTATAAGTGAAAGTCGCATTCATATTCTATGTTACACACATGTAACCAATTAGTTAAACGTTCTAAAAATATCTTAAGGAGCCGATAATGTAAGTCTTAGATAAAACTTACCTTCTGGGGCTACGCTGACATTAGCTGGTTTGCACAAAGAACAGAGAGGCTTGACATCGTAATCCTAAAAAAAAAAATTTGTGCACATTGAAAATTATTTCATAGATAATTTTTTTACAATTTATTACATGACCATGGATACAAGTCTTTTTGCCGAAATAATAGAGTGCAATTTTGACTGAAGATAACGATAGCAAAAATGTAAATATCTAAATTACTACATACAATTGACTTCTACAATTCTTTTTTCCACAGTGCTAACAATAAATTTACATAGCAGCCCTGCGATTCTGTAACTCACTATTCGAACTCACACAGCAATAAACTACAAGCTCCCACCTTTTCAGAATGCCAAATCATAAAATGACTGCTTCATGACTGATTTGAGAGCGACCGCCGATGCGAAAACCGCTGTGTGAGTTCGAAAAGTGAGTTACAGAATAGCAGGGCTGATTAAAAATTATGGGGAATATGTATTATATTGATCAAATCAGATACATAACATAATATCCAATGATTATCTTTGTTTAAAAGATGCAAACGGACAGGAGACACGTGTAACACATATTTGTGTAAAAATAGCCAGCCCCCGATTACGCAATGAACTACACTGTTCCGTTCTGTCCGTTTCTCGTGCGAGTAGTTTGCCATTTTTGTAGAGGAAGTAGACTTATTAAAAACTTACAGATGTAGTGATAACATGTGACGCGTTGAGCGCTCCGGGTGCGCACGCGCCGCCAAAGAACTCTCCAACCGCGCGGGCGTAGTCGCATTCTGAGCGAGAGATCACGTCGCGCTCTTGCGCAGCTCTGATGAAGGCTACGTATGCTGAAATGAATGTTTTAAATGTATTCTGTGTATTGGGAAAACCTGCCACGAACAAGGATGGTGTAATATTTATTCAAGTCAAAATTAATGGCAAAATTAATTCAATATAACAAGTGTAGCTCTTCTAGCGTTTCTCTCATCCGCTCACAATTCCAGCAGTCTGCTAGGTAAAATTCTTAGATCTTATTATACAAACTACGAGAATGCGGATTTAACAGATGCGTGAAATGCGTGGTTAGCATCCGTCCAAAGATTAAATTTGCCTTCAAAGGAGCTGGGATGATCTTTGTAATTCGGAATTCCAAAACTCACACCAGAATTGCAGACCGCGCCTTGGGGTCTAGGGAAACCGGACATTGGCACCATTTTGGATCCTGAATCACTTCGCAATGCCATCAACCTCCACTTAGGAGTGCCCATATGTACCCCCCATAAGTGTCCCTATGGCTTTGAAGTAAGTGGTCTTCGACACCATGGCCTCCATTGCCAAAAGAGTGCAGCTCATTTTACTTGCCACACCGCTCTCTTGCCTCCGTCAATGTTCCAGCCATTTTGAAGCCAAGAGGCATCGCTAGAGACGATAGCAAGCGGCCGGATGTGATGTCATTGATCCCTTGGAAGTTGGGACGAGCATTGATATGGGATGCTACTTGTGTGGACACGTTTGCCCCGTGTCACCTCCCTTGGACAAGCAAAAAAAAGGGGGCGTGGCCGCAGAGCAGGCGGTAAATAACACACGGCTCGAATAGAAGAGTCTCCAACTCCAATTTTGTTCCCTTTGAAGTAATGATTCTTGGGCCATGGGATCAAATGCACATGCGCTAATTAAAGATTAAAGTTAGCGCCTGGTTGATAATACCGGTGACCCCAGAGCTGGTGCTTTCCTCAACAAATAAGTATCGCAATACAGCGAGGAAATGCAGCCACAGGGACCATTGTTATATATATATATATATTCTATGTTAGCTGTAGGAATACGAAATAAATAAATTTTAATGTAATTAATTTTTAACACTTACAAATTCCTCCAAACTCGGGGAAGCAAGCCTTCTTCCCGCGAAGGTTCTCAAAGCGTGTAATGGAACTGGAAGCCTGAAGAAGTGTCGCGACACGGGAGAACGCGCGCGGGTCATTGCGAGAGTTCTGAACTAGCTTCACTGATGAGAGACCGTAGTGTCTGCAATATAAAAGAATATTTCTCGTATCATATTTTTGGAGAACAGTGATAGACACTCACATTGCCAGCGGGCTCGCAAGTATGTGGATGTCCTTTAATAATTGGTACGGTCTCTTCTTGAAGGACCTTAAGTTGAATTGGGTCGGAAAAAATCAGTGGGTAGCTGGTTCCACATAGTGGTAGTGCGCATAAAAACTGCCATAAATAATGCTCAGTTGTGGACGTCAAGGCGATAAGGGTGGAATTTCGTATTCTGCCTCGACATCCGATGATGAAACTCAGCTGCAGGTATTAATCCGAACAATTTTGTTACCGACTTATAATTTAGGTAAGACAACTTCGATATGTTTAGTTAAAATTATTAGTTTTTCTTGTTACTAAGTATGTATATATACACCATTAGGTATACCTTAATTATTGGCAAGATACGAAATACATCTTAACTAGTAATAAGAATTCAGTCCGTCAAACGTATTGCAATATATCTTGTGTCAGTTGAAGATTATTACAGTAAAGGGTTCCTAGCAGATAGGTGAAAATTAAGGGTCCTTAATAATGGCAGATCGTAATAATAATTCTGTGGGCTGAGCCAGCCTCATTAAGGTAAAATAGTTAGTTAAAAAACATCCTTTTTAGGAATAGTTGTCTTTCTAGATTATATAAAACTATACAAAAAAAAACAGTGTTTTTTTTTGTTTTATACCGGAAAGAGACCAATTGCTACTCACTGTCTGGCCAAAAATCCGTAGTTAGCTGCCGCAGCAATGAAATCAGCAGTGTTATCCTTGATAGCGGCGAAGCATTCGAAGATAGACCTCCTCAGTTGGCAGGAAATAGCCGGTTCGATTCCCAGGGTATGAGCAGCTAATTGCACCCATAGGCACTTGGAGTGTTCAGATTCGGAGATGGTGCACCAGCGACGGGCTGGGATACAGCTTGGAGACGCGTCGATTGCTGATATGTTTCGTACTGCAAAGATTATTGGCATAAAAGTATAGTTTTCTTTTATTGTGATAGTGAATGTGAAATTTTCTTAATTCGTTAAGTAATCTGAGGGCGTTCAGCGCCTCCAATCTAAGTATCAGCTATACGCTTTTTATTTATATACACCACATCATATATAAATAAATTGGAACCAGACGGGTCTTACAGTTGGCCTACTATGTAATGAAAGTCTTGAGGGGGTTGTTCGGGGTTGGGATAAATTATTAAGATATTTAAAGGGATAATTATTTATTTAAGGACTAAACTAGTGGGGTGAGGTGAGATTGGGATAAGAGTCGCGCCCGGTACGAGGTCTGATAGCGAACTAACTTAAGTGAATATAATAAGATATAATGAAAATGAACACACAAGCAAATCATATTGCATGGTGTCATTTACATTGTAAATACCTGTACCTTCCCGAGGGAGGAAAAGATGAGGGTTAGTAAAATGGAGGATGAACTTAAGACTAACAAGGTGTGCAAACCAATTGTGCTCCAAGAACTGGGTTTCTTTGTTCCTATGGGATATGTGCGACGGCGAAGGCCTAGATTATTTGCGTTACCAAGGGCCGGAATCAGTCTGTTGCACAGATCCCCGTTGTCAAAGATGTTTCGCCTACTGAATGCTGTCTCCGACACTATCAACGTATTTATGTTCGCAGAGTGAATTCACTGTCGCGATATTGTGTATATTATGTGTTTAATATTATATACTTTATTATATTTTAATTTATTTTTCTCGACATTATCGTATTGGCATCGCTGTAAAGATAATGTATGTAATTCTGTAAAACAGAAATAAATAAAATAATGCATTTGCTACGGTATATGTTACAAGCTATCTATTCTAATATACATGGCAATTATGGTGAAAATAATAAAAATTCACTAAAAATATTAAGCTTCCAATTTTAGTTTTTACTAATAACTTTTGCCGAACAATGCGGCTTAGGCTATCAGACAGGCGATATACACTGGTTAAGTTGTATTTATTCTGTTGCGAAGAATTCGAATGAAAGGTTACTGATCTCCTAGGTTGTAATCAGCCTCTTGTGTCTGAAACACGCCAACTTATGGGTCTAAAGCCGGTTTCCTCACGTCTCTTGAAGAAGAGAAGTATGTGCGCACTCTAAATCCACTAGGCCTACACTGCTCTCACATCTTTTCACTATCTATACAAATAAAGAAACAATAAATATAAATATATTAATATGAATCGGAACATATGCTAAGCGCTCTCGAAGACAGCTGGACCAATTAGATAATTTTTGTATTAACGTTATTATTTTAATTGTTGAACAATGTAGTATAATTTAGTAATTAGGTTTTTATTCCGGGAAAGCGAATAGTCTTTAGCAAAATAATAATAATAAGAATTTTAATAATAAGAATTTTATTCGTTATCTCAAGGATTTTACAATAGCTGATAAGTGATTGGGACCTCCTTTTAAGCGCATAAGCACTTGTGTTAGGAGAACCCGCTCTTCCATTACATAGGTGTACCAACTAATTATAATTTAATTTAACACGTATAGCTAAGCTAAGTATTACAATTTTACAATTTACTAAACATAATCTAAGGTTAAAATGTGAATAATGATATATGTGTGTATGTGTATGTGTGTGTGTGTGTTTGTGTGTTTATGAGAATGAATTTTCATGACTGATTGTAGAAGTTGACTAATTACTAGTGTATTATGATTCATGATTACCTACAAAGGCTTCAGTGTCTTCATAGCTAAATGTTTCTAGGATGTTAAGTAGCGACGTTTTACATTCATGTTTATTCAATGTGTATATATTTAATATTTTATTTAATTTATTATAAAGTTTAGCAGCTTGGCATTGAAATTGTCTCATAGCAAAAACTGATTTAGATCTCTCAACAGGAGCAACAGTATATTTGCGTCTTTTGCTCAGTTTGCGACCATCATATTTAAGAGACTTGTGCAATCTTAAGGTAGTGCAAAAAATGTACAGTTGCCTGACCGATAAGACACCACAAGAGGCATAAAGATCAGAGGTGGAAAATCTATAAGGCTTAAACATCATTACTTTTAGTAAAATTCTTTGTGCCCTCTCCAGATCCAGGAACTTCATCTTTGTAGCACCCCCAAACTGGGATACAGTACACTAAAATTGACTGAGCCAGCGATGTGTATATCTGTATTAGTAGATGTTTGTCAGCGATGTGCCTTAGAGTTTTAAATGTCCAAATAAGCTTTCGAATCCTACTTATAACTTGTTCTAGGTGCTCATGCCATGACATTCTTTGATCAACTACCACTCCTAGATATTTAGTGTGATGAACTTTATTTATAGTTTTACATGTACAGTTTACTCTAGTGCTACAGTTATGTATTTTTATTTCTAGATCTGTTTGAGGTTGGGCGCTATTGTATTTAGTGAAGAAAATGTAGTTAGTTTTACTTACGTTTAATGATAATAAGTTTTCTCTTAACCAGTTATCTATTTTGGAAAGCCCTATTTCTGTATGTCGACGCACCGAGTCAATAGTTTTCCCAGTGAAGACAACAGCAGTGTCATCCGCGTAGGAGTAGACTTTCCCACTATCAATTCTTAAATCGCATAAGCTGTTTATGTAGATTAAGAATAAGGTCGGCCCCAGAACACTACCTTGTGGGACCCCATATGTGACGTCAGATTGTTCGCTGATGTATTGACCTATTTTAACTGCTTGCTTTCGTTCACTGAGGTAATCAGCGAACAATGTGAGTGGAATACCCCTAATACCAATGTTCTCTAGTCTCTGCACCAGAATAGGGACAGAAACCGTATCAAATGCCTTTTTTAAGTCGATAAAAACTGTGATACATTTATTACCTTTATCAACTTCATTAACAATATGACAAGATAGTGAGGTAACTGCATCTTCGGTTGACAGACCCTGTCTAAAACCGAATTGTGAGTCCGAAAGTAGACTATACTTCTGGAGGTAGGTAATTAGTCTTTTATTAATTAATTTTTCAAGTACTTTTGATATGGCAGTGAGAACGGAGATTGGGCGATAATTTGAAACATCTTCTCTGTTACCATTCTTGTACACAGGTGTAATAATTGCTTGTTTTAGCGCAGGTGGAAACACTCCCTGTCGGAAGCAGAGATTAACCAAATGAGTAATTATGGGCACAACTAGCTCCCTAGTATATTTAAGAAACTTGGTGCTTATACCATCCCAGCCAGGAGCACTGTCAGTTTTGAGACTCACAATAGTCAGGTATACTTCATGAGGGTCAGTTTCTAGAAGCACAAAAGACGAGACCTGGGAACAGTTGGGTCTAATCACATCTGTTCTATTATGTAACGTTGTAACTGGAATTATCTCTTTAGCTAAGTTTTTACCAATGTTTGAAAAATAATCGTTTACCAAATTAACCGATTTTTGAGGAGAAACATTTAAATTTAGTAATTCTAGATTTTGCGTTTTAGGTTGGTTACGATAAGTGAGGGTATTTATTTTCTTCCACAAAGTTTTTGGGTTTTTTATACTCTTGGCAAGGTCTTCTTTTTCATATTTACGTTTGACTTTCTTTATTAAACTATTGCAGAAATTCCTATATCTCCTGTATGTAATTTTAAGAATTTCATTATGAGGATCAGCTCGGAGTTTTGCTTGCATAGCATTTCTATTACGAATACATCTAACAATTCCTAAGGTAATCCATGGTTTAATAAGGCGTTCCCTATTCGGGATAGCTCTAGTGATAGTATTGGATTGAATACACTGCTTTAAAATAGATATTAATTTATTAGTTAAGATTATAGGGTTATTATAGTAAATTAGATCATTTATGTTGCTGTTTTTTAAATAACTTAAAGCGCCTTCCATGTTGATTGAAGATTTAATTTTCGAGGTATTGTAATTCGACTTAGCGAGGTAGGATAGTTTTAAGAATAACATTTTGTGATCAGTAACTGTAGTATCAATAACGGTAATAGACGCACACGTACCTATGCACCTATCAAGTTTCAGTATGAAATGATCTATGCAATTGCTATCTCGAGTAGGCAGTGTATGACCCGGGAGCAGGCCATGCATGGCTAGCATATTGAGGTAATGTAATCGGTTCGAGCGCTCCTGAGATGTTTCACTGGATTTTTGTATTAGATTTATGTTGATGTCTCCTGTTATTATAATGTTATTCTGAGTTTGTAAAGTTACTAAGTGACTATTTAATGAATCTATAAAATTTTCAGCGTTAAGGTTAGACGGGGAGCGATAAATACACAACATGGTATAGTTACCTACTTTGACTTGTAAGCAAGATGCATGTTTTAAATTTATTTCTTGAACGATAGTTTTATGGTTGCATTTTATGTAGACAACTACGCCATCACTACGATTTAGATGGCAGCTTGTAACGAAGTGAGTGTAGTTATCCATTTGGGGTATAGGCTTGTGTGGGTCGATCCATCCCTCGGTCAGTGTTATTACATCAGCTTGAAATTTGAACTCAGATAAAGTTATTAAAAGATCATCAAAATTATTGTAAATGCTTCTTATATTTTGTGATATTATCGTGAAATCAGATTTTTGTATGGTTGTCTGTCTTGAAAAGTCATTTATAGTATGGACATTAGATTGGGCTATTTGTATGTTATCTAATTCGTACATGATTGTAGTCTGACTATCCATAAATGAGTAACCAGATACTTTCCGTACACTTCGATAAATTATAATTTACTTGGGATAAGAAATTCGCAGTAAAGCCGAGATTGAATAAATGTTTATAATCACTTGTGACGTGTTTGTAGCCATGAGCCATGAGATAAAGTGAGATCGCACTAGAATAGTGTTTAATATATGTGAGTGTATCAGTGCGTGAGTGTAAATAGTATATGTAGTGTAAAGGTTTGTGACTATTGTTTTTTAGAAAAAC
The DNA here is from genome assembly GCA_905332375.1 of Pieris macdunnoughi. Classification (NCBI taxonomy): domain Eukaryota; kingdom Metazoa; phylum Arthropoda; class Insecta; order Lepidoptera; family Pieridae; genus Pieris; species Pieris macdunnoughi. The sequence goes on along the minus strand of CAJOBZ010000070.1, from coordinate 730,594 downwards.
TGTTTAATAATGGGATAACAAGAAAAAAATTTTACAAAAAAAGGACAATAGTTAAAGAGTCATGCCTGCATGAGGCTGTGTACCTGTGATTCGTTTTTGACCTTAATTACCGGGGTGTTTTCATTCTTTCTTAGGTAAACACGTCCGTAAGAAGTCCAACAGAACTTGTAGTCTTTTGATTTAGCTAGATCGCGAGCGAGAAAGTGTAGTCTAGCGCCTTTCGCAGTGAGCTGCTCGGAGATAAACACTGCAGTTTCTTCATTTTTAGTAGCTCCCAGATGCTTCGCTCGTAGCTTTTCTTTATTTTTGATGTTGTAGGTTTTACAAGATTTTAGTAAATCTGATTTAAGAATCGAGGATGATAACTCAACAATTATTGGAGTATTCGTTTTATTAGAATCTCTTTTCCCTTTTAGCCTGTATATGTCTTTGATATCATCTTTTTTAATACCGCTATTCAGGGATTTTGATAAGCTTACAACCATGTTTATTAAGTCTTCCTTTGATTCTGTGGGTAGTTTTGGCATATTTTTTATTTCAATATTAGCCTTACGTTGTTCCCGCTGCAATTCCTCAAGCTTGTCCTCTAAAATTATAATTTGTTCTCTGTCTTGCTTTAAACGTACTTCAAGCTGTTCTATTTTCTTCCTAAGGTCTTCATGTTGCGATGAGAGGAATGCAAGGCTACTTTCTATGTTGGTATTACTCTCTCTGATCTCTACTTGGGCAGACGTTATTTTTTTAAGCTCTTTTTGTTGTTCCGCAAACAATGACTTAATCATGCCTTTCATCTCTTTTTTAAAACTTAATAATTCATCCTCAAATCCATGCTCTCTAGCCCTTTTTGACGTTGTTGAACATAGCTCGGTGGTTCATTGTCACCGTAAAGGTCTGTGTGAAAAGTTTCCATTTTGTCGACGTTTGGCTCAGAAACACTTTGTGATTTATTGGCCATAGGAGAGCGTTGAACTTTTGGCATCTTATAAATTCACTAATTGGGAAAACACAAAATTGAATATGAATTTATAATTGGGCCAGACCCTTATTTTTTGCTCCGCTACCGCTTTCGCCTTTAAATTGCACTAAGCGATTAATTAATATGACTCACGCACAGCTTTATTCTAGCGTCGCATCGGCGCGTACGCAAAGTAAAGCGTAGCTCACGAAACTGTTTCGTTCACTGTTGTTGTCCTTCTCACCCGTAGTTAATTGACTTCTTGCGCGTTATGGGCGCCTGGTACTTCACCAAATTTGCGGACAAGATATTATATTTAATTTTATAAAATATTTTACGTAAGCTTACACGTCTTAACGCTTTCGCGGTCCGAGGGGAAGAGGAGGAGCAAAATGGTTCCATATATTGGTATGTAGCTACTAAAAGGGAGGCTAGTGTGTAATAAAGCTTTTCTTTCACTTACAATTAGCCGAATACGACAAATTTGGGAGTGTCTCGTCAAACAAAACCCTTGCATTGGATCCTCCAACGATGGCACCAAAGAGCACCGCTTGCCATGAATTGCCACCAGGACTGGCGCCGTTTTGCCACCACTGTTGTAGGTTGGTCTGGATTCCCTTTGCCTGGTTTCTGGATAAAACAATAATATTTATAACTTTTAACCGACAAATATTAAAAGCTAAGCTACTAATGCTCTTTTCTAAACCACTAGGAAAAAGAAACGTGGGAAGACCACAAAACCTTACTGCCGACATCATAAAGGATTCTGGGGAGAAATGGAAGGAGGAACCAAAGAGAAGATCCAAATGGACAGTTCAAGAAGAGGCCTTTATCCAAGGTTGTTACTCCAGAACACAAATGGAAATAACAAACACTAACGTAGACTAAGTGTATAATGACAAAACTGACTTTTATTATTCAAAAGTCAAAAATCATTTATGCATGGAGGTAACAAACGACACACTTATGAACGTCAAAATAGAAATATACATTAAATGTTTCTAACTTTACATTTACAGCCAGTTATCAAATCAAGGGCGTAGAACGGAAGAGAAGAACTGGCAAACTCTCCGCCACTCTTTTTTTTTAAGCTTTTATTATAAGCTTCTAAGGCCTAACGTGTCTATTGAAAATGTTACTTGAAAATGATTCGATTTGATGCTAAGACGGTGGTGGCGTGACTTGTTTACTTGTTTTAAAATAAGTTTATATCCTAACATAAACTAACATCAGGCATCGCCAGAGACGATGGCAAGCCGGCTGAGATGGCTTTGATCCCTTGGAGGATGGGTAGGGCTTTGTTATGGGATGCTAATTGTGAGAACACGTTAGCCCCATCTAATCGGGCGAGGCCGCAGAGCAGGGGGAAAATAATAGACGCCTGACGCCTAAAATATCAGTCTTTCCTCTTTGGCCGTGGGGTTCAAGTGCCCAGGCGTTAATTACAGATTTTGTTGATAGTGCTTAGTATACAGGGCGTCCCAAAGTTATGACACATGAAGGGAAAGTACCTTAAATATCGTAGATAGGGTTTTGAAGTTTTGACAATTTGAAGCATTTCTAAATACTATACATAAAGTCTTCTTTTAGTAGAATACACTATCTACGATATTTAAGGTACTTTTCCTTCATGTCCCATAACTTTGGGACTCGTAAGTATCGCAATACAGCGAGGAATTGCCAGCATTAAGGGTAGAAGGTCACAGCTTTTAAAATTTATTTTAGTGTTCTATTATTATTACTATGAAGGTCAAGTATTATACTAATTTTAACATATGTAAATAAGTTTTAAAAAAAAGTGCGTGCGTACAAAGTACACATGTCATGTCAAGTGAAACTTCTTCGGCTAACTAATTTTTACGTCTTGTTCATATTTATACAAATCTAAAACTTTAGATTTCCGAGACTTAGAGGGAGGGAAAAAGATTTTAATAATTTAATTGTCATTAAAATTTTAAGTGTCGAAAATTAATACAAATTAAATTATGTTTATTTATTTCTTCGATAATAAAAACACGTGGCATTTCAATTTACAATTCGTCATTTGAGATTTCATAAATTCTCATCACGAAATTTTAATTTTAAAAATAGATTTCTATAAGGTAATTCGCCCTTCTCACTCTCTCTCTATCGGACTATATCGCTCTCTCCCCTTTCTTCTACAGAAACGCTGCACATCTTCGTGACGCTAATATTATTATTAAAGCGTTTCATCCGTAAAAAATTTACCCTCAAGCGCCTAAAAAAGTTTCACTTCAAAAAACTTATTTACATTAATCTTGATTTAATAATAATACTCACGTTGGTGCAACAAGGGCGCTCCATGGTTGCTTAACGAAGGAGCACGGAGCGGTACCTTGAGCCAGGACCTCACTGGTCAGCACTACAAGGCTATCATCCGGACATAGAAGTGAATACGATGTCGCCTCTTGAGGGTTGCGGATCTGGAAAATGAAGGTTATTTTTTAATTTGAAAGGTGGAATCTGAAGCTCTGTAGTTGAAATAGAAGAAGTACATTAGAACAAGAAAACTGGTTTCAAATATCTGTCCTGTCCATATAAAAACAAGCGAACGGTTTCGATTAATCCCTAATTCGGGGAAGTCCCCCGTAATAGACGCACACCGACCGAAAACAAGCGACGGGGAATTCCCCGTTCCGTTCGGTGGACGCGCATCGCACATGAATTGATTGATCTCAGGTATTCCAACATTCTGATTGGATTTTTTTTACATAAAATTATCGCCTATTGTTTTCAATGGGGACTGGGGGCTTTTTGTATCAACGGGGCCCTGTCTTGCGATTCTGTAACTCACTTTTCGAACTCACACGGCGGTCGCGCTCAAATCAGTTGTAAAGCAGTAATTTTACGATTTCGCATTCTGATAAACAATAAAAAAAAAGTGAGTTACAGAATCGCAAGGCTGGGCTGTAGCCCAAAAAGCTCTTAAGTAGATCCGCCTCTGTTCAAAAGAATGAATTCGGCGTTTTAAGAATTTGTACGCTCTTTTCTTTAAGGACCCTAAGTTGAATTGGTTCGGAAATATTTGGTGGAGTTTGATTCCGTGTTTTAACATACATAAACTTACGAAAACTAGCACACTTGCTCGAAAGCATATATAGAACAATAGTTTTTAGGTAATTCTCATATAAAACCTGTTAATTTTCTCCGCCCATCTAGGATTTAAATTTTATGTATTTGATGGAGTTAGACCGAGTATTAGCGAGTGAGCAGTGTTAGCGTGCGAGTCTTATCCTAAAGGTGTACGTTCGATCCCCGGCTGTCCACCAATGGACTTTCTATGTGCGTATTTAAAACTCGCTCGAACACGTGAAGAAACATCGTTTTTTTATGTTACAGGAGACAAACGGGTCGTGTCAGCCCCAGGATGCATCGCACCTCCTGCCCATTTGCCTCCTATTACACAAAAAAGAAAGACTTGAAGCCAAAATGAGCCCTTTAGTTTATCCCACACTCATAAATAGTAATATAACATTCTCGTTTCCGATAATGTCCAATAAATTCACTTAGATTTAAGAACCCTTCAATAAGTTAAGTCAGTTTTTTGTTAATCGCAACCCCATTACTCCTCACTGTATCTTAGTTATAAGCTTAACCCAGCTGCAAACAAAGAGTTTCATTTATTGGAACATCCCTCCAACAACCGCCGCCGAACTTAACTCGCCAATTGTTTTGTTTGTAAAGACTGATTACTCACATTGAAGAATTCGCGAACGTGTTGCCAAGCTACGTATGCCACTCGTGAATCATTACCACGTCGCAGACATTCCAACGCTTGTATATGTCTATTGTCATTTCGTACTCCGGTAACTGACACTCCCATGTCAATAGTGTAGCGGGAACAGTCCGAGCCGTCACCACAGAGTGAGCAGAGGGATTGGTAGCGGCTTTCTGTAAATATATTTAAATTAGTTTGGGTTACTTTTTGTGATTTAAATTAAATAGATGCTCTCGCGGGGATTTCATCTAATAATATACCTGTCATCGTTAAAGCAGCGTTCGTAAAAACGTATTCGATCGATCGTTATTAATCCGAATTACTTTGCAAAACCGACTACACTAAAAATTATAATTAAAAAAGGCTTGTATTTTGGATATGGTTCGATTCCCGAATGGGGAGCAGGGGAGCTGACACAATTAACTCCCAAATGGTCTAAGGGCAGCAAAGTCGTAGGCTGGATACAACAAGAACGAACGAACGAACATTTTTTAAGGAACTACAAGATTATTTTAAGATTTAAGTTGGTGATTTTCTCGCTCAACGAACATATTGCATAGCATTTATCTATTTTTAATTATTATTATTATTCCTACATAAGTTAAGAATACTGTATGTAAATAAATATAAGTAGAGGTGTAGAAATATCCCTCTTATTAAAAATATGATACATACTCAAATCCGCGTCGACGGTTGTATTAGCACTCCAGGGTCCAGGTCTGCAGGCGCTGTTGAAGAACTGGGAGAGCGTTTCCACCTCCATCTCTTCAGCGGTCTTTCCGTTGGTGTTTGCGTTGGGACAGCGGTCGGTTTTGGCAGCCTGCAGACGTTTAAATTTATTGTTATGTGGTCCAATATTGAGGATATGAATACCGTGAGTTCGGTTGACTAAACGCTGGATAGTTTATCATTATATTTTGTATATTTTCTGATAAATCTCCGAGTGTAGCAATAGACTGCAATTAGCTGCTAGCACAGTCTTTCATATTTTGTACACTGTTATGAACTGGCAGGTCCAAAGGAGCACTGCTAGGTTAGGCAAGTAACACTTCTTATTCCCTTTCATTGTTAATAGCATACCAGCTTCTCCAAAGTCTTCAAAACCCTGGGTGACCAGCGTAGATCCGGCTCATCCAGTCCTGGGTGGCAGTAGCGACCTCCACGTAGTCCTTCCAGACCACCAGTGTGGCTCGATGCTACCACTGCCACGGCTTCGAAGGCGAAGGGTTCTGGAAAAATATAATAATAATATAGACTTTCAATTCCGAAACTGTGCGATTTTTAACGCAAATTAGCGAGCTTCATCTGATTATAAAAAAGATTCGAATTAATTAAGGGTCCACTAATATATTGCTTGCCCCAGGAAACAAAGACGTATAGAACTATTACGAATGTTGTAATGTTTTCTCAATTGACTTCCTTGAGTGATGTAATATTTCTGTATTTTTTTTCAGAATTTTTGCAAAACATTTTATTATAAAAAGAACACGAGCTTTGTTTCTGTCTATGTGTGCATTTAACACTCGCTCATACAGTGAACGAGAAACATCCCAAGGAAACCTTAGACCCAAAAAGTCGACAGCCTCTGTCAGGCACAGAAGGCTTATTAGGAAAAAACGAATGACCACGAAACATACACAAAATCTAATACCAGACCTAAAAAAGTTAACCAGAAATTTTGAATCACCTTCTAGATTGCACAGTGGTACCAACCTATATGAGATTTTCACGTTTGGTCAATTTAATTATTATTAATAATAATTATATATGAGATATGCATAAGTGTTTGTCTACAGGTAACAAGAGCTGATGACCTTGCACGTTATCATTCACCATATACACTTCAAAATAAAGCATTCAAATACAGGGGTCTAGGCTCCGAATATTATTTTGTCCCATTCGGTGTCGAGACCCATGGTCCGTGGGGTCCTAGCACTATAAGGCTTTTTAAGGAAATAGCAAAAAGGTTAGTCGAAATCACAGGAGACCGAAGAGCTGGCAGGTACCTCGGACAAAGAATTAGTCTAGCTATTCAAAGGGGGAACGCTGCCAGTATCTCGGAACCTTGCCTTAAGGGAGTCCCTTAAGGCTTTTAATATGTTTTAGTTATTACATTTTAAGGTTAGTTATTGTTTTTCTGTTATTTGTTTATTTGTAATATAATAATTAAATAATTTAATTCAATTTATTCATTCAGGTCACACTATGTACATGTATGAACGTCAATAAGGAAATAGATATTAAATGCTTAAAAATTCTTACCCATTAGCGTGGGAGTTTAAAAAAAGGGGATTGTATTTAATTGGGCATTTTTTTGATAAATAAAGTCTAATAAGAATACATCAAACTACTGTAGAACAATCAGTATGTCTACAAGATAACACTGTTGCAAATTTATTTACGCTGCAATGAAAAGAGAAAGAACGGTTTTTGTTAAAAAGAAGAAGGAAAAAAGTGCTGCTCTTTTGACCGAAATAGAAGATCCTCGACCAGCCTAACCTATCACTGGCCCTGGTGGCTAATGTCGAGAAGTTGTAGGATTCTCAGCAGTAGGAATTACTTTGTGAGCGAGATTCAGGGCATGATTCCATTGTAGTGATTTGTATGAGCTGAAGAACCAACAATATGACAGGTTTATCAAATATATCGGACGTTAAGGCAGAATATAAAATACCATCCGTATCGCTTCGACGTCCGTTCCACAACTGAGCGTTTCTAAGGCAGTTTTTGCCACGCACCACTATGTGGAAACAGCTGCCCACTGAAGTATTTCCGAACCAATCTGACTTAAGGTCCTTCAAGAAAAGGCCGTACCAATTCCAAAGGTCAGCAACGCACTTGCGAGCCTTTTGGCAATGTGAGTGTCCATGAGCGGGATCACTTAACGTCAGATGAGCCTCCTCCAAGAAAAAAAAAGGATAATGTGATTTTCGTGTGTTTCAGACTTACCATTCCTTGACACATCTCTGATGGAACCCACGATTCTGTAGTTGTTACCAGTGGGATGCTGTGGCAGTAGCACCATCTCCTCTTCAGAGAAAACGCCGAGATCCGCCTCACCGCGAGATAATTTTAAGGCGCAGTCGATTCTAAAAAATGAATTTACTATAGAAGCACGATAAATTACATAAATTTAAATTGCAACAAATGTAAAATTGTCTGCACTTAATTATGTTAGTTAATATCATAGATACGCAGACAAGTACTTTGAGAGCAGTGTTGGCCTAGTGGCTTCAGCGTGCTAATCTCACCCTTGAGACCGTAGGTTCCATCCCCGGCTGTGCACCAATAGACTTTCTTTATGTGCGCATTTAACATTCGCTCGAACGGTGAAGGAAAACATCGCAAGGAAACCAGATTGCGCATTCTTAAGAAATGAAAATATCAAACCTACGACCTCTGGGATGAGAGTCGCACACCGAAGCCACTAGGCCAACACTGGTGTACAACTCTCAGCGCTGATGAACAATAAACAAGAGAAATAAACTTACTTGGACTCGACTGCCTCGCATTTGACCTGGCTCCCGTCTTTGTCCAGGCTCTGACATAATACAGGCTGTGAGTTTGGGATACATACTCGGTCTGGAAATAAAAAATATATACATGTTTGGCTGCACTTGCACGTGAATACTTATATAAAAAACGATTTTGTCATGAAATATCGAATCGCATGTGCAAGGATAAAGGAAAAACAAATAAACTCTTGAAACTCCTACTCATTAAACTGAATCCTATCACTCCTTTACTGTGCAAAGTCTCCTGCTTTGGAACTTAGGTACCTCTTGGTATCAGACGAGCTCAGTCTTTAAATTCATCGAATGAATCTTTTTTTACCACCTTTCTTCTGCTATCAGAGGTTATTGTGTTATTTACTTTTTTGATTGTTTAGTATTGTATATTTCTAGTGTTAAATAACGCACTTCTTGTACCCTTAGTAAGTTAATTTCTTATTTGTCCATACTAGGGTGGCCTGGCAAATATCGCTTGTTAGCGATAAAGCTGCCCGTTGCTTATATGCCCTGTTTTTATATAGGTATGTTTAAGGTAACGAAGTGTAAATAAATATATTAACAAATAACAGTTAAGAATTGAACAAACCTTTTATCTAGGTGCATGAATCAAATGTAATGCTGGGTTTTAAAATATAATAGCACAATTGGCCTGGCTAGAGCGTGCGCCACAATATGGGTAACTACTAAATGTAAAAATAAAATTACTCAGTTCACAAATCAAGGGCGTAGAACTGGAGCTGGCAAGAGACTCTGTCAGTATTTTCTTTTGTAAAAGTAGAACCACAGAAATAAGATGCTATTTTACATCTGCATACATTGTTGCTACATATTTAAATACTTGGTATCACTTTACTCATATAGTATTTCAATTGAAAGGCTACAAGCAAACCTTATCTAGAATAATCTTTAGATAACGATTCTCCGTAATGGGAAGGGCGAACTAAAGAATTCGATTAATCATGGATTTTACTAATGCAAGCGGAAATAGTAGAATTTCTATTGTACCGTCGTTCTCCAATATTATAACATTGAGTTCAGTTCAATCATTTGTTCTTGTCCTTCGTCATTGTTTTATATTACGATTATTATATTTTTGGCTATATGGTTATTACAATGGTTTGAATTTTTAATCCCCTAGTGTACTGCATGACTACATAATATGGACTACATAATCAATATTATTGTACCGGATAGTATTATCCGATCACGACGTTATGATTATTATCAATGACTATGGCCTCGCACGGCTGAGGACTTGTTTTTAAAAATATTAAATAAATAAATCGTTTATCTGCAAAATAGGTGGTACATTTAGATCGATGAATTATAAAAATCCGCACAATCATAAAAATAGGCATGCAAATGTCATATTAATTCTTATAAACTCATATAATAAGAACATCAGCATAATGTCACAATAATAAGTTAAGTTATTAATAATTGTCAAACTTATTATCTAAATACTCGCCCACGCTATAAATGCACCTTGGCTTTAAAAATTTAATCACCTTCCCCTTGAAAGCATTACACGGCAGTGGTCTATTACTTCTAGGAAGGTGATTAAATTGTTTTTTAGAAATATATCCTATGTAACTCATTTAATTTGTACAAATTTTGCTCATTGATATTGAAATTGTTTTTGGAGTTAAATCGTTAAAAATAATTTTTTTATAAGATTCCGAGAAATTTCAAAGTTATATAAATACTGTTTCTATGCAGAGTAGTTTCATTACGGGAGGTACTAGTTCTGGAATGGTAATTTGCCCCAGGACAAAGCAGGGAACATGCTCTGATGAGCAAGTACTACTGCTAGTAGATACTGCCGTGTAGGACGTCCATACCATCGTAATAAGTTATGGAAAAGGATGTGGTACTTTTATAATAAAAAGTGGCTTTTGTTACGCAATTGCGATAATTGGTGGCAGAGTTTCTTGCCAGCTATTTTTATCCGTTCTACACGATTGAGTCATGTGTGATTTTTTGATGTTCATACGTTACCTACGTACATTTTAAATTACCTACAAGCTACCCTCAAAACCATTATATATTAAATCAGTTTAATCTGTATGTTTGGTGAACTTGTTAGCAGCAGATTGAGTACCTAATAGAAGTAGTATCTGTACGAGCCAAAGATGTACAGTTAGCTCACTCAGGCTTTCTTAGTTTTATAAGCGTGGCGATTTCCTAAATCATCGGAGTTACGCCCCGAGAGTATATACAGACGTAGGCACTCTCTTCAACTGTTACATTGCATTCATTCATAGCAATTAACATTTCATTATTTCGCTTATATTCTATTGGTATACGCGAGTGGTTAATATAGAGTAAAATTAAAATCCTCTATTATTTAAAGCACCTCGATCACCCAGTAACCGTTTACTAGTATCTTCTTAGGCTTTCAAGCACGTGTACTAAATTTCATATGTTTACTGCCTGCATCGTTTGATATGCTTAAATGTAAAGTGTAGGACCGATCGGTATCATTTAACTTGAGTACCTAGTAGAAGACCGTTTAATTTTTCAAAATTAATTGACTTTGACTTCTACTGTACCACAGAGAAAGAATTTATATAGTGCTTTTTAAAATTATAGTAATAAGAATATTCCAGCAATTATAATTTTTCAATAATTCAAATCAGACACGCCTTGATTAATTGAGATAAGGATTTACAAATACTTACAAGCAATCTGTGCCGATGCAGCAGCAATCACAGTTAAAAATAATAATAAATTAACACCCATTTTTCACAACACTACACCTAAGTCAGTCTTCGTGTTACACAAGCGTTTGATTCACTTGCGGATACATATGTAACTATTTAATAGTTCAAAAGTGTTAGGTGTTCGGAATATTGTTATCAACGTTTCGAAATTCACTGTAAAGGTGGGTGATAAATAAACACTGATAATGTGATAAGAGGAACGATTAGATTGGACGGACGTCCTACAAGGTTCGGTATTGGGGCTTATTTTATAGCAAAGTTTTATCAGTCGTCTATTGAATTGCTTTGGCGTTTTTAAATATGCATAAAAATAATTATTGTTTATTAAATCATATAATCAAAGAATGACATTTTCTTTTCATACCTTTATGGGTTAATGAGTTCGTTTGGCTCGATATAGGAGCATAACTTAGCTGTATATAACAAAAAAACACTTGCTTTTCCCTGCAGATATTTTGACAACATGATTTAAATAATGGAGAGTAGAATAATCAGGATTATGTGTATAAAATAATATTTCACTATTTTATTTCTATTATCAGATTTTATGTTACATATATAACACGTTATTTAAAATGATAATAATAATTTAGTTACTAACGGATAAAGATAACTGAATATAGGGTCGATAGTATATCACCTTATCAATATATTACGGACGAAGCGCGAGTATATCGATGAACTAATTCAGATAATTCAAACTTAGCTGTACAAATAATTGTAGTATGCAATTTAGAATATTTAAACCGTCTTCAACAAGCCAAAGTATAAAGAAGGAAAGGGAAGAAGGAAGACAATTAAGTAAAGATAGGCCAGATTAATAAAACAGTCAGGGAGACATGGCATAGTGTAGATAGAAATGGCGGGATTTGGGGAAGGCCAGAGAAGGGTACATACTCGTAGATACCAAGGACCAAGATGATAGAATAATCCGTGTATCAAGTATCTAAAATAAAAAGGCTTTTATTATTATTCAACTATAGGTATATTATTAATAAACCGATTTTGATGTTACTGATACTATTCTATTATTTTTTTTTAAGTTACAGGAGGCAGACGGGCAGGATTCACCTGACGTTAAGTGATACCGCCGCCCATGGACACTCGCACTGCCAGACGGCTCGCAAGCGCGCTGCCGGCCTTTTAAGAATTATGTGAAAAAAAGAAATATACATGAAATGCCACTAATTTTACATTTACTGCCAGTTCTCAATCAAGGGCGTAGAACGGAAGAGAAGAACTGGCAATAAACAATAAATAAATACTAATACAGCCCCACAGGTGGAAACCATAAGTGCATATTTTTATTTATTTAGACTTTTGTGTTTATAGAAAAACAAATAACATAATATATAAAAATTATAAGGGATGCTACGCGGCCTTATCGCTCACAAGCATTCTCTTCCAGGCAACCCTAGTAAGGAATAAAACTAAAAAAGAAATATGATGGGTTAAGTGCAAGAATACATAACCTCATCTTATAAAAAAAAATACCAACCTTAATCTAAAATAATACAAAAAATCTACTAAAAACTAAAAACTAATTTCGCGGATTCATGAATTGCGATGAAATTCAAAATAATAAGAAATACAAAAATTATAAAAGTCACGAATGAGCAGCCCTGCGATTCTGTAACTCACTTTTCGAACACCGTGAAGCAGTCATTTTATGATTTGGCATTCTGATAAACAATAAACTACAAGCTCCCACCTTTTCAGAATGCCAAATCATAAAATGACTGCTTCACGACTGATTTGAGAGCGACCGCCGATGCGAAAACCGCTGTGTGAGTTCGAAAAGTGAGTTACAGAATCGCAGGGCAGGATAGGATATGGTTAAGAAATGTTCATGCAGAAGATGCTAAACGAAATGCCTGAGAAGGATGAGATGTATACTTGGGACTTGTTTGTAGATTAATAATTTATTTTGTACTGATAACGTGGATTGCCTTCCGAGCATTATATTACAATTTACTGTGTTACGAACATCCAACTCTTCGCGATTCTTTTTGACATGGACCTAAAAACACAATGACACACAATCACCGTCCGATCCCATTTATTTAGCATCCTCAACATATTAATTGCATATACAACACATATAAGTTCGACATAATTACGATTGTATATGCGTGATATTATGGCGCGTTATCGTGTCTTTCCGTTCAAGTGAAAATTTCTTGAATTCCTCGAAATAATAAATAGATTCTTAAAAATTTTATAAGAATCTTTGAGTCATAGGTATCGTCATATTTACCGGAAGTGACTCAGATTATACTGTATAAATTTTTTATCATTTTTTGTGTGAATTTTAGGTCACGAAAGCACACTATAGAATGTACTAAAAATATTTATTTCATATACAAAAATATAAGGGTTATTTTTGGTCTTGTAAATTTAAACGTTTTTATATGACTTCATATTGGCCACAAGTTATTAACCATATAGACTACAAGCCCGTGAAAAAAAAATACCTGTGAAATGAACCAACGTGAATAACTCTTATAATATTTTTCAAAGTTTATGAAAATAAATCTTATGATAAATTAAACAAAATTAAATTAAGTTTGAAATTTATTTGAAGCGTATCTATAACTAAGTTTTAACTTAAAATATTATTTAAAATTATACTAAAATTAAGTGGTTTTAATAAAATAACCAGAAAACCTTTTAGTCTGTTCTGAGTACATTTTTAAATCATGGGGTTCGAAATTAGGTCGAATACACAATTAACTTCGATTGTAACTAAAGGTGATTTAAGTTATAATGTGTATTAAACGAGAATAATATGTTATTCAAGAAGTAACGTTTATTTAAATTAATTATAATTTGATATATATAAAATTCTCGTGTCACAGTTTTCGTTGCCATACTCCTCCAAAACGGCTCGACCGATTCTCATGAAATTTTGTGTGCATATTGGGTATGTCTGAGAATCGGACAACATCTTTTTTTCATCCCCCTAAATGTTAAGGGTAGTCCACCCCTAAATATTTTTTTTTTATTTTTAGATATTTTTTTCTGTTTTTATTTTTTTATGATACAACATTAAAAAATACATACAAACCCCTAACTTTCACCCCTCTACGATCAACCCCTATTTTTTTATTATAAATGATATATATGGCAAAACCACGTTTGCCCGGTCAGCTAGTTTGATATAAAAATCAATTCTCCATATTTGTTTCCTACAATAGTTAAGAAAAAATATGCGACTTTCATGAATTACAATCTAGGCTCTACAATAATTATTACTAATATTATGTTCACTTAATTTTCTACAATACTAGTGAATAGTTTGTATAAACTATTCACTAAGGTAATGTTCATTAAAGTTCAGAGCAGTGTTGGCCTAGTGGCGTCAGCGTGCGACTCTCATACCTGAGGTCGTAAGTTCGATCCCCAGCTGTGCTCCAATGGACTTTCTTTCTATGTGCGCATTTAACATTTGCTCGAACGGTGAAGGAAAACATCGTGAGAAAACCGACATGTCTTAGACTTAAAAAGTCGACGGCGTGTGTCAGGCACTGGAGGCTGATCACCTACTTGCCTATTAGATTTAATGATCATGAAACAGATTCAAAAATCTGAGGCCACTGATTTATTTTATTTTAATGTTCATTAACAGTAGTGTTCTATAATGTTTTGACACCGTATAATAATAGCACAATATTTGATATATTGTGCTATTATTGGGCGGTTAACTGCCTATCTCGAACCAAATCCGCTGTTATGCTGTTAATTCTTTTTTTGTGCTCAACAAAAATTTCTGGAATTTTTATTTTATCTTGTATAAATTGTAATTGTATTTTTTTGTAACATTTATTATTACCTAAATTGTCATACATTTTAGATAAAATAGTTTGTAACATATACCGTAGATTTAGAACTATGTATGACTTTAATAAGTAAAAAAATATATATATGTATTATATGATTGTGTTTTTAATGAAAGTTCCACACGAATAGGAAATTAACATGACTATTGCATTATGAAACATTACTATTGACACGCAGAAGTGAGAAATACTTTGGTGGGATATTGTTAGTGGGTTATTGGTGTTACTAAAATTATATTGTATACTGTAATTTAAAAAAAATTAAGATGAAAACTAATAATATTTGTAGCGATTAGAAAATTTAAAATTCAAGTGGAGCAAGAAAGTACTAAACTGGTACCCAAGGTAAACGAAAAAGAGAAAGACAATTTATAAGGAGGATTTAACAGATTAAGGGAACAGCTGATACATGGCAGAGGAGGAGGTCTTTGCCAAAAAAGGGCACAACTTTAAAGAGTGAGATAGAAATATAAATGTGTTTAAGGGCCGATTCGACCAAACAAGAGTAAATCTTAATCTTAGAATAAATCGTCAGTTAATCGAGAGTAAATCAATTTTACGTTTTACCAACTACAAATTCTAAGAATAGTGGGCTTATTCGGGAATAGCTACTATACCGCCGTTTCGCACGGAATAACAGCTATTCCTAGAATAATTTAATGGCGTCAGTCAGTCCAATCAGCTGATTTCTGTCATTTCACAAATATGTATTCTGTGTTTTAATTTCAAGTCAACGCAACGCACTCAATTAATAGTCTGGCATTGTATAATGAAACGTTTAAACAATTTATTATTTATTTATTTATTTTTAGATTTTTTATTTTCTATAATATTAGAATGAAATTCAACTAGGCTCAACAGAAGTTTCTTTTTAGACGAAAGCCTCAAACAAACAAGAAATAAAAACTTTTTGTTGTCGTTTGACACCTGTTAAAAGCTACTTTTTCACTCTATAATACGGCAAAATCGAGTTGACATGATGTATGCTCTTACACTGTCCCGTTGTAGAACAACATTTATTTGCCGAGTTTTATTTTCGTTCACCATTCTCTTGCTATTCGCGTATTGTTATTCCTAGCGCAATTATACTATCGATTACGTGGACAAACGACTATGGATTTACTCGAGATTAAAATCATGGAATAGATTATTCTTGGTATAGTTACTCGTGTATAAATTGAAGTTTGGTCGAATCGACCCTAAGGGTTAAAGTACCTGAATCGGCTTTTATTATAATTAGAAAATTTCTAGTAATTTAGGTAAACAATTTTTTCATTGTTTATCACAGATGTAACTTACCAAATTGAATAAATTGTCATGCACTGAGACACATTTTAAGAAGCGTTTTCGCCTGATATGAAAATGGACAGAAAACATAGTCTTTCTAAAATACTCGTTAAAAAACTTATAAAATGCGGGAGACATATCTGTCTACGCACAAGCGTACACGGGCTGAATCATGTGGCCATGCCGCATCGTCATTGGTGTGAACGGTAAGGTTTTTTTTTTAATTTTTAGTTAATACATATAAGTCTGTGGCGTTACAATCTTTTAGGAGAGAGGCCCTCGGGGATATTTGTTTTTTTCTCATAGGCGATCAGCCTTGTGTGGCTGAAACACGCCGTTGATATTTGAGTCTAAGGCCGGTTTCCTCACGATGTTTTCCTTCATCGTACAAGTATTCTCATAGACAGAAACTACATTGAACCTACGACCACAAGGATGAGACTAGGCCAATACTGTACCAAAGCAAATGTAAAATGATCCTAGCTTGTCTTTTTTTTATCCATCTGCAATCAGCTTGGCTAATAACAGATTTTATGAGAAATGATGGCAATTAGGGAACGCAAATCCAATAATTTTTATTCCCTCCGTAATTCGTAAACTGTCAGACTGCGGCAAGTTTCGTTCTTTTTAGCCGATACACACTGTCCGTCGTTTCCAAGAGGCTCGAAGCTTGGGGAGGGGGTTGACGTGTTGCTGAAGTCTCATTTTGTTGATCTTTTAATGTCTTCCTCGGCAGTAGTTCCTAGTTTGTCTGTAAATAAAAAAACATGAGAGGTGTCAAGGGACACCCGGATGGAACGAAGCAGAAATACGGAAAGGATTCATTATTGTTATAATTTTTTTTATGTACAAAAAACCTATGTACACTCAACAAAAATAATCGTCGCGACACCACACTGTTCAATGCGAAATAGATAGACGAAACGAAATTAAATGGCTTGCTTTCTATTAGAGAGAGAGACAGACAGAGAAACACGCGCACGCCGCACGGCTTACAACTATAACAAAAAGTGTTGTTACAACTTTTGGTCTTAATTTTTTCCGTCTAGCCCCCTTTCGCAACGCGTGGTAAGGAACTTCGTTCCTAAAGGATTGTTATTCTCTTAGGTCCTTACATATGAAATTGGCGTCTTGTATGGGAGGAACAAAAAGTCGAATATTTTTAAATAAAATATATTTAATTAATCAAAGCATGAACCATTGTTTTCTATGCACTTTTGCCATCTCATAGGTAGTTCATTGATCCCTTTACTAAAAAAACCAGTCGGACGGGAATCAATAAAATCTGTGAAGGCGATTTGGACTGCCCCATCAGAGTCAAATTTTATCCCTTGCAAGAAGTTGTCCAAATTTCGAAAAAAATGGTTCTGTTGGAGCAAGGTCCGGGGAGTACGGAGGATGTCTTAGACATTCCAATTGAAGCTCTTCCTAGGACCTAATATAATAGATGTAAAAAGTTCCGTAGGGACTAACTGTCTCTGACATCGACGACACTCTGATCTTTCCTATCGGCTTCCTTTGGCTTGGCTAGATATGTTAGTTCCCTCAGCATCTGCCACCGAATCAAGTGGAGTGCTTTAAGAACAATTTTAAATAATTACTGCGGCTGAATTCCATCATCGAACGTCGACAAAGAATGAGAGCATCTATCCTTTCTATCTCAACGCCTGGTATTCCACAACACGGCGCTTTTTAAGGCATTTTCTGGCGCGCACCACCTCTTTGTGGAACCAGTAGAACTTAGTAGAAGAGTGAGAGCAGTAGTAAAGCAGTAGAGCTATATTTATTTACACCAGTGGTGTTTCCGGACCGATACTACATAGACTTCAAGAAAAGAGCGTACCATTCCCTGAAAGGTTGGCAACACACCTGCTAGCCCCCGCCGTTGCGTTTGCATGTGTCCGTCGGTTATCAGTATATTCAAAGTGAGGCGGGTCATGGATCACCTGCGACAAAATTTATAAAGTAAAAATATCTATTTTGAACATGTCATATATTAATAAATTAAACAGACAAAAAGTACTATTGTTTTGATTAGTAATTAAAGATTCGGTTTATTGATTTTTATATGTTATTTGCGTTCATCAGCAATCTCTGTCTGCGGCCGCATCTGTAGCGGAGCTATCTGTTTCCACCGGTTTCTGTCCAGCACCTCTCTTATGACATTGTACAGTTTTGAGGACGACGAGTCTTTCTCTTGATCCGTCCATCTGGTTGGTGAACCGCCACGTAATCTTCTCATCGCCTCTACGCATTGTATGTCCGAAATAATATACAATTCGCTGTCGGCATATTATGACATTAACAGCAATAGGCCTAATGAAATAGACTCTCTTACATTACAAGATGAGTCACTAAGCTTATTATAATAGTTAAATATTTGATATTTTCAGTTTGCTTTGGACCGCTATTACCATAGGCGCGGCGTGGGCAGCTTTAAGCGTCTCCCTCGGGCAATTGCAACGTTATAATGACAACCCCACGGTGGTGACACTGGAAAAGGATTACCGAGAATGGCAATACAGCTTACCAGCCATCACTTTATGCCCTGGAGTAATTTAGTCATACTCCGATACTACTAGGATTATATATTGTTATTATGCTATGTTATTATGTTATCTTAGCTTACGTACTGACTTACCAATTATTGATATTTACTGCAAATTTTGTATATAGCACAGTTTTCTTTACCAATCTGTATGTAGACAAGGGTAGAAGCCTTTAAAAAAAAAGTGAAAAAAAAATAATAGTAGGATGAAACCTATTGGAAAGGGAGGAGAATATTATAAAAATTAAAGGAAAATAATTTACGGGCGATCTGAGGTCGGGAAGGAGTAGGGGGGGAGTTTTAAGGGTAAAAAACGGTTTATCTCGATTTCCGGCAAAACTAAAAGTCCTATGGAAAAAAGTCAAATGGCAAAGTTGTAGGTAATAAAAAGATCTAAAACTTTTGTATTTACACATTTTTCACATAACCTCAAAATTTATGTGAAAAATTCAAAAAACCAAGTTTTTGGTTTTTAATTTTTATCTTATACAAAATTTATTTTTTTTCCCACGAAACTTGGTGAAAACTTACCTTTTTATGTCTTTAATACGCTGTAATTTAAATGATTGGAAAAAAAAAATTCACCTTATTTTGAATTAATATCGAAAAAGCACTCTAATTTTCATTCGAAAATTCACCCGTCAAAATATCTGCTTTTTTCAAAAAGTTGGTGTGGTTTCGTATTTCATAGAGAAGTAGGGAAGGGGATGACGGGTCTGGGCGTTAATGCATACGATTTTTTGCATTTTCTGAGAAGATTTACTATAGTAATATATATATATATATATTTTTACCATAGGAAAGTAGAGATTTCAACGAACTGAAAGCGATGTATTACTTTAGATAACGAATTACATAGGTTAACGGAACTTTTTTATTGTCCGTCGAGTGTTCTATTATTTGTTAGTGCAAGTTATTTTCTATTAACTTAAAAATATTATTACGCTTGAACAACTTCAAACACTGCTCAGAATCATGAATACGTTGTTGTTTTCGTCGGTTGTGAACTCGCGTGGTACCCATTTTGAACAGAGCTTTCGCATAATATCCAAATACCTAGGACATGTCCAACATGTTCCTTTGATATCTTTAGGATCTAAGCTATCTTAATCGACTAAATTTTTCGGTTATCCAAAATTATTTTGTGGATGCTTTTGAACTTAGAAAACAACTTCTCAACGGTCGATTTTCCGGGTGCACTCCAAATAATATTTATCCAGCCAAGCCTTGGCTTCAATAGTATTTTTATAATAATAACTTGTCTATGAAACGTCGCTGGTATGTTTATAATAATTTAAATTCTATAAATTTATAATGAATATAGAAAACTCGCAACCCATTAACTGAACTCCAGTACCTATTAACTGAAATTCATCAAATTTGGAAGTTAATTGATAACGTTCATTTTCAGAATCGAACTGATCCACTAAAAATGATAAAAGCAATTCAAAAACGATGGAATCTGGGTCCAGATGACAAAAGATATGCGTATTATGCTAACTTCGTGTTAGCAGTGGCCAATTCGGACCTGTTCCATCTCCAGGACTATGAGAAGTACAAAGATGATGATCGTCTTGACGTAGATCTTTTTGGATTGGCTGTTGAGGTAATTCAACTACCTCTTCGACTGTACCAAGGTCCTGGAGGAGGAGGGAGTTTCCAGAGGGCGTTGAGAGTGTCTATGGGCGGCGGTATAATTTAGTATCAGGTGAAAGTTATGCACATGTGCAGGTGCGGTATCTCACACACGAAGATAGTGTCAAAATATTATAAAACACTACTGTTAATGAATATTACTTTAAGCCATTCACTAGTATTGTAAATTAAGTCACACAGTATTGTTATACAGTGGTAATATTGAATAATGCTGGTAGCATTTTCTCTACCTACCAGTGTACCTTTTTCAGGCGGTTGAGGGAAAAGTTATTGTATCTAATAGCAAAACTAACCCTCAACCACCTAACCTACGTCCAATGTATATTCTTTTTTGACCCAATAAACAAAACTACATGTCTAGCTTATTTTAGCTTAGCTTCCTCGGCCCCGGGGCGTAAGTCGACGGGAAGGTAGGTTTACTAGCAATTTAAAAAAAAAAAAAAAAACCTACCAGTGTACCTACGTTTGTAGGTACACAGCCACTAAGACCAAACTTTTTAAATTTATATTTGTCAATTTTTAATAATTAGTCAGGTTAAGAATATTGTAAATACAAACAGTATTTAAAATTTGAGTTAAAAACAATAAAATTTGACATGTAGAAAAAACTTTTACTCAATTTAAATACATAGAAACATTTGAAACTTGTAATCTTTAGGTGATGCCGGAATTGCTGATGAAGATCTCATCATCACAGCCAGTAACCTTCCAATGGGTACCAGTGATGACAGAGAGTGGAACTTGCTATGTCACCAACTCTGTGGCAACCGCGGACTTAGCGCTTATGTTAGTATTTAAGGTTTAGAATTATACCTTTTTTGGATTTTTATAATTCTGTTAATTACGACTCGTTGTTTCTACGAACGATAACTCTAAAAATTATATATAACATTGTGTATGATTAAATTCACACACTATCTGAAAAGAGTAAAAAGCTTTTGCTTGGAAGCCAATCATACTATCCAACAAAAATGTCCATTCAAACCTTCTTTTTTGAATTTGTTTAATCGTCGTCTAACCTCCCAAGGACAAGCACAAAAGCTAGCGCGACAGCAGCGGAAAAGCATAAACAGCTCAAATATAAGTCTTAACTTTGATTTTGTTCCCTTTGGAGTAGACTCTTGGACCGTGAGGTTCAAGTGCACAGGCGCTAATTCAAGATTTAAGTCGGCGCCTGAAAGTACCGTTGACCCCAGAGCTGATGCTTACCTCGCGAAAAATGCCAGCACTAAGGGTACACTTTCACAGGGACCAAACTTTTTAAATTTAATTTTCTATTTATCAAATTTTAATTGTTACTATTATTACTATGTAGCTACACCCTAAATCCCTACTGTACCTTAGCCCTAAAAACGTAACGAATTTAACGAGACTTTATTTTTAATCTTAACTGTGATTGTTTTTCAGCAAATCGCAACTAAATGCAACAAATAATCCAATCACTTGCCACTATTCAGATACTGTTTGCTATGTTATATTTGAAGTGACGAAAACATCATATGTGAGTAATAACTTATTAATTATCAGAGAGAATAGAGTAAAAAATAAATTCTTTGTTGGTGCCTCTAGATTTATGACAAATCTAAATATACTTATAGAACAAAGTCGTGTTAGTTACACCACTTATAACTCAAGATCGGATGGACTGATGTTAGTTATATCTTTTTTGGTGAATATCTCCGCTCCGAATAGCAGAATAAGTAATAAAATATCGGATAAGTTATCGAATAAATTCATTAATTAGTTTTACAAATGCAAACAGCATGTGGCGCCATCTGTTGGCAAAACTATGCATCATTTTACATCGAATTCGTGTCAGTTCGAGAAATTCCGATCTTGAGGTGAAAGAGGAGATGCATAACCTGGCTTTGATCTTGATTGAAGACAAGTGTCTACCTCATCAAAAAATGTTATATATCAGAAAGTGCTTTAAAATGCAGTATCGCAATATTGGCGCTAGAGAGCAGAGGCCTAATGTGTAAAACTGCCATTTTTCTTTCGCAATGGCAAGCAATAAAACATTTCTGTATTTGCAAAAAAAAACTTGTATCAATGAAATCCTAAAATATGAAGAAGAAGGAAGATGTGGCTGGTTAGCGATAAGGGCGTAGCCTAATCATTTATTATGATATGTACTATTAAGAGGTGTTAATAAAAAAATTGTTCAGTTTACATTTATCCACGTTAGCCATTTTCCGGAGCTTTATATTTTATTAATATATGTCATAGGCCTAACATAACAACTTAAAAGACAAATCAGCCCGAAATCGTTAATACATTACATTATTTAAGTTTTCCGATATAATTCGAATTAGGTCCTTTAAGAAAAGAGCGTACCAATTCCTAAAATGACAACGCACGTTCCTCTGGCAATGTGTGTATCTATGGGCGTCGGTATCACTTAACATCAGGTAAACGTCCTGCCCCTTTGCCTCGTTCTATAAAAAATTGACATATTTAGTAGCTGACAGTAATACCATTACTCCGACATATCAACAAACAACTCAATCAATCAAGCAAAAAACCAATCCTAACTCCGCTAGTTTTTTGTTGAAGACGTTTGTAAGGAATTGAATGGTATAACTGTGCTCCTGATCTTGAATTATGGTTTCAGTACTACATTCACTCACCATACGACGTGGCAAAGACGTCAGAGAGGACCGGCAAAGTGTATCCATCTCTAAACCGTTTCACAGAGCTGAGTGTGACAGAAACTCGCACTGGTCATGGTGTGAGGGAACTGTCTTCAAGACGTAGAGCCTGTCTTTATAATGATGAGAGCCAGGAAGGGAGAAAGGTATTCGTTAAATGTTCAATACTTTGTATGACAATATTGATATGCATATTATATAATACTAGCTGACCCGGCATACGTTTGTTTTACCATGTATATTATTTCTAGGAAACATTTTTTTAGTTCAATAAAAATCACTATCTACAATAATACAAAATAGGGGTTGATTGTAGAAGGGTGAAAATTAGGGGTTGTATGTATTTTTGTATGCTGTACCATAAAAACAAAAAAAATCTAAAAGATAAAATAAAAAATTCGGCGTGGACACCCCATATAACTTAGGGGTTTGAAAGATAAATAGTGGCCGATTCTCAGACTTACTGAATATGCATAAAAAATTTCATAAGAATCGGTCGAGCCGTTTTAGAGGAGTATGGGAACGAAAATTGTGACACAAGAATTTTATACATTAGATATACATATTTATATATAATTAAACCATAATAAACTTTGTTCACGCCATCCAGATACTGTTAGTCCTCTCTGTTCACATTTTCTGTCGATACCGCACCAATTCCCAAAACACAACTCTGTTTCTCTTATTCATGAGACCATTATTCTTGCTCCCGCGCTGGGGAGAAGATTAGCAGCCGCCGAAACGAGATCACACAACAAACTTTAATGATTTATACAGAAGATATAAAACTTTTAGCTAGCGTCTGTATGTAAACTAACATAAGATATATAAAAGTATAAGATATACACAGGCCTCAAATGGATGCAATTTTTCATCACACCAACCATCTGGAGCCAGTATGGACCAGCAATTGGAGGGGTCGTCCTTTCATGACGTTTGAGGTGTCGCCCTTTGCGCCGTTAGCCTTTTAGTCCTTTCCATGACGTGACTCATTTCGGCCATCTTCCAACTTGAAGCTTTGCCACATGCATTTTAATTTTTGGCATATTTGGCACCATTTATAGCTTTTGTCATCCTCGTATTTTTATTGAATTATACATTAAAATTCAGGGCATTTAAATAAGAATTGTAGTCGATAACAGGTTGGTAAGTAAAGTATCCTCTCAATGCGCAAGTATTTGTTTTTAATTTACTTTATTATTATTTATTACTTCCTTACTTAATATATATTTCTTTTTGACGATCATAAGTGTGCATTGTGTTACCTAAATGAATAAATGATTTTGATTTGATTTAACATTCGCTCGAACAGTAAATGAAAACATCGTGAGGAGACCAGCTCGCCTTAGACCTAAAAAGTCGACGGCGTGAGTCGGGCACAGAAGGCTGATCACCTACTTGCCTATTAGATTGTCAAATGATTATGAAACAGACACAAAACTCTGAGGCCCAGACTTAAAAAAGCTTGTAGCTTGTAGCGCTTCTGATTTATTTTAATTTATGTTATTATTTTTAATATATAATTTTTTTGTTATTGTTTTCCAGGTGTATAGTACACAAATGTGTCGTCTGTCGTGTCGCAGCCGCCTCGCATTGGAACTGTGTGGTTGTCGGCCATTTTACTATTTTTACGAAGGTAAAAATAAACGCCTACAGTGAATTCATAGGCAATGCGGCTTTTCGTCTTTTACTTTATTTTATTTATGTTTCATCCACATATTAGCAATTGTTTCTCTATATTTTTTCATTCGTTTTTTATCTAAAATTCTTTTTTTACTCGTTAACAAATTCAAACAAAACATTTACAATTCTACATTTATTTTTATATTTTAATGACATTTACAGAGACTTAGAATTGCAGCTGTTGGAGCAGCAGCCATTCTAAGTCCCAGATAAAATCTGAACGATAAAAACATTAAAAATATATAATATACAATGTTTATAGACTTAGGTAGATAGGAAATAAATAAGAAGTTCTATATCTAAACCGGAATAACTTCGTTCGTCGGGGTTCTTGCAGTGAATTGTAAGCGCAGATTGTAGACGCTACATGATGATGGAGAGGAAGTTAGGCGAATTCCACAAACTAAAAGATATTCTTAAAAAAAACTGGATCGTGGGAGGGAATTTTAAAAATATCACTAAATAATTCATAGTTATAAGAAAAATTTTGGCATCTATAGAATAAGCTTGAATTGAATATTTTCGTTTCCAGCGGGTCCATTCTGCAACCCCGCGGGAATGTGGTGTTTGTCGAAGTACAGCAAGGTATTGGCTAACTTCGGGGGCATCAAATGCAACTGCCAGGCCTCCTGCCTTCACGCCGAGTTCAAAGAGAAATTCGTGGAGGATCAGATATGGTATGACATCGATATTTTGCGGGTTTGGCTTAAAACAAATCTCCTTCTAAAAAAATACTTTCACGATATTATAATAATAATATGCTTTTACACTTAAACACTATATTTCTATCTCATTCTTTTTAAGTAGCTGTGTGCCCTTTTTTTGTCAAAGTCCATTCCATGTCTGCACAGTGCCACTCTCTGCCATGTATCAGTTATCCTAAATCTGGTCTATCCTTCTAAATTGTCATCCACTTTTCTGTATATTTCTAGTATTTTTATTGTTTTATTTTATATACATATTTTAAAAAAGATAGATATGTTACACATATACTGCAGTACGATGCTGTAAATAAATAAATTTCTAGTGATATCGTGGCTGATAGATTTTTCTAAGTGCACATTACTTGTTCGTACAGTGAAGGTAAACAAACAAAAACACAGGAATATTTTTACAAGAGAAAAAAGCTCCATACTTCAAAGTCGTAACAGTAAATACAGTGCACATGGTCGCTGTCATGAATATTTGTATTGCCAGTAAATAAGTTATTTTAAAATGTTGACTATTCTAATTTCAGGGTGTTGGTTTTTTGTGACGGTGTCCGCGCTCATCGTAAAAATTTCCTCTCATCATTTTTCTCTAACGCGCCAAAAATATTTTGGTAATTTTAGGGGCAAGGGACCATTTCAAGAAAGAGGTTCCTTAAGATTATCAGTGGAGGCTCCAAGGACGCGCTACACACGCGAAATCGTCTTTCACTTCGAAGATTTAGTTGGTATGTCTTGATTTTTTTGCAAACGATATTTACTTTTTGTATCTGTTTCGAGATATTTTTTTTAATAAGCTACCTACTTGCTTGTATCAGCCTGTGTACACGTGCAGTTGACTTTTTGAGTCAAATGCCGGTTACCTCACTATGTTTTCCTTCATCAAACAGCGATTGTAAAAGCGAGTATAAAATGTGCTCCTTGGTAGTCCATTGACATTCCAAGTCTGTAATGTTGACAGGTTGACATGATAAGCCAGTAAAAAAAATTCATTTAAAAAAACCCTTGGGCTGATAATTCTGTATCTGTTACGTGATAAGTTCCCTAGGCAAGTAGGTTGTACGGCCAGCCAATGGACTGTGAAATGTGTAATAAAATAAATGTCATAAATATCAGTATAGTATATATTGTAGTGTATGTATTAGCAAGCTGCACTAGATATCTAAGTATATGAGAGGGTAAGACCTAAGAACCTAACAACTCTACGGATGGCCTATATAAATAGTGAATATATAAATAGGTACGGGAAGTCTACACCAGAGGTAATATAGATAATAATAAGATCAGTGGTTAGAGGTGGTGGGATTATCTCAAAGCTATCGGGCATCACCAGGATAATTGAAGGATTAAGGGGTCTTCGCGACTTTGAGAGGATGCGAGAAATGAATAAGACAATATTCAAATCTGATGTGTGTGTGTGATGATAAAACAACATCTTAAATATTACTTACACCTATTCACACAGACATAATATTATTCTTGTGAGGTCTTGGTGTATCGCGCACCTTCAGGTGTTAAAATTTAGAACAACCACGTGAGCCGTGTCAGCAGTTGGTCAATGTTCATCATAACATAGGTGATCCTTTTGTGCCTTACATGTGTATTAAGACCTGCTTTTCCTCACGTTTTCCTTCAAGAATATTTGTGATGAATTTAATTTTTTTATTAACTTACAGTATCATTTGGAGGTGCAGCTGGACTCTTCCTTGGAGCAAGTTTCATAAGTTTCGTGGAAATTATATACTTTGCTATGGAGAAATTATTCAAGGTTTTCTCGAGGGAAGAGGAGATAAAACCAGTGGTAATCATTATTAAAAAAAAGTGCGTGCGTACAATGTACACATGTCAGATGTGAAACTTCTTTCGCAAACTAATTTTTAAGTCTTGTTCATATTTATACAAATCTAAAACGAGGGAAAAAGGAAGATATGTTAGGAATTTAATTGTCATGGCGCTTCTAAACGGGCCATGTTTTGCTGCAATTGATGGCTGCAACACTGTGGCCGGCAACATTGCAAACAATAGCAGCCACACTATGCAATATTGCAGTAATGTCTCGGCCATATAGCCAAACATGTTTTGTATAGCCACATATGGCCGATGTTGCCCCGATGGGTGGCCGGACGATCGCTAGGCTATCGAATTCAACTGCAATATTGCCAGTTCTCTTGTTGTTTCAGTCACTCTCTTTGTTATGGCACAGTGTATCCTTTTCGTTTGCTATGAGTGAAGTGTACCTGTTGCTATATTCTGTGTTTTGCGATCAGCTGTATTTGACGTTAGATTACTACGTAAAAATGACTGCTTTTCACATTCTAGTTCTTGAATAATTTATTATCAAAACTTATTTCTAGACTCAAATTGTTCAACTCAGTTTCACGCCTATTTAAGAAAGGTCGAATCCACAATCTGTTCTTTTTCTGTTTCTTTTTTAAAACAATATAAGCTGCTGCGACAAGTGTGATTTCGTCAGCCATTGTTGCCGGTTTGTGTAGCCCGTTTAGGAGTCTGCATCATGGGCCATACTATTGCAGACATATTGCAACACATTGCCCAGCCATAGATTGTTCGGCCATCAGCTGCATTAAAATATTTTTCTAATGGCCGGGCAATTAGTGGCCAACAGTGCAGCCATCAATTGCAGCAAAACATGGCCCGTTTAGACGCGCCATCATAAAAATATTTAGTGTCGAAAATTAATACTAATTATAAAATTATAATTCGTCATTTGAGATTTCAATAAATTATTTTGCATAAAATATAAAATACTAATATTTCATAAATTCTCTACGAAATTTTAATTAAAAAAATAGAATTTCTATAAGGTAATTCGCTCTTCTCACTCTCTCTCAATCGCTCTCTCCTTTTTCTTCGACAAAAACGCTGCACATCTTCGTGACGCTAATATTATTATTATTGCCATTCACCCGTAAAAAAATTACCCTAATGAGCCTAAAGAAGTTTCACTTCAAAAATCGTAAAAACACAACTTTTGATATAAAACAGGGGGCAAAGTTAAGCAGAGGGTTAAGTGATAAAGTATTGTATCAATTGAGCAAGCATTTCTTCAGATGTCGTGACAGTATACGAAATTGTACCCGTATTGCCTGGATGTCCGTTGTTCCACAATAATCTCTTTAGGCTTTGTTCAGATGGCAAAAATTTGACGAGCGTTTTCAAATGACGCGACTAGACACTGTGGTATTTTCATACAACTGTTCACATGAGCGCACGTAAACGCGCGTCAGCGAGCGTTAACGCGGCGCTCAGAGAAAAAGTCTCTAGACGCAGGTGATCGCGCGTTTCCTGGCGCTTTAACATGTATGTAACTTCCGTAGACTGTTCAGTTGAGCGCGCACTTTCATCGCGATTGTACGTTTTTTTTGTGACTTGCTTTTGTATTCAGTTCAAAATGAGTGAATCTCAAGATATTGTAATTGATTTACTAATTGATGAAGTCCGGAAAGGCCCTTTTGGGATTGGCGATTTGGGATATAGCTTCAGAATCCTCTAAAAATAAAATTTAAAAACGTGCTTGGGAAGAATTGGTTTTAATTTTCTGTAATGTAATGATACCGACTCTCAAGAAGACTTTTTTGTAATATAACCACAAAATAATATCTTCTTCCACGTCCATTTTTTAAGCTCTATTTAAACAGACAGACGAGCTCTCACAATAATTCTTGTGGTTTCAGATAATACAGAAACGACCGTACGAGAAACGAATAGAAGAAATAGGAATCATTCTAAAATCCCTTAATTCACGGCAAATACCTTACTAAAAGTAACTAGGAAAAATGACGCGACGTGAATATTGTATTTGCTTTACGCAACCAATGATTAGATTATAATTAATGGATTCGTTGAATAAGTTTAAGATTACACAAAAAGATAATTAATAAAAAAATAAAATGCCTTTTCGTTCGTTGGCAATCAACTTTAAAATCAAGTATTACAAATATACTAACAAATAATATAAAGAGCGGTGTTGGCCTAGTGGCTTCAGCATGCGATTCTCATACCTGAGGTCGTAGGTTTGATCCCCTGCTGTGCACCAATGGATTTTCTTTCTATGTGCGCATTTAACATTTGCTCGAACGGTGAAGGAAAACATCGTGAGGAAACCGACATGTCTTAGACCCAAAAAGTCGACGGCGTGTGTCAGGCACTGAAGATTGATCTCCTACTTGCCTATTAAATTTAAAATGAACATGAAACAGATTCAGAAATCTGAAGCCAAGACCTAAAGAGGTTGTAGCGCCACTGATTTATTATTTATTAATTAATTGTACGGTACGACAACCACTCGCGTACAACAATAAAATATAAGCGAAATAATGAAATTTTAATTGCTATGCAACGAATGAATGCAATGTCATTACTCTACATAATTATATTGTGTAACCTTCTCTCTAGGTTGAAGAGAGTGCCTAAGTCTGGCTCTCTCGGGGCGTAACTTCGACGATTTAGGAAATCGCCACGCTTATAAAAGTAAGAAAGCCTGAATGAGCAAAATGTACAGCCTTGGCTCGTACAGTAAATCCAAATAACATTACGAAAAAACAGTTTTTGATATTAGTAATGTTTATTTAAAGAAAAAGAGTTGTGATACTTGCGTTAACTTTTAAGCGTTTCTGTGTACATTGTCACAGATAACAATAACGTATTATCCTCCGCCTTGAAACTACATTATATTTAAGTAACAAATGCTATATTTATGCCCAACAATAAAAAAACGACGGCGCAGCCGACTGGTCAAACCAAACCCCTTTTAGATTTAAATAATTATTTTATTTTGCACTCAATATATAGTTATAAAAAAAGGCTTTTCGTATCCTACATTTTGGTGACAATATTTAAAAATATGATAGAGAAATCTTTGGAGACAGGTAGGTACTGCTTCCTGCAAAACTGCCATAGGAAACGCTCAGCTGTGGAACGCCGAGGTGATACGGATGGTATTTTAAATTCTGCCTTGACGTCCGATGATGAAACTCAGCTGCAGGTATTAATCCGAACAACTCCATGGTATGCGGTAGAAGATGCAGAGAGACCCCAAAACCCTACTCGGAAATTGACTGGTTGTCGGTCAAGCGGAAGAAGCTGGTACTGGGAAGCTAGTACTCCATGTGGTATCGAATTTGCGTTTTATACATTTGCAAGCGGTGACCCGGAGTGAAGTATGGTCTGTAAGACCTTGCCTTGCTGAGCACACCAAGT
This sequence comes from Pieris macdunnoughi, assembly GCA_905332375.1. Classification (NCBI taxonomy): domain Eukaryota; kingdom Metazoa; phylum Arthropoda; class Insecta; order Lepidoptera; family Pieridae; genus Pieris; species Pieris macdunnoughi. The sequence continues at coordinate 700,074 of CAJOBZ010000070.1, read as the reverse complement.
TTCTTAGAGGCTAACTTAGCCTTTCCTTCCAAATTACCGCGAAACTGAACGTCATTCGATATGTCAACGCCCAGTATCCCGATCACTCAAACTACACTGTACACGGATTCATTCAATGCATAAATAACTTTGTAATCACATATTGGACTTGCTGTATCTAGAAAACCGAACCGGAATTGCAAAATGTTTCTCCTTGATTGACTACACTTGAATCTTCTATGTCTGTTTTGATGATCGATCAGTCAGTGAGGGACAAAATTAAGAAGTTTTACTATTTATAATCCTTAGACAACTGGTTCAAATTAAATAAAATATACCGTGTTGCGTGTCTGGTAACTAAAAGGCTGCAACTGTCAGGCTTTTAATTTTATCCATAACGAAGTTATAGGGGGTTGAAAGTGGCCTGAACGGCTTCGAGAAAGGAATGGTACGGCCGTGTGATTTTTTTGTGAAGATTACCAGCGTTATTTCTTTTGCATATCAATCATAAGTAAATGCAAACATTAAAGTCAATCAGTGGCGTAATAAACCGGCCTCTGAACACAAAACTGTAACTTGAGAGGTCTCGCACTGGGTTCAACTAAATCCAGTCCAATTTAACTCCAACAAGCCACCAGAAAAGCTCCTTTGCAACAAATACTCCTGTGAAGTCATCCTCTTGGCTTTTTTTTGTTTACTTGGGGAAATGCATTTTTTTTTTTTTTATAGAACGGGGGGCAAACGGGCAGGAGGCTCACCTGATGTTAAGTGATACCGCCGCCCATGGACACTTTCAATGCCAGAGGGCTCGCGAGTGCGTTGCCGGCCTTTTAAGAATTGGTACGCTCTTTTCTTGAAGGACCCTAAGTCGAATTGGTTCGGAAATACTTCAGTGGGCAGCTGATTCCACATAGTGGTGGTGCGCGGCAAAAACTGCCGCTCAGTTGTGGAACGGCGGACGTCGAGGTGATACGGGTGGAATTTCGTATTCTGTCTCGACGTCCGATGATGAAACTCAGCTGCAGGTATTAATCCGAACAACTCCTGTGAACACTCTCCATGGTAAATGCGGTAGAAGATGCAGAGTGACCCCACATCTCTACGCAACGCCAAAGGATCAAGCCGCTCGGAGAGGGATTGGTCGTCGACGATTCGAACCGCTCTGCGTTGTATACGGTCAAGTGGAAGGAGCTGGTACTGGGGAGCCCCCGCCCAGAGGTGAGAGCAGTACTCCATGTGGGGCCGAATTTGCGCTTTATATAGTTGCATGCGGTGGCCCGGAGTGAAGTACCGCCTCGCCTTGCTGAGGACACCAAGCTTTTTGGAGGCTAATTTAGCCTTTCCCTCCAAGTGACCGCGAAACTGAACGTCGTTCGATATGTCAACGCCAAGTATTCCAATGCTGGCTGTGGCTTTAAGAAGAGTGTTTTCGAAAAGAGGAGTAGCGACAAAGGGTGTTTTTTTAGCGGAAAACGCGCAAACTTGTGAAATTGCTTTGCTCATACCCTTTTGCGGCGGGACTGGTTAGTGCGGGAGGGTATGTGGGACTCGCACAAACTCGCTCCACTAAAACACCAGGGTGCCACCAACAATCGTCCTAGGTGGGATGTGGTAATAGCTTATCCGCTTTCCCGATACGCGAAACGATGATTTCACCCGCCTCTCTACACCCATTGTTAGTTTGTGTGCTCCCCTTGGATTCAGCCAACATTGGAATACTTGGTCCTGAAGCGATTTGATGTCGCAGCAGAATGAGATAGTACTTCACTCGGAGTCACCGCTTGCAATAACATGATGTGCAAATTTGGTCCCTCATGAATTAGAACGCAGAATCGTCGACAACAAGCTTTCTGAGTGACTTGATTCTTTGATTCTTAGTTGTAGAGTCATTCTATATGTTTTATCGCATTTATCATGAAGAGTGTTCAGAGGAATTGGTTTACCTGCAGCTGAGTTTCTATGGACTTCCCGGCTTCACAACAGAGCTCACCTCAACATACATAATCACCCAACAGCGGTTGTGACATTTGCTTCTTTTTCATTGATCATAAAAAAAGTGCGTGCGTACAAAGTACACATGTCAGAAGTGAAACTTCTGTGGCAAACTAATTTTCAAGTCTTGTTCATATTGTTACAAATCTAAAACTTTAGATTTCCGAGACTTAGAGGTAGGGAAAAAGGAAGATATTATAGGAATTTAATGAATTCAATTGTTAACAATCAATTATATTCTTTTTTTTTTTAAATATATTTCTTCGATAATAAAAATTCATCAGGCATTTTAATTTACAATTCGTCATTTGAGATTTCAATAAATTATTTTGCATAAAATATAAAATACTAATATTTCATAAATTCTCTTTACGAACCTTATAATTTCTATAAGGTAATTCGCCTTTCTCCCTCTCTCTCAATCGGTCTCAATCGCTCTCTCCCTTTTCTTCGACAAAAAGAAATTCTATTATAAGTATACTTCTTTGGCGTAACAAGATAAAAAAAAAATTTTATTCTACGTTTGTAGAAAAAACGAAACTAACAATAGAAAATACTAAAATGTTGACTATAGCTAACTTCGGGATGTTGGTTTATTTTTCCCTAACGCGCCAAAAGAAGTATAACTTCAAAAAATAATCAGTGTTTTTTTATCACATCTTTACAGTAAATGTCGGTGATAAGAATCTTGCTAACGCTTTTCAAGTATATATACGTTTGCCTGGGTATCCAACCATTGTTCAACGAGTTGGAAGCATTGTCGATAATAATGGGTGTTAATTTCTTATTAATATTAACTGTCATTGGAGCCGCATCAGCACAGTTCGTATGTAAGTATTTCTTTTATTCATATTTTTATTTTTTTACTATCAACAAAGATTTATTTCCAATACACAAATATACAGTATTTACAATATTCTTAATAACATAGTAGCAATAATAATTAAAATTAGAAAATTAAACCAAAATAAAAGAATGGTGCGTGTACTTATGTACGCGCGTAAGAAGTTATACTTCTTTGGCTTTCTTTATTTTTTTAAATATTAAATAATTAATAATAAATATTTAGCGTTAATAATTTAACAATATTTAATATTTAGTATATTATTCAATTATTAATTAATATTAATAATTATTATTATTTATTATATTATTATATGATTAATTCAATTTAATAACTAGGTAGGTTTCATAACCTTTTAACTAAGTAACAATAGGTCTTTGTGAAAAAGCATTGCTAAATTTCTTTGAAAAAATAATTAAAACTCCTTTATTTGTTTAAAAGGTACTACAAATGTCATTATGGTCATTCAAAATTCTTGGCATAGCTGCTAACGTCACGCATATTCTATTTCTTTTTACTTGTAGATTGTCTTATTCCCATCTCGCTCGCGCACGCTCGGCGCCCATACTGATAATTTTGTGTCACGGTGCGCGCGCATCGTAAAATTTCACTCTCATAAATTTTTCATAACGCGCCTAAAGAAGTATAACTTCAAAAATCCTGTGGCAGTGTACCTTTAACGCTGGCAGCATTTCCTCGCTGTATTGCGATACTCATTCGTTGAGCGAGGAAAGCACCAGCTCTGGGGTCACCGGTTCTATCTACAAGGCGCTAACTTAAATATTTAATTAGCGCCTGTGCACTTGAACCCCACGGCCCAAGAGTCTCTACTCCAAAGAGAACAAAAGACTCTTATATTTGAGCGGTTATTACGTTCCGCCTGCTCTGCGGCGGCGCCAGCTTTTCTTCTTTAAAAATGCAAATTATTTTTGTTAATATTTTCTTGATTTACGCAATTTTTTAAGGAAGTTCGATTAAAAAATAAAAATATTAACGATTATTTACGCAGTCTATTATGACGTAATTAATTATATATTTAGACGTGGCTTATATTTTAATTTAGATACAATTCCTCTACCATGCGTAGAGGATATATAGGATATATAGGTATTTGATATATGTATAATATTACCAGCGAATCAAATTATTTATTCAATAAAGAGCGATTCGGCTCGTCGAGGCCCAGTCACTTTCTGAGCGGCTTGATTCCTTACGTAAAGATGCATTTACCACAGAGAGTGTACAGAGTTGTACCTGCAGCTGAGTTTCATAATCGGGCGTCGAGAAATTCCATCATTATCACCCCGACGTCCGTCGTTCCACAACTGAACGTTTTCAAGGCCGCGCACCACCACTATGTGTTCAGCATATGTCCGAAACAATCCGACTTAGGGTCCTTCAAGAAAAGACCGTACCAATACTGGTATTAGAAGTGTTCATGGGCGGTATCACTTAACATCAGGTGAGCCTACCCGTTTTTCCGTTTCTAAAAAACTTAAAACCAATTTGGACGAATTCGATTGTTCTCTAAGTTAGAATTTATAAAACTAAACCCCGCACGATTTAAAAAATTTTTTACAAAAGATCTTTCCATAAATATACAGGTATAAAAAAACACAATTTTAATTTCGTTTTACATGACAAAGTGCCTTTGATAGCAATTGAAAAATATATATAAGCAAATTCGTTTTTTCTCTCCACGCGCGCCTGACGAATTATTTGTTTTACTAATTGTGTTTATTTGAGGTGTATGTAGATTGTGCTGTGTTGGCCTAGTGGCCTTGTCACATATCCGTATGTCGTAGGTTCAATCCCCGGCTGTGCACCATTGGACTTTCTAATGTGCACATTAAATATTCGCTCGTACGAAGGAAAACATCGTGCGGAAGCCTTAGACCAAAAATGTTGGGGCCGAGAAGACTGATCACCTACTTACCTATTAGATTGACAATTGATCATGAAACAAACATATACAGAAATCTGAAGTCCAGATCTAAAAAGGTTGCAGCGCCAATGATTTATTTATTTAGTACTAGCTGGCCTGGCGAACATCGTACCGCCTAACAGTCGATTCTTTTTTTTTTAAATACTTATTCTGCTATTCGGGACACCGGTCTAGCTAGTAAGATAAAAAAAAAAGTTGATAAGACAACAAATACATTATGTCAAAAAATAAAAATTTACCTTCCCGGAACCCCTCCACTAACACTTGAACTTTATGATATGGTATTAAAGTTCAAATTGACTTTTAAGTATTATTACGAATATTTTGTATGGGAAAATAGAAGTGTTGTTTTTAGACTTTTTCACTCAATTTTTATTAATTTTTCTCTCCGTAAGAACCATCCTCGTACTTCAAGGAATATTATAAAAAAAGAATCGGACAAATCGGTCAAGCCGTTTTCATGTTATGTCGTGACAACGGTAAACGGGTTTCATTTTTATATGTATAGATGTAGAATGCAGATAATTTTTGTCAGATGCGGTATAATAAACGCGAATGAATCCTTATTTAGCGCCTCCGCACTCTGTACTTTTTCGTTCATTCGCCAACAACCTTATCGAGTTTTAACCACTCCTTACCATTTCATAGGTAGAATTTTCTCTGTAAATAATTTGCTATCAATATTTGTAACACGCTCGATGCGTCAGGATTTTTAGTGATCTTTCAAGTGGTGAGTCATGAGATAACAATGAGTAATGACTCATTTGCAAAGAAGTGGTGGTACATACAGATTGATCAGATACAAAGACAAGCAAGCCATATAGGCATGATATTATATTAATTATCATGATGTCATAATAAAAAGAACAGTTAATTATAATAGTTGTCAAAACTTACAATCGAAATAGTAAATACTCTCCCACGCTATAAAATCACCTTGCCTTTAAAAATTTAATCTAATCCTTGTAAGCATTACACGGCAGTGATCTATAACTTCTAGTAAGATGATTAAATAGTAATAGCCATGGCGTAACAATGTTTGAAGTGAAACTTCTTAAGGCGCATGAGGTTAAAATTTTTAAAGATGAAACGCAATAATAATAATATTAGCGTCACGAAGATGTGCAGCGTTTTTGTCGGAGAAAACGGAGGGAGCGATTGAGACCGATTGAGAGAGAGTGAGAAGGGCGAATCACCTTATAGAATTTGTATTTTTTAAATTAAAATTTCGTAAAGGGAATTTATGAAATATGTATTAGTATTTTATATTTTATGCAAAATAATGTATTGAAATCTCAAATGACGAATTTTAAATTAAAATTCCACGTGTTTTTATTATGTATAAATATGGACAAGACTTAAAAATAAGTTTATGTGTACTTTGTACGCACGCACTGATTTTTATTACATCGTGGTGCAACATACAGGCACACAGTCCTGTTGGATCCTCATAATTAAATAAAAAATTAAATTAAAGATTTAAGTTGGCGCCTAGTGATAGTACCGGTGACCCCATAGCTCGTGCTTTCCTCGATCAACGAATAAGTATCGCAATACAGCGAGGAAATGCTGCGAGCGTTGGTACACTGCCACAGGGAAATTTTTAGCTTAGATTTTAACTAGCAGCGGGTTTCACCGTGCTCCTTTTAATCACAATCTACTAGACCCAACTCAATCCAACCTCTCATCATCACAATGCTCCACTGAATACTCAATCAGTACTGTCCTACTTTCACTGAACGCACTGTCCGAAGTCAAGATGGCGCCTCGACCCCACTCGAGGCATTTGCTCTGCTCTGTTGGGTCGTAATAATATTCGTACTTAGTATTGTCTTTTGTTGACATAACTTTTACACATTTAAAGAAAACACTTTTTTACCGGATTGAAGTTATATCTATCTATATAAAATAAAAATGGTCTTCGTTTGAGGCTCCTTCACGCCTAAACCACTGATCGTATCGACATGAAACTACCACCATTCGATGCGAAATTTTTCCTAGATGGTTTATGGCTCATTCATTTTTTTATTGCTGTTTTACTTTTATGAAAATTTATCCATACGGACTTCACCGCGGAAACATTCGGGGAGGCTTCCTAGAACCTCTAAACGTCAACATCTGTTAAAAACTCGATTTTCGAAATATTTCAATTTTCTTAGCGGGAAGTTAAAAAGAAGAATAATAAAAATATGAAAAAAAATAAAATAATGAAACATAAAATTTATTTTAATTCGTCCAGCAAAGCGGGCGCGAAACGGCTAGTATTATTATAAATTTACAATTATTTTATGTAATTTTAAATTTTTCCGACGTTTCGCGCGCTTTACAGCGTGCTTGGTCACGGTGACTGAAGACAAAAGGTGTTGAATGTCAAAAAGAATCACAGCTGTAGAAAAAGTTGTATTATCTGTATTTATTTCCCCAGAGTTGGTATCGACTACAAGATGGAGGGTTTTGGCAGAAATGGCTGTATATAAAATATGGCTGTATGTAATGTTTTGGCAGAAATGGCTGTATGTAAATAAATTTATAATAATACATAACTTCAATCCGGTAAAAAAGTGTTTTCTTTAAATATTCGTACTCTTATTCGTTAAGTAATGATTCAAAACTATGAAACAATGGTACCAAAACAAATCAAATTAAATTATTCTTAAACGTAAAAGAAGAAATCTCACTCATCAAAGCAACAATAAACAATCAACGCTTACTTGATTCGACTATAACACAACACGACATATAGATAAATAAATATTGAGTTTGCGAGAAATTCGCGGACAAACACACATTTACTAATTTAAGCAGCGGTGCAGCGATAAGCGTTTTTTATATTATTTTTTTCTAGACCGAGTATGCGTCCCTATTTCTCAAAAGCATGTATGCCAGCGCCTTGAAGTCCAATGGAGTGCGGTGAAATGCGAGCTGGTGGAATCCAAGTAAGTCCAGGCACAAAAAGTCTTGATAAAAAGGCAATATTGACGAAACAAGTTATGTTTACTGTAATTACTTATACTAGTACATAAAAATGAGTAATACTAAAAAATTAACACTAAAAATAAAAAATGTGTGGCACTCGGGGACTGCCGCGATAAAGCTATTACATAGCGTTTTTTATCAACTTATGCAAATATAATTATTTATGATTTTTTTATTTATGCAGTATTTTTATTCTTTGATATTAATTCAAGTTTTTTCTTTGATATTAATTCCATAATCTACCACTCTACCAGACTCAGACTAACACGCCTATATAGTCTGTCTCAATCTACGCGTACCGGCTGCACCCGATGTGAGACATCACGTTACGTCAAGTCTCCACGGTCAAGGCCCGCGATAGAAGCTAATAATAAATCTTATTTTTGTTATACAGCTTGTCCTTGGACATAGGCCTCCTCTAAGGGCTTGCACTCTTCTCTGTTTCTAGCTTTACGTAGCCACATAGGGCCAGCTACTCTTCGCAAATCTTACCATCTTTTTATTTGCCTTCCTCGTTTACTTTTAACAAGTTATTATACCTACCACAAAAAATTACAAGGAACCCAGTGCCGATTCCCTTAACAGATAATGTTTTCTAATGAGTTTCACTTTCAGAATGCTGTTACACATGACACCAGCAAAGCATTCTTTTCATAAGTTCTCCCTGAATCCCCTCAACCTCGCTGTGGAATTGTATTTCTGTGCACACACTATCCCTTGAATTAAACGTAAACAACACAAATATTAAGTTATATCTCTGGTAAAATGTGATAATTTTTAGAATCGACTGCGCCCTAAAACTATCTCGCGGTGAGGCTGATCTCGGTGTATTATCTGAAGAGGAGGTGGCCCTGATCCCGCAGCATGCTTCTGGTAAAAACTTCAGAATCGTGGGATCCATCAGAGATGTGTCAAGGAGCGGTAAGTCTGAAATTTCATACAACACTCACACTGTCCGAAAAGCAAGAAGTGAGGATACAATAATTATTTCTGGAATTTTTCTTAAGAGGACTGAAATTCTCTGTTTCATTTATTTATTTATTTATAAAAGCTTGTCAACGCTCGACAAACTGATACATTGGCACAAGAAAAATAAAATAAAATATTTAATATGACAAGCCCGTTTAGGCAAACATAATAAACACGAAAATAAAAAAAAAACAATTCATGAATTATTAAAACTAAAGAAAAATAGTCTTCAAATTTTGAGACTATTCATATCCAGACTGAACTCGTTTATCAGAATGCTCAATCTGGATATCGAGTTTTGGCCAAAACGCGTTCTTCTAATAGGAAGGACAAAGAAGATGATGGGATATCTAGTGTACATGAAATTTAATGTATTTAAAAGATTACGGCAATCAACCTTTTTGGTAAATATCTTAAATGCAAACGATATTTTTTTTTAATGGCTCTGGCACGATTTGTGCATTAGCCAGCGTCAAGTATATGATTTTTTATAATTCGTGCTTGTCTTTTTAGAAATTCGACCGTGTGCTCCATGTACGGTTTTAAGCAATCGCCCGGAACCGCACAACTCTCCCAAAGGCCGAGAATAAATTTAAATTAAAACTTGCCCTCGAACCGGGAATCGAACCCGGTACCCCTCACCTAGCTGCCACTTAATAAGACCGCTAGACTATGAGGCCCCCAAACGATATTAGTACCTAACTAAATCGAAACTAGTGTATAACAACAGATTTTAATATTTTTCAAGACAGTTAATTAGGGATGAATATTCATCATCATTTACTTTTGTAGTGAGATTGTATAGGCATCCCGTTCTCAAACGTAACTAACAATATATTAAAACTAGCTGCGCCCGCGAACTTTGTTTCGCCTTAATGTGATTTTACTTAGCCTACCTGTTTAGTACATACCAACATGGAACATTTTGCTATACTACCCCAGAGACTGTTCGGTTTTCCGGAATGAAAACTTTTTAGGTTCTTCTGTGATTTTTCTCTATATAAAAACCTCAGAGTTCAAGTAATACGTTCTTAACTAATAATTAAAAATAGGTGTTGATCGTAGAGAGTAGATGAAAATTAAGGGTTGTATGTATTTATGTTGTATCATAAAAAAATAAAAACAAAAAAAAATTCTAAAAAATACATTTTTGGGGTGGACGCCCCTAATCTCTTAGGGATTTGAAAGATAATAGCCGATTCTCATAATTACTTAATATCCATAGAAAATTTCATAAGAATTGGTCGAGCCGTTTCGGAGGAGTATGGGAACGAACATTGTGACACGTGAATTTTATATATTAGATATAGACCGAGTTCGAAACTACATAAACTTTTGATTAATGTTAATTGACATTTCCTATAAAAACCTTATCACAAATCTTTATAAGTTTTGAATAATTCCAGAACCCTTCGCCTTCGAATCCGTGGCAGTGGTATCATCGAACCACACTGGTGGTCTGGAAGGTCTACGTGGAGGTCGCTACTGCCACCCAGGTCTGGATGAACCAGAACTACGCTGGTCACCCAGGGTTTCAAAATTCTTGGAGAAGAAGGTATGATATGTCTGTTGATTGTGGCAATGCCTGAAAGTCCTATATATTATCCTTATTACTACATACTATAAAACAAAGTCGCTTTCTCTGTCCCTATATCCCTATGTATGCTTAAATCTTTAAAACTACGCAACGGATTTTGATGCGTTTTTTTTAAATAGATAGAGTGATTGAAGAGGAAGGTTTATATTATGTATAATAACATCCATTAAATAGTGGAGAAATACTGTTATTTTTGAGGTAGAAACATGTGATGTTGTAAATTTAAAAAAAAATACATTTTTTCCGCTTACATTGCAAACGCAGGCTGAACCCTAAGAGATTTATCAAAATATCCAAATTTAACGCGTGCGGGCCACGGGCATTATTAATGAATAAATCAAAACTACTGGATCGATTTTAATCATTTTTTCATAGTGACATAGGCTATATATTTTATATCCGTGCAAAATGGAACGAGCCGCTATGTTTTTATATACAATTTTTACAATGTTTCTGTAGTATTGTATTTAGTATCAGCATTGCACCCGTGCGAAGCCGGGGTAGGTCGCTAGTACATTATAAAATGAACTACCAGTAGCCGCAGATGTCTTTCTGTACGTACGTGTGTAAATAGTGAGATTCCAAAGGAAGGTTTTAAGTGTTCAATTTGACTTTTTTTATTTTTTTATTTATTATATACATGATCTTAAATAGAAAGAAGTTGGTATGGTGGAAACACAAACTGGACACAGTTTTTCTGTCCACCAGGTCGTCGAACATATTTAAATAATTAACTTATTACATACTTAGGCCAGTGTCATACAATATAACAGTTTTACCATTAAACCATCAAAAGTGCACGAACAACGTAATAAACCAATTGAAACATTGTCGCTCGCTGTAACTATTATTGTCGAAGAGGTCCCAAAAATTATATAAACAATTAAACTCTACATGATAACACGTAGGTTGCTGAAACTGACCGCTGTCCCGATGCAAACACCGACGGAAAGACAGCAGAAGAGATGGAGGTGAAAGCGCTCTCCCAGTTCTTCAACAGCGCCTGCAGACCTGGGCCCTGGAGTGCTAATAGCTCCGTAGATGCAGATTTGAGTATGTATCATGTGGCATGAAGCAGATTTCTGAATTTTATAGGCTAGTAACAGCAAACCTTCTAAAGGTTTTGCTATCTACTTTAGAATACTATGGCTACAAACACTATGATGATTCTGGACCTCCAATGAGGTCTTCAGGACGGTGTAAGAATGTTCAAAGATCCGCCCTTTAGGTCGGAAGAAGCGTACAACACTCCATATATGTATATATTACAGTTAAAACCGGTTTTTAGATAGAACGCGTTATTCCTAGTTAGACGGCGTTTTTACTAAACGCCTTTGTTAAAACTAGAATTAACTAATGCTCACAATTGAATATCAGTTAAAACTAGTTATTACTAGACAAAACGCGTTTTTTCGAAGTTAGTCAGTTAAAACTGTTCCGACCAAGGCTACTTTATTCTGCAGGTATGTACCTACCTATGTGTTGCTTAATTGTTATATCATATAATTATATTGCATTTAGGTAAAAGCTAACTATTTAAATATTGCTTTTCAGGTCAGAATTCGACAAGTGCAAAGAAAAATTTTTGCATGAAGAAGACGTTCCGAATACAAATTTACCTTTGAGAACTGTTGCTAAGGAAGCATCCATAGGAACAGGCCAGGGATTTATGCGCTGCGTATGTAAGAAAGGATGTATGTCAAAAAGGTGTCTCTGCAAGAGAAATGGCTACCTTTGTAATTCAAAATGCCACGATAGTTTGTCTTGCAATAACAAGTAGATCGTCATCTTTTTTAATTTTAAGGTTGTTTGATTATTTTTTTATTAAGCTATTGCATAGATTTTATCGCGGGCTTTAAGCGCGGCGACCGAATCAAGAAATTCCGTAACGAAAAAAACCTAACACACGATGACGTAATATAGGTGCGGCAAATACCCGTTAGAGTGGGATAGAACGCATACTAGATTGAAATAATATCAAAGAAAAACTTGAATTTATATCAAAGAAAACAAATACTGCATAAATAAATAATTATAACTGCATAAGTTGATAAAAATGCAATGCAATAGCTTTACCGCGGCAGTCCCCGAGTGCCACACTTTTTTTTTAGTGTATGTTTACCAATATCCCTTAAAAATATTATTATAATGTTCCTTTTTTAAATTTTATGGTTGTATTCTGTTGATTTGTTTGATTATTTTATTTACTTTTAATTAATGTTGTCACCTTGGCAACTACTTTATGCTGATGTTCCTTTAGTGTAAGTTTTTTTTACTAGGTACGGTACTATGTTTCTATACCCTAGATCTTTTTAATAAATATTTTTAAAACTTTATCTTGTTTTCAATCCCAAAATTCAAATTATTTTCTCTAGTGCTAGTTGTAACTAAAGCTCGGAGTGACAACTAGTTTTATCAGAAAATGAATTATATCAGTGGTAAATTCTAGTTTTCACTTGTTATTTCTAGTTTTGACAAAGGCATTTAGTAAAAACTATTTTTAACTAGGGAAAACGAGTTTTAACTAAAAACTAGTGTTAACTGTAACATATATATTTTTGTCGCGCACCACCACTATGTGGAACCAGCTGCCCACTGAAGTATTGTCGAACCAATTCGACTTAGGGTCCTTCAAGAAAAGAGCGAACCATTTCTTTAAAGGCCGCCAACGCACTAGCGAGCCTCCTGGCAATGTAAGGGTCCATAGGCTTTATTAAACATCAGATGAGCCTCCTGCCTGTTTGCCTCGTGTTTCATAAAAAAATGAAATGTCATCTTCTAGTATTGTCTTTGATTGACATAACCTTTACACATTTAAAGAAAAAACTTTTCACAATCCGCGAAAATAGAGGACACCGTGAGCCATTTTTGCCAAAACCCTCCATCTTTTAGTCGATACCAACTCCGGGGAAATAAATACAGATATTGCAACTTTCTCTACAGCTGTGATACTTTTTGACATCCAACACCTTTTGTCTACAGTCACCGTGACCACGCACGCTGTAAAGCACGCGAAACGTCGGATAAATTTAAAATTATGTTAAATAGTTGTAAATTTATAATAATACATAACTTCAATCCGGTCAAAAAGTTTTTTCTTTAAATGTCATCTTCTACTCGGGACTTGAACCAGATTCAATATAGAAAGTTATAGAAACTTTATGATTCTGTTTACATAATATTCGTGCTAAAAGTACTTGAATAAACTTTCAGAAAACCGTTACCAATCATTCTGCTCACTTTGTGGTGTCAGATCGAACTGTGCCCGCTATACCAGAGACATGGAAGTGACAGTTGCCGGAGTACGAAATGACAATAGACACATACAAGCATTGCAATGTCTTAGACATGGTAATACTCCAGGAGTAGCGTACGTATCCTGGCAACACGTCCGCGAGTACTTTAATGTGAGTAAAATTTATATATTTTTAATCGGTATAAAGGCATAAGGCATAGAGCAGTGTTGGCCTAGTGGCTTCAGCGTGCGACTTTCATCCCTGAGGTCGTATGTTCAGTCCCCGGCTGTGCACCAATGGACTTTCTTTCTATGTGCCCACCTAACATTCGCTCGAACGGTGAAGGAAACATCGTGAAGGAACCGGCTTGACAAACCCAAAAAGTCGACGGCGTGTGTCAGAAGACTGATGACATACTTGCTTATCAGTTTGACAAATAAAAAATATCAATGACAAATTATTACATCTGATCATTAATAATATGAAAGATTAATTAAATAATTATATTTTGCCTATATAAATAGTAAAATGAATTGTGGCCTTGTTTCGTTTGAGTTTCGTCATATAATATATACATAGACCAGCCACCATATAATGCAAATCTGCAAAACTTACACTGCAGGCACAAAAAAATAGAACAAATACGAGTCTAAGTTTTAAGTTAAACCAATTATTAATAAGCAGTAATGTCGCTATAAAAACTAGTAGATGATAATTCCCGCTTTCAAGCTTCAAGATAAAGTGTATACAAGATACCCTAACTATTTGGTGCTTGGTTGTAGGCATATGCAAATTAGCTACTTCTTTGTATAAAACATAACAAATTAGAAAAATCTAAACAGTGAGGCTAAGTTTGTGGCCCCAACTATGCTCCTAATTAATCATTTGGATTTATCTTCTACTCTCTTCTGGTCTTAGCCATTTCCGATAGTCAAAATCAAAATTCAACGTGTATTCTAACCCTTATTCATAAAAACTGAATCAGGGAAATTGCACTGTTTCAACTAAACTTTAAAAGTTCTCAAATAATACCTGCAGCTAAGTTTCATCATCGGACGTCGAGGTCGATACAAAATTCCACCCGTATCACCTCGACGTCCGTCGTTCCACACGCGTTTTTAAGGCAGTTTTTGCCACGCACCACCACTATGTGAAACCAGCTGCCCACTGAAGGATTTCCAAACCGATTCGACTGAGGGTCCTTCAAGAAAATAGTGTACCAATTCATAAAAGGGCCTCTGGCAATATGAGTGTCTAGAGGCGGCGGTATCACTTAAAATCAGATGAGCCCCCTGCCCGTTTGCCCCCTTTTACATAAAAAGATATCAGACGGACGAGAACTGACAAGAGACTCACTGACATTCAACATATATAATCTATAATCATCTTTTCCCAGCTCTGGAACCCACAAGAGGCATCATCCTATTCCCTGTTATGTCCTGACGATTCCCTTGTAGTACTAAACAGCAAGGTCTTGGCTCAGCGTGTCGCTCCTTGCTCTTTTGTTAAGCAACCATTGAGCGCCCTTATTGCACCAACGTGAGTATTTATATTATTCATTAGCTTCAATGACATTATAACATTCTTGACGAGGCCAACATCGTCCAATTCATAATGCAACAGGCTCGAGTGCTCAGCTCTTTTGTTCGGATTAATACCTGAAGCTGAGTTTCATCATCGTGACGTTCAGATACGTATCACCTCGGCGTCCGTGGTTCCACAACTGAGTGTCTCTTAAGGCAGTTTTTGCCGCGCACCACAACTATGTGGAACCAGCTGCCCACAAGTATTTCCGAACCAATCTGAGGTCCTTCAAGAAAAGAGCGTATTATTTCTTAAAAGGCAGCATCGCACTTGCGAGCCTTCTTCAAATATATGACCTTAATATCAGGTGAGCCTCCTGCGCGGTTGCCCCCTGTTACATAAGAAAAAAGTGGTTGGGGTATTTGCATCGAATGGTGGACTATAGAACCCCAAGGTGCTTACTAAACTCACAACCTGAGATCCGGTAGACCGAGGCTGTGGTGGGATAGAGTTGCTAAGGTCCTCGAAAGACTGTGATGTTGATGATGATGACGATTCTACGTAAAATTACTATACTTGTGGTTGACGAGGGCAGAAGGACTACATACAAATTCAGTGAGTCTGTGAATCGGCTACTATCTATCTTTCAAACCCCTAAGTGATAAGGGGTGTCCACCTCAAAAAAAATATTTTTATTTTTTCGACAAAAAATTTCGTTTTTATTTTTGGATGATACAGCATACAAAAATACATCGCCCCTCTGCGATCAACCCCTATATTTTATTATAGTAGATAGTTTCTTTTATTGAAAAAATGTTTCAAAACGGCAAAACGTTTGCAGGGTCAGCTAGTTAATATATATAAGTTGCTAATAGCAGAAGAGCGACGAGCTTAAGAAAGTTGGTGGAGAGGATTGGGAGAAAAATGCTCAGAACAGAGAGAGATGGAGTTAATTAGAGGAGGCCTATACTCAATAAGAGGTCCTTGGAAAAACAAAAAAAATTATAATTAATTAATTGATTATTAATAGCAGAAGAGAAATACTCAAAAAGATTTTTTTTTTTTTTTTTTCCGACAACAATTGTATCACAACAGTTACTACTAATACCTCTATTATTTTACAATCAAAATATATTAAATAATATATATATACACCCACTAATAAGCAGCAGCTTTTTTGAACTCGGCCTACAAACTCAGTGTACAATCAAATAGAAGATATAAGTATTATTTATAACTTTCAAAAGATTTTTATATTTAAAGACTTAATGTATTACGATAATAATACTATAACTAGAAGCTTTTAAAAATGCGAATTAAATACCTTCCCTATATTCAGATACCAAGCAAAAGGAATCCAGATAAACCTACAAAAGTGGTGGAAAAATGGCGCCAGTCCTGCTGGCAATTCCTGGCAAACGGTGCTTTTTGAAGCCATTGTTGGAGGCTCCAATGCGAGGGTTTCGTTCGACAAATCTTTGCCTAATTTGTCTTACTCTGCTAACTGTAAGTATATGTTCGTTCCCATTGTCCTCCGAAACGGCTCGACCGATTCTTAGGTCCTCGAAAGAATTGATCGGTCCCTTGTAATACGTTACACAGAAAAACTGTATATATTAAAACTGATAGATATATATATCAAAATATCGAAAGACCAATATATTTAAACATTATTTTTAGTGCGAAACATCCCACCAATCGACGCGTCTCCAAGCTGTATCCCAGCCCGTCGCTGGTGCACTATCTCCGAATCTGAACACTCCAAGTGTCTCTGGGTGCAATTAGCTGCGCATACCCTGGGAATCGAACCAGCGATTTCCTGCCAACAGAGGAAGTCTGTCTTCGAATGTTTTGCCGCTATCAAGGATAACACTGCTGATTTTATTGCCGCACCAGCTAACTACGGATTCATGGCCCGACAGTGAGTAGCACAATAATTTTTTACAGACTTTTAAGAATTCATACGCTTTAATATTTACTTTTCAGTGGGGACTTGGGGCCCTTTATATCCACGGGGCCCTGGTCTGCAGCCCAAAAAGCCCTTAAGTTTTTAATCATGTAACATTTGAGTTACAAATTTAATATAACTGTTCCATATCAGATACTACGGTCTGTTACCTGTGAAGCTAGTTCAAAACCTACGCAACAATCCACGTGCGTTCTCCCGCGTCGTGACTCTTCTACGGGCTTCGAGTTCAATTTCTAGCTTTGAAAACCTTCGTGGGAAAAATGCTTGCTTCCCCGAGTTTGGTGGCATCTGTAAGTATTACATTTCTTAACCTGAGTCATTAAAATCCTTTAAAATACGATGTAAATTTTTTCCTCCGTAGTATATAATAACATAACCAACAGATATGAAGATGCTTCTTTCTTCTTCACGAAGTACCTCAGAATTTCTAACATTGAGTACCGTTTACGAATATTGTCGTAGTTACTGACTCTCTAATCGATAGCCGGTATTTCTGGCTTCCTTTTTATTGATTAGGTAAAATTAACTTCGGGACATGCTAACTTATCTTCATTTTGTTTTGTATTTACACTTTGTGATACACAACACGCTCATGATGTGATACTGCGGTGTTCTGCAATTTTTTTTTCTGAAGCTCAAGATATTGTTTTGAGTTCATTCATCTCCGTTGGTGTGGACAGACTTACTTCCTGCATATGCTTAAGTGCCTTTGCTTGGTTATAGTTGCTCGAATTGAGTTAATAAATTTATAACGCATTTCCAGCATACGTAGCCTTCAACAGAGCGGCACAAGAAAACGGTGTGATCTCTCGCTCAGAATGCGACTACGCACGTGCGGTTGGGGAGTTCTTTGGTGACGCGTGCGCACCTGGAGCGCTCAACGCGTCCCAAATCTCAGCATCCGTAAGTTTTAGTCCAGATTCTGGTATATAGATTTCTGAATCTATAACTACGTGGCAGAAGTGCCTGTTTCATCAGTAATGTAATTGCTCGGCTTCACCAGGATCCCTGTAACTAATACGCAATCATTAGCCTTTGAAATTTACTATTTTTTTTAGAACAAACCCCAAATGGACAGCAGCCGCATCTGATGTTAAGTGAAACCGCCCATGGACACTCTCAATGCCAGAGGGCTCGCAAGTGCGTTGCCGACATAACTGATTTGCCGTTGCTTAATCTCTACCCCATTTGTTTCTTCTATACTAATGTTATAAAGAGAAAATTGTAATTTTGTAACGAATAAACTCAATGGCACTTAGTCCCATTTTGAAAATAATATATTTATTTCCGAATTTCCGTACGATACGGTAGGAATGTTTACCTTGAAAATCATGGCGCCACAGCCTTTAAGGTTTGCCTTTGATAATTGTGTCTGTTTCGAGATTTTTTTGTCTTATCAGACAAATAGGTGATCGCTTCTTTGTCTGACACACGCCGTCGATTTTTGTGAAGCATTTTCATACGACATTTTCCTTCATCGGACGAGTGTTAAATACGCAAAGAATGGTCAATTACACAGCTGAGTTCGAACCTACGACCGCAGGGATGAGAGTCGCCCGCTCTTGTCACTAGACCAACACTGCTGTTAGATAATTAATCGAACCCTGAATGTTGCCAATTATCTAGACACATTCCGAAATTAGGTAGTAATAAATTAAAATACTACAAGAGTTCGTATGGAAATTACTTTTTCTCTATGAATCTTAGAAAACCACTGAAGAATCGTCGATGACCAATCCCTCTCCGAGCGGTTTGATCCTTTGGCGTTGCGTAGAGATGTGGGGTCACTCTGCATCTTCTACCGCATTTACCATGGAGAGTGTTCAGAGGAGTTGTTCGGATTAATACCTGCAGCTGATTTTCATCATCGAACGTCGAGGCAGAATACAAAATTCCACCCGTATCACCTCGACGTTCCACAACTGAGCGTTTCTTAAGGCAGTGTGTAGTAAAAGTATAACAAACAAAATGATATAATTTTGAAGAAATCGCAACGAAAATAAAAAAAACAAATTCCAAAAACATATTCATAATAATTTTAAAAAAAATCAAAAAAATATATAATTTTTCCAGAACTACGATGTCAAGAGCCTTTGTTCCTTGTGTAAGCCGGCTGATTCCGTAGCCCCAAAGGGTAAGTCGCAAAAACGACATTATAATAAATTTTGAACTGAAATAAACGATTTGAAATTTAACATTTTCTATACTCTGTCGTCTGTGCCTAATACAATTTTCGGGCCTTGCTCACAATTACCCGTACACACTTTCGCGTTCGTTACTTAGTCATTTTGATTTGCGTCAAGAATAGTATAATCTAATATATAAAATTCTCGTGTCACAGTTTTCGTTGCCATACTCCTCCGAAACGGCTCGACCGATTCTCATGAAATTTTGTGCGCATATTGGGTATGTCTGAGAATCGGACAACATCTATTTTTCATCCCCCTAAATGTTAAGGGTAGTCCAAACCCTAAATATTTTTTTTTATTTTTAGATATTTTTTTCTGTTTTTTTGATACAGCATTAAAAAATACATACAAACCCCTAACTTTCACCCCTCTACGATCAACCCCTATTTTTTTATTATAAATGATATATGTATATGGCAAAACGACGTTTGCCCGGTCAGCTAGTAATTTAATAATAGTTCAATGAAAATGTAATTCATTATAAACAATGCACTGATGAATGAATGAATGAATGCAATGTGTAAGATTTGGGAAACTTTTTAAGTAAAAATAATTGTATCAGGGTTCCCAACTCTTCAATAACTAAGTTAGGGAGCGTTCAAGTATTACGTCACGCAATTTTTGGAGATTTTTGATTATTAAGTCCAGGCAGTCAGAAACACATTTTAAACCAGTCATATTTTCAAACTGTTCTCGTAACTGAAGTATTGTTACTTTAATTAAGTTCACACCACGACAAAGGAAGTCCTAGTTCATTTAATTGTGTATTATATACTTACTTTTGTTTTCTTTTAATGCTTATAGTTATGTAAGACAAACTTATTTCCAGGATCGAAAATCTGTTCCTACGACTCCACCAACAAATACTATGGCAACGCAGGTGCAGTGGCCTGTTTAGCTGATCCAGAAAGTGATGTAGCGTTTGTGGCATTGGAGAATATCGATGGTGAGTGACATTTAATTACTAGCGAGACTAAAGTAAATATTTACAATATTCCTAACGTAAATAGTAATTAATTATAACAATAATTAAAAATTGATAAATAAAACAATACAAATCAGGTCGTATCTACTCGTACCAGGCTTACAAAATCTTTAATTACCGCCTGTGCACAGGAACCCCACGGCCCAAAAGTCTCAACTCCAAACACAATCAAAGTTGGAAGAAAGACTATTATATTTGTGCCGTTTTATATTTTCCGCCTGCTCTGCGACCGGCTTTTGTGCTTGAAATAATAAAAAAAATGTTCTAATAATAAATTAGTTTTATTATGACATTTAGTCTACTGACAGCTGTAACCAATACTTTCACCAGTGGTGCGTTCCACTAAGCGCTCACGACGATCAAAATGCTCCTTTAGCCATTCCACATACCGACCGCGGTCGTTGTGGTCACGGCGAAAACGTCACTCATGACGTCATGACAAATGCTCACGCAACGCTCACAACGACCCATCTAAAGAGGTGGGTCGTTGTGAACGTTGAGAATAATTTGGCGCATTTTTTGAAATATGACAAATAATAATATTATTATATTCAAAGCTTAAAGATGGCGACAAGAAAAAACACATTATTTGATTCAGAAAGAGAAATTGTAAAGCCATTTCGATTATATTTAAACTTAAGTTGTTTGATAACTTCACCAAAATTATTTATAAAATATTCAATTATTCTTCACTTTTAACATAAATAAATTTAAGTCACAAATATCAAAACTTATTGTTTATGATTACCTAACCTCCTTAAAATTCTACTATTTTCAAACTTGACATTTGTAATATTTACATGAACGCCCGAAACGCTCCATAATCCATTCCACTTGAGTTAACGACAGTAACATTCACAATCAAGTGGAATGGGGAAATCAGCGGTCGTGAGCGTGATCGTCGTGAGCGCTTAGTGGAACGCACCACAGGTGTACTCTCACCGTTTAAGCAACAGCTTATTCATGTTCCCATTGATATTAGCGTGATGGTGACCCTTTTAAATGGACTTTACAACACAAAGAAAAAATCTTTATAGTAACTGTTTCTGTGTTAACAAAATCTTCATCTTTATAAGCTTAATAATAAAAAAAGCGTTGTGTTTTCTACGTACACTTAACTATCATTATCTATAACTATCATTATTAACTATATTATATTATACATTTATATCTGTGATGCAATTTCTCAACTTGTATTTCTATTTATATATCCCGATTTGTGAAGTTCTTTTTTATTATCCTCACGCTCTGGTTATATTCAAATTAAAATGTTTCCAGCTAATCTAAAGGCGGCGGGTCTCGAAGCATCTCAAATTCGAGTTCTCTGTCGCAACAATACCTTGGCGTTGTCGACTGGTGTTTCGGTCAACTCGAACTGTCTCCTCGCTGATGTTGTTGACTCCGAGGTGTTGACACGAAGGTGAGTTATGAATTATACTTATTTTACTATAAATGCAAATCAAATTTTAAGAAAATCCAACAAAGCATAGTTCGAGATGCTTCTTTTTATATTAACTTTATGAGTTACTGAGGTTTTCTAAGTAAATGTTAAATTTCAAAAAGATCCGTTTTCACACATGAAGTTGATTGATATATTCCAGCCATTTCTATTTTGATATAAAGAATTATCGATTCCGTTTCTATAAATGTTTCTCCTTTTGCAAAAGAAAAAAACCTGTGAATTATATTTCAAAATAATTCACAGGTTAAATAAATGTATATACTCTATAATCTATAAGCATTTAAATAATCTTGACAATTGACAAATTCTTGTCTTATCTTTATCTCACTCGTAACATTGAAATTAAATGATACAAACATTATTTAACTAAATGATGCTTATAGTAGGTATAAGACCTTAAATATAAATTCACAAAAAGAACAGTGCTTCAGCTTGTAACTCTCATCCATGAGATCGTAGATATGAACGCCGGTTGTACAACAATTGAAGGTACCTACGCATGCAACACTTGCCCTCAAGTGACGGCGAGTGTCTGCCAAATGTAATGCGGAGACCAAAAAGGTTCTTTTCCGTATATTTAAATAATAATTACGAATATTTAAACTAAATGTTTCAGAAACGACCCACTCCTTAATAGCTTGAACGCTCTGTTGGACACTCTTGACGTACACTTTGGGTACTTCACGGACACCCAACTCATCAATTTGCCGATTTACTCATCGTTCGATGGTAAGAACTCTCATTTATTACTTCGATTCCGCTAAAAGTCATTCATGGACAAATTAAACAAAACGGGTCCGAGTAATCTACCTAGGAGAACCCTGTAAGTTTAATAGCGGTTTCGTTATTCATTCGTAACTCCACCAATAAACATAATAATAATTCGAGTATTACGATTCTTCTAAAAACTTTAAATGTTTTGACCAGGTGTGAACGACCTTCTCTTCAAAAACACAGTAGTTGGTTTAACAGAGCCTACTAGCAGCACAGTGAATGAAGCTGCCCGGAATTACCATGAGCTCTTCCAACATTTCGACTCCTGCGTCAGGAATTAGAGTGACTAAAGATCTCTTAATAAATTCAATAAGAGTAATTTCAAATTAATATATTCATGCAATGCCAGTCAAATATAAATCAATTATGTTTGACAGCTGTCAGTTCGTTTTAAAGTAATGTTCACATGTAAAACAACTTAAAACTGTTTTTATAGGAATTCAAGCCACGCTCACTATATTTTTATTCATTCCTGTGCAATAAATGAAGTTTAGTTTAGCATGCTTTAAATCAATTGTTTCCGATTTAATATTAAAAATAAATTTTACAAAATATATGTTTTATTTTTTTGCCTGCGTAAGAAATATCTTATTCAGCTTACGTATTGATACCATGCTGTCTAAAGAGCAGTGTTGGCCTAATGGCTTTATGTATATCCTTCAAACTCAAACTCAAAATAACTTTATTCATATAGGTAAACAAGTACACTTATGAACGTCAAAAAAGAAGTTAAATTAATTCTAAATTTACAAATTACTACCTGTACGGTTCCTGGGTCATCAGGGGTTCGAAATAATAGAATATTTTTAACTTACTCTATATTTATCACTCGCGTAATACAATAGAATATGAGCGAAATAATAATTATGTTAATTGCCTAATGAGTGCAATTTAACAACCAGAGAGAGTGCCGACGTCTGGCTATGCTCCCGGGGTGAAACTCCCATGATACAGTTAATTGTAATGATACGAATGACTGCTGTAACAGTCGAAGAGAGTGCCTGCGTCGGGCTATACTCTCGGGGCGTGACTCCAACGATTTAGGAAATCGTCATGCTTATAAGTGATCAAACTGTACAGCCAGGGCACGTACTTACATAAGAAAAACATCACGCTTGTAGATGATCGGAATGTACGAGCCCTGGCACGTACTTACATAGGGAATAATTAAGCCTATAAAACTAAGGAAGCCTGAGCGAGCAAAATGTACAGCCTTGGCTCGTACACTACCAGTTCGTAAGTCAATGGCTTCGCTTCGCTCTGTTACAGTGTCTATTTTTGAATTTATAAGCTTCCGTTTAACTGTTGTGTATGTATGTATTTTATATGCTCCAACCCTCGTCCATATGGAAAACATCGTGAGAAAACCAGTATGCATGCTAAATTAAGTCAGTCTTCCCGCATCTCTAAATATTTCCTCACATCATTGGTAAGGTGGAAAATGTCAACATATTCATAATTTGTGTTAGTTATAGTTAGCAAAAACCCAAAACTGGAGAATTACGCTGTTAATTCGTGTTCGTACGAGGCACATAGATCAATTGTGAGTATCTTGTAGCATAATATGGTGGACCGGGATTCTTAGAGAAATTAACGACAGCAAATGGGGCTATATACTCGTATGCGCCCATTGGGCGTGCAAAAATAATAAATCATGCTGACTCCGCCGAAATATTTGCAAGAATCTGCATACCAGGCTATCGAAACATTGATCCTGATTAAAGGAAGGAATTTACAACTTTTTTGTATTAGTATAAGATCTCGCTATCTAATATTAATTAAAATACTCTGGACTGAAATTTGCTAGGCAACCCATATGGATTATATTTATTGGCATATTAAATTAAATATAAAATAAGTTTCATTAAATAAGCATCTCGGTGAAGGTCGTTGTATAGCGGGATCTTAGACCATATATTTGCGACAGCTTTTATGTATTTTATGTAGAATGGAGACCACATGAAAATTGCATACTCTAACACGGTTCTGACATAAGCAAAATAAAGGCATTTTATACAATTTATGTTTTCAAATGACTTGCATGACCGCCTGACAAAGCCTAACTGCTTTCCCTGTTATGGCATTGTATTATTTTGATTCGCGTCATTCAAAAACGCTTTCTAGAATATAGTTCTGGGGTGTTTTTAATATAAAAATTGGTTACCATGGTAACAAATATATATACGTTATTATATTTGGTACACATTTCATTCGCATAATATGTGTAATTTAGAAATGTTACCAGAGCCGACCATGATGTTAGGAACAGTCAATAAAAGTCGTTAAACTGTTCTACTATGAACTATTAAAAAATTAAAGGCCAGTGACCTGACCACAGGCCAACCATAACATGGCCATAAAAACCTTTGTGTAAAAAATTAAAAATCCTTATTTCTTTTTCATGCCTGACTTAGATAATTTTTCGTCAAATAATTATGAATTGAATTGCGTGTAACGCGGCACCTTCAGATTTTTGACCGTATTTTACAATAGTAATCTGTCACTCATGAACTACAGATAATATTGCCATTTACGCCAGAGACAACATAACCGGTTACTGGCAGGTCATAATAAAAACCGTAATGTTTCGTCAAAGTGACCTGCTTTGTTAATATTTTGTGAGGTCTTTCTCACATAGTTAGTTATTTCGACAATATATATGCGTGTTGTTGCCGTGCGTGCTCCTATTTCACCATGCCTACTGCTGATAGAGGACAAATTTTTGTCTTTAATTTATTTTACTATTATTAATTACTTAAGATGTCATGAGGAATATGGTGTAATGGTTGCAGCTCCTTACATTGTGTAAAACAAGAAACTTGGCGTTTAAAAAGAGGAGCGGAGAGTTTGTTGCCAGTTCTTCTCTTCCGTTCTACGCCCTTGATTAGAGAACTGGCAATAAATGTAAAATTAAAAGCATTTATTATATATTTCTTTTTTGACGGTCATAAGTGTGCATTGTGTTACCTATATGAATAAATGATTTTGACTTTGACAATATAACCAGTGACAGGCAAGTAATAATAAAAAACATAATCGCCCAAGTGGCCTGCTTTGTACTTAGCAAACAAACTTTAAAATAAGTCTCAGAAGCCTATGAGGTATCTGAAAACGCCTAAAATTGGTAGTAAATATTGTTTAAAAACGCTATTACTCAAAGATTCTTAGAACCCAATTAAATGATAGTGGTCCGCCAACGTGACGTCAGAATGGCCGGCCACTGTATGTCTTTATTATGTTCTTTAATGCAGAGGTATCAAATGCGTCTTTGAAGTTAGCAAATAGTATCTAATAGGTAGAGAAATATGGCGTATAGTTTGATTGCGATATGAAGTTTGGTCAGCCAACCTGATGGTCACATCTTTTGTGGTCTTTTTCACATAAACTTTGAAATAAAATATCTTTTATTTTAAACACATTTTATTA
Organism: Pieris macdunnoughi; assembly: GCA_905332375.1. Classification (NCBI taxonomy): domain Eukaryota; kingdom Metazoa; phylum Arthropoda; class Insecta; order Lepidoptera; family Pieridae; genus Pieris; species Pieris macdunnoughi. Next base: position 674,207 of record CAJOBZ010000070.1, on the reverse strand, counting down.
TTACATTGATCTATTTAATAACAAAATTACAACTTTTCGTGCTTCAAAGCAATAATCTAAAATCCAGACCATTTCATTGATCCAGTAGGTCCCCAGACCCGACGGGCGTCACGATAGGAAGATGAATAAATACAACGCAAGAAAATATTTTTAATTAAAACAAGTCTTCATTGTTTAATTAATTGAACTGTGAGTAGACATCAAACAGTAAAATTCATTTTTTTTTCATTATTTTTATATTAATTGAAGTTTCAATTTCAAAAATCCACCACCAGACCAGGAATATGGTAAGGGCTCCACCGGAACCAGAAAATGGTCTATGAGAAACGAATAGTTTTAAATTGATTTTTAGTTTAGAAATGCGTTGCCGGCCTTTCCTTTTTATATTTCTTACAACTAATACATAATATAAATAATAATCTAGTTAATATTTACACCTTATAGCCTGATTAAATTATTTATCAAGTACACAATTTAACTAAAGCGATATTATACATTTAAAAATTATTACAGATCTAAGTAGATAAACAGGTATATACAATGGGTACCAATTTTATTCCCAATATGACGTCAGCGTACTTGTTTGTGTACCTAAACGTCAACGTACTCGTACGTCGAGGATTTTTTATGACGTAATATTACTTTACCGTTTTCGTACATTTACAATGTATGACGTAATAGACGGTCCAACCAACATTTAAACATACGCAATATCAACAAAATTCATAACTATGGGTACTTGTCTGACGTATTATTACGTCATTTAGCGATTTGACGTTACTCAATAATGTAAAACACTACAACGTTAGTAAGACTCTTGGCATACGACTATGACGTCATTTAGCGTTGTGACGTCACCCAACATTGTGACGTCATCAAGCCCTTTCATACTATATGAGAAGTCATCCGACGTCATTTAGTGACGTCATCATTGGTGTATAGCGTGGTGCGGCGTGAGTACAGCGCCCCCTGCCGGGAGGACCGACGTGATCACCGGAGCGGCTCCACCCACGTTGTTGACCCCACCACCGCAGAATATCACCTGTAATGATTATATCTTTAGTTAATATACATTCAAATCAAATCAAAATCATTTATTTATTTAATTAACACAATGTACACTTATTGTACTAACGTCAAAAAAGAAATACATATTAAATGCTTCTAATTTTACATTTTAGTTCATTAGAAATAACTGTCTACTACAATAAAAAAATAGGGGTTGATCGTAGAGGGGTGAAAATTAAGGGTTGTATGTATGTATTGTGCTGTATCATAAAAATATAAAAAATATTTTTTTTGGGGATGACACCCCTTATCTTTCTATATAAGTTAGATAGCCGATTCTCAACTTACTAAATATTATTATAAAAATTCATAACAATCGGTCGAGCCGTTTCGGAGGAGAATGGGAACGAACATTGTGACACGAGAAACATATATATATGTTTATATTCACCTGTGAGACTGGCGTGGCCGCTTGTCCGGGCGTGGCTAGCACATATTGTTGTTGTCTGACCTGAAATTATTAAAATTGGACTTTTAAAACCACTATGACAAATACTTTCAATACTGGAAATAGAAAACTTTACTTAATTAAATCAGATCATCGAATCATTATCTAATTATAGCTATGGGAGGTAAGCAAAGAGGTGCCAAATGCGTGGGTAATACGCTCTGAATTAGTGAATCCTCCAAAAAGTTCAAAGTGGAAAAGAGATAGATGTGGCGCAAGCGTACAATGAGCGTAACGGGACAGTGAGCCTTGAAGAGAAACAGGATCTTTTTTTTTTATAACTATTTAAGGTATATTTTAAATATACTTTAATTTCAGAAAAGTCAGCTTCAAACTTACGGGATGTATTTGTTGATGCTGCGTCGTCCGCGTTGAATCACTCTCAACAACCACTTGTTCCATATATGTCCCACTCGCTGTAAAATTTTTTTTTCATTAACAATGCATGATATACACAATTTACAGTTGTACAACATATACACAATATTTAAATAAGAAAGAAATAATAATTATTCATTGGAAATTCAATTAAAAAAATATTTAAACGAGAAAACACTAATAAATTTGATAAAATTATTTTAAAAAAATTTTTGTTTACCATTTTTGAGTTTATAATTTTTAGTATAAATACGTCTTAATTCCGGCTTTAACGTCTAAATCCGAGAACAAGATCAAAGTAAATTTTGTATTAAATCAGTGCTCAGACACTGATTAAAAGTACTAAGTTTGTCGAAAACTGATAAAAATGCTTACCCGTGGTGGTTGGAGTGTTGTTGGCACTATCGCATCCGAATAGACAATGTTGGACCGTCCAACGCGGTTCGAACGGTATATGGGTTTTCACCTGCAACAAATAATATTCATTAAAAATAATCGTGTCTACCTGCCCTGTCACTGGATTTCGGTTTGACGTTGATTTATGGAACATATTATAAGTATAGTTAAATTATGTTACATAGTAATAGCATAATTTAGGTGAGGTCAATTTTTGAAGTTATACTTCTTTAGGCGCGTTATGAAAAAATGGTGAGAGTGAAATTTTACGATGCGCGCGCACCGTGACAAAAAATTAACATAATGAAGTTGCCCACTAACAAATGCTTTTTATACCAGCTGGGCGCCGAGCGTGCGCGAGCGTGATGGGAATAAGACAATCTACAAGTAAAAATAAATAGAATGACCTTTGTAGTACCTTTTAAACAAAAAAAGGAGTTTTAATTATTTTTTTAAAGAAATTTAGCAATGCTTTGTCACAAAGACCTATTGTTACTTAGTTTAAAGGTTATGAAACATACCTAGTTATTAAATTGAATTAATAATATAATAAAATAATAAATAATAATAATAATTAATAATTGAATAATATACTAAATATTAAATATTATTCAATTATTAACGTTAAATATTTATTATTTAAAAAAAAATAAAGAAAGCCAAAGAGGTATAACTTCTTACGCGCGTACATAAGTACACGCACCCTTTTTTATTTTTAACGAAAACCTAACGAACAGAATGTCATACCACACACTATTAAAACAATTTTATTATTAACTAAAGAGATAATCACTTATATTACAAAATTAAAACAAATGGTGACTTTCATCAGTATAATACGCGAAATAGAAATTTGAGTGTACGACCAACCAGGCTCCAAAAGATAAACCACTCCTTATATGGAAATTGTATTCCTTTTTACAACTCTTAAGCAAAATTAGAGAATTATCACTAAATAAATTCAAAGCCCTCGTTAAACGGAAATTAATCAACAAAGCTTTTTATAAATTTGAGGAATACTTAAATGATCCTAATCCTTGGGATTGAATTGCTCCAGTTCAAACAACTTGTATGACAATACTTGGCGATTAAAAAGAGTGGCGGAAAGTTTCTAGCCAGTTCTTTTTACCCGCTCTACGCCCTTGACTTGCGAACTGGTAGTAAATGTAAATTTACAATTAATTTAACTTCTTACTGACAATTTATAAGTTTACCTAAAGTTTGAGTTACATTAAACTATATAAATAATAATCATATATTTAGCGCAGCGCAATAACATTTTCGAGACTCGGACTATTGGACCTGCCCTGCGATTCTGTAACTCACTTTTCGAACTCACACAGCGGTTTTCACATCGGCGGTCGCTCTCAAATCAGTCGTGAAGCAGTCATTTTATGATTTGGCATTCTGAAAAGGTGGGAGTTTGTAGTTTATTGTTTATCAGAATGCCAAATCATAAAATGACTGCTTCACGACTGATTTGAGAGCGACCGCCGATGCGAAAACCCCTGTGTGAGTTACAGAATCGCAAGGCTGATTGGATCATCTGGATCCGTTAAGACATGTGCCCCCTTCGGGCCTTTTTTGTCGGATAATATTTAATTCTTAACACTATATATTTTTGTTCTAGGGGGTCGTTCAAGTATTACGTAATCAGAATTAGTGCAATTTATTCCCCTCCCCCTCCTCTTGAGCTTACGTAACATTTCAACGCCTTACCACTTCTTTTTTAAGTTGAAAAGCCTATACTAGACATACACGTGATGGTGGGCCTTTGTTCGTGGGCAAAAAAGTAAAGATGGTTAAAAATACCTTGAGTTCAGTCGTGAGCATGAGAATATGTCTGCACGGCAGCCGGAAGACCTTGCTGAAGAGACAGGAACACTCCTGGGTCGAGGTCCCGTACTTGCAAATGGCTGCGTTACTGTGACGTCTGCGGATAATTGGCTTTTTTTTTTAATTTGATTGATTAAATTTTTTCCTTAATTTCATTTACCCTTTTTTGTTTATTAATTTTTTGAAATGTTATTTACGCTTTTAATCTTTTTTTTAATATAGGTAAATTCGTTAATAATTAAGCTATAACCAAAAATTATTTCTCTATTGGATCACAACATACCACTCTCAGACGGGGTTGATTGCATTGTCATTTGAAATTAACTTTGAGATTCATCATTAACCGTAACTATAGAATAAATTTAATTAAACTCGGTAAGCATGCATGGTCACCGTAAATTAAATTGCATTGCAGTGTCATTAGAAATTAATTAAGGCGCCTTTTTTCCCAAAAGTATAGTTGTTTTTTCGAGACTTATCGCAGTATAACTACTATATGTCAAATCCAATACATTTAAGAGATAAAAATTTCGTCTTAGCGCTAAGTCTGAGTGCATTAAAATACAAAAACTACCACTGAATCATAATAAACGCGTTTAAATCCGGTAGATAAGGTGAGGCTCACCTGCCACCCCTCTCATCCAGACACTTTTGGGCGAGCTTCGTCTGATGGCTCATCAAATTGTACGCGTACTGAGTTATCGTGTCCGTCGGCGATTGCTTCAATGTTTCTGTGTCCTAAAAATTTAAATATCAATATAAATTTCGCACATTCCTAACGTTTGAATTATCTGTGCTTTGTTCTCGCTTTCTATTCTGTGACATTACAAGTTCCAAATATTATCTTCTATATTATTAAAAGTAAATTACATTTATGAGTGAATTTTATGTTTTTTTTTAAATTAAGAAAACAAGTACTGATAAAACAATAATTATTGTAAATATTTGGTAAGTCCGAATTCTTCAAAATCGGCTTAGTTATTTTAGATATATGGGTATCCTCGAATTTCTGGACAAGTAAAATATAGTTAAATGATGGAAATATTTTTTTGAATAAAAATGCTTTAAAGTGACCATGTAATATTAATCAATTTCATTACACAACTCACCCGCAACCTATTAAGCGCGAAAGTCCTCCTCTCTTCTTCCAGTTGGTTAGCGACATTAAAGAAAAGAGACACAAAGTCATCTGGCTGCATGAAGCTTCGTATGAGGCTGCTAAATTTACCAACGAGACGCTCTAAACCCTGAAATATACCAATATGAATAGGTTAGTGCTGGCTACATCGGCTTAACCCTGGGGTCGTGCATTCGACATTTTTTTTTTTGCTTCAAACATTTTTTTATAAAAAAATATACATATTAAATTAAATGATGGTGCGGGCTTTGGTATACTACTTGTGTGGACACATATAGCCCCGTCTCACATCACTAGGACAACTCACTGGGGCGGCCACAGCAGGCCGAAAATAATAAACGGCTCAAATATCTTATATCAGACTTTCCTCCAACTGCGATTTTATTCCTTTTGGAGTAGAGACTCTTGGGCCGTGGGGTTCAAGTGCACATGCGCTAATTAAAGGTTTAAGTTGGCGCCTGGTAGATAGCACCGGTGACCCCAGAGCTGGTGCTTTCCTGGCTCAACGAATAAGTCTCGCAATACAGCGAGGAAATGCTGCCAGCGTTATAGGTACACTGCCACAGGGACCAAACTTTTTAAACTTGTAGTAACTATAGTTAAGAATATTTGTATATTTTCAGTTTAAAAAAATTAAAACATCTAAAAAATTCCAAGATAATTCAACAATTAAAAAATAATTACCTTATGCAATATATTAGTGTAGTTATCCTGTTCCAGCCAATCGTCCAATTTGGTGATGGGTTCACCGGGACGGTTGAAGAGCTCACCAGCGTTGGTGCCAATTATTCCTCGCTTTAGGACCTGGAATAGTAATTTACTACTATGAGAATTGATAACAATAGTGGTTACACTTTTTTTTAAAAATAAAAAATAATATTAAATTAAGAGAATGAGTCTTTTCTTTGATAAGTAAGGCAGTAAATCAAAATTAGATAAACTTCCATTTCCACAGCCGGGTTTAAAATATTTTTTTTATTGATTTTGGTTGCTTGCTCATATGGTGTCAGGCACAGAAGGCCGATCACCAACTTGCCTATTACAAAAATATTATCACAAAACAGATACAGAAGACCTTAAATAGGTTGGTAACTGTAATATTTTTTGAGGCTCTTTAATAATAATTTAAAAAAACCTTTACGAATAACCACCCATTATTATAAATTCATTAATTGATAATATTTAAATATATCTCTCCCTAATATATCAATTTCATGAAATTTTGGTTTTTACCTTTATGTTTAATAAACACAATTTAACTGGAATATTCATAACTAGCTTTTCATAGAATAAATTATATTTGTCAAAATGAAAATACAGGATTAATATTCTTTTTATTCAGCTACTGCATAGATTTTATCGCGGGCTTTGAGCGCGCCGACTGAATCAAGAAATTCCGTAACGAAAATAAACCTAACACACGATGACGTAATATAGGTGTTCCAATACGCGTTAGAGCGGGACCGAACGCATACTGCGTCTCACATCGGTCTGGCGTGATCGGTGACGTAGCGCAGGTGCGTTAGAGTGGGACAGAACGTATACTACGTATTCTCTCTGACGAGATCGGTGACGTAGCGTAAGCGCGGCCGGTGCAGCCGGTACGCGTTAGAGTGAGACAGACTTTATAGGCGTGTTAGTCTGAGTCTGGTAGAGTGGTAGATTGAATTAATATCAAAGAAAAATAAATAATTATAATTGCATAAGTTGATAAAAATGCTATGCAATAGCTTTACCGCGGCTGTCCCCGATTGCCATACTTCCACATTTGGCCACAATCCCACCTAATCTTAAGTAAAAAATCTATTAGAGGGTGTGTGTTTCGTTAGAAAAAATAATTATAAATAATAATAAAAAACAAAATAAATTAATAAATTCCAAAGAAACCAATCCAAAAGGAGTGTTCCTTTGGAAATTCATTAGACAGGCCTGGGTCTGGTAGTGCATACTAATGGTGCTTCATTTATATTCATAATGGACGATTTACCAATATGTATTATAAATATTGATAAACCAAAACATTTGCTAAAACATCTCACCTGAAGCTGCGCCGGAGTGTGTTCCCCTCGCAGCAAAGCCAGCGCATATATCTTACACCTAGCTGCCACATCCTCAGCTGCCAGCTGAATCTCATCCGAAGCTGACACCAGTTTCCCAAGAGCTCTCGACGCTTGCCATACGGAACACGACACATGGGATGATGGAAAGGCAGCACGGACCGACTGGAATTAAATAAACTAATATTAAAAATAATGAAATATTATTGGAAGAGTTAAAATAAATAGAAAATCACAACTTCTTCAATCTTTATAATGTCACAAATTAATTTAAAATAATACATGATTTTCATTATTTTAGATATCAACTGACTGAATTCTGTTAATTGGCTTAAAAAATTCAAATTAAATTCATATCTCAAGACCCTGTCAAACCGTTTCTCCAAGATGGCGACCAGACCCTGTGACTTACCAATTACCATGCTTCTAAACAAATTTCCATTTTTACATACCATACACTATGTTATCTTGCTTAAAAGGTTATAATTAAATTGTATATTTGCTAAAGCATAAATGCTACTTTAAAATTAGTATAATTAATGTCAGAGATTATGTAATAAAAGAACACGGTGTCATTCGTTTTATTAAAATAGCAACTGATACCAGGCCATAAACTCAAAAAAAAAGGGTGCGTGTACTCTCATGTACGCGCGTAAGAAGTTACACTTCTTTGGCTTTCTTTATTTTTTTTAATATTTAATATTTAGTATATTACTCAATTATTAATTAATAATAATAATAATTATTATTATTATTTTGTTATATTATTAATTCAATTTAATAACTAGGTATGTTTCATAACCTTTAAACTAAGTAACAATAGGTCTTTGTGACAAAGCATTGCTAAATTTCTTTGAAAAAATAATTAAAACTCCTTTTTTTTGTTTAAAAGGTACTACAAATGTCATTCTATTTCTTTTTACTTGTAGATTGTCTTATTCCCATCACGCTCGGCGCCCGGCTGGTTTAAAAAGAATTCGTTAGTGGGCAACTTCATACTGATAATTTTGTGTCACGGTTCGCGCGCATCATAAAATTTCACTCTCATCAATTTTTCATAACGCGCCTAAAGAAGTATAACTTCGAAAATAGACACCCGTAAGAACAGGTTGTAAGGTGTCGCGTAGAAGCGATCGTTGAGCACAGTAGCTCTCTGATCGGCGCCTGCGCCGGACGTTCGCACCGACTGTGTTTAAATATTAAGTAATAATGTCGGACGACGGTAGTGAAACTTATTTTGTAATTATTAATCGCGTTGCATCTGTGACATATGTATTACACTATTTTAAAATAGCATTCGCATTAGGCATTAAAGTTTAATTTGATTTTCATAGTCGGTGATTACGTCAACAGTAATTATTTACTTTTTACACATTGTCTATGCTTGAAAACGAAATGCATTTGAGGATTCCTATTTATTTTTGAGAGATTTGCTTACTTTTGCTGACAAGAGGGGGGAATAAATAACTTAGTATATCATGTATTACATCTTTGGGTATATTAGTTTAATCATTTCTTGTTGCATATATTTCATGTTCGCTGTAGGTTAAGGAAATAGATAAATATGTACTTTGGAAGCGTTCAAGTAATACGAAACAAATGTGGGGGGGCCTTTTGTAAAACGTTACGATGCGGGGCGGGGATTGAATTACGCGTTATTGTTAATATTATTTTCGCTTTTCCAGTACTTTACACCACATAATGGTAACTTTTAGGTATAAAGAGTCACTGGGTCACGAAACGTTTTACTATTGGGTACAGAAAAACTTTACGGCGCGTTACATGGGGGGGGGGTCAATAATCTCCAAAAATTGCATGACGTAATACTTGAACGCTCCCTTTCAAGACAACTTTTGCTTTTACCAGTTGATTCTTCGTAGGATCACATACGACACACCTCACTTGTCTCCAGGCGGGATTACAGGACTTGAACGTTTCCAACAGCCATGTTAGGTCTTCACCGATTAATGTTGATATACCTGGAATTAAAGTCCATTTTTGTTTACAAAAGATAAATATAGCCAAGAATCCAGAGACTATAGACCTGTACTATATAATCTGTGCAGGTGTTCATAATCTAGGGTCAATGGTGATAGGGTAGGTAATTTTTATTTTAAAACAGGTGATTCAGAGTGATTTGATTGCTAGATTGGCCCACCTTTTAGGTCTTACAGGTCTTTAGGTGTTACTAGGTTTAGGTATTGAGGTCTTATAGGTCTAGGTCGTATACATCTTTCGGTCTGACAGGTATTTAGGTCTTACAGGTCCTACAGGTCTTAAGGTCATACAGGTATTTAGGTCTTATTGATCATATAGGTCTAGGTCTGTTACGTCTTTCGGTCTTACAGGGCTCTTACAGATATTTAGGTCTTAAGGTCTTACAGGTCCTACAGGTCTTAAGGTCATACAGGTATTTAGGTCTTATTGATCATATAGGTCTAGGTCTGTTACGTCTTTCGGTCTTACAGGGCTCTTACAGATATTTAGGTCTTAAGGTCTTACAGGTCCTACAGGTCTTAAGGTCATACAGGTATTTAGGTCTTATTGATCATATAGGTCTAGGTCTGTTACGTATTTCGGTCTTACAGGTCTTTAGCTCTTACAAAGAGTCACTAGGTGGTCAAGAAATGTTTTACTATTGGGTACAGAAACACGTTACGGCGCGTTACATGGGGGGGGTCAATAATCTCCAAAAATTGCGTGACGTAATACTTGAACGCTCCCTAAGGTATGACGTCATCGCAGTGATTTGTTACTTACCACCACTGACTATAACGGATTTGCCATTTCCATCTTCAGCCAAAAACAATGTCACATTATGCCGAATTGAGGGATTCCCCGTCCCACCGACCATTGGTATTGCCGTGTTGAATTCGATTCCTGAAAATATTTACCAAACTTTATTAAATAATAAAAACTCAGCATCTCCAATCAGGACATACTTAAGTCTCGACTCTGGGTGAAGAGTACTGAAGTGGCTGAAATGGACATATAAAATAGTACATTATGTTAAGTAGTACCGCTCATAGACACACATTGCCAAATGGCTAGCAAGTGCGTTGCTGACCTTTCAATTACTGAACGCTCTTTTCTTCATAATACGAGGATTAAAATATGCCTTATAAAAAAATAATGGTGGAATTAATTAATGAGTAAATAAATGATGAACGAATGATTTAACCCAATGATTAATGAAAAAAATAATGGTGGAATTAATTAATGAGTAAATGAATGATTTAACCAAATGATTAATGAAAAAAATAATGGTGGAATGAGTTAATGAGTAAATGAATGATGAACAAATGAGTTAACACAATGATTAATGAAAAAATAATGGTGGAATGAGTTAATGAGTAAATGAATGATGAACGAATGAGTTACAGCAATGATTAATTAAATGAATTAGTGAGTGAATGAATGATGAGCGAAACAAGAACAAAGGATGAATGAATAATAAATTATTAACTCACCTGTCTCAATGCATAAAAATTGCGGCACCGCATTGAATGCCAATTGCATATTCGGCGTCGTGAAGTACACACATTGAATGCAACCCGACTGCGAATGGAGGAGTTTCACACCCGCATCTGTAATATTTATTAAACATTAACACTATTTAGAAAAAATCTTAACTTCAATACATGTCCTCGCAAATGTGTACATATCTCATAAAGTACTGAACGACATTTGATGAAACTTGGACTATATAATTTGAATCATCTCAATATGAATAAGTTTCCGAGAAGTTTGTGAACAAACATACATACATTACAAAATTTAGCACTTGTGCATGGAAACCTTTAGTATACTCAAATACTACTCCTTTTTTGTAATTGGTAAAAAAATCCTCAATAGTGTAATGTAAAATCATGATGTATGTTTGTGTATGTTTATCACATTACTAGCGGCAATTTATTTATAAATAATTTTAAAATATAGCCTATGATACGATTATTTATTATAATCACAAATAAATGTATATTTATAATATTAGTGTAGTTTAATCAAATTAACATTCTTTTATTAAAATCAATTACCATAATTTAGTTGAAGTTTCCGAACAACAAAGTCATATTTCTGATTCAACCAGCGCACTGCACCACTGCCTGTTGCTATTAATTGAGACTCTGTTGTTATCACTTGTGAGTCTGACCTGAAATTATCATTCAATTCTTTAAATATATTTTATTCTAAAAACATGTATAAGCTTTTCGAAAAGGCGAAAAATATAAAATTTAGAGTTGGTTACAAAGTTTTATAATTTACTAGCAGACCGGCCAAGCATTGCTGTGGCTAAGGTTTTTATTATATTAAATAGTAGCAAACTATTCAAGGGAAACGGTAGGAGAACACCAGTCATGAGGACCACCATGCTTTTTTGGTGGTAATGCCATTAAATTGTAGCTTATTTGAAACGTTGGTACTTTTTAACACAGCGCCATCTGTTAGAATTGTGACTATCAAATAATAAACAAATATTTTGCAAAAAAATAATATTGCGGGTATAAATTGAGATGTAAGCTATCCTATCTTTTAAGTTAGATCAAACTACACACGGTGTGCAAATTTGATTGAAATCGGTTCGGTAGTTTAGGAGTCCATAGCGGACAAACAACGTGACACGTAATTTATATATATTAAGATTAAGATTTCTAACATGCAGATAATGATGATGATATTAATTTATCCGTAATGGGAAAGTACTTTAGACCATACAGCCAGATCTTGTTCTTGGTAATAATTGGAGAAGTTTTTTTTGTATGGCTCTGGCACGGTTTGTGCATTAGCCAGCGTCAAGTATAAGATTTTTTTAGAAATTCGACCATGTCCTCCATGTACGGTTTAAGCACTCGCCCGGTATCGCACAACCCTCCCAAAGGTCGAGAACAAATTTAAACTAAATTAAAACTTGCCCTCGAACCGGGAATCGAACCCGGTACCCCTCACCTAGCTGCCACTTTATAAGACCGCTAGGCCCTCAATTGGAGAAGTTAGGTAGTTTTAATGGCCGAAGCCACAGTTACAAAATTAATATTTTATTTTCTTAATTTTGTAACAAAATAGATTTAATTTGTATGCAATGACACTGGCTACTTATGATAAAAAAATGTGTGCGTGTACTAGGTGAAGTGAAACTTCTTTATGACCTTAGTTTTCGAAAAATGATCTACTATATGCAACATTACAGAAATTGGTTAAATAAAGTTTAGCAAAAGGCTTTTATTATCATAGACATGAATACAAATACAATTATTTCATTTTACCTTATTACTACTAAGATTATTACAGAATTTCATTAATTGTAATAGAATTATTACTATCATTGTTATCGTTATTATATATTATAATTTATAATTAATAGTTATATAAAATATAATTTAGTTACATAACTATTTCTTTAAACACAGTAAATTTTGATACACTGGCTAGCATACAATTTACAAATTAATTGCTGCAAATTGCGATTAGCAAATTTCAAGTCGAAAATGTAATCCGTTGTCAAACTTCAAAGTCAAAAACATACTATATGTCATATTTTAACGCCGATAAAGAAGTTTGACTTCAAAAAGCAACATGGCGCGTAACGGAAACATGTGACGCGTAACGCAAAAATGTTACACTAAATTTTTTTCCAACCCCGATAAAGAAGTTTCACTTCAAAAAACGAATAAATATAATTATGTTCCTTTATCAAAATTTTATTTACAAAGAGATATCCTTGAAGGTGTAGGATAACAAACTATGTATGTATATTTTTCAATAAGCAATTTCAACCACTAAACCCTCAAATAGAAACTTTCTCTCTGTCCGTCACTTTCTTCTCTGGACCTATTTAAATCTAACATCCTCTTAAGCTACGGTTTCCTAGAAAACCGGTGCCTTTAACTAACGGCCGTCATTTTACGGTGGCCAAGCTGTGGCTTTGGTGGTGGTGGAAAGTAGTGCGACCGTATTCAATCGTAGTCACTCAGTACTCACTCGAGCGTTAGGTCGTGCACTGGTGAAATATAGACGATTTGGCCATAGCATTATTAATATTTTTGGATGAAGAGTCATCAGAAGACGAAATTATAAGAAATTTTGCTTCATCTGAGCTTGTCTGTACTCTTTGGATTTGATATTGTACAAAGCTTAATGATTTTTAACAAAATCAATTATTGTTCATCATTTTCGCTCGTCGAAGTCATTGTATTAATTAAATATGCGCACCGCTACACGTGAAAAACGTTGTACTACTGTATATCACCGCTATGACGGCCGTCATGCATATGACAGCACCGCTATTTGTCGTTATGGTGACACTCAACGTTCTCTACAAAACCTACTCCGATTTTATTTATAGACAACGTATGGGTGACATCACCGTCAACGTTACATTACGGCACCACTTTTCTAGGCAATCATAGCTTTATAGTCAATAGTATGTGTATTTGTATCACATATATCCCACTAACAATAAATATTTTGAAGACATACCTCTCAGCCACTTCTGGGTTTTCAATAATGGCCACTTCATATTCATGGTTGTCAACTTGGTTATTGCTATTCATCTCAAACTGTTGGAATGTGTTGCTTGATTCTTCCACATGTGTCTGAAATACCAATATTTAAATTAATTACTATTAAATTGTGTATGAGTAAATATAACGTTAAATTATTAAAGAATCTGTCAAAATTGAACCAGTTGACAGGAACTGAAAAAATTATTAACTGTTGATAAAATCCATGGATAAATAGTGTGGTCTGCAAGAGCTACTATATCCAATTTTCAAATATCAATTGACACCATTTTAATACTTGATTGTTGTTGTCAAGCCTAGGTAAATAGCAATTTAAAAAATAAGAAAGATATATTAAATAACCAGACAAAGAAAGTAATTTAGAAAAAATAAGATTGGACTTTTATTCAGCTGATCACATAATACTTTATTATTATAATAGGTCTGTAAATATTAAACTGGTCTGATATCTACTTTACTTAACTATGGAGCCGTTGCAAGCTGCTATGTTTTCTATTGGAACAGGTAATAACATATATAAAAACCGTCACTAAGATTAAACTCACATTATTAACCTCTGTTGCATTTTGAACAAACGAGGTACCTCCTTCCTCTTCTGGCTCACCCTTTACATCATAAATGGTCTCCGCCATAACAATACGACCAGATGAATCCACTGTCCACATTCCACCAAAGGAGAAATTAGATGGATTTCCATTCTGCTCATACAGTATCACTGTATTTGGGCCTGAAGTATATGGATTATATAAATATTAAATTGTTCCGATTTACAATTTAGGACAATTTGAGTAATGGATTAAAAAAGTTCTCCACAGATTGGATTAAAGGCTTCAAACGACATTAGCTTCTGTATACTTCCTTAAATGAGATTAGCTGTACTATACAATTTAACAGGTTTAATAAACAACTGGTAGATTTATGTAGTTAAGGTAAAATCTATGTCATTTTAAGATTTGTTTGTATGATATTCTAAAAACTTGATAAGAAGCTTCTAAAAAGATATTAATAAATAAGATTTTTTTTTTCTAGAAAAAATTATACAAGAACTAAATACAGAGAGCAAAAAAGTGGGCTTATCTATGAATATAAACAAAACGTAGCTATTAACGAATTCAAACAAATATGAAATAAAAATTAACAACCAACCTGTTGAATATGTAGATGAATATATCTATTTAGGACAAATCATCTCACATACAGACACAACTACAAAAGAAATAAAAAGACGAATAGCTAACGGATGGAAGAGATATTGGTCACTGAAAGAGATAATGAAATCCACAGATCTGAGTACTGGTATCAAAAGGAAGGTCTTCAATACCAGCATTCTCCCATGTATTACATATGGGTGTGAAACTTGGGCTCTCACAAAACATCACAGAAACATGCTGGAACACTGCCAAAGAGCTATGGAACGAAGTATGATAGGTATTAAGAAACAAGATAAGATACGAAACACTGTCATAAGAAGTAAGACAAAAGTCACAGACATACTCACTAGAATAGATAGTTTGAAGTGGAGATGGACTGGGCACATGATACGTGATAAACAAGAAAAGTGAAGCAACATCATAACTGACTGGTACCCTAGAGATGGGAAAAGGAACAGAGGAAGACAAAGCAAGAGATGGGAAGACGAATTAAAATTAACAGCAGGCTCAAAATGGAGAAGGGTTGCAAGAGACAGAGTACAATGGAAATTGTTAGAGGAGGCCTTTGCCAAGAGGCACACGGAACTATGAGGTATTTTATAACTTAAAGATAAGAGTCAACCACAAAGTCAAAGAAACAGTTCAGGATAAGAGGCTTATTATTATTATTATTATAAATAAGAATTGACTAATTAATTAAATACGAAATCGGAATAATAAACTTAGTAGCAGTAAAAGTTTAGCTAACCAAAAGGAATATGATAATCAAACATGAAATACATACCAAGTTGCACTGGCTCTCCCTTCATGTTGACAAAGACTGGTTGTTCAAAGTTGCCTTCTACTAACTGCCCAGTATGTACTATCTGCTGCCCTTGCTCTACAGGAACCTCCACGACATGATTAACCACTTCTACCTTTTTATCATCTTCAGCTTTGACCAAAACTTTACTCTTCTTTTCACCCTCCACCGGCTCATCACTTTTTCTCTTGATAACAGTTTTTTTCTTATTTTTCTTGTCCATTTTAAGTTGTTCACTATTCCACTTTCACAAACACTATAATATAAGTTTTTATCTAGTAAAATAAGTATTAAAGATTACGCCTCGCCCTATTTCCGTCATTGTACATTTTACTTGAAAAAAGACAAGTTAACTTATTTTGAAATACTATTTGTATTAGATAAAACGAAAAAACACAAAGTTTCGTTGAGCCCGTTAATTACTATTTATTGTTTTGGTAGCGATAAAATGAGAAAATCCTGTGCGAAAAGGACAACTCACAAAGACGCCATTTGTAATTTGCCGAATAGCTTCGTGAAAGTAGAGAAGGGGTCCCGAATGCGGTGGCCGCGATATTGTGTTGACAAAAGATTAAAATATGAACATTTTACCCATACAGTTTATAAACTTAAATAATATATAATAATAACAGCAAAACATTTACTTGCATATAAATGGTAATTCATAAAACAATATTTTTTGAGAAATCTATCTCGTTTCATCATAACGTAAGCAACAGTTGGACAGAAAGAGACAAACGAATACTTTATTCAAAACAATTTAAATTTTAATGTAACATCGGTTTTTTTACATAAGTAATACTCCCAATCATTACTCGTAATCCCAAAAAAACTAGCTTTACCGAGTTACGAGTATTAAATTTACAAGTAACAGCAATTTTGGTTGGCATTAATCTGTTAAATTGTTTATGTTTATCTTTTATCACATCTGTATAATAGTCAAATATTATCAATAAAAGCGTCAAATGTCAATCAAATGATCAGTATTCAGTTTGTCAAAACTGAAAACAATTTAGTCAGCTGATTTCATAATTCATATAAAACTTAATTATTTCTTGTGAAGGGGACTTCTTATGTTTCCATAGAATTATAACATTAATTCGTAGATTGTAATATTAAAACAAAAAAATGTTTTACAGCTATAGTAAATGATTCATCAAGAACCAAGGCCGTCGGCTCGTGACGTTACATTTAATTATGAAATAAGTTGATTGAGATGACCTAATGCTTATACTTAACACGCTCACAATTCTCATCCAAGTGGTGTTTATAGTGTTTATGTCCATAATATCTATGAATATAATCCGACACTTTACGAGTGTGAAAAAAATGGTTTTGATCGCTCCTGCGCTCTTTGTGAATCATGGAGGTGGTCCACTACCATTATTAGGTGACAAGGACCATATGGGACTGACAACTTTCTTACGTGATGAAGTGAAAAAGCATGTGAACTTTAAGGATTTAAAAGCTATCATATTGGTAACAGCACATTGGCAGGAGAAACATGTAAGTATATCATCCAACAGTCATCATGATCTTTATTTTGATTACTATGGCTTTCCCCCAGAATCTTATGAGTACACATACGACGCACCTGGACATCCCGAACTAGCAAAGCAGGTGTACTCAGCCCTATCAGATGCCGGGATTGAAGCCAAATTAGATTCCTCCCGAGGCTGGGATCATGGTGTATTTGTACCAATGATGTTAATGAATCCAGAAGCAAACATTCCAATAGTACAACTTTCTGTTCTAACAAATCAAGATGCGGAACAGCATTATCGAGTTGGTGAGGTATTGCACAAATTTAGAAAAGATGGGATTGCTATAATAGGTTCAGGTATGTCGTACCACAATATGAGAGAATTTATGTATGGAAGGAGTGGCCACAAGGTTGTAAATGAGGAATTTGATTCATTCTTGAATGAAGCATGTACAACTAATAATGATAAGAGAAAAGAAAAGCTTATAATTTGGGACCAACAACCAGGAGCAAGAGAAGCACATCCACCTCGTGCAGCAGAACACTTCATGCCATTGGTAGTGATTGCAGGTGCTGGTGGAAAGGCACCAGGAGAAAGGATCTTCAACTGGGATCTCAGTGATAGTTTTAGATTAAGTGGATTTATATGGAAAGATGAATAAATGTTTTCATTTTCTTCACATACTTGTTATTGAGGGTCCAAATATGGTAACATAAAATTATTAGTATTCTTCTATTTGCAATATTTTATGAAATAAACATCTTTAATGAACTATTATTTTATTATAAATGTATGGTTTTAATTTACCATGAATACACAGCTTTTTCAAAGAGTAGGTTGCATCTTCTTAAAAGCTCGGCAACGCAATCGCGAGCCCTCTGGCATTGACAGTGTCCATGGGCAGCGGTATCACTTACCATCAGGTGAGCGTTCCATAAATAAAAACTTTTAAGTAGCCTTCAAACACTAAGCCGCATATCACCAAATTTCATCTGTTACAATAATTCTTTAAGTCTGGTAGAGTCCCTTCCAATGCTTTCGAAATCAAAAAAAGTTACAGTTTATGAAGGCTAAGATGCTTTAACAGTAGTGTATGAAGAAAGTCGAAAACTAAATTTGTATGGAAATGTTCGTGTCGAAGTTTTTATACAAATTTAGTTTTTGCTTTTCTACATACAATACTGTTATGGCATCTTGAATAAAGCCCCTGATCTTAATAACACCAAGGACAAAGTAATAGAGCAGCAATTCATACAAAAATAAATATTCCGAAAACGCTGGCTATAGTGTGATGGCGCCACTGATAAGAAGAATCATTTAATTTAGGGAAAAGTTCAAGATTCAATTTAATTGAGAAGTTTTGCTAAAAACTTATTTTACATCTCTGCCATAAACTTTCGTATTAACTATCGGATCCAAATTATAAAATTTTTAGTACTTATCGCTAGATAGTAGATAACTAGATAGCATTGGAATAAATCAGCGTTTGTGCTGTCAGCTGTGTAGTCATACGGCCAAAACCAATATGCAATCTCAATCCAATTTTAGCTGTCATAGACTGACAGTTCATACCAATCTAATTATTCAACCAATCGTTCAGAGGGCGGATAAGAGATTGAAGATTGCCCTCTGTATGAAAATGAATGTTTACTCATGCCAACAACCTATCTGTCCATTTTGACAGTTGCTTCGATTGGCCAAATCAATCTCGGATTGCTATAGGTGAAACTCGTATGATTTGGGTTTGGGATTGCGACCTAACTTAATATTCATTGGGAAAATTTATTCATCTTCGTCATCTTCCAGTTCTAGTGATAGTGATTTGGAAGTTTAAATGCAATCATCCGATTGGGATAGTAATTCTGAAGCTGGAAGAAGACAACGTACTTCTGTGCGAAGACATAAGAAGACAAGAATTAATGATGAACCAGCTAATGATATTGATCAAAGCGCAATTGACAACGTAAGAAATGCAAGTGTGCGAAGTAATCTTATAAGTGATTATTTTGCTTTATTACTATAATATTTTATAAATTACAACATTTTTGAGATAAATTAAATAAAAATTCAATGCTTTTATTCAAATAAAAATACAAATTTTTAATACAATACATCCTTGCTCCAGGCACAAAATCTATTATTTTTCTAATTTATTTAACAATATATTTTATTCTATGGCCCATAATTCTCTTTTATGCTCTCTTGCTTCCTCTTCAAATGCCCATTGCTTTTTCTTAGAAGCTCTTCATTTCAATTGACTTTCAATTCCTTCGACAGACAACAATATCATGTCTTTGACTTTTTCCTCGATAGGGGTAAGAGGAGTAGCAGCACTAGGGCCACCTCCTGTACGATATGTTTCAGCATGTATCAAGGCAGACTTTTTTCTTGTAGCCCTCTTTAAGCTTTAGCACTGCGAAAGTTTACCCCACTTGTGCTATTAAACAGCGTCTTCAAGCACTGCTCTTTCTCCTGCCAGGTAACTGAGTCACTCTTTTTATTTTCTAATATATTTTTATGGTCAGCAACAAGCGAAGTTAGAAGGTCAACTTCTTCCCGGCTGAAATTGACGCTTCTTTCACGTTTTTGCGTAGACATTTTTTTAAGTTAAAGAACCAACCTCGAATCACAAAAACAACATACACAAACTACTCAGAGAAAATTTATATTTGAAAGGTCAAGCCGAAGGCGCCGAACTAAAAATTAAAATATATACTAAAATACTCAATAACCTAACAAACAAAAATACCATATGAAAATGACAGCCCGTTTCGTTACAAGTAATATTAAATGACCAACAAAAAGGTTAAGGTTCTATGTTTTTCTATAGAATTTTGTAACTTTATTTGTTCGTAACAAAAAAACAAACAAAAACGATGCATAGATATTTGCTACTTTATCCATACATTGTGAAACAGACCCTAAGTCTTACTTATTTTATTTCGTTCCAAAAACAGCACACTTTTGGTATGCTTGAACACAATATATTGCATTGAACGAAACGCGGTCGAGAGGGAAGGATCACGCAAAAGATTGCTGTCAATATTTTGTCAAATAAACAATCGGTTAGCAGAAATGTTTATTGGCATGCAGATTGGAGATCGGTCTTTAGATATGAATCAGTCCAAGATTGGTTATAATCATAGATTGAGGATACATTATTAATTTTGGCCGATAGTCAATTTCACATGCGATTTACTACTATAGTCGTATTTTTAATTAGACGAAGTCAACTGACGTTTACGGTGTTGTCAGTTTTTAATGAAATAAAAATAGTGTTGTGACAAAGTAAAAACCCCTGAATTAATGATCGGTGATGGCGCCGCCGCTGAATAGTCGCCGCGCCGCGCTTTGTAATAAGCCGTCAAAAAACTGATTGTAGTTACATAGTACTAGTACCTAACTTATATCAGAGCACTTTTATACAATTTTGAAATAGAAATAATATTCTTTTATAGTTTGAAATGATTAACTATTCACACTCATTGTTCATTCATCTGATTGAACAAGAACTGAACGCAGCACTATTACTTTAAATATGGCAACATTATTTTACAAAGTGACATTAGCTACTGTCAGTTGGCTTCGTCTAATTAAAAATACGACTATAGATGGTGCTGTCAAACAATTTAACGACAAATTCTTGAATCAGAGAGAATGGAAAGGGGGAGGCGGGTGTTACCATAGTGAAGTGGTTTCTAGAAATTTTATTTTGTACTGACATTATTTATTTTCAGTACTGATGGTAATTTTTATAAACTTTAAAAAAAATAGATTTTAGTGTTAATGAAACTTATGTATCAAAATAATCAAAATTTCCGCCTAAAACATGTAAAGCCAATTAAGCACGAAGAAAAAGTACTAAAATCTATTAGAATAGTAATGTTCAATTTACTAATTAAAAGTAATAATTTCTTAATACATATATATATAATCTGTCATTGCATTTGTATGAGAAATGATATTTAATAATAATATTTGAATTTGAAAATTACACTATAACGATGGGCACTACAAGAAAGATTAGTACCTAAATTATAATTTTTGATCTATATTTATGTTTATCCCTCGCCACATAACTCTTAAAGTGCTTTGCAGATTTAACATATTATGGAGCAGCATTGGAAACGTTTGGAGTGGGTACATGGTGCTCATACACGCACGTTATTTTTAACGTTGCGTAAATGTGCTTAAACTCGATAAATTAAATAAAAACTTAATATACTGCTCAAAACAATTAGCGGAACAAGATTTTTCTCCTTTCTATTGCTTAAACTAAAATTAGATTTAAATTAACTTGTACGCTATTTTTTACCTTGTTAATTTGTTAATTACTACAATTATTAATAAAAAATTCAATTTGTATTTTTTTTATTAAAAAAAAATTAAAATGTGCATTGTAGACGAAAAACAAAGTGACGTCTTTGAATTTTCATTACTTTCTAATCACAGAAAACACATTTTAAGTAGTTTTTTTCAATCTTTTGAGTATTAATAGAAATTGAAGTGAGCCTTATGAGTATTGTTATTCATTGAAGCGAGTGAATTTAGGTCATAATACGAGATCTGACTGAATTGCATGTCTCCCGAGCTATCGCTTTGCTTGAAGTGGGTCGAACTATGTAGGAAATGATCTAGGAGTAGCCCCTTCTGTTATCTACAGACTTTGGAAGCGATACCGTGAGACGGGAGAATACTCACGAAGGCGTGGTCAAGGTCGAAAGAGAAAAACTACACGTTTGCAAGATCGCTACATCGTCAACTGTGCTTTACGTAACCGCACCACAACTGCAAGTGATCTACAAAATACACTAAGGACGGCTACTGGTGTAGAAATTTCCGACCAGACTGTAAGAAATAGGTTGTTGGAAGCCAATTTGAGATCACGCCGACCAGTTCGGGCTGTGCGTCTAACAATTCAACATAGACAAGCTCGCCGACAGTTCGCGCAAAATCACGCTAATTGGCAACTTCGACATTGGAGGCCAGTGCTTTTTACTGACGAATCACGATTCCGTCTAACACGTTGCGATGGTCGTCTCCGTGTTTACAGACGCCCAGGCGAGCGATACATTGCAGCAGCAGTCCAGGAATATGACAAATTTGGATGTGGCTCTGTGATGGTTTGGGGCGGAGTTAGTTTGGACGAGCGCACAGATCTCGTCGTTGTTCCCGGGCGCTTGTGTGCTCAAACTTACATTGAAAATGTGCTCGAAGATCATGTTTGGCCCGCAGCATATGGTATGGGCCCAGATTTTCTTTTAATGCAAGATAATGCCAGGCCGCATACTGCAGCCATCACGTCAGATTACTTACGACAGCAGGAAATCCGTGTAATGGAGTGGCCTTCCATGAGCCCTGACCTAAATCCAATTGAACACATTTGGGACTTGCTTGACAGGCGCATCCGGAAGCGTCCGATTGCACCTCAAACACTGCAGCAGCTCACTGAAGCGTTGATTGAAGAATGGGAGCGAATTCCACAAGAAGATATTCGGAGGATCATACGAAGCATGCCGCGTCGTTGTCAAGCCGTGATTAGGGCTCATGGAGGCCACACACGTTACTGAAAGTCACTAAAGACGAATATTCAAACGATATAAGAATATTTCTTTGATGGACCTTTTTTATCACCAATTAGTTTTTCGTCTACAATGCACATTTTAATTTTTTTAATAAAAAAAATACAAATTGATTTTTTTTATTAATTGTAGTAATTAACAAATTAACAAGGTAAAAAATAGCGTACAAGTTAATTTAAATCTAATTTTAGTTTAAGCAATAGAAAGGAGAAAAATCTTGTTCCGCTAATTGTTTTGAGCAGTATATTAACTGCTTTGTTTGATTTGATTGATATCTTGCACTATTTCAAACTAAGCAACAGTTTTTGATAAAGAATTCTAATTATGTACTGGGTAAATATTTGTTATTTTGATATAGCTACTGACATCTTGTAAACAAAATAATGGTCTAATACCAGAATACAGCTAAATTAATATTTAATTGTGCCGAGAATCGAACCCGCTTCAAACTTTAAGTTTTTTTTAATTCTAAACAAAAATACTTAATTTTCATTATTCAAGCGCGTTTAATGTTTTTTAAATTCAAATTTAAATCGATGTTCGTCTTTTTGCTGAAAGCCATTCGAATTTGTGCCGATCAAATACGTTTAAACCAGGTTTTAAGTTATTATACCTGTGTAAATAAAAGAGAAACATGTATGAAATGACAAATAAGAACAAAAATCCTAATAAAATATTATTACTCATCGTGCGTACCAATCATTTAACAAGTAGGTATATAAGCATTGTTATCACTTATCATAATGTATTAAATTCATGGAGCATATTAATTACTAGCAGTTCTATTTATGTAAGTTAAGCAGTTAAACGCTTCGTAGATTTTGCCTGTTTAATGGAAAAATACGCGCCATCTTTGTTTATAAACCATGGCGGAGGGCCTTTGCCTGTATTAGGTGAAAAACATAATATGGAAATGGCAGATTCATTACGTAATATATCTTCATTTGTGGATTTTAAACGTATAAAGGCAATAATATTAGTCACAGCTCACCGCGAAGAGGACATTGTTACGATATCTTCCGGGAAGAACAACGATTTAATTTACGATTACTCAAATTTCCCGCCAGAGAGCTATGAGTTCAAATACCCAGCGGTCGGTGACCCCATTTTGGCGGGAAGACTGCACAAAGCATTCGAAAACGCGAATATACCATCGAGCTTAGATGAGAAAAGAGGCTGGGACCATGGAGTGTTTATACCAATGATGCTAATTAACCCAAAAGCTGATATACCCATTGTTCAAGTGTCAATTTTAAAAAATCAAAATGCCCGTGATCATTACAACGTTGGAAAAGTGTTATACGAATTTAGGAAGGAAGGCATCGCTATTATTGGCTCGGGCATGTCATACCACAATATGAAAGAATTTAAAAAGGCAGGACAGCTGTACAACGATGAAGTTGTTGTTAATGAGGAGTTTGACAAATTCCTTAATGATGTTTGCTTGGGTGTGTTGAGCCCGGAAGCCATTTTTGATTGGGATAAGACACCACAAGGGTACGAATGTCATCCTTTGGGAGAAGCAGAACATTTGATGCCTTTGATCGTAAGTTTGGGTGCGGCTGGAAATAATACTGGGAAAAATATATTTTCGTCAGTGTTTTATAAGAAATTTAAGCTATGTGCGTTTATTTGGAACTAATATTAAAAAAAATAAACATTACAGTATTTTGAACTGATATATCAAAAATGAGAATTGTAGATATTTTGTATTTTAGCCCTCGAATACATTTTGATCAACTTAAGACCCACATTATTTCTATTAGTTCATTATGACTGAATGTTTCTTATTCCTATTTTTAATTTAACGAAAAACAACGCAGCAACGAACGTCTCAGTTTCTTTAAAGTAAAAACATATTATTTAATAATTGTATAAACGGTATTGCTAGTTGTAAATAATACAAATTAGTATAAAATAAAAAATATATTTTATCAAAATAAATTCAACATTTCTGAACAATAATACTGATAACAATTTACTACACAAAAATTCTATTACCATTGTAATACAAAACGTCTCCTTTAAGACTCCTGAAAGATGAAACGTATCGTTTGATTTTCTTTCAAAATCAAAGGAAACGTTTCATCTTTCATTGAACGTTTGATTTTGATTCATCAAATTTGAAGACGGATCACGTGTGAATTGGACCAAAGAAGCTTTGAGACATTTCTAACAAGACCACCAACCACTCAGAGCTTCTTTAATCTAGTCCCAATTAACTCCAACCTGAAAAATTAAGAAACGCTACAATTTAATTTAAATACAATAGGTATTACATAATTAAAAAACGACGCTAGCCACAGATTATTAAAGAAAGGGTGCGTGTACTTATGTACGCGCGTAAGAAGTTATACTTCTTTGGCATTATTAAATAGTTAAATAGTTTTTGATTTGCATGCAATAATTAATTAAAATTAAATAATCAAAGACTGGAAAAGGAGTCATTATAGTCAATAAAGTTCAGTTTACATTTGAAAAATTAAATAAATAAATATTTATTAATTTTATATTTACATATTATTATTTTCTAATATTAATTAGTATTGATTTAAATATTCAATTTAAATCACTTCTGATTATAATTCAGACGCACATATAAAATTCGCACTTGTATAATGATAACACGTGTTTTAAATGTAGAAACTCAAAGCGTGTGGATAAATATTATAAATATAAATATACAGTGAACAGAGGCGGCGTGCGTGCCAACATGCGCCACTAACTTCATCCTGTTAATTTTGTGTCACGGTGCGCGCGCATCGTAAAATCTCACTCTCATCAATTTTTCATAACGCGTAGAAGTATAACTTCAAAAAAACTCGAAAATGGCATAGACTATAGAATTTGCCGGCCAACCAAAAATAAATAATTTGTACACAGAATTCAGTGCAATGAAACGTGATGTCCTACTTTAATTTAAATATTTGGTTATATTTATTATTCGTATCGCAATTCAAATATACGAGATTAGATAATTGAGCCGTAGAAACCTCTTACCACGAGAATTTAAGAAGTCGACCTCTTCCTTAGACGGTATCTTCGATCGCAACGTTTGCATCTCTTAAATCTCCCCGAGCGAGATCGGCATCTCCAGTTGTACCTGGGAATTAATAAAATTATTTTGAAAAATACGAAATACTCTCGACTACGGAGGATATATCGTAAATATGTATTTTATTAAATAAAAAAATAAAAAAAATGTTTATTATGGAACATAAGATACATGTATCACTTATTCCACGTCATTAAATTTGAATTTGTAGGCATCCCTACTCATCGGCAAAGAAGACGGAGGGTGAAGGCCGAGAGAAAAAGCCGGCGTAAAAAACTCTCGGTACTGTTTTAAAATAGCAAATCAAAATACTATATATTACTTAACTAGCAGACTCGGCCAAGCGTTGCTGTGGCTAAGGTTTTTGTTATATTACATAGTAGCAAACTATTCAAGGGAATAGGAAGGAGAACACCAGTTATGGGGACCATCATGCTTTTTTGGTGGTTATGCCATTAAATTTTAGCTTAGGTGAAACGTTGGTACTTTCGACACAGCGCCATCTGTTAGAATTGTGACTATCAAATAATAAACAAATTTGCAATAAAATAATAATGCGGATATAAATTTAGATGTAAGCTATCCTATCTTTTAAGTTGGATCAAACTACACACGGTGTGCAAATTTGATTTAAATCGGTTCGGTAGTTTAGGAGTCCATAGAGGACAAACAATACACGTAACTTATATATATTAAGATTATGCAAATTAACCTTCCTCATAACACTAGGTATGTGGCGAGCTACCTACCGCGATAATTACATACTTAACTTAAATTTTGAAATTATACTTCTTTTGGCGCGTTAGGGAAAAATGATGCGAATGAAATTTTTACGATCTGTTCAAACGTCGGTAAAACAGTCTGGGCCGCTAGTTGGCGCTTGCTCTGTGTTATCGACAAGTTGCATTATCTGTCATGGCGTAGTGTTTTTCAGTGCGTTTTCCAATTATAGAGCATTTTGCGAGTCAGTGCCGCACAATGCCGCATAATGCTGAAGCTTAATTGGAACGTGAATTAGTTTTCAAATGCATCAGCGGAGTGCGCTAAGTCAGTGTTGTAAAAAAAATGTTGAATTTGTATGAATTGAGTTAGCAACCTCATTAATGTATAAATAATGTGGTAAACGCACTATTCTATGTCAGACGGCCCGCGAGTGTGTTGCCGTTTTAAGATTTGTTACGCTCTTTTCCTAAAGAACCCTAAGTCGAATTGAATTCAATGAACAGATGGTTCCACATAGTGGTGGTACGCGGCAAAAACGGCCTTAAAAACGCTGAGTTGTGGAACAACGGACGTCGAGAGGATACGGGCGTATTTATTATAATTACAACATTTCTAGTAACACAGAGAATATACATAAAAAAGAGCATTGTTAGCCTAGTGACAACCTGTGACTTTCATCCCTCATCATACCCCGGCCGAGCATCAATGGACAAAGTGCGCATTTAACGCTCAAATATCAACTGCATATGTCACACTAACTTGCCTAAAAATTATAGCGAAACGGATACAGAAATCCGCCAAGACCAAGGGTTATAGATATAATAAATTCACCTTTGTATAAATTATATAAGTCTCGATCCTGAATTCTATTTCCAAATAATAAAATCATTTTTAAGTAATAGTTACTGTACGGTTCCTGGGTCATCGGGTGTTCGAAATAATAGAATATTTTTGACTTACTCTATATTTATCACTCGCGTAACACAATAGAATATGAGCGAAATAATGGGATGTTAATTGCTATGTAGCGAATGAATGCAATTTAACAATCAAAGAGAGTACCGACGTCTGGCTATACTCTCGAGGCGTGACTCCGACTATTTAGGAAATCAAAAATAGGATTTCGCCATGCTTATAAGTGATCAAACTGTACAGCCAGGGCACGTACATACATAAGAAATAGTTATGCTTGTAGATGATCGGAATGTACGAGCCTTGGCACGTACATCATCACGATTATAAAACTAAGGAAGCCTTAGTGAGCAAAATATACAGCCTTGGCTCGTACAGTTACACCATTTGTACCCACTATATCTCTTACCGTCCCCGGCTCCGGCGAGAACATGATCTGCGCCGACGAGATCGCGATCTTCGTCGACAACGACTCCTTGGTCGTATTGAATATCGGCGATCTCCACAACGACATCGCTTAAACCGGCCCGACTTTGACCGGCAGCGTCTGTAATAGTATAATCTTTATTTTTAAAAGTAGTAATGTAGGTATAGGTGAGACGTTCTCCACACAGGGAAATCTGTTGTGATGACAACTTTTGACAGACAAATAACAAAATAAATGTGTAGCGACACCTACAATTTACGACGAAAACCCCTTTAGGTTGAATAAAGCACTCAACATCCTTCCTTCACAATGTTTCATAATTAAGATTTTTCAAAACTTAATATGAATCTAAAATTTCCACTTATCTTATGACTAATGCTATACTACAGTTTATTTATTCTATAAGGAAACAATACACAAATATAGGATATAAAAAGAATTGTCGTTTGCTTCACGGATTAAAAATGTAAGAGTAGAAAACATAACTAAAATAAACAGAAATCTATAATAAACTACATAGTACAAAACAAAGTCGCTTTCTCTGTCCCTATGTATGCTTAAATCTTTAAAACTACGCAACGGATTTTGATGCGGTTTTTTTAATAGATAGAGGAATGATTGAAGGGGAAGGTTTATATGTATAATAACATCCATTAAATATGGATGGAGAAATACTGTTATTTTTGAGGTTTCTAATGTGATGTCGTAAATCGTAAATAATTACATTTTTTCCGATTACATTGCGAACCCTACGAGATTTACCAAAATAATGTACTAAGTATTGTACACATTGAAAAGGTCTACAGAAAACTCCGCGATGGTATGTCTACCTCTTATGGATATCCAACAATAACATTTTTTTGTAATTTACATTTTACGACAAAAAATGGCTAATTTTCGAAGCGATATTAACCAATACAGCATTAATCCTCATCCAATTAAATACCTTAAATACATTGTTGATTTAATATAGATCTATATGGCCCTTTACAGCATATGATTTAAATGAATATTTTCGAAGATATTACAAATTTCAAAATTGCGCAGCGCGTCGGAGGCCGCGGCAGCATTGCATTGCATTGGGGCGGGTCGCTAGTAAACTAATAAATACTAACAAATAACTACTATAAATAAATAACAATGAATACATGCACTAAACAATTCTTTGATTGTAAATGACGTATGAATTAAAGCTCTAATAAAATTAACGATGAAAATATAACTTCTTCATAAGAACCAAATAAAAATCAATTTTCCTACATTACTCAAATAAACGATATTACAAAAACTTTACGAGGATTTTTCTACACAAAAAAGCAATTCTACATTTTATTTTACCTTATGCCGAAAATGAAGCCACCCAATTACAGTAAAAAGTGCAAAGGTAGCAACGTTTTCGAGAAAGAATTTCAGGTCAGCTGATTTTGTGATATGTCTTCCTTCTTGCACTTTCGTTTAGAGTCTGGGGTATCTGGCTGGCGGTAGCGGTTGCGTTCATTAGTGCGCATCCTACCTGTCCAGGTAATAATCCTGGATTTTAAAAGCATTTTAAGAAGCGTAATTTTTAATTTTCCGTTTTTAAATAAGTCTACCTGACATACTTTTTTTATTGCCAGACATTTTTGACAATGCTAACTATGTGCCAGACGCGATTTTAAGTTTTTTTTTATAAAAATTTCAAAGTATTTTATAATGTCTGTAATTTTAATATTATGTTATTTAAATATAAGAAAAACTAAAAATTAATTTGCCAGCCATTAATTCGATTGTTAAGCCTTAAATTAAAATGAAAAAGTCATGAAAAGTATTGCAGTATAATGCTAGTAGTTCGAGAGAGACAATTGCAGAATAAGTCGAGAATGAGACAGAGAACCATTACAAAAGTAAATTTCTTGTCACTGTTCATATAATAATAATAATAATTCTAGTCAGAGAAAGTTTAAAAAAATTTAAGCATAAAAAGGAATATAAAATTAGATTAAAATTTAAAAATCAACACTTAATTAAATTGTCCTGATTACTAAATGTAAGTTATAAATAATTAATATTAAGTTTTTAAAGTTGTTTTAGCCTATAGTGACGTCACAAAAAAAGAGACATCTTCATAATCATCATCATCATCATCGTCGCTGTCTTTGTCGGTGTCATTCATATCATCTTCTTGGGAACTTTCGTTACCTTCTAAAACTCTATCATCTGCAACAGAAAAAAAATAAACAGTGTAATTTTTCTTGTTCGTTATAAAACATTTTAGTTATTATTGATAAATGTTCCATTTAACACTTACTTTGAACAATAATTTGACAAATATAGATTTGGCAAATATGAAAAATAATCCTAGAAATTACAAACTAATAATTCTTCGTGTTCTTCACACGATAATGATTCTTCAATAGTTTTAATTACTTTGTTATTTATCACTTTGTATAAATAACATTTATTAAAACTTACGTAAATGTTATTATTACCAATGAAAGGCATCATAGCGCAATACTTTTCATGACTTTTTCATTTTAATTCAAGGCTTAACAATCGAATTAATGTTTGGCAAATTAATTTTTAGTTTTTCTTAAATTTAAATAACATAATATTAAAATTACAGACATTATAAAATACTTTGAAATTTTTATAAAAAAAAAACCTAAAATCGCGTCTGGCACATAGTTATCATTGTCAAAAATGTCTGGCAATAAAAAAAGTATGTCAGGTAGACTTATTTAAAAACGAAAAATTAAAAATTACGCTTCTTAAAATGCTTTTAAAATCCAGGATTATTACCTGGACAGGTAGGATGCGCACTAATGAACGCAACCGCTACCGCCAGCCAGATTGCCAAGACTCTAACCGAAAGTGCAAGAAGGAAGACATATCACAAAATCAGCTGACCTAAAATTCTTTCTTTTCTAACGTTGCTACCTCCCGTACTATATGCAAAATTAATTATAGACTAGACAAATCATTATAAATTTCACACTACAGAAATATAAGTTATATGGGGGACATACCGCAAAAATATATCGGACGGAAATCGCGTTGTAAGAGATTACTGTATAATTAAAAAGTGGCGTCACCATTTAGGCCTGGGCCTCAGTTTCTGTTAATAGGCAAGTGATCAGCTCTCTGTGGCTGACATGCCGTCAACTTTTTAGATATAACGCCGGTTTCCTTACGATGTTTTCCTTCACTGTACGAGCAAGTGTTAGAAGTGCCCACAAAATATAAAGCCCATAGGGGCACAGCCGGGGATCGAACCTACGATCTCAGGGCAATACTTAAGACAAAACGTTAAATATTTCCTTACCTTAAGACGAACAATACTTAAAATATATATGCTTACTAACCCTTTGTTATATTTTTGAGTTTTCAAATTTATATGGGTTTGGTGAACCCAAGTGTTCTCCAAGAACTCGGGGTTTTTGTACCTAAGGGATAATATGTGCCAGAACCAGTCTGTTGCACAGATCTCCGTTACTTACTGAATGCTGTCTCCGAAACTATCGACATCTTTATATGTTCGCAGAGTCAATTCACAGTAGCGATATTGTGTATTCTATGTATTTAAATTGCAAACAATAATATTATATTTTATTTTGTTACTTTTTCTCGACATAATCGTATTGGTTTAGTCCTGTATGGATAGTGAATGTATTTTTATAAATGAATAAATAAAATAAATCAATGTTGTTTGATAAAAAGCGTTACAATAGGTATATGACTTAAAATTTTAAGGGCCTTTACACGTACCACAACCACTTTCAAACCTCAACCACACCACGTGGTCGGGCGTATATTTTGTATTGAAAATGAATATGACTATTCACTATTTTGCAGTCGTTATCGACCGTGTGTAATACCGACCACATCGCGACCACAACGCAACCACCAGCGATACTGCGAACTAGTGGCCGACCACAGGTCAACACGTGATGCCGATATGAAAGCCGGAGTCGAACTATGTAGCTGCACACGACGTAACCGCATCGCAACCACTGGCGCCAATGCAACCACAGGTCAACACGTGATTCCGATATGAAAGCCGGAGTCGAACTATGTAGCTGCACACGACGTAACCGCATCGCAACCACTGGCGCCAATGCAACCACATCGACATTTTGTTGGTACCACAACGCACCTACAAAAAGCTGCAGCGACACTGTCCACACGTAACCCCTGCTTGACCGCATTTTGTCGTTGCGATGTGGTGTGGTTGTGGTACGTGTGAAACAGTCCTTACAGTTTACAATTGTTAACTGTCATTTTTTTTTTTGGAGTTTATGGCCTGGTATCTAGACCTTTAGGCCATGTTAACTGTCACATATGACATCTACATAGATTATGTAACGGTATTCACACTTTGATGTAACATGTCTACCTTATATTCCAACTTACGTTTTGCGCATCCTGAAAGAGGTAAACTCATTAAATTAAATATATTTCTAATAATAATTAAAGTTTACAGAGATCATACTTTCGCCTATTACACTTTCCCATTTTTAACTTCAATAGAACCCGAAGGATGTTTGACAATTAATTTGGAAATCTGTAAGAACAAATTGTTATTTTTTTTTATATTGTAGCTGGGACATTCAAATTAAATACTATTTTCTAAGATTAAAACTTATGTACACAAAGAAGTTAACCTTTTTGCGACAAAAGTTGCGTAGTAATATTGCCAAAGGTCACAGACTACCTATAATAGAACAAATGCGCGAAATAACTCCTCAATCTATGAAAATTCTATAATAATATGAAAGTTAGAACTTGGGGCACACTTAACCAAGTTTTGATAAATCTCTACTACGATAGTGCTAGTAAAGGAACTAAAAAAGATTCATTTTCATTTTTATAAATAACGAGATCGCTTGTCGAGTTTTGTCTAAACATAAGGGCCGATTTACATTATCTTAGTGTTTAGGAGAGTATTTTAGTACAAGTTGAAAGGCAAGTTCTTTAGTGCGTTGCGAGTGAACGTTTACATTTCTTCCAGTAGAGTATCATTACAGCGCCACAATGAACGCGCAACGACGTCGGCAAATACGCTCTATTCTACGCAAAATACTAACTGTAGTTATGGAACAAATAGAAGACGAGATTTTTTTCGAAATAAATAAACTAAATATAAATAATAAATAAAATAGCTTCTTTTAAGGCAGTGTATGCCGAATGCCTAGCCTGTTTGTTTTTGTATAAATTGTTTTTACGTTCCACAAACATTCGTGAACAATATATTCAGACACAAATTTGATAGTTGTATCTTCCGACCGTTTAGCCATCTTTAAAAATAAAAAAACACGCACGCGTTTCACGGCACTTGTGCACTCTCCTAAAGATTGCACTAAATTACGTGTTTACACACAACGAGGGAAGATCTCGGGGGTTGAGCGGGCGCGGGAGGGGTATCACTTGAAACAAAAATAAAAAGCGATTCTATTTTAATTCAACTTGAAAGTCAAGTAGAACCGTACTAAAGCAAGTAGCGTTTACATGTTTCAACTAAAGTACTATCCTAAAGCACTCTCCTAAACACTAAGATAATGTAAATCGGCCTTAAGCGCAAGGTGCTAATTAATTTTTTTGAGCGTTTTCTGTCAGCGAAAGCGGAAAGTTCATTGATATATCGATTTATAGAATTTACATTTTTCCTATATACTTAATCTAAACTTAAATTAAAC
The DNA here is from genome assembly GCA_905332375.1 of Pieris macdunnoughi. NCBI lineage: Eukaryota > Metazoa > Arthropoda > Insecta > Lepidoptera > Pieridae > Pieris > Pieris macdunnoughi. The sequence continues at coordinate 640,557 of CAJOBZ010000070.1, read as the reverse complement.
TGATATTATAAGGACAAAATAAACTACATAGAGATGTATAGATCGAGGTTTACTTAGACCACTTACCTTGCTTTTTCCGAATAATCTTGAAATCACAAACAGAAAATTTAAAAGATAAAAAATAAACGTAAAATATTACCAAATGCTAATCATCGAAGACATGATGTTAAATTCTTTTTTCAAATACTCTGTCAAAGTCTCAATAATCAGTCGACATTTTGTATAAAAAGGTTGTATAGCCCACTTTGAACTTACTAAACTCAGCAGAGAAGTTTGAAACTCTTGATCTTGTACCTACTTTCAGTCTGGGCTGGATATTTATTTTATTAAATTAGTATTAGTTATCGCGGACTTTTTTGTAGACATTGTTGTCTTCTATAAAATTGTATATCTTCTATGTAACTGTAACATCACTTTGCTCTATTATAGTTTCCACGGCGAACGATATTTATTGATAGAAAAAAAAAGAATTCTATTACACCATTTTTTTGAAGTTATACTTCTTTAGGCGCGTTATGAAAAATTGATGAGAGTGAAAATTTACGATGCGCGCGCACCGTGACACAAAATTAACAGAATAAAGTTGCCCACGGAAGATGCTACGGCATTGGACATAATTTAAAAACAACATTCGAATAATAATAGATATGACACGCAATGTGGCTTTCTAATGGTAAAATAATTTTCAAAATCGGTTCCGTAAGAGATTGCAACCTCACAATATTTACCATATTTTAATTTTACTACCGTGGTCATATCAATAAAAATGTCTTTGACGCGCTCCCTAAAGCGGGCCATGGCCATAGTCGGACCGCATGTTGCAGCCGATACCGACTGCTCTAAGCGGTCGCCGCACGGCGATCTGCAGTTTCCATACTAAATTCATATTCGCAATACACGGACCGTTCGAGCAGTTCCTGAGCAAACCGCATATTGCAGTCAAGACCGACTGCAACATGCGTCTATGGCCCGCTTTAGATGTATGAAAAGCACCTTAAGAAATAAAAGACCCTGTACAATATATAATTTATTGCTTAAAATTAATTTTATATCCTTTAGATTCGGGATCCTGCTCAAGCTTAAAGTTTTCCGTGGATAAGCCGAAAGGTCGCAATATCATATTACCTGTAAACAAAGTTAATATACGTATAATCTATGGTCGAAATATTTAATCTTTTGCATAGATAAATATATAAATCACGTTGTTTGTCCGCTATGGGCTCCTAAACTACCGAACCGATTTCAATCAAATTTGCACACCGTGTTCAGTTTGATCTAACTTAAAAGATAGGCTAGATATAGCTTACATCTTAATGTATACCCGCAATATTATTTTATTGCAAAATATTTGTTTATTATTTGATAGTCACAATTCTAACAGATGGCGCTGTGTTGAAAGTACCAACGTTTCACATAAGCTACAATTTAATGGCATAACCACCAAAAAAGCATGGTGGTCCCCATGACTGGTGTTCTCCTACCGTTTCCCTTGAATAGTTTGCTACTATGTAATATAACAAAAACCTTAGCCACAGCAACGCTTGGCCGGTCTGCTAGTCGATATTAAAAATGATGTTATTATGAAACTTTTCGCCGCGTATCACCACTATGTGTAACTGGCTTCCTGCTGAAGTAATTTCGAACCAAGTCGACTTAGGGTCCTTCAAGAAAAGAGCGTAACAATTCGTAAAACCGGCAACGTACTCGCGACGCCGCTGGAATTGAGAAAGTCCATGGACGGCAGAATCAGCTAACATCAGGTAAGCCCCCCTGCCCGTTTGCCTCCTATTCTATAAAATAATATATATCAGGCTACTATCAATATATATTTCCTTTTGAGAACTACCCTCAGTGAAATCTTTTTTTATCGAATAATTTATTAATTCATGAAGTTTTTTTTATCGGATAGAATGCAATGGAGCAGGAGTAGAGAATAGAGAACGTAGAGAGCCCCTACGCTGCAACTTCCAATTTCAATACAGACCGCTATCGCGATTCCAGTAATGAGTTTTTGTTCCGCACTATTCCAGGATTGCATCAGCGCTACGGAAATTAGGTGAACTTGCGAACATAGAAACGCTTTCGCTATTGTAAATTACAGACAGAGCATGTGCGTTGCCGGCCTTTACACACAGACGAACCCACTAATTTCACCGATTTTCGCATACTCACCCAAGTCCTTTAGTTTTCCCATCACCTCCGTTTTCAATTCCTCATTCCTCTTCTCTATCTTGGGCGGTAATCGATCCAACGCGCTTTTAGCATTTGCGTTCGAGGGATCCAATTCTAATACCTTCTTAAAATCTTCCAGACTTTCGTCAAATTTGTCCGTTGCTTCATATGATATAGCTCGCCTGAAATAGTATAGAATAAAAACACTGCAATAAGGGAGCGTTCAAGTATTACGTCACGCAATATTTGGAGATTATTGACCCCCCCATGTAACGCGCCGTAACGTTTTTCTGTACCCAATAGTTAAACGTTTCGTGACCACCCAGTGACTCTTTATACGTAAAAGTTACCATTATGTGGTGTAAAGTACTGGAAAAGCGACGCAGTAACAATAATGCGTAATTCAATCCCCGCCCCGCATCGTAACGTTTTACAAAAGGACCAATACGTTACGTAATACTATAACGCTTCCTAAGCCACTTGCTGAGAACTCTAACATCGCTTATTCTAGTTTTCTAACTCTAGTCTGTGAGATACTTGTGAAAAGGGGAAAACGTACTAAAAGCAGCTTAGGGTTAGATACAGAAACCATGCGCCAACATGACGCGAAATGACTCGTATGTCAAAATCCAATACATTTGTACGTACGTTAGACTTGTACAGATAATATATGCCTACAAACAGTGCGATGTCGTCATACCATGAAACCCGTAACAAAGTATTTCCTGTTGAGCATATATAGCCTACCCTTAAGCTAGATAGCACGGAGCTCAATACCATAGCCTAATGGATGAAGTTAGCATCCACACGCCACTTCGCAAAAGCAGCAATTACCTCTTTCAGACAAAAAATGCCCGTAGAAGGCTCCAACTAGTCCTAACTGAGGAAGGTTTTTTTAACTTGCATAGTGTGAGCTCGTGATATCTTTTTTCAATAAAGAAATACAGAGAAGCACGTAGAAAGAAGCGATAAAGAAATCTAAATCAAGACTTGTAAAACAATTAATAATACTGTTATGAAGACGGGTTGACTGCAATGTTTTTAGATTTTTCCACTAGTTAGATAACTTTTCAGCATAAGCTGAAATATGATTTAAGACCGTTTCAGGGGAGGGTCAATCACATATTAGAAAATCGTAATTTAGGGAGCGTTCAAGTATTACGTAACGAATTTTGGGGGAGGGGGTCCTTTTGTAAAACGTTACGATGCGGGGCGGGGATTGAATTACGCGTTATTGTTAATATTTTTTCGACTTTCCAGTACTTTACATCACATAATGGGCACTAGGTGGTCACGAAACGTTTTACTATACTTGGGTACAGAAAAACGTTACGGCGCGTCACATGGGCCCCCCATGGGTCAAATAATCTCCAAAAATTGCGTGACGTAATACTTGAACGCTACCTTACCCTAGTTTTCAAGAGGCTGAAACATTTTTTCAGGCCGTTTTAAGAACAAGTGTAGTCGAGTGGTACACTGTTCAGGAAACCCGTTTTCAGGCGTTTTCAGGCCTGGTTATACCCCTTTGATGAAGGAATATTCTAGACCGAATTTTCTAGGTGTGAGACAAGGACGATATGATACGCGAGAGAGAGGGAAGATTGGAATCTTCTCGAAGCCAGACCGAGCACTCTAAAATGTCATACGACAAGGACGGAACAATGTGCGAAAGAGATAGCGAGTACGCACGTTCTAGAATTGTGCGATCGCTACTCAGTAGCGTTCCCGTCTAGAGAGTTCTCGTCTCTCGAACATCGTTCAAGATTATTCCCAGGGATATAAAAGCAAGCCGAAACGCGACCGATCAGTTCAGTTTCTAATGCGAAGAGAGATAAACACAAAGTGATAATGTAACATGTGAAGTGAAATTTATGTAATTAGTGACAGTATTTTGTGTATTTATATAATTAGTGAATTTCTGTGCGTAATTTCTGGCTTTTTAGTGTAACCAAATTCCTCGTTGATTTAATTGAAAATAAACCCTAGAAGAAATCTACGGCGTTTTCTATCCGATCCCCTAGCTCGTAACAATACAAATGACTTACCTTAAATATGCCTTCAAGTAATTTTCTTTTAACTCAATCGCTTTGGTACAGTCTTTTATTGCCTTTTTGTGATTTTCCATTTTAATTTTGGCCGCACTCCTATTACAGTATAATATTCCACGCGTTTCTGGGAATTTTAATGGACAAATCCGTAAACCTGAAATACATTAAAAATTCATAAATCCAGTGATGAAATATTACTGAAGAATTGGGTAGAAATAAAGGGCTATTTGACAAGATTTTAAATTCTGGTAAGTATTAACTTCGAAAATTAAAAAATATACATTCATTATTTAAGAACCAACCAAACATACACATATAATTTTTTTGAATCAAAAACTAAAAGTCTCCTATGAAATTAAACTTCAAGTATTAGACAGACAAAGACCCATTATTTACTGGCAACATATATCAATGTTGTTTCAATTAATTATTATGAACAACTATTAATTAATATAATTACATTATTTTACCCAATAATGCTTAACAAAGTGTTATACAGCTTACTCTCAATAGAACTTTATTTTTTACACTGTCAAATAGCCAGGGCCGCGCCGCCCATGTGTGCGAAGTGTGCGGTGCACACAGGCGCTGATACAATAAGGGCGCCGCCACCGAAATTATTTATACTACACTACAATATTCTTACGTACGTTTGAAGTTTCATTTTACGCTTTAGGTTTTAGTTTACATTAATTACTCAGAGCTTAGCGAATCAAAAGAAAGGCCGCTGGTGACCGCCGTGAGTTTTTTGAGTGTGTTTATGTCTTATGATTTCAATAATATGCCGACATACCTTGATAAATTCCAAAATGAACTATTTTTTATACTCGGTAACCAAATTCAACATTTTATTTTAAATTTATGTCGAATTAATAAATATTTTTCAATAATACTGGATTGTACTACTGACGTTTCACACGAAGAGCAAATTAGTATGATAATAAGATTTGTCAACTTTAACATGTAAACTAGAAAGTTAAGAATAAGAGAGCATTTCCTAGCTTTCCAATTTATAATAGCACTTTCTGCTCAATCGTAGATACAACTGGCGCTGGAGTAACGTCATTTATAATAGAAAAACTAAACGAAATTAATTTGGACATAAAGAACTTAAGGGGGCAAGGCTATGATAATGGCTCAAATATGCGCGGTAAGAATATTGCGGGATGTACGAGTAAATCTCCGCACTTTTTATGTCCGTGCGCCAGCCATAGTTTAAATTTAATAATAAATGACGCTGCACATCTCATACACGACTGCGTTTTTTAATATTGTGCAAGAACTATATAAATATTTTTCGTCCTCTACTAAAAGATGGGATTTATTACAAAGATATGTCATAAATCTGACCTTAAAAACGGTTAGATAAAAATAACATCATAAATAAACTATGTAACAATTTAATTCACGTTTTATTTTTCACGGCAATTGGCCAGCGGACGTTTTACCTATTTAAGTGGATTAAACTAAAGAAAAATTGTCTTTCAGTCAAAATTAAAAAATACATTGAAACTTGAAGATTCTTAAAAAATAGGCCGAAATATAGAAGGAGTTCCCTCAAAGGCCTGCAACACACCCGCTAAAAATGTCTATGAGATTCAATGACTGCCATTTTTTTCCGTCCCTAAGGCTCGTTTGACCCCTATAGAAAAAGGAGGCGCTTCATGGGTTTCGCACACAGGCGCTGCCGGGGGTCGGCGCGGCCCTGTCAAATAGCCTATTAACCTTTATAGTACCATGTTTCTTGCCATGGTACACAGTATATGAAGTCCACATATAATATGTCAGATTATTCCATTGCCATTACGGGCCTAGATAACATCATTAAACTTAGCCTTTTTTAGGCATAAAAAGTAATTGCAGCAGGAAACACTCATGTTGATCAAAAATGGTACAAATGACTAAAAATATTCAAGGCAAATAAAAAAAATTACTAACTTCAATGTCCACAAATGGACATTGTTAACGAAACACAGTAAGTAGATTTTAAAACATAAAATGAATAACTGATATTACAAAAAAAAAAATTAATAGCCCCCTTAACTATCAAATTGCCAACGTGGCTAGTGATTTAGATTCTTTACTTAATAGAATTCCTAGATCATGACTAAAACCTAGAATGTAATAAAATAGCTCAGTTATTAAAATAAATAGTTGTATATCTCTCATGCTCATGATCAATGCATTACACTTAGAGTAAAAGTATCTCACAAATTTACCTTCAGTATATTTCTCTATACTCCTGTCATAGTCTCCAACTTTGAAAGCATCATTGCCGACAAGCTTCAGCTCTTCAGCGATAACTCTCCTCTCTTCCTTTTGGTCTTCTGTAAGATCCATTTCTACATCTTTTAATGAGAGTTCATCAACATCTGTATCGCTGTCTTCATCTTCACTTTGAAAGTTTTTAGAATTTTCAGGCTCATCCAATGGAATGTCTGTGAATTCTGCTGAAGAGGAAAGTTTTATATTTAGATATTTTCTATGACTTAAGGATATTATGTTGGAGCTGTCTTTGCTTTTCAGGTCTATAGGACTTCTACTCTATGACAAACTAATTTTTAAAAACCTCACTAGTAACTTTGGTTTAGATAGATAGCACTTTAAAAAAAAAATAGCCCACAATAGCAATTCTGTTTTAATTTGTGTGAAGACGTTAATTTTACCTTTATTAGTTTCATTTCTGTCACCTTTTGCATTGTGATTATCGCTTTTAGATTCTGGATTTATGATATTATTATCGTCAATATCATTTGATCGTAGCGAAAAATCTAAATTCTTTGTTAAATCTTCAATCACTTCTTCATTTGATAAGTCACTTTTTAACCTTTCAGACATTGCAAAGAAAAACGTGTAATTAATTTAAAAGTAATTTTTATTCGAATATTTTTCTTTTCAAATTTAAATACAATCACAATTCAAATTTAAGTTTAATCACAAATTTTAATAATGATGGGCGATGATTTTTATTTTTTTTATAAAAAATCACAGACTACGGTGACCATAGAAAATTAATGAGATGTAAATCAACTGTCAAAAAATAATTATATAAATAGATATTTTTTAATCTGTCACTACTGTCACCTCTACATAGACTAGGGATGTTAGCTTGATCCGGTTTTTTTATATCGTAATGGTTATAACTTCATGGATACTATGCCGCATAAAATCAAAGTCAAAAATCATTAAATCATATAGGTAACACAAAGTACACTTATGTACGTCAAAGAAAGAAATGTATATGAAATGCTTCTAACATCTAGCATCGCATTTAATTGCGAATTATAATATTAATACATGAGGAAAAAAAGGTTCTTACTATTCTTAAAAGGCAGCTGGTTCCACATAGCGTTGGCGTGCGGCCTTAAAAAGCCGGCCAGTTGTTGAGAGACAGACGTCGAGGTTATGCGGGTAGAATTTCGTATTCTTTATACAATTGCAATCGGTGGCCTGGAGTGAAGTACCTTCTCGCCATGCTGAGCATATCATGCTTCTAATTTAGCCTTTCCTTCCAAATCGATGTTTATTATAACATAAACACCCAATTTTCCTCTTTAGTTAACGTACAATAAACTTTAGCAAGATAAGGTTCCTAAGGTTATAAGATTTATTTATGTACAAATTAACATACTAAAGATGAAACATGGTTTAGGGTGTTAGCTTCAGAGTTATTTGGTTGTGTTAAAATAAAACTCCCTAATTGTTTGTAGAGAAGAGGTGAAGATGGAATGCCTTTGATTTTCAAAACTATGTACATTTATACCAAAAATTATCCTACACATGTTATTACTAGTAGTAAGACTAGTAATAACATGTGGTGCCAAGATGCGCAGGGTGCGTTGGCGATAAAAACGCAGCACGGCAAGTTGGTCCTTTTCTGCGCGCAGCCGTCGAAGCGTACGAATGTGTTCTTCTCAGAACACTTCGATATCGTAGCCTTACGATAACGCTAATAAACTGTTCTTGACAGAACACATCACCGTTTCTTCACGACACGTTAACTAAACTCCTGCAATGGGATATTTAACGTCGTTTTTGCGAATTCGCTCTGAGAACATATAAACCTTTAATCTCGTTATAGGTTAAAATCGCAGACATCCCTTTCACCCATAGAATTTTTTGTGTTGTAAAGTACGGTACGGGCGGGTTTCCGTTCAATTCGGACCGGAAACCGATAAACGATTAAATTGAATCGCAACACTACTTTAGTTTGTACTTGACACTTGTCACTTTGCAGTTTGCAATGTGTAGCATACTGCATACAAGTTCTTTAATTGTAGGGAAAATCAATATCAAGTATATTGTAATTTGAAAATTGTTTTGGGAAAAGTATTACAAACAAATAATAACTTAAACGTAAATATTAATATATTGAATGGTAATTTAAAGTAATATAAATCCTAGAAACATTATTATTTCCAAAGTTTTTTATAGTTTGTTTAGAATTTTTTTAAAGGATACTTGATATATATAATATCGAATAAAATTTTTCGTGCTGAAAGTTCTTTAAAACCTTTATAGTTGTGTCTTTGAAACGAAAATTATGGAATTGTTGGAAAAAGAATGGTTTATTGAAGCTCCCTGGGGAAGAATAAGCAGTAAGTACACATATAAAATCTTAGTTTATCATTTTATTTTCCGGGTTCAAAGTCCATAGAATTACATTTATTGAAATATTTTATAGCACACTCAAAAACTCTTATCTGTTGCGCTTTTAATCATAATATGTTGACCTAAATATTTGCATTTTACTTTTCAAGAACAAAGTTTTGCATTCACATGAGTTAGGTGTCTCGTATGTACGAGATTTAGAGAGTTAGTTTAGACGAAAAACATTGTATTTCGCGCTAAATCTCGTTTCTGTATATCACCCTCTCCACGAATCTGGTATTCTGACAGTACCAAGTTTGTATATCTTTGAAGCAGTTATGACTGTCAAGAAGCATCCAAAATTATTTAAAACATATAAAGAAACTTGCTTGTATATACCGAGGGATCCAACACGGCTGCGGGTGCCTGCATGTTGCACCGTGCTATATTCCAAAAATTCTTACGCCATGGCTATAAGAATATTTAATCACCTTCCTAGAAGTTATAGATCGCTGCCATGTAATGTTTTCAAGGGGAAGGTGGATGGGTTTTTAAAGTCAAGGTCCTTTTATAGCGTGAGCGAGTATTTAGACCATAAGTTTAACAATTATAAATGACTTAACTTCTTATTATGTTAATGTTCTTATTATATGACATTGCAAAAAATTTATATGACATTTGCATCCCTATTTATATATGGCTGATTGCAGACTTTTCTTGTTGTTCGATCTAATTGTACCACTATCTTGGCAAATAAAAGATTTATTACGATTATTATTATTATGGTTTTCCTCTTCTAATACCAATCATCTGCATGGCTGACTAAGAATCAGATTCGGATATTTATTGTCGAGATCAAGGGAAAATATTTCTGCATCTATTTCAATATTAATTTAATTAAGCCAAGTAGGTGTTCCATGCCCTCTGACCCAATGTTTATTTTTTCACTAGAAATTGTACCCAACACCTTTATATTATGTGCACTATGTCTAATAGAAAATGCTATTAGGTAATGGACCACCCTTATTTTTTTGCTTACTTCCTTACTACCTTTTGCCTACTTTTTACTTCAATATTGTTTAAGTGTTATCTTTGTGAAACTCCCTGTAAAGGCAATATATTAATTGAAACATAAAGCTATAGAGTCTGCTTATTATTAAATAATCAAATTATTATTTCAGTTATTGCATGGGGTAATTGTTATGATCCACCTGTACTGCTCTGCCATGGATTAATTGACTCAGCTGCTTGTTTTAGGCCACTCATCAGATTGTTACCACAGAAGTTTTACTATATAGGTAAATATATATTTTTTTCTAGAGTGTCTTCATGTAGTAGGGCGGACACCATCAATTCAATCAACAACCATTTTTAAAATGGAAATAGAAAATGTCACTCAAAGAATGATGGAATATAATTTTTTAAAATAAACAAATCTACATTTAATGTTTTTGTAAATATGCTTGCACATGAAAGTCTACCAGATTCAATCCAAATCTGAAAACATAGATGTACATTATGGAAGCAAACAAGTCTATGGGGAAACCATAGAAGGCAGCAATTGTAGCCCAGAAACCAATTTTGTGGGTGTGAGACGACCTTGGACGGTACTTCTAGGTGGTCATGGCATTAAAAAACCCAAATAGGTCAATTTGCTGAATTTCTCATGGCCTGTAGTAATACTAATTAGAATGTACAATTATTGTATAAATTAGAAAGGGTATGTGGGCTTATTTAGAATAAATGCAAGCGCAACTATCAAGCAGTCGTCAAAGAATCCAATATACATACATACATGATAGATATATATAGATAGTAGTGTAGTTTTATATATGTTCCAGGTATAGAGTTGCCAGGCAATGGAAAATCAGACCCATTCCCACGGGGCATGGTACTAACACTATATGACTTTGTGTATGCTGTTCATGTTGTAGTGAACCACTTCAGATGGGAAAAATTTATTGGTATAGCTCATTCGTTTGGTTCATCTGTTGGTAAGTTTGACAAAAGTAATTAAAGCAATTCATTCCTTCATTAACCTATCAACATTGTTTACCTAGTTGCTTCCAGGTATCTGTGGATACCCTATCTCAAGAACTTCTAAGGGAGCATTCAAGTATTACGTAACGAATTTTGGAGGGGGGTCATTTTGTAAAACGTTATGATGCGGGGCGGGGATTGAATTACGCGTTATTGTTAATATTATTCGACTTTCCAGTACTTTACACCACATAATGGCAACTTTTAGGTATAGAGAGTCACTAGGTGGTCACGAAACGTTTTACTATACTTGGTTACAGAAAAACGTTACGGCGCGTTGCACGGGGGGTCAATAATCTTCAAAAATTGCGTGACGTAATACTTGAACGCTCCCTAAACCAAAAGTTTAAAGTTTCTTAAAGTTTGCTAATAATTAAAATTATTGTGTCATTTACCTCGGTCAGCGAAGGACTGCTACAAAGATGACAATATGTTGACATATGAAACCGTTTTCTTCCAGTGAAAATATACAACTTATGTTATCCAGGCAAATTAACAAAGATTATAGAATTTGATCCGGCATTATATAGGATGGTGACCCTGGGAGATTTTCACGACTGGTAAAAAAATTGACTGACTTTATATTAGCTTTATATAATTACAGCACATTTATAAAGTGACATCAGGTTTTGTCTAATACTTAGAAACCACTGGAACAATTTGAAAATGCTTTGAGCATAAGATTGCTTGACACTATTCAAAATATTTAAAAAAAGTCGATCTGTAAGGACAACTCTTTCTAAGTTAATAGTTTTAGTCTTTATAGGACTTAGTTTCAAATTGTAACTGATATTTATTTTATGAAAACTATGACATATGGAAGTATAATACTTACGTATGGCATTTTGATGATAATCATACTCAACGCTGTTACTCGACTCTGAATTGTACCTGGAGATCCGTGTTCTATTCCCAAGTGACGAACTCTTCTTGAGCTCTGTCAAAACTGTCAAACTGTTTGATAGAATTATAGATTAAATTTAATTAATTTTTTAAATAAGTTTTAAATTAATTTAATTGAGGGTTGTTTTATAATTTACTTTTTTTAGGTACCAAGTGACTTTTGGTGATTTTTTCAAAAACTTTAACGAATATAACATCGATATTGAGAAAACTATGAAAGTGTCAAAGGATGAGGTAGGTCTATAGGGTAAGATTGAACTGTGACTTCCATCTGTCAAAATCCCCATCTCATCTCAATGTTTCTCTAAGGTTTTATTATGATTTTTTTATGAAACTTTTTGTGTTTTACTCATTTCTTGTAATAAATCCTAATAATCTTTACAAATTGTAATATAATTCTGGGTCTTTCGTCCGTGCCACTGAAATTATAAAGAAAAGTCGGGAGTTAGTTCGGTGGCGGTTGTTGTATTTATGTACAAATATATGTTAAATGAAACACTGTTTGAAACGGGGTGTCAACTGGCTTCGTTTAAAACTTAAGCTGTAACTAACATAAAATAAGAGGTAGTGGGGTTGCGACACTAACAAAAAAAAAAAATCGGTTGTCTGTAAAGTCGGTTTACTGACGATAGTTGAACGTGACAACGTCATAAAAAATATTGATGGGATGGTTGCATTTTTAAAAAAAAAAAATTAAATTTTATTTGTTTGATAGGTATTTTGTATGGATATAGAGAAGGAGGTAAATGGAAATCACAATTGAATTGATCAAGTTACATTTATTTGTACGCATAAATACAATTATGTCAATTTTAAATGTAACGCCTCAGAGCGAGGTAACGCCTCAGAGAGAGGTAACGCCTCAGAGCGAGGTAACGCCTCAGAGCGAGGTAACGCCGCATGAGTCATGTTTTTTCGTGCGTGCAGCCGGCTCCATCGAATTATAAGACGTTGTCACGTCAAAAAAGTGGCGTGTACTTATGTACGCGCGTAAGAAGCTATACTTCTTTGGCATTATTAAAAATAGTTTTTGATTGCATGCAAATAATTAATTACAATTAAATAATCAGAGACTGGAAAAGGAGTCATTATAGTCAATAAAGTTCAGTTTACATTTGAAAAATTAGTTAAATTAATATTTATTATTATTCTCTTACATTAAGTGTAACATAAATTCTATTATTATTCGAATGTTGTTTTTAAATTATGTCCAATGCCGTAGCATCTTCCGTGGGCAACTTCATTCTGTTAATTTTGCATTTTGTGTGCGCGGGCATCGTAAAATTTCACTCATCAATTTTTCATAACGCGCCTAAACAAGTATAACTACAAAAATCGCTTGTCTGTAAAGTCGGTTTACTGACGATAGTTGAACGTGACAACGTCATAAGAAAATACTGATGGAATGGTTGCATTTTTCAAAAGAAAATTTTATTTTTTTCGTTTGATAGATATTTTGTATGGATATAGAGAAGGAGGTAAATGGAAATCACAATTGAATTGATCAAGTTACATATATTTGTACGCATAAATACAATTATGTCAATTTTTTAACGAACGAACGCTGGCGAACGCGGAGGCGATTGTGCCTCTTTGTCGCTCTTTCCGCGCTCTCGCTTGCACATCAAGCCTTCAATGTAACGCCTCAGAGGTAACGCCGCATGAGTCATGTATTTTCGTGCGTGCAGCCGGTTCCATCGAGTTATAAGACGTTGTCACGTCAAAAACTGACTTAACTTATTGATGGGTTCTGTAAGCTAAGTGACACTTATATTATTCGACATTATCGGAAACGAGAATGTTATATTACTATTTACGAGTGTGGGAAAATCTAAAGGACTCATTTCGGCTTCAAGTGTACGATGATTGCTATTGGTTTGCGCTTCTAATTATTAACTAAAATGTATTATGTAACTTATCTAATGTTGGTTTACGCGGTAAATTTTATTATTAAATTCGAAATTGACAGATTACTAATAATACTAAAACGGGGACTGCCGCGGTAAAGCTATTGCATAGCATTTTTTATCAACTTATGCAGTTATAATTGTTTATTTATGCAGTATTTGTTTTTCTTTGATATTATTTCAATCTACCACTCTACCAGACGCAGACTAAAACGCCTATATAGTCTGTCTCACTCTAACGCGTACCGGCTGCACCGGCCCCGCTCCCGTGCGCAATATGCGTTCTGTCCCCCTCTAACGCACCTATATTACGTCATCGTATGTTAGGTTTTTTTTGTTACGGAAGTTCTTGATTTAGTCGCCGCGCTCAAAGCCCGCGATAAAATCTATGCAATAACTTAAAAAACTTACCCTATTAAGTACAAGGTTAAATTATATAAATTTTCAGGCTATTCAGCGTTCCATGAAACGCCGCCAATTGTCAGAGAAATATGCGAAAGAGACTTTAGAGAGAATTTCTATACCCGCTGGTGATGGCTTCGTGAGGTAAGTGTTAATAATATGTATATACCTAACTAGCGACCCGCCCCGGCTTCGCACCGGTGCAATGTTGATACTAAATTCAAAATGCTATAATAGATTTATAGGCACGCTCCCGCCGCAAACGCTACGTCCCGCAAAATATGTTTATTGTGGGATATCCATAAGATATAGACATAATATACCATCGCAGAGTTTTCTGTGGGCCTTTTCAATGTGTCAAATACTTAGTACATTATTTTGATAAATCTCGTAGGGAAAAAATGTAATTATTTACGACATTACATTAGAAACCTCAAAAATAACAGTATTTCTACACTATTTGATGGATATTGGATGCTATTATATATATAAACCTTCCTCTTCAATCACTCTATCTATTAAAAAAATGGGTGCGTGTACTTATGTACGCGCGTAAGAAGTTATACTTCTTTGGCTTTCTTTATTTTTCTAAAATATTAAATAATTAATAACAAATATTTAACGTTAATAATTTATTAATATTTAGTATATTATTCAATTATTAATTAATATTAATAACAATTATTATTATTATTTTATTATATTATTCATTCAATTTAATAACTACGTATGTTTCATAACCTTTTAACTAAGTAACAATAGGTCTTTGTGAAAAAGCATTGCTAAATTTCTTTGAAAAAATAATTAAAACTCCTTTATTTGTTTAAAAGGTACTACAAATGTCATTATGGTCATTCAAAATTCTTGGCATAGCTGCTAACGTCACGCATATTCTATTTCTTTTTACTTGTAGATTGTCTTATTCCCATCTCGCTCGCGCACGCTCGGCGCCCATACTGATAATTTTGTGTCACGGTGCGCGCGCATCGTAAAATTTCACTCTCATAAATTTTTCATAACGCGCCTAAAGAAGTATAACTTCAAAAACCGCATCAAAATCCGTTGCGTAGTTTTAAAGATTTTAGCATACATAGGGACAGAGAAAGCGACTTTGTTTTATACTATGTAGTGATAATGTATAAAATAACCACTTGTGTTCTAATCTAAATTTATGTACTATTTTGTAGGTAAAGGTTTAATCTAACAAATAAATGGCGCCTAAATTCAAATATGGCATAGAATATAGAAGTTGCACGACGAAAACAGCAATAAATAATTAGTGATATTCCTTTGTGAAATTTGTTTTCTTATAGAGTCTGGCTAATTAAAGATAACGAAAAAGCGCGGCAAATTCAAAAAAATTAGTATGGTATCCCTAAAAGTTTGATATATTTTGTGGATTAACTTGATTTTATTTTATTCTTTTTTACATTTACTATCAATCTGTATATCTATGAAATTAAATACTATACGTATTTAGTATTTTACTATTGTTACTCAAAATGACTAGCATTGCATGGAAAACTAAAACTTTATTCGGAATAATCAAATCCTGCGAAAGAAACGAAATATTCTATGAAATAAAACAAAGTTTAGGCTATTATATATGTTAACTATTCGGAAAAAATATATAATAGAAATAAAAATGAGTAATTGCATGAAGTATCAAAACAATAAATCATACTACCCTAAGAAATTCAATGACATTCTGTGTTGCCATCCGAAAGTTTTCAAATAATTCATTTATCTTCTTTCATTAGCCAGACTCTACCGTTTTCAAAGAGCAATGTCGTTCTACTATTTTTTCACTAAATTTAATTAGACATTAGTTGGATAATCTATATTTTAAGTATTAAAACGATACTATGTACTTATATGACATTCGTAATTGAAATGTAAGGATGCATTATGGCTAAACCCTAGGGCAGACACATTTTGTGTATGAATCTTTCAAACTGTGTTTTATTTATTATGAACAGATATATACGTCACTAGAAAAAAAAGTATAAGTTAACAAATATTCTATGATTGTTAAATACATGTTTATTATATAGCGTATTTAAATTTCAATTGTGAATATGTTTTCAAATAAAATACGCCAAGAAAAATACTAAAAATATCGTGGCCCATGAGGGGATCGAACCCGCGACCTTCGCGTTATTAGCACGACGCTCTAACCAACTGAGCTAATGGGCCATTGGACGTTTTGCCGTAATTTTGTAACGTAATTATTTAATTGTCAAGACTGTATCTTCATTTCTAATATTTGCTGGATCTCATTACTATTTTTGAAATTCATATTGATATATTTTGAACATATTTCTGACATCGTGTTTCAAAAAGTACTATTAGTGGTGGTTAAAAATTTTTTTAGGTCTGGCCCTCAGATTTCTGGATCTGTTTCATGATCATTTATCAATCTAATAGGTAAGCAGGTGATCAGCCTCCTGTGACTGTCGCACGCCGTCGGCTTTTTGGGTCTAAAGTAAGCCGGTTTCCTCACGATGTTTTCCTTCACCGTTCGAGCGAATGTTAAATGCGCACATTGAAATAAAGTTCGTTGGTGCACAGCCTTGGATCGAACCTACGACGTTAGGGATGAGAGTCGCACGCTGAATCCTCTAGGTCAACACTGCATTTATTAAATATTTCATCGTAATAAAATTTTAATATGTCGGGTTGCGTTGCGACTACCCCGAAATTTGCATCTCCAGTATTTATCACAGATATCATTTCACGATATTTTTTTATGTAACGGGGCAATCGGGCAGGCTGCTATGTTCAGTGATACCGCCCATGGACACTCACATGGCCAGAAGGCTCGCAAGTGCGTTGCCGGCCTTTTAAGAACTGCTACGCTCTTTTCTTGCTCCTAAGATCGAATTTATTCTTATATTTTTCAGATACACCTACGACCGTCGGTTAAAAGTTATACAAACGCCACCATACACGCCCGAACACTACAAGGATGTTTTGACAAGTGTCAAAACTCCAACTTTGTCTATTATAGCTCAAGATACAATCGACTTTGGAATCTATGAACAGACGCCATTTTTGCTGGACGAAACGGCGTATCCGAACGGCAATTGTCGGATTAAAATTGTGAAGGGTTCGCATGATGTGCATTATAATAATCCGGAGTGTATCGCAGATTATGTTACTGAGTTTTTGATTGGTGGCTTTAAAGCTAAATTATAGTTACCACGAGTAAATGGTTTTTGAAGTTATACTTCTTTTGGCGCGTTAGGGAAAAATTATGAGAGTAAATTTTTACGATGCCGACACCATGAAGTTTTGTTTTTGTGACATTTAAGAGACCTTATTTAACTAGATAATGCGTTATAGTAAAACTTTCAATGTATTAAATACCTTTATTCTATTGTTAGCGTCGTTTTTCTTGTTACGCCAAAGAAGTATAACTTCTAACGCGCGTATCTTATGTACGTACACACACTTTTTTTTTAAATATTTTAATAAATTATCTCTATTTTTCATAAATTATCTCCAAGCTTGTGAATTAAAACAACTGTAAAAACTTGTTATTGGTTAACTAGGTATCTATATTATAAATAAAAAATTCAACAGTCAAAACTAGGGTTGCCACCTTTTTTGCAATTAAAGTGAATATTATCAAATTAAAATACAATTTATGTTTCTTTATTATTACATTTAAAAATAAATGTGTTATTGCTATTCGACTAAACAATTGCACAGCATGTTTAGATAAAGATCTATTTAAACATCCATTCAATAAATTTATCGACGAATAAGAAATACGAAAGATATTACATCATGCGAAATAAAGTATTTTCGGGTACGTTTTTGTTCTCATAAGGGAGTACAATTACCTGAAATAATGTACAATACTTAATTATAAAGTACGGGTGGTAACCCTAGTCAAAACAGTTGGGGCTTTATCCAAATTGGTGCGGCAGGTTTTGATGTACTCGCATTACTGAATAACACATGTATAATTTAGGTACCTTTTTGAAGTTGGTTTATTTTTGTTACTAAGTGAACTATATTTTTATTTGTGATTAACTTTAGGGATTTGGAATAAACTTAAATAGCTTTGTAGTTTGAACAATAACACTTGGGACCATATTTAGAGTAGTGCATTATTGTATTTAATTTATTATAAAATGATGATAGTGTTCAAACAAACTCTATGTGTGAAAAATGATTTTCTGTGTGATTTACACTTGCTCGATACGAAAATCAATGTGTAAGAGGTGATCACTGTGAGACATGATAGTGATGATGTATCATTTGTATTTGAAATATTGTATAAGCAATGTTATGTAAAGTGCATTTATTTTATTATTATACCTGTTGGGGAAAGACAAATTTGTTAATGTTGTTTTTTTTGCATTCCCAAAATCTTCATTTTTTTTTACAAATGTTTTTAATACTATTTCAGTAAATGGAATGGTTGTTTGCGCACTACTTTGTTACAATAACAGTTCATGCAAGAACTTAACCTTTTTGCAAAATGTATGCACAAATATCATATTAAAACCCTTTACACTTTATTACTTACCCCAAACATTTCATAGTCATATTTTAATAGACTACTGACAAATTTCATAAGTAATATTATAAAGAGGAGATATTGTTTGCATTGAATAAACTTTAATATAACTGGACAGATTTCTAGAATTCTTTATTAATTTAAGTGCTACATCATAAACAAATAATATAGGCTATATTTATTTCCTAAATATTTTTATAAATAAATGTGAAGGCACCAATTTTTATTTATACTCATAGCACCACCATTTTATGGGAAGCTTTGTATGCTATTTTGCTTAAGTGCTGCAGGTATCCTTGTGCCAATTGAAAGTTTCCCATCCACTCATCAGTAGTTCAATATTAAAAAATACAACGACAGGGTAACCAAAATCAACTGCTTTTTATAAGTCACAAACAATTGTTGAGTTTTTACAAATATTAATTATATTATATAGTGAGTAGTAGTATATTAGTTCTATACTAATACTATTAAGATTTAATACTTATACTAATGGTATTATAAACAAACATTCTTATAATAACTTAAACAGTTCTTTTTTAAAGCGAAAGCAAAAAAAATGTCTATCACTCTCAGACTTCTTTTGACAAATTAATAACAAAAACATAAACCTCATCTCAAATTTCATTCGTTCTTTGTACCAAAAGAAGGAATCATTTGCGCCCAACCACACATTATCATCAACTCGCTCACCATACTGTGACCTGCAAGAAAATTAACCACCAATTGATCTTCCACAGTGGTAACATACGTCATTTGTGGTGTACCAGGCACAAGGGACTTAAATCCATTAATACTGGATTCATTCCAAATATCCCCATTCGGTGCTTTACATGCATCTAATCTACATGGAAATGCAAATGGAGGGAGTTCTATATCACAGGCCCAAATTTTTTCAGAACTAATTGCACTGTCTGTGGTTCCAACATCTATTGCCATAATCGTATATTTTTTTCCTCTCAATACTTGAACAGGAGCTACAATTTTTCCTCTTGTTAGTTTTCTATCAAATTTTTCAGACTCAAACAAAACTACAGTCCCCGCATCTAGTGAATCTGGTACTTTAAGTTTATTTCGTGGAATATTGTTGAGTTCATTAACAAATCTTGTATTTTCTTCTAATCTTATGAAAAAATTACTAGGTGATTCTATGTGACAAACATGTACAAAGCATTTTGACATTTCGTTGCTATTAAATATTGGAACAACTGTTTTTCGCATAGCCTCAGGTAAATAAAACATAGATTGTTCCATTTTATTCTTGGAACATAAAATCTGTAAAATATATAGTGACTTTATGCATTCTTTTTCCATACAAAACCAATAAAATTGTTAAATTATGCGTCACACCAATTACCTGTTTTTAAAGAATAAAAAATGAACTATTAACTATCATATAAAAACCATTCGTAAAGAAAAGCTCTGAAAAGATTTAAAGTTAACAGTTCATTTATTATTTAATATTTACCATCCTTCCTATACAAATATTGCAGACAGCAGTCACTAAAAAGTAAACTGACATCAGAACTCAGAAGTTTCAGGGTTGCCAATTTCTACAAAATGGGGAACATGTTGTAGAAGTTTCTAGGTCCAACTTCAAATACCCCTAAATGTCGATCAAAAACCCCTAAAGTTTTTGTTGTACACTTGGTTTGAGAGGTAATTTCAAATAAGAATTAAAAATACGTTGAAGTATTAAAAAATAGTTGTTGTTTTTAAGTGAGTACATTTTACATATTTAAATATGTTAAACTATGACCGAATAATATTAATGATAATAACAATGAGGTGAAACGATTCTTATTTTTAATTTATTAACTTTTCTTTCTTCGAATTCAGTTTTTATTAACGTTCCTTGGCAGACAGTTTTGGCGTTTTCGACAATTTCTTTTCATACATTATTTTTAAAGCTTTTTGTACTTTTTATTTTTTATCTGTTCTGTTACAGTTAAACGAGATAGAATTAAAATAAAAAACGAATTGCTTCAATGTGCTTTTTTCCTTCTAATATAATATAATTAAATGTCATTGGGATAAGCTTCTAATATTTCGTCGAAGGCATCGGCCAAGATATCGCGCTGCGTTTTGCTGTTGCTGATATTTTTGAAATCGTACATATTGACGTTAAATTATTTGATCATACGGTCAGAAGGAAAAAATTTGACACATGAAATTATTGTTTTTCGATATTTAAGCTGTAGCCAGGCTTGGAGTTTATATTTGGTTAGTTTGTTGATTGCGGTCGAAGCTTAATATAAAATTTAAAGAATCGTGTGTTTGTAGAGAAAAAAAATTCTTGAATAACCCCCTAAATAAATGTACTCCATAAAAAACCCTGGACATCTTGATTACCCCTTAATTTGAGGGGAAAGCCCCCAAGCTGGCAACACTGTTTCAAATTTGAATAGTGTAGTAATATAATATTAAGTATCTACTGGGCAGGGCTGCCAGATGAAAAAAAGCGTGATCGTACACCAACTACAAAAGACCGTACAACATAAAAGTGGAAAGTTTTTATTTAAAATTAGTGGCTGCCTTTGCCTTGAAGAGTGTAACTTTAATACTCGACATTCTGAAACCATTTCGACGTCACAAACAGTGCACCTGGCTTTAAATTGGTTTCCACCGGGCCTTAACCAGCCCTCAAATAAATCAATTTTTTCCGATCGGGACGATACTTATATGCTCTGTGTTTGTTCCTTTCTGTTGCAGAAAGCTCTCACCTTTTGGCTAATATAGTAATATCTTTTTAGGAGTACCTGGCGGCCCTGGCGCAGGTCGCTCTTCTTCATTTTCACTACCAATTCTTGCTTAAGCGTATTGAAGTAACACAAAAAACACTAAAGACAATATGCAGATCAAAAGAGGATAATATAATAACTTAGAGCTCGAGACTGATGAGAAAAACAGGTTTTTGAATATTCCAATACAAGTCTTTACAAGAGAAAAATAATAAGTTTTGTAACAATGCACACAAATACAGACTTTATATGAAAAAAAGGGTCTTTAGGCGTCAAGTGTCTTCATTCAAGTAAAAGATCTAGGCATAGGTTAGGTTGTTGGGGAATTCCCCGAACAGAATTCGTTGCCAGGTACAGAAAAATCCTAGGTTTTCGGTACGATCCTGGTCTAGCGATCGAAAATGAGTAAAATTGACAAAAAATCGTAGGAGTACGATTTTAAATCGTACATCAGGCAGCCCTGCTACTGGGGCTTAGTCATGATGTCTTTAAAAAAAATATAAATTAAAAATTATTATTAAAAAAAATTTTATAAATCTGGGGCCTTAGTCAAGATGCCTTAACAGTAGTATATGTAGAAAGTCGAAAACTTAATTTGTATGGAAATGACAGTTCGTGTCGAAAAGTTTTCATACAAATTTAGTTTTTGACGTTCTACATACACTACTGTTAAGGCATCTTGACTAAGGCCCCTGTATTAAAATTTGTTAACACGAACTGTCATTTGTGTTTAAGGAGTATTGAGTGTCAAATTGGAATGTCAAAAATCAGCTGAGTTTAGTTATATCGCTGTTTGACTTTGGAGTTTTAGCTCAATTGGCGATGTCTTTGGTTGTGTTTCACAAGAATTCTTTAAAACACATACAATAATTATGCTAAATTAAATACAAATATGTAAATACCGGATATGCATTTATAACATAAGCGCTACATTAGTTCGTAGATAAGGCTAAAACAATAACTTTAAGGTGTGTATTGAATAAATAAAAATGAATCGTTTGTGAGGTTATTTAATACGTAATTAAAACTTCATAATGAAACAACAAATAATGATTCTGTTATTTATTTATCAGCATTCATAGATGTAAACACGTATACTATAGTAGAAGAATAAACAAATTAAGATATACTGTATCTCTTCCAATACCCAGGGTAATTTTTTTCAGGACCGTCCGTTTCAATACATTTGTGAAACGGACATAATTTTCTAATAAAATTAAAATGTGTTTCAGATGGCGTTATTTAGAAAGCAGGATTTCTCACCTCCAATTTTATCAAAGAAATGGATAGCAATTAAATTTAGGCCAAACATGGTAATAATGTATTTATTTAATTGATCTTTCTTATTCATTAATCAAACCTGAAATAATTAAAGCTGTCCACTATCAAGGAATCACCATCTGAATTTATGATATAAGGAATTGATAAAATAGTAAAATAAATGTCTTACACAAGTCTGTAAGCTGTAGAAAACATATCATATGACATTAAATGCCCTAATTTAATATTGTGTTTAAGAAATACTTTTTCAGAACAATAAAACAGTTTAGCTAATAATTGAACTCAGGACTTTCATGTATGTAAAAAATGAGAGCGTTCAATAAACTGACTCAAAGTTAAGCGCAAATCTGGTTTTTCCACTGACTTGACTGACTGAAATGACGCTAAAGGATTTTTTTTTTATTGGACAATTCACACCAATTGACCTAGTCCCATGCTAAGCTGGTGAAGATTAAGATTGTGATAAAACAATTTTAATTTAGGCCTTAGGCCTTACATATAAATAATATTATTGTTAATTCCAGCTCATATACAGTCATAACAATATAATAATAATACTAGAGAGTGGTTTGCTGTTCCGTGAGGATAGTATTGAAGTGGAGCAAGAAGCCCCCTGTCCAGAAGTAGCCTGGGGCCACGCTGGGGGAGCGGCGGGTGGTTGGCTAACAAAAGGGGAGCGGAATGGTGCCTTGATAGCTATTGCTGCATGTGTAATGCTGGCACCACCAAGAAAGTAAGTTCTTTTTTAGTACATCTTCACTACTAATAATAGCAAATACACTATGTGAATTATTTGTATGTTTATCTTGTATAAGTTTAATTATATTTTTTATTATTATATATATTGTTTGAATAAAATAATTATTAGGACTAAAAAGAAATGAAGCGACACAGTATTCAAAATACTGTTTCCAAGAAACTAGTTAATTGTGTATAGAAGTAAATGATGATTCAATCAAACTTCAGGGTCCCTTAGGAGGTTAGTCTCACACTACTAAATAAATTGTTTGCAATTGTTTTATGATCTCTGCTCGTCGTTGGAAGTTCAACTTATATATAGAATAACATAGGTTTTGTTATAGTTGGCCAAATAGACATTAAGCAATGGATGTTAGGATTTATTAGAGGCTCATTCTAATTCTCAAGTCATTGTCTCGTCTTCAGTGCTGTCAAATATGTAAACGTGATTTAAATGAAACTAGATTTAATTTTGATTGACATTCTATAATACGAGCTTGGCTGATGTTGGCTTGACATGTGTCAAATCCATTAGGATTTTGACATACGTCACTACTGAATACGGCTTAGTCAAGATGCCTTAACAATAGCGTATGTAGAAAGTCGAAAAATAAATTGTATCAAAATGACAGTTCGTGTCGACAATTTGACTAAGCCCCCTAAGCGTGACTGTCACTTCTGTCAAATTCTTTATTAACGTCAAGCGCTAAGTACCCGCTACATCACATGTGTCAATTGTTTTGGATTTTTATAGAACTCATAAGCGGGCCATAGACGGACCGCATGTTGCAGTCAAGACCGACTGCAATATGCGGTTTGCTCAGGAACTGCTCGAGCGGTCGGTGTATTGCGAATATGAATTTAGTATGGAAACTGCAGATCGCCGTGCGGCGACCGCTTAGAGCAGTCGGTATCGGCTGCAACATGCGGTCTATAGCTGGCCATAGTTCGTCAAAGTCCTATAGGATTTTGACATACATAGTTCGCGCCAACACATCTGTATCAATATAATTCTCTGTATAGTTTCAACAAAATGACCCTCGCGAGGTTGGCGTCCCTCGCGCTAATTCCGGTCGCTATTCGTGCGACGCATCGGTCGCATTGTCGCGGTGCCTTGCGACAATTGGTCACAGTGATGCGCGACTACATGTCGCTGGTGCGTCGCGCGACGGCTTGTTGCCGGGAGTATGCCGCGTTACATGCTCAGTTGTAAGTATCTTCTTCGGATAATATGTATTTATAAATGCGTCTGAATGAATGCGATTAACTCAAGAACTATCGAATTGGGTCTCAGAACTCTAAGATTTCTGTATCTGTACCTTGATACGTCAATCTGATAGGCAAGTAGGTGTGCAACCTCCTGTGCCTGACACACGCCGTCCACTTTTTGGGTCTAATGCCGACCGTAGCGTGTATGGCCGGCATAAGGCAAGCTGGTGTCATCACGATGTTTTCAATGTTAAATACGCATAGACAGAAAGTCCGTTAGTGCACAGCCGGCGATCGAACCTACGACCTCAGGGATGAGAGGGTCGCATGCTGAAGCCAAAACTGCTCGAAGGTGTAAATGTACCGATAATTTATTATTATTATTATTCATCTGTTAAAATTTTACCCTCATGCGCTTGAAGGTTTACTTCAAAAATTAAGGATAAAATAATTTCCCAATTTAGGGGTTCTGTCGCCTCAGCAATAGAATCAACCCACGCGATGCTCTACCAGCAGCAAAGGGAGCTTCTGTTGCTAATGTCACGCGCATCGTCCGCGTTGCTAGGCAACGTGCCATGGTTGCGCGGCGATGTCGCCGTGGAGTGCGATACAGACAATTTAATGGTAAGCATTTATTGTTGAAGCGTATCAATTAAAAATTATATTTAACCTAGGTTTTATGTATCTTTTTAAAAATACATCTAAAAGTTATGTTATAAACCAGCTATTGTTTATAAATGCCTTGTTTATGGCAACACTGATTCCACCCTTTAGATGTGAGATAGCGCTTGTCAAACGTCAAATAGTTAATAAAGTTTACATTTATGTCTGTTATTTATGTCATTTATGTGTGTTTTTCGTAAACATACATAATGATATAGCATTAGATTTAAAGGCCGGCATCATACACGCAAGCTCCAAGGAGCTGTTGCAAGTGCAAAAAATTTGGGTTTCGGTAGCAAAACATGCCATTGCGTGTGGCCACGGGGGCGGTATCACTTATCAAGTGAGCGTCCTGCCTTTTGCCCCCTGTTCTATGAAAAAAATAAAGAGTCGTAGAGAAAGAAAATCTATGAAAAGTCATGTCATAATATGTCAGGTATTTATGAGTCATAGCGTCAAGTATAAATGTATCTCTTTCTATCTTCAGAACATATATTTTAGTTGATACCACTTAATGGTAAATACTTCTCAAAAGTTTAGTTACGGGCTATCTTCTTTACCAAAAGATTTAAGGCCGGTTTATACTACAGCCACGCCGCGTGTCGCAACGCGTGGGATTGCGATCGGTTACATACATTTAGTATGAACGTGGTTACATTAACCCAGCCCCGCGTGTCGCCGAGTGAGCTGACGCCACGCAGATCGCTCGATTTCGATCGGCGTGGGCTCGGTAGTGGGGGAAGTGTCCCCTTGGCTCGCTCTGCGCTAGTAAAATCGCCACGTGGCTACGCGCATTTGCGCATTTCGGCGTGTTGACGAGCAAGCAGACATCTACCACATTTTTGAGCGCGCGCAAGATGTCCGCTGACGAACTTATTGAGCTAGTGAGAGAGTATAAATTTTTATATGATCCTAAAAATAAAGATTATAAAGACCATTTGATAAGAACAGCAGCGTGGGAAGAAATAGGCCAACAATTTTTTTTTCTTCTTGAGTTGGCTTAACATAAATAGGCAGGCAATATCTTCTTCAAGATCCGTATCTGAGTCGGAAGAGAACATTGTAAATAGATGCGGACGTTTACGCGGTCACCACTGAACTGACACATTTCATTTCTTCTGTTCACAACGAAACTTTATTGACTTACGGGGTTTGAAGACTCTTGAATTTTATCTTTAATCACTTAATGTCAAATCTTTCTGTCAACGTCAAGTCGCAGAGTCTCACTGCTGTAAAGCAGCTCTAATGAGCGAAGAATGTAAAAACTCGCGATAAACAAGTTTTTAATTACCTTTATTTTTATATATTTATAATTATTGGCTACTAAAATAATAATTAACATTTATTATAATTGGCTGTCCTCTTTTCCAGAAACTCCACCACGCCTTTCTAGTCGTGCAATCCACTCTACTAAAATATATTGCACTGGCGCATCATATCCCGTCACAAGCACTAAAACTATACAAAAACCATAATGAAAGAATATACTGGATTCACAATGTTCTTATAGACAATTTAACGCGAGAATTCAAAGACAATTTTGAATCACTAGAGCGCATGTATCGTCT
Source organism: Pieris macdunnoughi (assembly GCA_905332375.1). NCBI lineage: Eukaryota > Metazoa > Arthropoda > Insecta > Lepidoptera > Pieridae > Pieris > Pieris macdunnoughi. Next base: position 613,764 of record CAJOBZ010000070.1, on the reverse strand, counting down.
GTTAAAAAACTACGGTACCAAAGACAATGTGTTAAAAAAGCCAGGTTCAGCGATCAAAGAAACTTGGTTCTATTCAGAAATACATACAGGTGTGGCAAGAACTAGCTTAGAACTAAAATTAGCTCTCAATAAATGTAATGACCTAGATATGTTCCTAGACTCGTGCGCATCTAACCAACAAGATCTAGATTTAGATGCTTTGAACAAAGATATCGACAGTATTATAGATGATGTAACAAAGTGTTTAAAAACAGTTCAAAGTTCACAGATTAGATTAAAAAAGCTGCAAAATAAATTCCAAGAAGAACATACAGTGGAGGAGGACGAAGTACATGTAGAAGAGGCCATTTTGAAAATAGAAGACAAAGAACCAGAGATAAGAGATGAAGTATTCTACTTTGTCAGAACAGATGACGATGACGCGCTACCGTCAGTCGCTGATGTTGTAACTGGTCCAGGAAAGAAAGAGAAAGAAACCACGAAAATACTTCTAAATGAATTAAGAAGAAAACTAGTAGGAAGAGAAGATTTAATGCGAGAAAGAGAAAGACAGGCTCTAGCTAAAACAATGCCACAGCTTCATGATGTACCAGAATTTCCAAGACAGATTGATATATTACAATTCGTTGATCGCAAAGGTTTTTTATCCAAAATAAAGCGAGTGGAACGAAAAAAATTAAAACTAAAAAGAACAAAAAATAAAAAACGAAAACAAAAATATCGATTAAAAATCTCCCGATATACAAATGAAAGTGAAATACCGAAAGTTTATGAAGCGAACGCGAAACTTAATATCAAAAGCAGATTGCTAACAATCGATAAAGACAAAAAAGGTTTCATAATAACGAAATGGGTTAAAAAAGAAATCAAAGATGACAATTCTAGTGTTCTGTCTGACTTAAGTGACGTAGAATCGGAAACAGGAAATGCAAATGTCATTCTACGTAATTATAAAGTCAACAAACAAGATTTAAACATATCGTCGTCTGACAGTGATTTTGATTTAGACAATAATGAACTACTAAATGACATAAGGAGATATAGAGCTGTCAGAAAAAAGAACTTTCCCGCGAAAAGGGCGTCCATAGATATGGACGAGAGTATGAAACCCATAGAGTACAGGTTCGGGACGGGAATGGCAATGGCGTCCGTTCTACAGAAAAATAATGCCAGAGTTGTGATGGCGGAAGAAGTTTTTGTTGGAAATGGCGAAGTTTCAGAAGATAGTGGTCATGATGACGATGCGTGATAAAATATAAGAACTGCTTTGGCTTTGGATTTCTATGATTGATGATTATTTATTCAGACTAATAATATACAAAAACTTCTATTTCAGATGTTTAAATGTAATTTTTAAATGTAATTTTTAAATTATTTTATGGCTTTTTAAATTGTACTAGTCATTATAATAAATTTATGTGTCACACTGTCCTTGAAGAGTAAAAGTTGTTGTCAAGGCACAGAACATAACAGGCGAAATCTGTCAATAAAGACATATGTGATAATTAAATAAAGACGTGATTAAAACGTAAAAGATGGTCTATTCTCTATGATTAAGCCATTCTAACCGACCTTTAGCTTAAAGGTCTCCTAAAAATCGTTCTTAAAAATTCCACAAGTATGTTTTGTTATCAGGTGGTGACGTATATTTTCTTTGTATTAATATCTTTTTCCATAGAAAATAGATTGTCTTCTACAGTCTATTCTCTATTAAATAATATTTTAACAAATTTAGAAAACCGATAGTTACGAAGACAATCCATTTTTGGCGATGGATAAAATGCTCTTTTTCGTTCAACCGAGTTTTCACTCATATTTGATAATCAATGTAAACCAAATAAAGTGAATAAAACCGTACAAATAACATTAAAATATACATTTGTATGTTTAAACCATAACAATTAATTATTTAAAAAACTGGTGTATGTTAAAATCTGTTAAAATAATTAACTGTTGAAATCGAGCTTTCTTCAACTGTCATTTTCTACATAGTTCTATCCACAGACACCGATACGACCTCCTACGCTTTTATCGACAGCTGGTTATTACAATCCGTCGGTTGGTTATTGGCACAATTGTGACAACATTTGGATTAAGATTACTATCTCAGATGGTGGATTGAGATACGTTATTGGGTTCGAGCGTAAGTCTACCAAAAGAACAGATTGAATAATTAAAATAGTCCACTCTATTTGGTTACATGACTACCAATCTAAATTTGTTGAGATTTATAATTAGTGACAATATATACCAACGTGAAAATACTATTTTTATGATTATATAAACTTGATAAACGTAAATAATTATAATGTTATATGTCCACGTGTCGCAATATGTGTTAATATATTCCTTATATTTTTAATTATCTTCCAATGACTACTAATTATGTCGAGAGATTATTGTAATGTATAAATAATACATATTTAAAATGGTATAACCTTTTCTTTATCTTAAATTAAATATGGCATCGTTTTGTTGTGATCAAAATACATAAAATGTTTCTAGAATCTAGTTTTATTCCATTCCTCTCCGTCAAATGTAAAATAAAAAAAAGTGCGTGCGTATAAAGTTCCTACACATGTCAGAAGTGAAACTTCTTTGGCAAACTAATTTTAAACTCTTGTTCATATTTATACAAATCTAAAACTTTAGATTTCCGATTTTCCTTCTTTAGAAGGAGGGGAAAAGGGAGATATTATGTTAGCAATTTAATGAATTTAAATGTCATTAAAAAAGTAAAGTGTCGAAAATTAATACAAGTAATAAATTTAATTTCTTAAATTTATTTCTTCGATAACGAAAACACGTGCCATTTTAATTTACAATTTGTCATTTGATATTTCAATAAATTATTTTGCATGTAATACAAAATACTAATATTTCATAAATTGTCTTTACGAAATTTTAATTTTAAAAATAGAATTTCAATAAGGTAATTCGGCCTTCTCACTCTCTCTCAATCGCTCTCTCCCTTTTCTTCGACAAAACCACTTCACATCTTCGTCACTTCAAAAATACAACGAAATAATGTCAATTATCAAGACTGTATAATGAAATTCAAAACGAAACATTGCGCGTTGAAATATGATGCGACACATCATGTGTCAATGTCGCCCGATGTCAATAATCTTCAATTAGTCTTTCGTTTGCGTTCTCATCTCCAATACGTTTCACTGTCCAAAGTATTTTTTTTATCGAACAAATAACTTATAGGACACACCACTGCGTATTATACTAATTAATAAAATATTTGCAGTGAGCCGTGTTGGCCTAGTGACTTCAGCGTGCGACTCACTTCGCTGAGGTGGTAGGTTCGATCCCCGGCTGTGCACCAATGGACTTTCTGTCTATGTGCACATTTAACTCGAACGGTGTAGGAAACCGCCTTACCTTAGATCCAAAAAGTCGACGGTCTGTGTCAGGCACTGGAGGCTGATCATTGCTTGCAATGAAACATATTATACAAAATTCTAATCCTAAAAAGGTTGTAGTAATTATGTTACTTATAGGTACTTATTGGACACGAGAATGTTAAATTACCTACAATTTTTGAATGTGGTAAAAAGGGCTCATATCGGCTTTAAATGTGCGATGATTATTTACGCTTTTAATTATTAACTTAAATGAATATATCTTCTTATATATAAAATTCTCGTCTCACAATGTTAGTTACCATACACCTCCGAAACGGCTCGACCGATTCTTATGAAATTTTTTATGTAAATTCAGTATGTCCGAGAATCGGCTACTATCTATTTTTCAAACCCCTAAATGTTAAGGGTGGACCACCCCTAAAGTTTTACTTTTTAGATATTTTTTCTTGTTTTTATTTTTTTATGATACAGCATACAAAAATACATACAACCCTTAATTTTCAACCCTCTACGAACAACCACTATTTTTATTTGTTTATTAAAATCTTATGAGAGAAAAATTCACGGAAAAACCTAAAAAGTTTTCATTCCAGAAAACCAAACAGTCTCTTTGGTAGCATAGCAAAATGTTCTATGTTGGTATGTACTAAACAGGTAGGCTAAGTAAAATCACATTTAAGGCGAAACAAGCCAGCTAGTATATATACTTAACTATTGTTACGTAACACCACCCCCACTACATATTTATTTTTAAAATATTCTATAGAATAACTCAAGAATTAAATACCTACTTAGATATTTATAGAATACTTGTATAAAACCTTTTGTCAGTTCACTCGGCCGTGGCGGGTTTTACTGAAGACTGCCCATGAACACTGTGTTACTGTCCAAAGGTGTTGGTCCAAAAGTCTAAAGAGTCAGAGAGCAGTTACATAATGTAAAATGCATAGAGCAAATACTTCTTTAATTTAATTTGACATAAATTCCAAGAACAAGGTCGTTATAAAAATATTACTTAATGATTTATTAATTAAATCATTTGTAGTTAGTGTCATAATAAACGTAGTGATGAACGCAGTTATGGTCGCGAAGATTATGTAAGTACCTATTATTAATTTTTATTTACCTTTATGGATTATTCCCTATGTACGTGCCAAGGCTCGTACATTCCGACCATCTACAAGCGTGATGTTTTTATTATGTAAGTACGTGCCCTGGCTGTACAGTTTGATCACTTATAAGCATGACGATTTCCTAAATCGTCGGAGTCACGCCCCGAGAGTATAGCCAGACGCAGGCACTCTCTTCGACTGTTACATTGCAGTCATTCGTTTCATTACAATGAACTAAATCATGGGAGTTTCACCCCGAGAACATAGCCAGACGTCGGCACTCTCTCTGGTTGTTAAATTGCACTCATTCGTTATATAGCAATTAACATTCCATTATTTCGCTCATATTCTATTGTGTTACGCGAGTGATAAATACAGAGTAAGTCAAATACCTTCTATTATTTCGAACACCCGATGACCCAGGAACCGTACAATATATCTGTGAAACCAAAAAAGATGAGTGCGAAAATAAAAATGGCGGCTTACGTTGCTCGTCTGTTTTGCGGTATTTATTACGTGATCATCACGCTATCACGCTAGTGGACTGTGTATTTAAATTTTAATCTAATAAATGTCAGCAGTATCTGTATATATGTAGTGTATGTATTAGCAAGCTGCACTAGTGAATATATAAATAAGTACGGGATGCGCCAAGAGACCTAAGGTAACAGACGGAGCCCTATGGGTAGGATCAGAGGTTCAAGGTGGTTATATCTCAAAGCTATCGGGCATCACCACGATAATTAAAGGCTTGAAGGAGACTTCGCCATTTTGAAGGAAAATGAATAAGACAGAGCAATATTCAAATCTGTTTTATCGTTATCTTAATATATATAAATCTCGTGTCACAATGTTTGTCCTCAATGGACTCCTAAACTACCGAACCGATATCAATCAAATTTGCACACCATGTGCAGTTCGATCCAACTTGAGAGATAGGATAGTTTAAATCTCAAATTATAGTCGCAATTTTAATTTATTGCAAAATATTTGTTTATTATTTGATACAATTCTAACAGATGGCGCTGTGTTAAAATTATCAACGTTTCACATAAGCTGTCAACTACCTTTCACATAAGTTCTCCTACCGTTTCCCTTGAATAGTTTACTACTATGTAATATAACAAAAATCTTAGCCAGAGCAACGCTTGGCCGAGTCTACTAGTAAAACAATATTTTAAATACTCACACATATTCACACATACACAATATTATTCTTGTGCGCTATTGGTGTATTCCGCACCTTCAGCTGTTAAAATTTAGAACAACCACGTGAGCCGTGTCAGCAGTTGGTCAATGATCAAGTGAAATTGAACAAAAGACATTATAATATTACAAGAAAAGTAATATGTTACGAGTGTACGTTTGTAACGAATAAACTTAAAAGTGACAGGACATAAAATTTAAATAAATCAGTGGCGCTACAACCTCTTTAGGTCTTAGCCTCAGATTTCTGAATCTGTTTCATATTTTTAGGAGGTGATCAGCCTCCAGTGCCTGTCTCACGCCGTCGTCTTTTTGGGTCTAAGACATGTCGGTTTCCTCACGATGTTTTCCTTCACCGTTCGAGCAAATGATAAACATAGACAGTCCATTGATGCTCAGCCGGGGATCGAACCTACGACCTCGGGTATGAGAGTCGCTGAAGTAACTAGGCCAACACTGCTCTCTGTCTGACTGGACATAAATCATTATAAAAAACCCGTGGCGGTAAAACCCTTGGTTTAAGCTTCAGATTTCTCAGATCGATATCCTCGCGATGTTTTAGGGTGAATCCTACTTAAAATAAATATCAAACGTGCTATACCTCGTATTCGTATACGAAGATTTCATCAAGGCAGTAAATAAAACACAATTCTTTTTATACTAAAAGTTATCAAATTGAAATTAACTACTGACAAATGTTTGCTTAAAAAGCGAAACTTTTGTAATCTCAGGCATTTTTTCTTATAAATAATCTTTGATGCGACAGTAGAAGGCTTTAATGAAAATATACGCTATATAAATGTACGAATATTCTTATTCATATTAATATCACAAATAGAAAAAAAAGAATTGTGTGGTTTTAAGAAACCACGGAAGCTTTTTTTCACATTATAGACATTTAACTAAATTTTTTTGGAATAATATAATAATAATCCATTAAGGGTATGAAAATCGCTTTATCAATCTTAATTTTATATTTGGAAAATTTGAATGATAATGGGAAATATTAAAAGTAGACTAAGTCTCCAACTAACATTTATATTGAACTCTGTCTTAGAGAGTACGACATACATAATACTTAACAATGACGTTGTAATAAGTTTCACTTTAAAAGTGCCCAGCCGTGATTCGAATGCACAATCCCAGACTTGAGACTCGCACGCTCAACTCGCCAGGCCAACACTATTCTTATATATTTATTTCTAACCATTGACAGCCGGGCTCAAAATCAGTCATGACTCATGATGAATCAATAGTGTTTGAATACTGCCTGTGTCAACGAAGATTGCTGGGTCATACGGTCAAATAGTTACCCGTCGGACTATCTTACGTCGACCTTTACACATCACTATTATTCTATCATCTACTATGTATTTATAAATATCGTTGTAAATTAATGTATTAAATGCTCAATAACTTCCGTCCCATAATGTAACATTTCTATATATATAAAAGGAAAATGGTCTTCGTTTGAGGCTCCTTCACGCCTAAACCACTGATCTTTAAAAACCGTTAAAAACTCGATTTTCGAAATATTTCAATTTTCTTAGCGGGAAGTTAAAAAGAAGAATAATAAAAATATGAAAAAAAATAAAATAATGAAACATAAAATTTATTTTAATTCGTCCAGCAAAGCGGGCGCGAAACGGCTAGTAGTGTTATATAGCAAAAATAAGTTGGTCTGAATATCTGCAGCTGAGTTTCATCATCGGACGTCAAGGCAGAATACGAAATTCCCCCGTATCACCTCGACGTCCGTCGTTCCACAACTGAGCGTATTAAGGCAATTTTTGCACCACCACAATGTGGAACCAGCTGCTCGCTGAAGTCTTGCCGAACCAATTCGACTTAGGATCCTTCAAGCAAGAATACAAATACTTAAAAGGCTGGCAACTCACTCGCGAGCCCTGTGGCATCACTTAACATCAGGTGAGCCTACCGTTTGCCCCATTGTTATATAAAAAAACAAAAAGTAGTGTGCCGATATTTCTTTAGGTATCAAATTATAGTAGAAAATTAGAATACAATTGAGAAAAAATGAAGAGTTTGTTGGAGACAAAATTCCGAACGGATTACCAATATATTTTTATAATATGTGTTTGGGTTTAATTTTATTCAGCAACAAAGTCCTATTTTATAAATTCTCGCCGACTTGATAATCTTCCAAACATAAACTTTGTTAAACAGTTTACGTGTGTGAAAAATATCTATAGGAACTAATATTACTAAGAGGTAAAGTTTGTGAGTTTGTGCCCTTAAATTAACTGAACCGAAAAATATGTAAATTATGTATATTTTCTATCGTATTTTGATTATTCTTTCAGTATTTCGACATTGCTGCTAATCTGTGTACAACTGTCAAGACAAATGCCACAGATGCAAGCCACAACACAGACGAACGTTACCAAATTAGGAAATGGTATGTCATTTTTTTTTCTTTAAATAGCGAAGTTTACATTATAACCCGCCAGTTACAACTTGACTATACAATAGATAAAACATGTAAACATAGGAACTGTTGTAATATTGCTATGAGCTAGGGAATCGGATAGATAATGCCGTAAATCTCTTCAAGGGTTTATTTGAAATAAAGAAACGAGGAATTTCATTACCCTAAAACACACAAATTACGCAGAAAAATACCCTACAAAAATTCACAAAATACTGTCACTAATTACTTCAATTACATACCCTTCACACAGTACTTTATCACTTGTCGTCAAGATTCACAATTTTATCTCTTTGATGTTAATCTACTCTTTATATTTTCGCACATCGCTTTGTCATTGTCATACGGCGTTCTAGAATGTTCAGTCTGGCTTCGAGAAGGTTTCGATCTTCCCTCTGTTTCGCGAATCATTCCATCCTTGGCTCACACCTAGAAAGTTCACTGTACGACCAACCAACCTCCAGAAGATCCCACGGCCCCAGGCTCCACAAGAACCACTCCTTATGTGGTCTCAAGTCTATAATCGACATTCATAGTGCGGGTTGGAGTTGATGTATCACTGTTCGCCACAAGGCTGTGCCGTGAAGACCTCGATTCATCATCTATAATAGTACTCTGCTTATTCTGAGCCGCGACTTTTCTTCGAGATTAATGGTCGCTAATGTGTGTAGTGCAATAGCAACGACCAAATAAAGTGATGCTGTTGAAGCAAATACGCCGAGTCCTCGAAATGTTACACAGGTGCTTTTACCGAAGTCCCAGGTTTTTGCATTTGTAGTCCAAATTTCTGGTCCGATCGAAGCACGCGTTCGGTTCTCGTAGCATCCACACGCACTTTAAGTTGTTCTCGAACCGGTTCATATTGTTAGTGATGTGACACTGTCGATAAAATGGACAAATTCGTCACACGATCATCTTCAAATCCAGATCTGGCTAGTAATACCGCCAAAAGACCTGGGGATGATTTAAACCAGTGGAATTATCCAAAGAGGATTGCGGTTCCCAAGCGTATACCGAGAGACGCCACCACCTCAACAAGCAACCGCTACAGCAATCTCCCAGTGGATAAGAACCATGATATCTCAGAGCCTTTTAAAAAGGCCTCTAAAAAGAAGAAGACTGGACGTGTCCCACCAATCGTTATCGAACTACGTGAAGACTGGACACACCAGAACCTAAAGGACGTAATTGAGAAGTACAACAAAAGCTACCATCTTGAATACAAAGGTAGTAATCGAGTCAAAATACAATGTTACTCATCTGAGAGCCATCAACTCGTCAAAACTGGACTCCTCAATGAAAATGTGTCATTTCATACGTTCACCAGGAAGGATGAAAAAATGCCTAAAGTGGTTGTCAAAGGTCTTCCAACGAACGTGATCGATTGCCTACCAGCGGAACTGGAGTCCCTTGGCTTTGCTGGCGCCACTGCCACCCAAGTTAAGCTGAGCAAGCCAGTTCAATGCCCCCGGTAATAATACAACTTCCCACAGGGACTGATATGGCAAAGTTCAAGCAAATAAAGTACCTGGCTAACTGCGTTGTTGTGATCGAGCGCTACAAAACTAGTAGCAATAACTGCACCCAGTGCTACCGATGCCAGGGTTTCGGTCATGCTTCCCGAAACTGTAATAGACCCGCTAGATGTGTCAAATGCTCTCTGGAGCATCCAACTTCACAGTGCCCCAAAAAGGGCTTCATAGAAACTGTTCGTTGCTGCAATTGTGGGCAAGATCACGCAGCAAATTACTCGCTGTGCAAGGAGCGGGTTAAGTACCTTGAACGTATCAAGACCAAGAGAGATTCGTTTCGCAACGCCATCGTGAAATCAACCCACGCGGCTACGAAGCAAAGCGTGCCCCTCCAAATGTTTCCCGTTCAGGCAGCAGTGGCTCCAAAGTGCCATGATTCTCAACCATTGCCAACGCGTGTACCTCTAAGGACTGCCCCACCGAGTGAGGACCGCACAAACACCCGCCAAGACACGACGACGAGTGAAATGCTTCAAATTCTTTCAACTATCAAAACCCTCAAGAAGGACTTCATAAAATGTGATACTTTCATGGACAAAGTAATCTTAATTCTGTCTCACCTTGGTCACTATGTTTAACCTCAATGAACTACGTGTATTTTATTGGAATGCCGATGGTATTCACAAAAAGCAGCAGGAACTAGCTGAACTGGCGGTAAGAGATCTCAACGTTGACATCATCGCACTCAACGAAACTAGATTAACAAAGCGGCTTACCCTTCAAATTCCAGGCTTTTCCTGCTATCGACTCGATGGCCGTGCCGATGGCTCTGGTCAGGGTGTTGCTATCTTGGTTAGGGCTGATTTAGAACACGATCTTGTTTTAACCCCGCCAACCCTTAACTTAGAGGCCATAGGAATATCCCTTTATTTTAACCACGGCAAAATTACCATTTATTCCGTTTACCAGTCACCCAATATGCCCTTGCTCTCTAGTGACTTAAACGCCCTTTTTCGTCAAATAATAAGATACTAATTATGGGTGATCTCAATGCTAGGCACCCCTATTGGTCACCTGGTCCAACTAACACCCATGGTAATACAATCTACGAGCTCATGCTCGACGATGAAATGATTGTCCATGCCCCTAGTGAGCCTACCCTAGTCCATTACAATGAAAACAGGCTAGCGACCAACCCCGATTTGTTACTCACTAAAAACATCTATACCGTTGACTCAATTGAGACCATCTATGCACTTTCCTCCAACCACCTCCCAGTATTTGTACGTCTCGCTATTAAAGCGCGTCGCAAGCCCATTCTTAAGCTAAATTACGCAAAGGCTGACTGGAATGGTTACCGCTCATATTTAAATAAAAATATATCTTTACACAAAGCGAACTTTAAATCTCCCGATGATATTGACTCCGCCATCTCAAACCTTCAAAGCTCTATAATTTCTGCTAAAAACGTCAATATCCCGGTTACAACCCTTAAACCTTGGGAGACCTCACTGCCAAGAAGTATTAAAAGAAAAATAAGAAATAAAAATCGCTTACGACGCTATTCTGCTAAAGAAACGAATGCTGTAACCCGTAAACTTATAAATCTTGAAGTGAAATACCTTCAACAAGATATTAATGCTGCATTAATAAACCACCGTGACAACCTGTGGGATCGTAAACTTAGAAAAGTTGACAATCCGTGTGCCGATTTATGGCGCATTGCCAAAGGGCTGAAATCAACTTCTCTCCCATCTTTAGCCCCTCTCAAAACTAAAGATGGTTCGACAACTTTAAATGCTAAGGAACAGTGTGAAGTTTTAGCTAATACCTTTTCTCACAACATGTTGCTCACCCAAAACTGGATTAGTGACGAGCAGTCCGCTGTCGATGCCTCCTGGTACTCCCTAGACAGCCTTCAGCAAGACGGTTATCAAATTCAACTGGTTAAACCAGCTGATGTAGCCAATTTTATATCTTCACTCAAAACTCGTAAAGCAGCTGGACCGGATGAAATCTCGAATCATCTAATCAAACGACTACCCCAAAAATGTATTGTGTTGCTAACAAAATTATTTAATGCCTGCTTACTGACTACATATTTCCCTGAGGCTTGGAAAATAGCAAAAGTCATAGCTATACACAAGCCGGGCAAAGACCCATCTGATCCTGTAGGTTATCGCCCAATTAGCCTCTTACCCTGCCTTGGCAAACTTTTCGAAAAGATTTTATGCAACCGACTTCGCAGAGCTACCGAACACATAATAATTGATGAGCAGTTTGGCTTCCGTGAAGCTCATTCATCTACCCAACAGCTCGCTAGAGTAGCTGAGACTGTGTCTCATGGACTCAATTTGCGTGAATCTACAGGCATGTTCCTCCTAGATATTGAGAAAGCCTTTGACACAGTCTGGCACCAAGCCCTTATCCACAAACTGCTAAAAATTGGCGTACCTATAGCAATAATTAAAATAATGAAATCGTACTTAACCCATAGATCTTTCAAGGTGCACATAAATAGTACACTCTCTTCACCTAAACTTGTCCCAGCCGGAGTCCCCCAAGGTTCAATTCTTGGCCCCCAGCTATTTTTACTATACCTTAACGATATACCCATTCAAACACGCACTAATCTCGCCTGTTTTGCCGATGATACGGCATCCTTTACTTCCTCCAAAGACCTGGATTTGATCATAAGTCGCCTGCAACTTTCACTCGACTTATTGACCGCCTTTTTCAGGAAGTGGAAATTAAAAATTAACGCCTCTAAAACAGAGGCAATTATGTTCTCCGGGACAAGATCGCTGCCTACTCGTACCCTCAATATTGAAGGATATGCGATACCATGGAGTCGCTCTGTTAAGTACCTGGGTGTCATATTAGACAACAAACTCAACTGGACCCTTAACACACAATACATCAGGCTCAAGAGCATGAAGGCTTTGAATGCACTGAGCCCCATCTTAAATAGAAGATCGTGCCTCAGTAGCAAAACAAAGCTAAGTGTATATCGAACCTTAATACGACCCTGCATAACTTATGCCTGCCCAGTATGGAGCAGTACGTGCCCTACTAATTTAAATAGCTTACAGGTTGTCCAAAACAAAGCATTGAAATATGCATTTAATACTCCGTTTCGAACAAACCTCCAAAAATTTCACAATAAAATTAAGTTTCCGACTATTTATCAGTTTATATTCAAATTATCAAAAAAATTCTATTTACATAACAACCGAAAAAGTAAAAATAAATATATTAATAACCTTTGTAAAACGCGGATGAAAAATTTACCTTACATCGATAAATACAACAGATACAAATTACCCCATCACTTGTTTCTTGAGTGCGATGAATAACTGGTTATCAGTGGCCCGCGCAGGTGCGCGAGTGTTGGCCATCGCGTCGCGCGCGACCTCCGGCCTTATTATAAATATATATAGACCTGGATTACGCGTGCGTTGCGTGACTGATGCTCGCGCTAGCCTTAGCGGGTGACTGTTCCTATTGTGATTGCTTGCCGTCCACTCTTTTGTTCTCGGTGCTACCCCATTTATTGTTAGAACTATATTTAGTTATTCAATTTAGGCATGTCAAAATGCAAATCTCATCTAAAGATTGCATAATTACCAGGTAGTTTACCTCATTGTTAAAAATTGTTTGTTATTGTTAAAACCTTTCGTAACATTATAACTTTAGTTTTATAAATTTTATAAGTTTTTAAAAAAGCAAAATAGCTGTAAAAACGTGTCTAGTTGTAAGCTTGTTACATTCCAGGAAATAATGTACACTGGATATGTAGCACTATACATTTTTGTGAAACAAAATAAAGAATTTTTGAAATTGAAATTGACTCCTTATGTGGAAATTGTAAAGCGAAATTAGAGAAATATCACTGAATAAAATTAAAAAAATTTTTTTTTTATAATTTAATTATTTGTTAAAATAATTTTGATTTAAATTACAGACCCAAGCCAATTACGAGTGAACCGAGCGGGTATTACGAATCGAAAAATTGTTTCCATAACTAAATAATTATTTTCGTGAATTCTAGTGTCAAAGTACTATCTGTACAGCAATATAGAATAGATTACGCCACAGGCGCAAGAGAGCAAGATTTTATATGACAATTTCATAATACTACTCTTAACTGAAACGTTCGCAAGGTTTTAATATTTAACTATGTAATATTCTAGGTACAGAAGGACTGTCGTGCGTAACTGGCAAGGCAGACAATGGCATCTGCATAAAAAGAAACATCTGTGACTATGGAACACCTGCCATAGACTTTACTCTATATTCTAAACATGGATATAAAAGGTATTTTCATATCAATTCATAATTCAAATGAGTTCATTAATTGGTTCTCTTAAACAGGGACGAAAAATGATTTAAATTAAAATTTAGAATACATAAATCACCAAAGAGATCTGTCATGAATATTGTATGAAACCGTTTCTGGTTGTTACAAATTATCCGCGCTACGAAATTAAAATAAGTTTATGTTAAAGTAAACGCGCGCGAAAAGTGTAACATTTCTAATGTTTTAACTTGACGTTAGTATTTATTATCAAATCTTTGTTTTTAATATATTTTATTATTATTAATTACTTAAGATGTCATGTGGAACACGGTATAATGGTTGCTCCTGCCTCCTTACAAACGTTGTGTAAAACAAAAAACTTGGCAATTAAAAAGAGTGGCGTAGAGTTTATTGCCAGTTCTTCTCTTCCGTTGTACGCCCTTGATTTGATAACTAGCAGTCAATGTAAAATTGTAATTTGTAAGCATTTCATATATATTTCTTTTTTGACGTCCATAAGTGTACATTGCGTTACCTATATGAATAAATGATTTTGAATTTATCAATGATTAAAAATAACTTGATTTGTATTGTTATATACTATGTTTGCATTAATACAATAAATGTATGATTTCATGAGTTGCCTATGGTAGGTACTGCTCTTCTTCAAACGTTAAGGTAAGATCCCCAACCAGCCCAATTCCAAAGGCCCCAGTGGCTTGTTACATCATTGATATGTCACCGTAAAATTGTAAACGGCGTTGGATTGAAATCTATCTCGCGAGATTGTGAACTGTCGAAAGATTGTGAACCTCAATGTACTGCTTACAATTTAACGTATTATTATTCGGTAGATTATAATCTATCGAAGTGAAACCGTCAAATTACAATCTCAAATTGTTAGCTGTCCGAAGGCTGTCCCTGATTGGTCGGCTTTATAGTAGACCGTTCTATGTCCATAGAGTTAGGAATGAAACACGGGTATGAGTCAATTGTCAAATAAACTAAATGCACTTCAAGAATTGTGACATCAAGTATTTATTCAATACCTAGTAGGTAATCAATAATTCTGACATCACATGGTAAAAAAAAATTGTATCAATATAAAAATTCTGAAACGTATTTTCTCCTCAAACAAATTAAAATTGACAAAGTAATGAAATTTTCTTTCATTTCATTTCCAACACTAACTTAGTCATCATTCAAACTGCACTTCTTTGGTCAATCACAGAATAATTTTACTTCCCAACAATTTCATATAACTAATTCTAGAGCTGTGAGTTACTTTCAACACGACATCAATTTACATTCATCAAAACAATTAATTTACATTTGACAACAAAAGAATTAACAAACAAATACGGTGGCGCAGGGCATATTCCGTTCAACCAATAAGCGCGCGAGGTGCAATACGTTTCAAAATTTGACGGTTTAACTTCGATATATTACAATCTACCGAATAATAAATTAAATTGTAAGCAGTACATTGAGGTTCAAAATCTTTCGACAGTTCACAAACTCGCCAGATAGATTACAATCTAACGGTGTTTACAATTTTACGGTGACATATAAGGCTGTACACTGCATTTAAATTACCAACATTATATTTAAGAAACATGACAATATTTACTTTATTATCGAAATAAAAACTCTTATTTCAACTAATCTTTATTTTTCTTCTTTGGACATTTATGGGCCCACCACTGACTTGCTAATTGCAGCATCGAAAATGTTATATTGCAACAAGTGCAGATCCAGTCAGGTTCGGTACAGTGGTCCTCAAAATGATTTCTCAGGTCTGATACTAAGTTGGGGCCTGTAAATGTCACTTTGCACATCGCACATTCCACTTTGATGGAATCATTATTCAATTTAATTGGTCTTTTTATGAGATCACCTGAAAAAATGCATTAGACATTTTATAACATAAAAAGAAGAGAAAGGGAAAACAAAGGCTTGCCTTTCATTTTATTTAATGTTTCTTATACACTATTATCATCAAAGAATGATGTCACCAAGATCAAACCTGGAACCCAAGATTTGATATACAACTTCTTGACCTTAGCCAATGGGGTCTTCAGGTCAGTCAGTGGTTAGACTGGTTAAGGATCTTCCCTTTACGTTGGAGGAAATGCACAACTTGCTACTACTAAGAAATGCAAAGTTTGAAGTGTACATACATATTGTATGCATTACCATCAAAAACCAACATTGTATGGGCATATATGAAAACTTAGCTATAAGTTCATGTTAAAACGTCAGCAGTCCAGCAAGTAGCTAACAAAGACAAGATTATTTTCATTATTGAACCAACTTAAAACACATATTCTTATAAAAAATACATACCAATAGAGATTTTATACATCGGAAATATCTTCTCTTCCAACTGCAGATCCATTTGGGGATCCTTCATAGCCTCTTCGTGATCCTTATATAAATATCTGACATATGCATATGTATTCATATATCTTTTATAAATTGCATCAGAATACAGAGTTTGTGGCAATAATAAATTATCTTTTTTAATAAATTCTAATACTTCCCGTGATTCTGTATGCATGTTTCCTATTATATTCTGCAATGCATTTCTGTCTATTACTCTGCTTTTTTTATTTTTTTTTAAATACAAGTCTTGGTTGAGGATTATTTTTTCAGTTTTGTTATTACAGGGTAACACTTTGTTGATAAGGCAATGTTTCAATTCATGTTTTGTCTGGAATCAAATAATTCTGAGTTGTGAAAAGGTTTTCTTTAAAAAACAATTATGGACATGATAATCAGCATTTTAAATCACACAGCATTCCATATTTTTGTTGATTTCATAACAATATTTTCCTTTATCATATAATATCTTAAGAACATTGGCATTTCTTATATTTAGAAATAAACCAAATGCACCAGACACAAAATGCTGATCACTGATCTACATTCTTATAATGTAAAATGAGCAATGTGACACAAAAATGCACATGTGCATTGCTGTGAATTCAGTAGTATACAAATTAAAATAAGGTCTTAACTATGGATGTAACCCCATGATAATTTGTTTCACTATACAAGTGATGGATAAACAATTTACAATAAAGTCTATTGCACAGCCATGATTTGAATGCATGACCTCAAGGTTGTGCTGTTGCAAGGCTAAAGCCACTAGGACATCGCTGCTGCTCAAATTAGGTCTTACCTCACGTTTATATAATAAACGAGTCGTATTTGCATGTATATATGTAATTTCAATGTTAATTGTCCACCAGTTGAGTATAGATTCTATTTTTCTAATTCCTGGAACAACTATCGTTGATTTCTGACTATTTACGTTAAACACTGAATTTGATGATGGATTCCTTAAAATTAAACTATTTAATTGACTTCGTGATGCATCTATTTCCATTATAACTGCTTGGAGTGGTTCTTTTACTTCACTTTTCATTACATTTTGAGTATTCTTCAACCTCAACACTTCTTCTTTTGCCATTGGTTCAGAAATATCTAAAGCATATTGCAAATGTGCCTTAAGATGTTTGTATTTTGACTGTAACATGCCATCTAAACTAGCCAAGTTGTTTGCCTTCTTTGCCTCATTAACTATAGTGTCAAATTCTTCCCATAACGGCCAGTCTTTAAGGTATTTTTTTAATAATGTTATGTAGATATCAACTTGTAAGTTATGTAGTTTATATACATCAATGTCAAATTCAACTTTAAGTAGATTTAAGATTTGGTTGTTTGTTAAAATTGTGTGCTGCTTACAGTCATTGTACATAAGCTTTTTAAATAGCTTTTTGATGGGACTGTCTGGAATAGAAAATACTTTTTTATTAACAGGTATTGACAATGTTAACCTGACTTATATATGAAATATTTAAATAAACAATGAAGTATAATAAATATAAGCAAGTAGTCTAGAAACTATCTTTTTAATGGATAATTTTGCATAATAGGCAAGTGCTTTTCAATCTATCCTGACTCCGACCTGCAGCTTAATCTGTATATTACCTGCTAGATCATAGATTCAGTAAAGTAAATCATAATTTAAATATGTTGAATTATTTTCAAAAGTGCTAGTGTTGCTTATTATCTTAGACATACCATCATCTTCGTCCGATGTGATGGCAACTATTGAAGCATCATTTGACGAATCGTCAGCCATGATTCTTTCTGTAATAAATAATTACTTTTGACATACACATAAAATGTTTATCGAATTTAGAAATTAATAAGGGATCAATATATTTTTTAAATATTTTTCTTTTATTTAAAAAGGTTCTCAAAACCTTGCCATGATTTTTGTTACCAAATACAACTAAGTACTAACTAATAACTTTAAATAATATTATTTATTGTTCCTCTAATGTTTATACATATTTTATAACCGATTTTCGCACTCATATGACTCATTAGTCATTAGTTCATTACACTACTCACGTCTCAGTTCTCAGTTCTCACAGACTCACAGTGTTGTCAACTCGATTAAAGCAAATGTCGCTAGACAGAAGGTTAAAAAGTCGCTAGATGATGAAAGTTTCTTTGGTATGAAGAAAAACTTATAAAATTGAGTTATTATATTCTTTGTTCGCATAAACAAGCTCCCCTTTTTGGGCTATACCCCGATAATTATCTCGTTAGGTAGAGGGTTTTTCTAATGACAGGACTGAGGTCGATGACTTTCAATGACCAAATTTTTTATGAAAGTAATGTCAAACACTATATTATTAATATTATTATATGGTCTAAGATCCCGATATACAACGACCTTCACCGAGATGCTTATTTAATGAAACGTATTTTATATTTAATTTAATATGCCAATAAATATAATCCATATGGGTTGCCTAGCAAATTTCAGTCCAGAGTATTTTAATTAATATTTAAAAAAAATATATATTTTTATAATTTGCATGAAGTAAATTTTTTAATTTTTTTTCAATCAATATATTTAATACAGGGTGTTGATGATCACAATCAATCAATATAATACAGGGCGTCCCAAAGTTATGGGACATGAAGGGAAAGTACCTATAATATCGTAGATAGGGTATTTTAGTGAAAGAAGACTTTATGTTATTTGTAAAAGTTAGTAATTCTGCATTCAAAGATTTTGTAAAAAATACTTGCCTCGTCTGGAAATCGAACCGGCTTAAATGTAAAAAAAAAACACCCCTACTTTTATGATGCCAATCGAAAGAATAGCCAAAACCTAATAACTTTTCTAAAGTAACATAGTATTTTAAAGGAAAGGAACTGCGTGAATATATCTTTTTAATCAAATTAAAAACATTATAAAGAAAAAGCAGATTCAGAGAGGATCGACTGACACATGGCCAATTTGTTACACTATATCCCAATTTAAGAATGTTTGAGAGAAATTTTTTTGACTATTTGAGGATGTCAATAAAATCTTTTGATGAACTCATTGAACTAGTCAGGGAAGATATTTCAAGCTCTGAAACACATATGAGGGCAAGCGTGTCACCAGAAGAAAAACTCTCCACTTCATCATTAAATAACTCAGTGTCGAAGCGATAGCGAGCTCACGCGTGCTCTTGTTATGACGTGTTAATCGCGCGGCCGCGGTGCCCGCAACACTAATGAACGCTGAGTAAGATCTTCATAGTAATAGAAACGCGCGGGTGCCGCTCGATTCTATTTTCTAGCGGTTGAGTGTCGGTAACCGCGCGGTTGGACTAACCGCGCGATTATTATTATTATTATTTTTTTTTTTATGTAATAGGAGGCAAACGGGCAGGAGGCTCACCTGATGTTAATTGATACCGCCGCCCATGGACACTCACAATGCCAGAAGGCTCGCAAGTGCGTTGCCGGCCTTTCAGGAATTGGTACGCTCTTTTCTTGAAGGACCCTAAGTCGAATTGGTTCGGAAATACTTCTGTGGGCAGCTGGTTCCACATAGTGGTGGTGCGCGGCAAAAACTGCCTTAGAAAACGCTCTGTTGTGGAACGACGGACGTCGAGGTGATACGGATGGTATTTTGTATTTTGCCTTGACGTCCGATGATGAAACTCAGCTGCAGGTATTAGACCGAACAACTCCTCTGAACACTCTCCATGGTAAATGCGGTAGAAGATGCAGAGAGATTATGTGTGGACGATTATATAAACACCTATGTAAATAAGACCCGCGTGGTTCCCGTGTGATTTTCAAACCGCGTGGTTCCCGCCGTGTTTGAACGAGCACGAAGCGGTTTGCACCCGCGCCCACCGCGGTGGCGGTTTGGTGCTTTATTTTCAAAACTGACATTAAGATAGTGAAAAAAGTCTTACATAATATTATTAATTATAAAAACTTTGTTTCACTTCTACCACGTGTGAATTGCATACAATATGAGTTTTTTTTCTTTGTTACAGTGTGTGCTCGAAAGACGAAGTTTGCTGTCCGCAGCTGTCAATAATTCAACATACGGACCCGAAGCAGCCCGACGATTCCAGTTATAGTAATGAGGACGATGCTGATATAATTTAGTGTCCCAAAATCAAAAGAATTGTACGAAATTTTTGTACAATTATTTTTATTGTTTTTAAATGGTTCTAGATTATTATACTTGTTTACTTTACACTGCATAAAAACTTAAGTAATATAAACTGTTTCTAAACATTTTGTGTTTTCATTAGGTTTCGTCTCCTGTATAATATGCAGCAATGTAAATTGTAAAATCGTACATGTTTCACTCTCTTTTAAATGTTTGAAGTGAAACTTCTTTGGGCGCATAAGGGTAACATTTTTACGGATGAAAAGCAATAATAAAAATAGGAACGTCACGAAGATGTGCAGCGTTTTTGTCGAAGAAAAGGGAGAGAGCCATTGAGACCGATTGAGAAAGAATGAGAAGGGGGGAGAATTACCTTATAGAAATTCTATTTTTTAAATTAAAATTTGGTAAAGCAAATTTATGAAATACTAGTATTTTATATTTGATTAAAAATTCACTTTCATCATTTTTCTCCATCGTGCTAAAAGAAGTATAACTTCAAAAATTTATTTAAGTGTTCAACTGAAAATGTCTTGGCTTTCTTCCCTTTTAGACCAGTCAGTCAAGACAATTAATTCATAATAATTCCAAAAGTTTTCAAATTTTGATGTAAGGTCGGGAGTGGTATTAAAACAAACTATAAAATTTTGCAACCTTCTCTGCGGTCCGGTACATTGTTAAAAATAAGTTTTGGTCGTGAAAAAAATTCCAAAAGTTCTGCAAACTTGGGGAAGTTTTCGATATAATATTTCATATCACGTCATTGATATACAAAAAACCCAAGATGCACAGTCTCATATAAAAGTAACGCTCGAAAGTGTCCCGAAACACTATTTCTGTCCATAACAGTATATGTTACAAGCATATATTATTGCAAAATCAACCTTACGCGAATTGCTTAAAGTTGTTATTACAACGCAGTGTATACGTACTTAAAGCAATAAAATTTTACGACCGACCGTGGTCGGTAGGACAAGGTATTGAGTGGAGTCGAACATGACTTTTTTATTTACAACTATTTAACATAATTTTAAATTTATCCGACTTTTCGGGTGCTTTACAGCGTGAGTGGTCACGGTGACTGAAGACAAAAGGTGTTGGATGTTAAATAGTTGTAAATTTATAATAATACATAACTTTAATCCGGTTAAAAAGTTTTTTCTTTAAATTAAAAAAAAATGTTAAATTGGCTACCTCCTGACCCACACTTTATATAGCGTAAATATATTTGTCAAAAACTACACACAAAAAAGTTCAAGAGTACATAAATTTATTTATAAAAAAAAACACAAATAAATAACATCGACTCCACTTGTAGACGCGAGACTATTTGAAATGAGCGCACAATTTAGAATGTTGCGCTCATTTTTGAGGACGTTTTTTTGACGTTGAAATTTAAAATTTGCAACCAACCTAAGTGTACGGAACATTTTTTGTTATTAAAAATTAATGTTTTTCTTTATTAAACTGAAGGAAAACGTTCCAAAAGTTCTGCAAATTTGACAGATATATCGAAAATAAAATAAATAATTTAGGTAATTGTGTTCTGTGGTCAGGTGGAGTAAAATTTTCATCAGTATCGTCGGTGTTGCTTGACATTTTTGCTACTAAAGTTTTATCCAACAAAATATTACTCAAATTCGTATGTATATGTCAACGTAAAATTGTAAACACCGTTAGATTGTGATCTATCTCGCGAGATTGTAAACTGTCGAAAGATTGTGAACTCAACGTACTGCTTACAATTTAACGTATTATTATTCGGTAAATTATAATCTATCGAAGTGAAATCGTCAAATTGTGAAACGGTACGCACCTCTATATACGATATAGCACCAAAATGGAAAAAGTCTGTTATTTGTCTATTGGCTCGGAACCAGCGCTCGCCACAGATAATGTGTACTTAAATTGAATAGAAACCTCCTTGGTCGGGACACATTGTACTTTAATAATTAAAAAATTGTTTTAAAGTATTGTTTTGTTAGGAGAATAATGCTTTAATTTAATTTTCTTAAAGAAGAATGTATCTAAAATATGCCTATAAAAGTCTGTATTTCATTTCATAATGACAATATTACCGAATGAGATTATATAAAAATATTAAAAGTGTCGAAAATTAAAACAAATAATAAATTTATTTCTTCGATAGGATGACTAGAAAGACCTACACATTTTTGTATTTGTGTCTCTTACCTGTCGTTTTATCCGTTGCATCCGGTTTGAAATCACAACGATTCGAAAGAAGTATCACTTCAAAAAAACGATTTAAAAATAAGAATATAATATTATCCATTGTATAATTAAATCAGATATTGAATTTTAATAAGACATTACATCAAATGTGAAATGCTTAAAAGTACTTAAAACTAAAGACGAGATTGGCGGCCTTATTTCCTACTTAATATTTTTCGATAATCTGTATAGATGTGGGTAATGTATATTGTTATGTTTTTTGTCTATACTCATTACTCTATGTTTATACCTACGGAGTACGGGCTAAGGCATTCGCCATTTTATTTATTTATTTTTATCAAACGGTGTCGATTCACGGTTGTCGAAATCATTATTAAACATTTGTTAATCTATAAAGTAAATAAGATATCTGGGATTTGCTTATTGCACTTTAAATTCTTGAAGTAATTTAGAATGTATTTTTATGCCTTAACCTTAACGTTAAAATAAAAATAATTTCATTGGTGTGAACACGTCAAAGGAAAATTAATGAAATCACTAAAGGCGAAAACGAAAACAGCTGAATGCTGATGCAAAGTTAGTAAAGCGGTATGGATCCTCAAAGAATTAAGATAATGTAACTTTAACTTGAAATTTGGCGTCTCAGATGTCACCTTGCCTATTATTTTGGACAATTTCGTGAGAAATTTCAGTCTTCGATGATGTCTCCACGTGTTCCTTTTTTTACTCTGTTTACAAATTTGTCCTGTAAGTTGTTTGAGGAACAAAATCTAACTGTACCTCGCGATTTCACGCTTATTAATTCGGACATAGCGTAATGCATTAGTAGTCCATTACTTATTCAAAATTCTCTCAATGTTTTGTCTTGTTACACAGCTTCATGCCGTTGTTTGTTAAACTTGCAGGTGTACGGTTATGTTAAACATTCTTCACCCGCCTATGATAATTTCCTTTTGGTCTTTAGGAAAGTCTGTGGTTTTTCATTTAATACAGTTCCATACACTGAAGGCTGACTTTCCTTGTTTACCCACACCAGTGCTGTTTTTATATTGTGTTTGAAATATATATTTGTTTATTAGACTAAAAGTCTCTTTACATTATAAACATTCAGGATGACATACAGTAAATGATCCTTGATTATTGTAACAATGCTGAACTCACAAGTGTTGATAAATGTTTTGCATTTCCTCGTGAATATGTTCCTTTAAGTCTCAGTTGTTTATGAATGATAGGGGCAAGTTGTTTGGGCTGTCTGAGCGTTTTGGTCTTCATTTGGCTGCGACATAGTTAGTTTTAATACCCACAATGACAGTGTCCTTTCACCGAATATAACTATTATTATTGTCTTGTGTTGACCACTGATGGGTGTGTGTTAGATGAGGGATTATAAACTCAGTCATAATCAGGACCTGTTGAGAACAACAGATTTTGTAAATTATACTTAAATTAGTAAATAATGAAAATGCTTAGTTGCAAAAGCTAATCTGGAGACTGATAAATTAAAGATGGTCTACTTCTCAAAACGATTATTGAAAGACAGCTGCTCAGTGTTGCCAACTAAGTCTACAATATATCTAACACCTTCTCCCTTAAATGCTAAGCTCTCTTACATAGCTAATTAATTAGTTAATAAACTCTGTGTTCTAAAGATTTTTAAGATATATATCGAATACCTAGGTAAATTCTCAAGTAGGTGGGTTGCTGTCTTAATAACAATAGTAATTTAATAACTCAATGATGGAAATACATAATGAGAAAACAGATGATACCTACCTTAACAAAAAACAATAAGTATATTTTCTATGTAAGCTACCTCAGTATCTACCTACCTCTCTTCCTATTTACAGAAGAAGTAGCACATTTCTTAGTTTATCATAATATTTATCCTCCATTAACAAAAGTATTGCTTGTGTCAATGGGCCCAAACTGCGTAGAATTCCAGTCCTTCTTTCAGGTGCTAGGGTAATCCCTTGGAGAAGGGCAATATGCTGATTGGTAAGACCGTATTGTGAAATGTTTTGAGTGTTTTCCTGCCTCTGTGAAGTGGGGACAGATTTGCCATCTTTGTTTCTCTTCATACCCCTTTTAGCCACAGACTCGCGGACCCTGAAGCGAGTTACACCAGTCCTAACTTCGTCAAAGAATGACCTGAATAGTGTGATGATTTCAACTATAGGTGTGCATACTAAGAAATTTATCCCTATTTGCTCAGCCTTTACCTTCTCGACGACAGCCTTTACTGAAACCTCAACTCCATCAATTTTGGCTGTATAGTCCAAAACCTCTTATGTGTATTGATTACAGTGTACGCTTTTGATTCTGAATCTAGTTCAAGTTGATTGTAAGCCTGCGATAAATTAATTTTTGTGAAGTATTTATTTCCACTGAGGTCGCCTGAAACAATTCATCAATCCTCGGAATCGGATACCTATCAATCATTAGGGCTCGATTGAGTGATACCTTGTAGTCGGCACAAATATGAATTTTCCCGTCTGCTTTGGGAGCAATGACCAGCGCAGCCCAGTCGGAGTGGCCCACCGGTTCCACGACGCCGGCCTGAAGCATGGCATCTAGTTCTGCAACCACACGCGCTCGCATAGACAAAGGCAATGGCCTCGCTCTGCAGAATATAGGCTCTGCGTCCTCACGCAGCGCCACCGTACCACCAGTGTACCTGCCCAGGGTCCCGTCAAACACCTGCTTATATCTGGAAAGTATATTATTGATTTGGTCATTCGATTGGCTTGCTTGCACATTATTTACATCATAGATTTTAAATTTAGGAATATCTGTATTCAGTTCTGAGAGCCATTGTCGTCCTAATAAATTGGTACAGCCGTTGTCGATAACATAAAGGTCCAAAACTTTACATACATTGCCATATTTTACACTGATTTCTAAATATCCTACTGGTTCAATGGTAGACCCGTCATAAAACTTTAATTTTAACCTGCATGACTTTAACTTCAATTTGTTAAAGTAGGTTGGTTGATCGTTTACTGAACCAGTGGACTCAAATTTATCCACCACACTGCGAATAGTCCTCTCGGTAGGACGATTATGGCGCCCGTAAAATGGGCGAAGCGCGCGGAACGTTGCCCGAACAGAACACCCATTTTGATAAAACAATTTTATCATTTGCACGTGTTGAACGCTATATCCATCCATGGTGATATGGCAAAACAGACTGAATAAATGACAGCCAATTTGACAGATGTAGCTTCAACAAGATGGCCGCTTTCAACTGTAAAAGTTCGGAAGTCCCTATTGAGAGACCCTTTAGCACCATCTCGTTTTGGCTCTTATCTCACAGAAACATGTGAAGGTCTTTTTGCTGCTTGCAGAGTCTCCTAAGAAAGGTCACTATAATGTTGCATTACCAAAGGGTAGTTTTGAGGAGAAACAGGTTTTCAACACAAAAACGTCATAAAACTACATGCCTACCTACCTTAAAACAGTCTGAAAAAATGTTTTAGTCTCCTGAAACTAAGAAGAGAATAACTTTGTGTAAATTCCAATTTTCCAATCCTGTTCCTGTCAACACACACACAATCCTGTCCTAACTGGTGACCCTAAATCGACAAATATGCATAACCAATTAACAAAAAAAAAACAAGAAATAATAGGGATAAATTTAAATTTAAAAATTACATAATTAAATAAATTGTTTTGTACTCACTCCAACATCAACTTAATTTCATAGGTAGCTCAAATCGCGCAATTATGCTCCGTATGACTTCTCACCAGGCGCATCATGTACTACTCTCACAGTAGTGATATTCGTGTTTCAGTTTAAATCCAACGGTATAAATAGGGGCCTCGTTAATCTGGAGAGGCAAAAACAAACCCTTTCCGGAATATATGCTGTATTTAATGGTTATAAAACACATGTTGAAATGTGTTGTTGTTCTGTATGTATGTATGTAGTTTTGATACTGGAGAGTACCTACGCCTGCTTTCATCTATGTCTCCAGTGCTGGGAATTTTCCCATTGTCCTAAATTTACAGGGATTCGTTCAAGGTGGTCAAGTAAGATGTCGTAAGATGACAGAAGTAGACCGTAGATGATTCTTATTTTTCTGTAGTCTCATTGAAGGCGAACGATCTAGCTACGCTTGTCTATTACGGTTTCCGCAGACTGAGTTTGGTGTTTCTTTCTCTATACTTACGCATCCACTCTAAGCCGGCCATTTGGATAGGTGCTATCCCCAAGTAACCAACCTTAGGTATCTCTTAATATTGAATTATTATAAAAAAGTCATTGGCAGAACTTGGTCACCGAGCAACTACATTAAATAATTCAAGGTCTGCATCACAAACAGCTTGGATAAAGAAATACCCCTTCCTGTTTCTGAATTCCTCACCAATATTTAAACCAAAAATAGAGAAAAAGGGTCTTATATCGGGTGGCGCAATAGAAATTGCATTTATTAAGTATAGGCTAAAAAAATTAATACAAAGGGTTAAAAGAAAATGTAGTATGATTAGGTAATTAAATATAGTTTATTTTTTAAAAATAACATAATCTAAATGACGGCCCTCTCGAAGACGGCACTCCTCTAAACGCAAACGCAGATTTGTGTCAATAAATCTGGGGTGATAGCTGCCATTTCCCCACGGATATATTCCTTTAGCCGACTGATGTTCCCCGGATTATTGATGTAGACTTTATGTTTCAGATATCCCCACAAAAAAATGTCAGGAGGCGTCAAGTCAGGGCTAAGTCCCCTACGGATATCAACCCCAACCCAAGGGATATCACCTCTTTTGGAAATTAGTCTTGCAGGAAACATCTGTCTCACAACCGCCACAGAGTCATTTGATGTGTGACAGGTAGCTTCGTCTTGTTGGAACCAAGTCCTCGTATTCGCTATTCTCAATCTCGCATGTTCTGGAGTCAAATATCGCCTAACATCGCAACATAGCGGTCGGCGTTAACGGTGATGTTTCGTCCTCGTGAATCTTCAAAGAAGAAATGGCCAATAATTCCATTGCTGCCCATACCGTTACTTTCGGACTATGCAGTGGTTTTTGATGTTTCATTTTTGCATTCTCAGTTTTTTCGGTTATTTTGTCGGTTTACGAACCCATTTCAATGAAAATGAGCCTCGTCAGAAAAAAGGATGTTGTCAAAAGTGGAAAATCGTTTAAGCATTTCTTCAGAAAATGCCAACATTGCTCCGAAGTCGGCCTCTTTTAATTCCTGTATTAACTGGAGCTTTTAAGGATGCAGTTTCAGATCCAACTTCAAAATTCGCTCTAAACTTCGTCGCGACAAGTTTAAAGCCGCCAATTGCTTCCTCTATTAGACACTTTTTCGCGGATTTTTTCCTACTGACACCTTCACCCTCTCAATGTTGTTTGTGGTCCTAGACGTTCTTGGACGACCTTTTGCTGGTGGTTTAAACGTGGAACCGGTCTCTTCAAAACGCTTTAAGATCCATATTTTAATTAAATTTGCACTCGGAGCTTCATTAATGTGTGTTAATCCATATTCAGAACAATACATTCGCCTTGTAGAGATGTATGAACGACCGTTCTCGTAAAACGTGTGAACACAGAAGTCAAAAAGGGCGACGCTTTTAAGTGACTCATGGTTACTAAAACTCCACGAGTGCCACTATCCAACAGTGTGACCAGATTTTATTTGACCTATCTACTGCTTGAGGAGGTTAAAAACTACTGAATTCTAATGAATTTACAAGTCGTCGGAAATATCTGCGAACCTGGCTTAATGACGTCATACAAACTGGAGAGATAGCAAAAAAATTGAAGATGTAAAAATAAAAAATATTTTATTTGTGTACTTATTTTTATTGATACTCGTACCTACTTGAAATTTACAAATACTTATTATTTACATTATTTAAAATTCAAATTATTTACAAATTTACAAATAATACAAAGAAAAAGTAGAGAGGAAGAGAAAGTGGCGAAACTATTCTAGAAAAGCCTCGACACCAGACATGGTAGCGCTGTCGTTTTCGTCATCTTCTATATTATCACTCAAAATGTTGTCTTCGGTTTCGCTGTCACTGTCTTCTCCTCCTAATGAAATTATTAATTCGCGTTCTTCATGTTCATATAATCTGTCATTATGCCAAAACTTATCTCTTAAGCGATCAACATGGTTGCATTCTTTTTTCCAATCTTCCGGGGTTATACTTTGGATCGCTGCCTTTGTTAACCTTTCTATATCTTTTTCTGATTGGTCAATATTTTTGTCTGCCACCCTTTGTTTCATCAAATTCCAAACATACTCAATAGGGTTGAGATCACAGTGGTAGGGTGGCAGACGTAATACCTCATGTCCATGAGCTCTAAATATTTCATCGATGAAATATACCTTCTCAGGTTTATTTCTTTGAATCAACATATACAGTTCTCTTTTAGTCATTTTGTCATCAAATTCGATGTTGTGTTCTTGCAGCCATGTTTGCATTTCGTTTTTACGTGCACTGAAATTTGGCGGCTTATTTGCCTGCTTACTGTTATAGGGCGCGTTGTCCATGACAATTATTCCGTTGGGTGGAAGGTTCGGTATCAATTTCTCTTTAATCCATTTGGTAAAATTGGACGCATCCATTTCGTCATGGTAATCACCGGTTGTTGATTTACACTTATATAGGAGCTCGGCTCCTTGTATGAAACCGTTCTCATTACCTGCGTGTACCACAATCCAGCGCTGACCAGGAGAGTGATTTATTCGGACACTGGAATCACTACTATTTTGCCAACATTTTGAGACAGTATAGTGTGAATGTATCCAGGTTTCGTCGATAAATGTAACTGGTTTTTTTCGGCACCACGTTCGTCATTTTCTTTCAGTCGCCTTAAATATTTTGCTCTGCAGGCTGCTATTTCAGGTCTTTGCACCAAAAAATCGCGTTTTCGTTTACATTTTTTAAAGCTGTACCCCAAATCATTTATTAGTATGTTTCTTAGGGCGTCTTTTTGGCCGGGAAAGTTGAGCTCCCGTTTTGCTATTGTAAGAATCTTTTTTAAAGTAGGTATTTCTTTTCTTGTGGTATAAAAACTTTCAACCAAAGAGCGTATCGCGCATAAATCAAAATTATCTAGATCTATTTTCTTTTTGTATTTTTTACGCTTTTTCCCTGGTGTCGAGAGCTTGATAGTGTCCGTGGCAACTGAAGCTGAAGTACTAGGTTGTGGATGCTCACCATCTTCGAAGGACGTCATGTCTTCCTGAACATTCGCTGCTCGCGCTGTTTCTGTTTGTATTTTTTTTTGCTTCACGTTTTATTGTCATTATTGTCGTTTTAGATAAACCAGTTGCAGCACAAGCCCTTTTTGTTGCTTGTTCAACCGGCACAGTGAAAGAGCCGTGTTTTTTTTCATTTTCAAAGAATTGGATTACTTTGAGCACTAAATTCCGCTCTGCACTATGTATAGTCCTACCCATCTTACATACAGCACTAAATAGGTAGTTTATGTAATATTTCACCAAACAGAGAAACAATAAACACTAAAATGCGATTACGAAAGCAAGAATAATACACGTGCGTCGGCGATTGCGTTGGCAACGGTACTGGATAGGCGAAAACGGGGCGGGGTGCGGGGAAGCGCCAGGGGAAGCGCATTCCAGCGAGGTTCGCAGATATTTCCGACGGCACATACTGAAATTAAATGAATGTTTTCTTGATTCAACGATAAAATAAAATGAAACTTAATGTTAAGATTCTTCGTCTTTATGTTGGGTAACATTGTCATAAAGCAGTTTTAAGTACATTAACTTGATCATACTGCTACATCCTCCTTACAACTGTCGTAGCCCCTCTTTTCCATGCATTATTGAAGCAAAATTCTTATTATTAAATCGATTTCGATCTTGATTTTTAATTCTATTAATAACGGAAAATATTCTTTCTACTTTTACGTTTGACAAAGGTAGCTTCGCAAATCGGGACAAAATGCCAAAGTAAAACGTAAGTGGCCAGCTATTTAAAAAAAATCCCAGTACATACCATTTACAAAATGGTATAATACATCATTTTATCTAATACCACTACGAAGTTATTGCTATTGAGATGCAAAAAGTGTAAATACGACTAATAAAGAAAAGATAAGTCTTAATAAATTTTAATAATAATAAAAAAATCGGGTGTACATAAATCGAGCTTTATTCACAACAGGTGTTCAAATTGTCTGCCACTGACTCTAATACACGCTCTACATCTTCTTATAAAGGCTCTTTTAAGATAACGTGCGTAGCGTCGTTCATTTATATTTGAAACGCTCTCTTGAACACGGCTGCGTAATTCCTCCAAATTTAAATTTTTTTTTGAGTACACTTGTTCCTTTAGACATCCCCAGTAAAAAAAGTCCAGTGGGTTTAAATCCGGGGATCGAGGAGGCCACAAAATGGGACCCAAACGACCAATCCATTTATTTGGATACGTGGCATTTAAATAAGCACGGACGTTTGTGCCATGATGTGCAGGGCAGCCATCATTTTGTAGCCAATGGGATTCCCTTACCTCCTCAGGCACTTCTTCCATTAAATTCGGGAGATCATTTTGCAAAAAATTTAAGTAACTATTTGAAGATAAATTTCCCGGCAGTTCGAAAGGACCAATAATTATCCCGTTTAATATACCAGTCCAATAATTTACTTTGAACTGGTATTGCGACCTCTCTTCTCGCATTAAATTTGGATTCGAGAGTTGCCAGCTGTGCAGATTATGCATATTAAAGTATCCGTCTTTTTTTAAAGTTGATTCGTCGCTCCATAGAATTTTTCCAAAGAATTGTGGATCTTCTATTTTTGCAAGCATTTGTCGACAAAAAAACAATCTTGCATTGTAATCTCTCGGTTGCAGAGCTTGGACGCGTCTAATGTGGTAAGGATGATATTTATTTATTTTCAATACACGGTGCACGATCGTTTTCGGGATTCCAGTACGCCGTGATATTGTTCTTACAGAGGTCGACGGGTCTTGCTCAATTTCGTCAAGCACAATGTCTTGAGTATTAATATTCGCTAGTCTTCCGGAGCTTGTACCACCAATGCCACTGCCAGGTATTCTGCCTTCCGAATAACATCTGTGGACTCTCACGAATACACGGTAATCTGGATGACGCGCATTAGGATATCTTTTTCTATAAAGGGCTGCAGCAGCACTTGCGTTGCTCCTGCACTCACCATAGATGAAGTGCATGTTGGCGTATTCTTGTGCCGTATATTGAATCCGCGGAATTTTGATTCACTGAATCAGGGGAAAAATTTAGAATCCAGCCGAAGGATTTATGGGGTTTTTGGGGTGGGGGGAAAGGGGGGAAATGAAATGAAATAGTTTATTCTTGCAAGTAGGAATATATAAATCACTTTTACAATGTCTTCCTAAGCTAGATGAAGTCGACATTGCCTAACTGACTACCCTGAGAAGAAATGTCGAAACAAACTCGGGGGTCTTAGTCTCTTTTATAATACAAAAATAAGTTAATAAATTGGTGTAAACAAATGCAGAGTATTTACTGGACTGGTCTTTGGAATAAAGAACCAGATCGATCTGAGCTAGCCTGTGCCAGCAGACGGCAAGCATGCCCCGAATAGCTCATGCAGCTCAACCATTTTTGAGGGAGCTGCACAACCCGGTACACAACAATACTGCCAGTGGCACCATAAAAATATTTGGGGCAACAACTCACTCAGATCGCCAGCCCAAAAATAACTATAGACTAAATTGTATCAAATTATAAATCAAGCAAAAGAGTTTATGATATACCTGCATAATGTTTACACTTACAATGCATACGAAATACACCTTAAAGCAAGGAAAAAATAATGAAATTGAAAAATATAATAGTAATAATATAAGCATTATTCACTTGGCATGTCAAAGTGTAAAATATTGTATGCAAAAGCACAAAACATGTCAGTAATGTAGAGAAAAAAAAAATGTAAAAAATGAATATGCACTAAGCACAAACATGTCAATAGAATAAAATAAAATGCAAATGCAAAAGCACAAGACATGTCAGATTGTAAATATGTACAACAGGCAAAAAAAAAAGTGAAAGACAGCCTAAAAAAAACACAAGCGATAGCTGTATAAGCGAGCAGCTCAATCCCAGGCGTTTCTATCATTTAAATAATCCATAGGGTCTACTGCTACCCCCCTGTACCATCCCCAACATGCGGAACCCCATGGTTATGGAGATATTCATGGTTAAAGTTTTGAGGTTAGAATAGCGCTATTTAGTTATTTACAATGGTTTGTGGGAGGGGGTCTGGCTCTGTGACATCTCCGGCGCTGCGGGAAAACAACTCCCTCCGCCCCAGCGTAAAAAAAAATATACTAATCTAACCTAACCGAACAATAATAATAATACAATTTTGGACAGCTCCGGCGCTACGGGAAATGCAGCCCTCTTCCTCCGCGCCTCCGATTTTTTATATACACTTTCTAGGGGTAGGGCAGACAAGACCACGTGGATAGTGGGGTGCTCTGATTCGGTTTTGGGTATGATCAACTACAACTTTTGATCTTGGACAATCTCACTAACTAGTGTATTCTAAGGAATAAGAATGAAATTTGGTAATATTATGAAGATACATAAATAAAACTAGAGGTTAAGGTTTGTATATACAGGGTGTTTGGTGCATCGTTTGCCAAATCAAAATGGTGGATTGGGGGGTGTCTTTATCTATTATCCCAGGCCTCACAAAGAGTTCTTGGGCCAACGGAATAATTAATGTCGAATTTTTTAATGTTTTCTTTAAATTATCCAAAATTTGACTTTCAAAGTTAAATAAAAAATAAATTATACAGTAAACTTACACATAATGTTAATTTTTTCTTAATCTACAGTAGTGTACCAATCCAAAAAATAAAAAATTACTTGCCAGCAGTATGTAGTTTTTTTTATTAACTCGCAAAGTGTTAAAAAAATATTTTTTTTAAAGTAAGTTCAATTTTGAACGTTAATTAAAAAAAAACTAAAAGCGCTGATGTTCTTCGAATCATTTTAAAAACTACTCTGGACTATCGCAATTCTAACAGTATGCAATAAATAAATAAAAACTTTTACTATCTCCATTAATTTTAAAACTTATGTTTAGGGTATTGCGTGGGAGGAAATTAAAAAACATAGAAAATGTTATTTTAATCATTTTTATTATTTTTTCCCTATTACAAATCTTGCTCAAATTGTTGTCCCCTATTGCGAATGCACGCGCGACACCTATCTCTGACTTCGACGGTTGTCGTATGAAGATTCATTTCTTGCCGGATAGTGACAAAAGAATCTTCTATTCTCTGGATTAACTCCTCCCTTGTCTCAACCTCCGTCGCATACACAATTGCCTTGGCTCGTCCCCAGATGTAAAAATCCAGTGGAGTTAGGTCTGGTGAACGTGGTGGCCATGCGATAGGACCATCTCTTCCAATCCACGAATTTGGGAATACATTATCCAAATGTTCTCGCACGGTTACTCTCCAGTGTGCTGGGCAGCCATCGTGTTGGAATACTATCCGCCTGTTTTCAATAAAAATGGGCAACTCAGCCATCAATTCAGGCAACTCATTTTGTAAAAAAAACAGATCATTATCTCCGTTAACATTATCCGGCAAATAATGTGGCCCAATAACATTATTGCCAATCACTCCTGCCCACACATTGACACTAAATCTTCTCTGAAAGGACCTTTGTCGTTTTACTTTTGGGTTCTGATCTTTTGACGACCAATGGTGTAAATTATGTAAATTCAATATGCCTTCTTTTGTGAATTTGGATTCATCCGTCCACAAAATACTTTTTAAAAAGTCAGGATCATCCACGTCGGTATGCAGCAAAAATCGACAAAACCGGACTCGGTTGTCAAAGTCATTGTTTTCAAGACCTGTAACCAATAAAAATTCCTGTACTGATACCTGCTTCACAAAGCCGTAGATATTACTGCACACTCCCTCTAGAGGGGTGTGTTTAAGCCCGTTCGGGGCTATGCCCCCCTTCGGGTGGAGTGTTGTCTCGCGCCCTGCTAATACAGGGCGGTACGGGGTCGAGATTATATCTCTTGGTGGGGGCTGCAGCGCGCAAGGAGGCGTTTGCCTCAACTCGCTGCGCGCAGCCGATGGGGTCTAATCCGGGGTGTCAAGTCCGGTGGTTAGGGGCCAAGGAGTATTCTCGACTTGGCCCTGGTGTCTTAATAGTTGGTATCGGGCAGC
Organism: Pieris macdunnoughi; assembly: GCA_905332375.1. Taxonomy (NCBI): domain Eukaryota; kingdom Metazoa; phylum Arthropoda; class Insecta; order Lepidoptera; family Pieridae; genus Pieris; species Pieris macdunnoughi. Next base: position 578,983 of record CAJOBZ010000070.1, on the reverse strand, counting down.
TACGCGGCTCGCGGTCAAGCTCCGCCGGGTGAGACCCCCGGTGGCCCCGGGGGGAGGCCCAGCGAGGCGACCAGCGGTCGTAGCCGCGGTTGCTGCCCTGGTGTCTTGTCCTGTGGTTTGGGTATCCGCGGAGAATAGCTCACGCGGATACTTGTACTTGTCAGGTGGCCTGGAGTGCCACGGCGCAATGTCCTTGAGGTGGGGATGTTGAGAGGCGTCCGCTCGATCGAACATCCCCTTGGTGAGCCGTGCGACGAACTCGTCGATGGACTCCATCCTCAAGTCTCGCGCTATGGTGGCGTTCCTAACGTAGCGGGGGGGCCCCCACTGCGCGTCGCAGATTGATGTTTTGTACGGCGCGCAGTCTCTGGCGGTTGGACTCCTTTGTGTAGGAGTACCACGCCGGTGCCGCGTACGTTAGGTGTGGGCGCACATATAACTTGTACAGCGCGAGCTTGGTCCGGAGAGGTATGTTGCCGTAGAGTAGGGGGTAGAGCGCGTTCATCGCACCCTTGGCTCTCCCTACTGCCCTGTTGACGTGGCGCCGCATTGTGAGTCGCCGGTCTATGGTGACCCCTAAATATGTGACCGGCGTCTTCCACGGCACGTCCTGATCCATAAATCGCAGGGGCGGCGGCAACATACTTTGGCCAAACGCAATCGCCTGTGTCTTGGTTGGGTTGGCGGCTAGTCTCCACTTTTCTAGCCACTCTGGCAGGAGGTCCAGAGCGCGTTGGAGTTTAACCGCAGCGTGCTTCGTGTGCAGAGATGTGGCCACGTACGCCGTATCGTCAGCGTAGAGGGCCAAGGTGCATCCTTCTGGGCACGGGACGTCGTCAGTATACGTGGCATACAAGATGGGAGACAGCACGCTGCCTTGTGGTACACCCGCCGTGATAGGTCGCGGTCTCGACGCAGCCTCTCCCGTCGCTACGAAAAACGTGCGATCAGTGAGAAAGGCGCGGAGCACGGCGACTATGCGGCGGGGCAGTGGAGATTCGGCGAGCTTCAGTACGAGGCCGTCGTGCCAGACACGGTCGAAGGCCTTTTCCATGTCTGCGTCGAGAGCTGCGGCCTTAAATCGCCTCCGTAGGCACTTAAACTTTCACTTTCACCAATGTTCAATGTTGTTTCACGCGTGACCATGGGGTCAGAAGTCGTACATAATGATTTACGTTGGCCACTTATTATTATTTCCTCCGCGCGGGAGGGGTTGTGGGGGGCCGCTGCGACGGGGTATACGTCAGCCGTATACCGCGACGAGAGCTGTTCACTAGAAATGTTTTTAAAACCACTGTCTTCGGCTCCCGGTCCCGGGGCTCGATCGCTACGCGAGCGAGAGCCACTCCTGGGCCGGTCTGCCATACACGACGCGGATGTATCTTTAGACGACGACGGCGGCGGCGGCGCGGCTCCACCGCGCGAGCGGGAGCGTTCTTTGGCGCGCGGGCCAGACACGTCGCGCCGGGATTTTCGCTCCATGCCGGGAGCTGAGAGTCTGCCAGGCACAGCCTGGACACCTTAGCTCGGTCCGCGCATGCGCATCCCCCGGTGAGACCCGCTGGTGGGAGGCCGGGATAGGCGCAGCACTTTCCTCACCTTAGTGCCGGCGTAGTAAATGGTGCAGCTCCCTCGTACGGCGTTTGTGTCTAAGTCTTTATTTATAATAAAGACTTAGACAAAATGGAATTACGTAGGCTCGTGTGCACAATCGGATGGCAGACAGCTGTACCCTGCTTCACAAAGGCATTAAGAAGATAAGTGTATTCCATTGTAAATAAAACCATTGTTATGAGCGAATAGGGTTGAGAAAAAATATGTACCTTGTACAGGAGTGTAGTGAAAGGCATATTTATTGTTTTGACGAAGTACATTCCACACTTTCCATGTCGATATTTCTAGCAATGAAGCTACGTCTCTGATACTTCTAGTTAGGTCTTCTTCAAAAAGCGCCAGAATCCTCTCGTCGACTTCAACATTATGGCGCACCACAATGCCCCTTGTAACATTGTCCAAATTCAAATTCAATTCAAATTCAAAAATCATTTATTCACGTAGGTAACACAATGTACACTTGTGATTCGTCATTAAAGAAATAAATATTCATGCTTCTAATTTTACATTTACTGCCAGTTCTCAAATCAAGGGCGTAGAACGGAAGAGAAGAACTGGCAATAAACTCTCCGGCACTCTTTTTAATTGCCATGTTTTTTGTTTTTTTTTACACAACGTTTGTAAGGAGCTGCAACCATTACACATTGTTCCACATGACATTTTAAGTAATTAAACGACCGGTTTCGCGTAAGCGTCGATACGTATTTTGGAATGTGTTTCGACCAGGTACACGCCTGTTAGGATAGCGCTCTTGGTACATTCTTTGAGCTGCTCGTGCAACACAGTCAGCTTTTCCATACACCAACAACATATCTGAGTACTCTTCGTTTGAAAATGTATATTATTATTGCCTCAATTAATTGCATAAACGAATCTTTTTTACTTTTCATTACCTCTCTTCGCCACAAATACTCCACAATCACATCGCTAAAGTTTTGTGGATGATTATAATTGCCTTTATAAAAATCTTTTCACTACACGCCATTGGGACTCAATACGCTGAGTGTTAGTCCCATCTGCTGCAACGAATGGATTATCCGAATCACTATGGTTAACCTTTTTATGGTGATACCCGTGCTCTGCCAGACTATCATAAGCACGCCAGCAATCTGTGTGGATTGTGGTGCCCACTTCCACGTGCTTTTTTATCAGGGGCACCAGGACCTCTGCAGACCGCACGTTGTCCGGGCACACCTCCAAGCGCAAGTCCTCGCTCCCATCTTCAATTATACCTAGGACCCAGTGCCCTTCAACTCGTCTTCCTAAAAATAGAAATAAGTAATTAATTATTTAAAAAATTATAATTTGATTAAAAAATTATAATTAATTATGACTTATTTATTACCTTTGTTATATTTGCGCCGGCCGAATTTGCTTTCATCAATTTGTGCTATTTTTCCAGGGCCACCTATTTTTCCTTTTATTTCTTGAGTTTCTAAATAATAAATTACAATTACTTCCCGGCAATAACTGTACCAGTCTGAGATGGTGGCCCTGGACAAGCATTTATTTGTTTCGTCACGAAGAGGATGCTCGTATATGGCCTCTTCGTGGGACTTGCGATGTGCGAAACAGTACATCAAATAAAATATTCGTGACAATGGCAACCCTGACTTCTCGAACCATGTTCCTGTGGCCCTTGATGTACGGGACTTGGCTCTACAGCTCCCTCTGCTACATACAAAGGCCCCAACTGTGTGGTTAGCCGTCAAATCCAGGCGCATGAGCTGGCGGTGTACACGGCACATTTTGTTAGCTAAAATGAGCCCATGCTCTTCAGCAAAAGCCAAACACTGCTCCTGGGTTCCCAGTTGCCTGACAAGCCGAGGTAAATTGAACGTAGGCAATATTTCGCCCACATATAAATGCCGGCACACATAGAGGTCATCTATTTCAAAATTGGAGCCTGACTCCACAGAGTGAGAAGTGGATGGCCCCGCTAAAAATAAAGACATGATTAATGAACCAAAAATGATGAAAGCTCCCGCGAAACATAGATACATTGATAGACTGTAAGTATAAAATATCAATAAAATGTATTGAAAATTTGAAAGATTAAAATAAAATATCTCGAAAACGAGTAATTTCCGCAGAAAAACCTTTTAGTAGAGGTGTGTATAAATAAGTATCTTACATTAAAGACATTTTTGCAGAGAAAAGCTAATTCGTTTACCTTCGTTTTCAATAGGAGCGGCGGCAGATTCGTCTGACGACGCCATTTTAACAAGTCCAACACGTATTGCAGACTTAAATCCAACAAACAAGCCAAGGTCGATAAATTGTGTAGATATCAGAATCCAAAAAACAAGCGAAGGTCGATAATTGTGCAGAAATCGGAGTCCAAAAACAAGTAAAAGTCGTTAAAAAATATCAAAACTCGGGATTACAAAACTCGCGTACGCAGGATAGCAACGGAATGGCGCATCAAACGCATAACAAGACGCTCGCTATATGACGTTTCGTGAAATGTTAGAGCGGGCGTACACGGACTGCTCGAGCAGTTAACGGCTGGTACACGGACCGCTCGAGCGGTCGGCGTTGACTGCTCGAGCTGTCTCTACCAACCGCTCGAGCAGTTGAATTTCTACCGCAGTCTAGTCATGGATTCTGACGAGGAAGCACTGCTTTTGCTGCTTCTGCTCAAGCGGAGACGACGGCGGCGACGTCAAAAGAGAAAATTTTGAGTTCATCCAATTTTGGAATTAAGAGAACAACATGGACAATTCCATCATTTGTTTATGGAACTTAGAAGTGATGAAGAAAAATTTTTCAACTATTTTAGGATGTCAGTGTCTTCGTTTGATGAAATGAATAATATACTAAGGTCTAAAATTAAACGTGATGACACAATCATGAGAAGAAGTATCCAAGCAGTAGAAAGACTAGCAGTAACATTGAGGTTCGAAAAATAAATAACAATTATTTAAATTTTTATTCATTAAAAATATTGGAAAATAATTCATCAGACATTACTTGCATGTCCAGACCCATGTGGGGTAAGAACAGCCTGGTTTTGAGAGGAATATCCGGATTCATCGGTAGATAAATAATTATAGTTCTGTGTCGAATACGCCGTGTGCTATCACGCTCGTAATTATAATTATGTGCATAAAGTCTGATTTCACGTTTCTTTTTGATTTGTTGTATCAGTGATAATACACCTGATTGAAGCTCCAACGTTTCGTCATCGTCGAAAGACGTAACAGAGGGTAGGATACCTTTAAAAAATGATAAAATTGGGGGATCAGTTTGTTGTGATAGCATGCTGTCTAAAAACTCGCTCATTTTGAGATCTAAGTCCATTATATGTTGCTCTGGTGGCATGGTCTTTTGTCTTTTAGAAGTGCTTGGTTGCGAATTCTCAGACAACTGAGTACTGCCTTCTGTCCCTGGTTGAGATATACGCGACGCAACAGACTCTTGAGGAGGATTAGGTCTAGCAACTTTACGCAAAAAATCCATTTGCCCCTGATCCTGATTTTTTTTTCATCATTTTTGTTTGTTCGGGTCCCAGACATTCCGTAAGCTCGTCCACTTGGCCAATACTAATTTACCTGAAATTATATTGCAACATTATTTTCAGATATTGTGCGTCAGGATGTTCCTTCAAAGACCTGCACTACAATTTCAGAGTCGGGGTATCAACTGTAAGTGACGAATAAAACACGAATGGAGTGAGCAAGCAATGTGTAGCGATCTAGGCAGCGGGGCGGGGAGAGATGTAACAACGCGCTCGAGTCGATTAGATGCACGACTAGTGTGAACACCAACAAGCAGGCACCTATGCGAGCACAATTCGACGCGATTTTTAGCCTTACAACGGGCGCTGGCCCGTCGGATGGTTTTTTGAGTCGTATTAGACTAAAAATCGCGTCTCATCCAATGTGAACAGCTCCTAAGGCGTCAAGTCAGTGGGAATAGCCAGCTCAGTTGAAGCATTGCGAGAGGTTAAAATTGGAAGATCGGTCTCAATAGACTCATCGTCTATTTCGATGTCACAGTCACTTAAGTCATCATTCATCCATTCGTCAACTGTCTGTTCACAATTTTTGTCGTTGACCCCTGGAAGAAACAACCGTGTTACTATAGTATCCTGTTCTTTAATATGTTATTATTCGGCTATTTATGGAACTTGCGATTGGAATTGATTAAATAAATAAAGAAAACAATAAAGTATGCAGTTTACTTGTGGAAGGCGCCACAGAAATTTCTACCTCTGCCCCCACTTCTATCTTCCGTACCTGAAATAAAACTTAATAATTAAAATATTAAAAAAGCTTGTATTTAAATTTTACTCTTCAAATTTACATTCATGTGGGAGACCAAGAATAGCCTTGAATGAAGAAGCTGAAATTACATTTACCATCGAAAGACCCGATAGTAAAGAAACAAAATTGATCAAAGTTATATTTTATTTCATGTAGGTATATTGACGAAATATTATATTCAGAGGCCGGTTCAATCGTCATCTGAATTTATGTCGTAAGAATATCTCCTTTTTTCAGGAGTTTTGGTCATTAGGACCATGTTCATAAAAGTTTTCAAACGACCTGGATCGCTACCTAGAGAGCTTGGTGAGTTCGGAACAGTGTCCGTATCTAGCGTACCAGCACACAGCAAGTCACCCGGCTTCCCGCTGCCACTTGTAGGTCCGCTGTAATAAAATTTAATATGACTAGGACTTCTAAAAATATAAGAAAAAAGTCCACTTAATTTTGATATATCCAGTGTCACTCACAATTTAGAATCTTACGACACCTCTCAAGCTAAAATCCATCGAGCCGTGTAAACTTCAGAGCGTTCAAAAGAAATATACACTTCTGGACACATCTATTGGCCCACCTTGCATTTTCAGTTTCTTTTGGTCCTACCTAAAAATTTATATTAGGTCGAGTAAAAAGTTTTTATGCTGTTTTGAACCTGATACATTTTACCATCTTTTCGATCGTATTGTTTTAAATTTGAATTTAGAATACGTGTGGTATGGAGATACGCCTAACAAGTCGAGTATGCGCCTTGATGAAGTCGGGTTGATTTTTGAATAAAAAAACGTGTTTTATCAAATAAAGGTTTAATAACGCATGTTGCCTCCATGGGCATCTACGACAGCTCTCATACGATTAGGCATAGAGTTTATCAACCGCTCTATGAAATTTTAAGGGATCATCTCCCATTCCTCTTCTATGGCTGTTTTCAATTCCTGCATCGTCTGGGCAACTGGCTGACGAGCCCTAACACGTCTTTTTAGCTCGTCCCACATGTGCTCAATGGGGTTCATATCTGGGCTTCTGGCTGGCTGGCCAGTCCATAACTGCGATGTTCACATCCCGAAGATATTCTCTGACGATGCCGGCCGTATGGGCTCTTGCATTATCATGCATAAAAAGGAAATTTGGGCCCACATAGTCCGCGTATGGCATCACGTGACGTTCTAAGCACTCAAGAATCACTTCACGAATCACGAATCACTCACCTTTCAGCATTTATTGTTGGCAGCCGTGGTCCCGTAACAACCTCAAGTTGAGTTTTGCCGCTCGCGGATATACCGCCCCAGACAGTCCATGAGCCACCGCCATAAGCAACCCTTCTAATCTTCTCCGAACAGTTCGAGCGCTCACATTTACTCCATGGAAGTCGCGAAGTTGGTTTTGTATCTCAATGGAAGTAAGGTGACGATTTCTCAAGCTGGTCGTCACGATGAATCGATCCTGCCTTTCAGTTGTGACCGACGACGAACAAAGCCGCCAGTCTCTAGGTATCTCCGATAAACGTTTCGGACCGCAGATCGACTTAAATTAAGTTGATCACTCACATTTCTTTGGCTGTGTCCGGCCCGGATAAGTGCCACAGCTTGGGCGGCGACTTCAGGCGAAGTATCCATAGATTATTGATAGAACCTCATCTTAATGTCAAGAATAAGTAATGTTTGTTGCAAAACCAAAGAGAAAAATCACACTTTCAAGAATTAAATCCAACTAAACCAATAAAATCAAGTTTTCGATCAATCGGACGATAAAAACGCAGCTGTGTGCAAGGAATCGGGACGCATTATCGCAATACAGCAGGCGTTTTTATCGACCTATAATAACGCGCCTGTGTGAGGGAGCCTTAATGATATTTGTGGCGTTTTTGGTGTCATTTTATTCCTGATAGACTATACTACTAGAAAAACATTAAATAATATAAGTATCTATGATATTTTTTTCTAAATCAAAATAAGAACTTGAGTTTTTGACATGAAATTTGATAACAAAATAATTTTGGCATAGTTTGAAAGTGTTTGAAAACGTAAGTGGCCAGCTATTTAAAAAAAATGCGCAGTTCATACAGTTTCCAAAATGGTGTAATACATCATTTTATCTAATACCACTACGAAGTTATTGCTATTGAGATGCAAAAAGAGGAAATACGACTAAAAAAGAAAAGATAAGTCTTAATAAATTTTAATAATAACTAGCTGACCCGACAGACTTCGTCCTGTCAAAAAGATTTGTAATGTGGCAGTTCTTGTGCCTACGTACTTTAAAAAATTCTCCTGAACAGAACCGTCACCCTGGTGATAGGGCGTTGTGAATAAAAAATAATTAAATAAAACATATATAAGGATTTAAAAGTAAGTAATCGCTTTATTGTTAATCATGTGAATCATAATTATTATTGTTATCATTGTAGTGCTTTGTGGTATACGATGTTTTTTGTTTGATTACCTGGCGCATAGATAAACAAATCTGATGGTTTTCCAACACGGGAACAGGCAACATACAATTGACCATGTGAGAAACATGGGTTTTCTAGATTAATACCACAAACACATAATGATTGCCCCTGGGACTTGTTTATAGTCATAGCAAAAGCAAGCCGCACTGGAAACTGTAGTCGTTTAAACTCAAATGGCACATCAGTCGGAATCATTGGGATGCGCGGTATGAGAACATCTTCTCCTTTATACTTTCCTTTGAGTATAGTTGCTTCTATCACATTGTTTAGTAATTTTTTTATCGCTAACCGTGTACCGTTGCAAAGACGCGGTTGGTTGATATTTCGCAACATTATAACCACCGATCCAACCTTTAATTGAAGATTGTGAGGTGGCAATCCTGGCAAATCCAGCGAGTTTAAAAATTCCGGTGGATAGTTGACTACATCATCTTGATTAGTAGCCGAATCAACTGATTTATATATCCTCAATTCGCCTGTAATTTGTTCTTGAATTTTGAAATTTAATTCATTTACATCTATGTTTTTTGCAGCCAGTATAGCTCGTTCGCTCAACCAATCATGGTTTTTGTAATTTTGAGAAACATCTGGAAACACCTTCTGAATAAGTTCATCTTTTGATCGAGTTAACTGACAAAAACTTTGAGGAAAGTTAATACAGCCAGTCAACATGTCTATAGGAAATTTGCCATTACCAATGTCAATGAGTTGTTTAGAGAATATGTTTCCAGATTGGTCATTTTGCAACTCGACACGCATATTCTTGCTTAAATGAAGTACTTTTACATGTTTCCACAAATTGGAGGACTTTAGACATGCATTGAGTTCATCAGCTGGCGTTGATCGTGGAATCACTGGCAATGTTTGACGAAAATCTCCTGCTAATAAAATCATTGCACCACCAAATCGGTTATTATTGCTCCGTAGATCTTTTTAGGTTCTGTCTAAAGCCTCCAAAGATTTTTTATGTGCCATCGTGCATTCATCCCAAACAATCAATTTACATTGCTGCAAAACCTTTGCCATTGCAGAGTTCTTCGAAACGTTGCAGGTTGGAGTTTCATTGCTTTGCATATTTAATGGCAATTTTAGTGCTGAATGGGCTGTTCGACCACCTTCAAGCAAAGTTGCTGCGATTCCCGACGAAGCGAGTGCAAGTGCAATTTTATTTTGTGAGCGAATTGTTGCTAATATTAATGAAATCAAAAAAGTTTTTCCTGTACCACCAGGTGCATCTAAGAAGTAAATCCCTCCAGTTTCATCATTTGTTACTTTCATAAGAGTTTCAAATACATACTTCTGTTCTTCATTTAACAGTGGAAGATTTGTTTGAATTAATTCTTTCAAAGCGTTGAGATCATACAGTTTTTCTCGATGCAACTCTTGGTTAAAAGCATTGGACGATTGGGCGCGGTCAGGCCTAATTGAATCAATAGTTTGTTTGACATTATCAAGCACATGTCCTCAATCGAAATCAATGCTTCATTGTAAATTTCTTCACTGATTTGTATATTTGGATTTCCCATTCTATTCCGTATTTGATACAAAATATCATCACACATATAATCTTTGTACTTGATCCACAAATCAATTGGGTTTGATGGGAAGCATGTAGATATGATTATAGAAAACAATGTTCGTATTTGATGAGCGTGTGATGATATTACAGCATCATTGAGAGTTTGATCCCAATGAGCGTCATTTTCAAGCAATTGCAAACGTTGACAGGCTTCTCTGTAGGATCCACACAATTCACCATCAACAGTTCGTAACTGTTGGAATGATGTTGGGCCACGTACATTGACTAATAGCAGTCGTAAATAAAAACATTCATCATTGCTTGGATGTACTGAATAAATCCGACCAATCGCATCGGTGGAATATACATCTGTATATCCTGGAACTGGTTTTCCTTGTTTCCGTCGTATAAATCTCCTTGAGGATTGATTCCAGGTATAATATTTTGGCATTTCAGAATATAGCAATCTTTTTGCGAAATCATCGTTTTGGCATGTCTCAAAAAAACTGGTTAATGTAGTAGATGGTGGCTGAGCAGCTCTTTGTACTGCGTTCTGTGCTGTAAAATACACTCTTTGTCCATTTTCTAAATGCACAGCTAAGTGAACAACAGAAGGGTGTCTCTCATGAATAGGAAAAGAAAATATTCGCCAAACTGCTTCATTACTACTGACATAGCGGCCCATTTGGTATTGGGTAACTTCATCATTGGAATTCTCTGCACCAATTCCAATCACAGCCATATCACTCCCTTTGGTTACATATTTGCAAATGTATTTAATAGATTTCACTGAATGGCAAGATTCAACGTTGAAAAATGGGTGAATATGGAACAATCCAACGATTATCTATTTCAATATCTTGTTGATTTAATTTGACAATTGTTGATTTTCCATTGTCTGCTGTCGATCTGCGACGATACAATGGATAACCGTCATTACCAGTAATTGTTTCCGATATTAATGTCCGTGGATATCGTTTTGAACATTTACCATCCATCATACACGGTGAATTTTGATTAAGAGTTCCACATGGACCATGTATCATGTTTTTGATGACTACCTCATGCAATCCAGGATCTACTTGTACATTAGGGATTTCAGCTGATATCACTGCATCAACTTCATTTGGCCTTATCTTTTCAACCAACCAAATCAAAATGTGTGCATGTGGCAATCCTCGTTTCTGCCACTCCACAGAATACATCCAGCAGCGTGTCTCACCAAACACATTATGTTTTACGATGAAATCCATTAAAGATTTCAACTTTTGTCTAAAGACTCTGGCTGTAATATCATGACGATCAATGGGTGATTGCCCAGGGAATAACTCCTGCTTGATTTCTATCCATTGCGGATTGCATGTAAATGTGATGAACAAATCTGCTGTACCATCATTTATTTATTTATTTATTTATTTATTTAATAACAGCACAATGGCCAAACTTAGACTAAAAACAATAAACAATACAATAAAATACAATTAAGATTTACAATACAGGGTAGCATTACCCTCTTATGACGAACATACGACATGGCATCTTGAGCATATTCGTGCATATGCCGAGGGCTTCCGATGTATGTTGCTGGAAGAATAGTCATCCGACCGACATTCTGTGCATTTCCATCAGTATTAATCGCATCTCGAAGGTGAATATACTCTTCAGATCGGAGTTTGGTTTGATTCAACCTGATGAATGTTAATCTCTCCGTTTCAATTTTAACATACATATGTCAACAACATATTTGTGATATAATCGCCGACATTTCAATATGTGATTATCTTCATTTTCCCGAATCATTAGGCGGTATGAATAATAGTTCATTGAACTGACTTTTTTGTAGGTTTCAGAACCTGTAAATAGATTTTGTTTTAATAACATTCAAATATAAAATTAAAATACATAATATAATGACTGAGATATTATCGCCATAGCTAAACTAATATTTTAGTTACCTGTAATGGGATTTATCATTTTTATTGAGAAATCGTAGCCATCTTCACCTTGCCAAAATATAATGGGATATTGCAGTGCATCATATGAGCGGTGTGTTTCCTTTATACGTTGTAATTGATCATTCCGACGATGTAAAACAATATCACGGGATTCCAAGTTTTCTCCAACTACAACGATAGCAACTTCATCAATATTTGGTGCATTAAAACGTCTTGTATGTTGCAGGTCAACACCTGCAGGTGTTTTATCAGCTCTGATTACAATTTTGTGATTATCGGATGGTATCAGATCCAGGGCAGTTTTAAACAATATAATCAATTGATTGTGTTGATGAAATAAAGTTTGTAATTGTTCTACAATAGACCTCTTTACTAAATTGTTATGTGCACAACGCAGATCAATTTCTTGTGGTGAATTGCCCATAAAATAAATTTGCAGGAATTTGTTGTCGCTATCTGACACTGGTAACAGTGAACCTGCTCTGTGATATATTTGCCCTTGTATCTGTAAATAAAAAAAAAAATATTATGGTGTGGTATAAATTAATGGATTGTCAGTGATCAAACTTAAATAATATTTGATCTTAAAAAGTATATATTTAGTTTTAACTAATATCTATCAAATATAAAATATAATAAAAGTGTCACTGAAACTGAATCACCATATAATATGATGACTAAGTGATATATAAGTGATTAAGAAATTGAAGATTAGTGACACATCTTAACTTTGGTGACAGAAAATTTTGTTCGCTAAAATAATTATGAGTAACTGCTATAATACGAGTACATACTTTGAAAGTTGGCATAAAATTTTCCCGAACTACATTTCTTGCCCCAAATGAAGTCATTTGAAAGCAATTGTTATATTGTTGGATATGTGTCAAAAAGTGTATAGAATCTGTTCCTATTCCAGAAACCAATGAGTACAATGGTTCTGGTGGTGGATCCAATGGTATCAATTTCACTTTACCATTTGCGCAACACAATCCATTGGCTTCGTTTTTGTATTTTAATGCCTTACAGTGTGAGCAAACCGAGTTCATAGAACCAATAACAACACATTGGTAGTTACTGTAGTCAATTGACACATCGTAACTGAAAGCAGCTCGATTCAAACTTTCGCGATTATTAGTTGAATGTCGCGCTCGCGCTTCACGCGTTTGTGATATCCGAATTCTTTCACGTTCATTTCCGTCGTCACGTTCTTGTGCAGTACGATTAGATCGGTAATTAGCTTGGTTTGTAGCATTTCTGGTTCTTCTTCCTAAATTGCTTCGTCTCATCAATATTAGGCAGAGGCATATCAAATATAAAAACCATCCTTGAACTTCAACGAACATTTAAAAAAAAGATTTGGCCAAATTGGTCCAGGCGTTGTTGAGTTATGCGCTTACCAACACATTTTGCGATTCATTTTATATTATAGATAAAAAAATCGGGTGTTCATAAATCGAGCTTTATTCACAACTGGTGTTCAAATTGTCTGCCACCGACTCTAATACACGCTCTACATCTTCTTATAAAGGCTCTACTAAGATAACGTGCGTAGCGTCGTTCATTTATTTTTGAAACGCCCTCTTGAACACGGCTGCGTAATTCCTCCAAATTGGAATTTTTTTTTGAGTACACTTCTTCCTTTAGACATCCCCAGTAAAAAAGATCCAGTGGGTTTAAATCCGAGGATCGAGGAGGCCACAAAATGGGACCCAAACGACCAATCCATTTATTTGGATACGTGGCATTTAAATAAGCACGGACGTTTGTACCATAATGTGCAGGGCAGCCATCATTCTGTAGCCAATGGGATTCCCTAACCTCCTCAGGCACTTCTTCCATTAAATTCGGGAGATCATTTTGCAAAAATTTAAATTACTATGAAAAGATAAATTTCCCGGCAGTTCGAAAGGACCAATAATGATCCCGTTTAATATACCAGTCCAATAATTTACTTTGAACTGGTATTGCGACCTCTCTTCTCGCATTAAATTTGGATTCGAGAGTTGCCAGCTGTGCAGATTATGCATATTAAAGTATCCGTCTTTTTTTAAAGTTGATACGTCGCTCCATAGAATTTTTCCAAAGAATTGTGGATCTTCTATTTTTGCAAGCATTTGTCGAAAAAAAATCAATCTTGCATTGTAATCTCTCGGTTGCAGAGCTTGGACGCGTCTAATGTGGTAAGGATGATATTTATTTATTTTCAATACACGGTGCACGGTCGTTTTCGGGATTCCAGTACGCCGTGATATTGTTCTTACAGAGGTCGACGGGTCTTGCTCAATTTCGTCAAGCACAATGTCTTGAGTATTAATACTCGCTAGTCTTCCGGAGCTCGTACCACCAATGCCACTGCCAGGTATTCTGCCTTCCGAATAACATCTGTGGACTCTCACGAATACACGTTAATCTGGATGACGCGCATTAGGATATCTTTCTCTATAAAGGGCAAGGGTAATAATGTTAGAAAAATTTTTTTTTTATAAGTTAATACCTCTTGCAAGTGGCAAGCCTTGTCCGCTGTTGATAAGCCACTTGAGAAGAAATGTGCGATCGGTTGTTTTACTGTTTTCTTTATGCGAGCAACCATAAAAACTAGGGCATAGGATGCCACATTGGGGGACCTTTTTTGTACCCATGATCTTGGTATCCATCAATGACATCTTCCTTAGGGTTATAATCAAAATGTTTCTTTCATGATATTTCATCGAACTTTAGAATATAATTATTGTCCGATGGCTGCTGTGTTTTTAAAAATTGTTGGAGTACTTCCAGTATTGGCTGGGTAATACCTACAGCAAAAGGCACTCTGTTCAGCAAAGCCTTTAGGGTGCCTGGAGATGGTAAATAAAATAATCTCCTCAACAAGCGGTAACAAGGTGGTGACCTTTTCAATAGCCTCAAGGCTACAATTTTTTCCTCCTTTGTCCATCTCCTTCCAGTGGTTTTTTTTATTATAATTTCTTAATTGCCCTTGGAGCAAAAGACCGAATGTCGGTGAGATTTTCTCTGAAAGTTTTCGTAAGGAGTTGCTTTCTGTGAGAGCATTTAATTGCAGTTTGAGGTTCATGTTCTTTATCCGATTCCGCAGTTGGCAAACACTGCATAAATTTCAAGCATTTTTTATAAGTCTTGCTTTCTCTGTCAATTTTCTCAGATTCAAGAACATCCGTTGTTGATTAGAAATTCCCAATCTCCCTCAAAGGGATTCTTTTTGATTACTCTGCTTGAGGTTCTTAAGGTATGTGACCCTGGTCTGGCTGCAGATTATCGGGCAATGTAAGCGCAGGAATGAATACAAGTCCAATCTGTAATTACAAGAATAAATCAAGTCACAGTCCTCATTTACTATCGTAATGTTTTTAGGTTTATGTAGGTAGGCCTACATACTTCAAACTATTACTCACTATGTTTAAATTATAACAAATTTTTGTTAAATTAAATACAATGGTGAGTAAAGTTCACAACTTACCTCATGCGGAACTGCAGTTCTTAGCAATGATTTTTTAGCGCCATCTGTAAAATCACCTTCGTGGAAGTGAATTTGGCACAGCACCTGTGCTCAGCATAAAGCTTTTTTTGAAAAGCTATTGAAGTGTGCTGTTCATCCGAGGGAAAAAGGTATTTTACCCACAGGGTGCAGCTGAAAATAAACGGGCATAATTGTAGTAGATATCAAAAGTGAGTAAGAAGCACATCGACTAGAACTTGAACTACATTGTAAAGGGTGTCTCAGAATGTTTATGGTTTTTAGATGTTAAATAAAAAACAAAATATCAATTAAATCTCGTTTTATTTAATGTTAATTTAAAGAGCAATTCTTGAAGTTTATTTATGAAAAACAACCGTTTGCAAATGCGCACCATTCATTTGTTCACATTTATTTAACCTGGAGCTAAATTTTTCAATAACTCGCTGGAGCATCGCTCTTGGAATAGAGTTGATTTCTTCAGTGATTCTTTGCTTCAAAACATTCAGGTTGGGTGGCAATGGATTGTAAACTTTGCTTTTTTGGTAGCCCCATAGGAAGAAATCAGCAGGCGTTAAATCAGGGCTCCTCGTTGGCCAATTTATGTGTTGCGGTTGTAGCCCTTCTGGTTTTGCATTTCTGTAGCCAAAAATGTCCAGATCATATGGCGATATCGGTCAAAATTAACGGTCTGAGTTCGACCTCGGTCATCCTCAAAAAAATAAGGACCGATAATTCCTAATTAGACTTGATATAGCAGCCCAAACAACAACTTTTGGCGATTGCAAGGGCTTCTGATGCAGGAAGCCCAGTATCTGCAATTTTGCTTATACACATGACCGTTGATGTGAAAATTCGATTCGTCGGAGAACCAGATGTTATTGAAACTCCTAAAACGGTTTTTCATTGTCCTGCAGAATTCGACTCGTTTATCAGGATCATCAGGCTTCATTTCTTGAACAATAACAATTTTATAGGGGTGAAAATGTAAATCGTTCGAAATAATGCGATGAACCGTAGATTTGTTCAAATTAAGAGGAGCTGCGCGCAATCTCAATGACGGTCGTGGGTCGTCCATAAAGGGGCGTTCCCACGAAGCGTTAATCACGACAGTCAACTACGCTAGTCAACTTTCGTTCGTGACACTCACGAAAGTGTGAATTGATGAAACGTTCACATGGTTGGGGGATTTCGTGCCGTTCACGCTTCGTGTTTCGACTTAGTCATTATCAAAACATCGATCATGAATGATCTGGTTGTTGAAAGTTGTGCTGTTTTAAGTTCGTTTTTTGCTACTATCATAGCAAAAAAGATTGAGCGCTTACAGGACACAAGAAAACGAAAAAAAATACGTTTTTGGGTTAGAGAATGGATACAGCGAAGAAATATGTTAGGAGCGTCGGACTTGGTTAGTATGGAATTAAAAAGCAATTTTCCAGAAGATTTTAGAAACCTATTGCGAATGACTGAATTTCAGTTTGAATACCTCTTATTGCGTGTTACAAATATTATTTCAAAATCTGACACTAACATGAGACAAGCAATAAGTGCAAAAACAAAATTAGAGGTGACTTTGTATTTAGCTACAGGTGATTCCTTCAAAAGCCGTGTTCCAAAAAACACAATAAGTAAATTTATTCCAGAAACCTGTGAAGCAATATACAATGAACTAGCAGAATTCATACAAGTACCTTAAAATTTAAAATTTAAAAATTAATACAATTATTAGTAATAGTGAACTTTTATTTGTTTAATTATAACAATAATTATAATTATAAAATTTGTTTAATTATAAATCTGTAAATAATGTCATGTAGTCGTCATCATTACTAGCCGAAAAAGTACTTAAATTTGATTGTCTTCCACTTGATCTTCCAGCCGTTGAATTATCAGTAACATATTCTGGTGGGCACATAGCATTTGTAATTTCATTCATGAAGTTTTGTTGTAATCGTATTGCTGTTGGTGGTCCTATACTTCTTAACATTGATGCGATATATTTCCCAAAATGATCATAACTATCATCGTTATTTGTAGCGACTTGTGATGCGCGATTTGAAATTGCATTCAATTTGTCAATAGCACTTGTCATAAATCCTATTTCATGATCACCAATAGATTTTTTACTTTTTGAAGTTGATAGTTGTGGTTCAATCTTTCTTTTGATTATCGCAGGTGTATCAATTTTCGATGCTATCTGTGTCACGTCTTCAGAGTTTTGGCTAGTACTGCACTCAAAGTTAGGTTCTGATTGTAGACTATTTTCTATTGAGGCATCTGAGGAATTTTCTGTAGGAAGTATCTATAATATAAATAATAATGTGTTAATATTATTAGCTTATTCATATTTTAATAATATAATGTTTCAGGTCCCTGCAACATCAGATGAGTGGAAAAACATTGAATATGGTTTTAGAACGCGATGGAATTTTCCTGGTTGTGTAGGGGCTCTAGATGGTAAGCATGTTGTCATACGAGCTCCTCCCGGAAGTGGTTCAGATTATTTTAATTATAAAAACAGTTATAGTATTGTGTTAATGGCCTTGGTGGATTCCGATTATTGTTTTTTTATATGTTGATGTTGGAGCGAAAGGAAGAGGATCAGATGGAGGAATTTTTCAAAATATCCACAGACATTCTAATATGGAGGCACAACAAATACGGAATAAATATCGTGATTATTTTAATAACGAAGGAGCTGTTCCCTGGCAAAACCAAATAATTGATGTGTCAAATGAACCGTAATAACTAATAATAAATCTATACATATTGTACATTTATTTTTGTTTACAATCGTGTGGATAATAAATATATTTACGTTAAAGATTTTTTTTTAATGATTTTTATACAATACTCATAGAAGATAAGATAAGATATTATAAATATTAAATAGTTACTAAAAACAACGCATTCATACTAATTAAAATTAAAATTAATACTCGTATGTCGTTTTTAAATTATTTTAAATTATTTTTCATAAATAAACGATATATATTGTTATAAAAAAGGTATTTACCAGATTCGATTGTGTGGGTCGCTGTTGAACAAACGGACGAATAAAACTGTTCATCTGATCAAACCAAAATACTTTTGGCTTGTATATGTCATCTGTACCTTTTCCTGACCTTGCACTGTCTGATACACTGTTTGGGTTTCTGTTTTTGTATTTTGAATATGTTTCTCTCTTTAAATTTTGTCGAATATATTTATGTATTCTTATTGTAAAGTTCCTCCTAAATAAATATAGCTCAACTGTCGCTTATAGAGCTATAGATAAGTAGCAGTCTCACTTACGGAGGTCCACGAGGGTAAAACGACTCTCTCTTACAGAGGTTTCTGTTTCTCGCTAATAGAGGTTTTGGGAGCTTAAAATGTCGGGTCCCGGCTATTACTCTCACTTATAGAGTTTTCTCACTTATCCAGTTCTCACTTACCCAGGTTTGACTGTACTTGGACTATCGAGGTCGGGTCTTTGTGACCAGGAAGTAGGATGTTTAAAATAGCTATATTGTCTGAAACTCCTTTAAATTCGATGATATATTTTTTTAAATATTGTTTAACTAGGAAACCTACGCCGATAATCCTGGTTCATGTTCTTCAATTTTCTGCTCCGATCTCCGTACATCACTTATTCCAAGGATATCGCAATTAATTTTATGTAACGCTTGTTCTAGTTCTGTTAACTTTTCTTGCGATTTTAAAGATCTTGTATTGAGTGTTGCTATGTGTCGTCTCTTTTTCCGTATAGTTGTTGTTTCCTAGTTTTTCCGTTACTAAGAGATCTTAGGGGTTTGGTCGATAACCCCTCGGTCACCAGCCGTATTGGGGCTTTTGTTGTTTTTCTTTAAAGTTTTTCTTGAATTATTTATTTATTATCTTAATCTTAATCTCGTTACCGTAATGAGGAGAGTCGTTTCAAAAGTACTTATTTCCACCTTATCAGATTTTTAAATAAATGCCAAAAAAGTTATTAATTTGTGTTTTAAAATTTTTTTTTATGTCACCATGAAAGAAGATCATATTTAAGTAATTCTGACACTAGCACATTAATTCTAAAAAATTTGTATAATAGTAAAACCTTACTCAATTATTTGGATATAAGTCACTTTGTTCAGGACTACAGGAAATAAACCTCTTTGTTAGGTACCCTAATGGAAATAAGTCACTTTGTTAGGTACTCTAAGGAATAAAGCCTTTTTGTTTTGGCTCTGAGAAACAGACATTATAATATGACGTGATATAAATTTTAATGGAAATAAAAACAAATTAATTGTTAAGAATAAGGAATTTTTTATTGACTCACAACACATAACCTATTAAATACGTACTTCACCTACATCTGGATCTAAACAATTACAATCTTCCTGCTAGCAATGTGTCGTCACATTATCTTCTCGGGCAACTACCCTGTCATTATGCAATATATTGTTGAACCACTTTAACTCATCTATTTCCTCCCATGTTTCTCCAAATTGCTTTACTAGTAATGCAAGAACATAATTTTTTTTATTAGCATTTAAGGGTTTTGTAGTCGCTTCCATCACAGAGAGCTCTGTAGGAATTCTCTTCCCCTTTTTCAAAAGAGTTTCACTTTGTTTTTCTTCTCCAAATCTGTAGTTCAAAAAACCCAATACAGCACAGCCTTTGACATTTTGGTTTATTCCACATATTTTTTTTATGAAAATTCTTTTTAAACTTTGTATTCGTTCAATCTTTATCAAATGCTTATCCAGTTCTTTGACATTGAAAATTTTCCAATCTCTGTTTAGAAGTCTAAGATCACCATGGTTTTTATATATTTCATAATAACCTTCATGGGTTGTGATAACAGGAACTTTTCTTAACTGTTTTTCAAGTCTCCCAAAGACCCTGTCCGCAGGCAGAAAACTGTGCCCACGGACTGGAAAATACAGTTTTATTTCCCTAATATTTTGTGGTGACTTTGCGTAAAGCCATTGCATCAAAGTATGGAGGACAATGCTGTTCTTATTTTGTCCTCCACATCCATCACAGAACAGTCTTATGGTGTGGATATCGCTGGCAATGTTCATTTTGGTCAAATAATCATAGAGCGCTGAGCTTATCTCTGTCGATCCTCTGCCTGACTGTGTTTCATCCCACATATAAAACTTAGGATCTTAAGAATCTAGTGGCACTATGCATAAATTATAAAGGCTCACCTGACGGGCATAAAACGAATCTTGAATGGGCGTTTTAGGCAACGCTTGAACCTGTGGCATATCAAAACACGACAACGACTTGGTGTTCTGGGGCTTTTCCCTAATAAAATCATAAAATGCTTTTGCACGTAGATTGTGGACTCTCTTCTGTACCATTAATTCTTGCTTCTTCTGTTGGTCCTTTTCTATTTTGATCCTATTTCCCCATAAAGTGCATGCATTGCAGACGTCTGATGATGGTGTAGAAAAGCCTATGTTATATTCTTTGTTCCAAATTGTATAAAACAATCCCCGTTTTACTTGTAGGTGCTCAGCGACTGATTCATTATAAAGTTTTAGTAACTTTCTCACATTTAATTCAGAATTTAAATATATTCGTTTGGACTTTTCACGATTATAATGGCTCTCACGTGCTGGTAATTAATTTAGAAATTGTCTCAATGCTTCCTTCTTAGCAGCAGTTTTATGAGATCCGTGATCACCACTTCCTTCCACCACCACCACACACTTTCCTTCGGGATTCCTCCTTTAAAGCAGGTGTTGTTAATTGAAGTTAATCTTTTATCCTTTATCCCAAATACAGCCATGAATAATTTTTTGCATATTAACTTGTTCTTCTTCTTTTTGGATAATATGAAATAGCTGCAACTCAACTTGCGTTTTTTGGCAATACCCTGACTTGGAATTTTATTTCTCCGTTGTGGTTCAAAAGGTGCCATGAATCTACTCATATATCTGCCTTGATTCGACTTTGAAGTATGCTTGTTTAGCAATTCCCGATTCTTTATAACCAATGCCATTGAAATGTCACTACATTTGAACTTGCTCTTCGAATTTGCACTGTGTCGGCACGGTTTGCGGAACTCCAAGCAAAGTGGATCTGAATCCGAATAATTACTGCAACAAAGAAAGTGGTAGGAAAATATCAGCTTAGCAATAGCAATATCATTTACCTTTATATTTAGGCACCGAATTCTATTAGAATAACAAGAAACAAAATCTTTGCACAACTTACTCAAAGTCAAAGTCAAATCGTTTATTTCAATTAGACCATCTAAAATGGCACTTTTGAACGTCAAAAAAAATATATAAAGATTATTCTAGTTGCCCCTTCCAAAAGGTAGTTTCGTGTGGAGAAGAATGGGCAAGAAACTCCACACTTACTCTTTTAAAATAGGTTTACAATATTTTGTTACATTTGTTAAATAATTATATGTGAAGACAATGTACTCTTAGAATAAACTACTATACTAAAAAAAGTTAGTATACATGTTCCTCACATATTTACAAATATCGAAACCTTAGAATATTAACATTAAAGAGTAATAAAAATATTAAAAAAACAAAACAGTGTGTGAGATACAAAAAAAAATAATTACATTTGTAGCATTATATAAATTAAAAAAAATAATAATAATAATAACAAAAATATGTTAAAGCAAAAAATCAGCAACCAATTTGATTTTGTCCAGGCTATAGAGCCAATCATAGGATTGTCCTATGGAGCAGGACCAGCATGTTTCCAAGCATTCTTATCTTGAATATAATCATCTAATTTGTAATATGCTTGTTTACAAAGTGTACTTTTAATAAAACATTTAAATTTTCGTTCATTTAGTTTTAAAATGTCACAAGGTATTTTATTGTAACATTTTACACAGTACCCCATAAATGAATTTTGAACTTTGGCTAATCTGAAAGATGGTTGAGCTATTTTATCTTTATTTCTAGTACTAAAATTATGTCTTTCATTTATTTTACTAAAAAGATGTAGATTCTTTCTTACATACATAATATTTTCATAAATGAATTGGCAAGGTACTGTCATAATATTAATCTTTTTAAATAGTTCTCTACCTCTTTAACTAGTAACTCTTTTTTCTTCCGTGGGTTTTTTCTCGTTCTATCTTTACGCCAACCCGAATTGTTATCTTCTACACGATTTTATGCCATTGTTATTCCCAAAATAAGCCTATGAGTTTTGTAACTTATTTAAAACTTTCAACAAAATTCTGCACGTTTACTCAACTTCAATTCAACAGAAATTTTTTTTTTTGTTCTTTGGTCTTGGCTCATAGGCTTTTTTAGCATAGACAAAAAATTTTAGATTAGTCTGTGCCTTTTCCGCCGCTTTTATTAATCTATGAAATGTGTGGAATGGAAATAAATCTGTTTGCTATAGACAAGCGACTAGACTCGAATTATGTATTGGAAATAAGTCGGTTTGTAAAAGAATATTTGTGTCTTGAATACTGTTAGCAAATCACGTGGAAATAAGCGAAATTGTTTTAGATACGTGAATTGAAAGTCAAATTTAGAGACGAATTAAGCGTTTTTGTAATACACAATTTGGTATAGTGGTGTAATCGTATGCTGAAAATCGATTCCCATCATTAGCTAATTTATTTTCAAAAGTGGAAAAAAGTCACTTTGATATGACACTCCTCCGTTGTCTGCGAATTTCGATGATTTATATTTCTGAGATGGTTTTTCAGTTAAAGATGAGGATCTTGCCCTCATATACTCAAATGCGTTCGTTTTGTGCAGTTTAGGAGGAGCAATGATTTCGAGCCACCGAAGTGTATGTTGTCAGGTGACGTCGAGGTCTCTCTCTTTCTTTTTTCTGTATCTGAAGTTTCTCTTATTACAATTTTATTGTTTCGAATGAATGCGTCTTTCCGTTTTGTTTTTCTTGTTTTAGTTTTTCTTGCAGGTTTTTACGTAATTCAATCGTTTCTTTCGAAAAATCTTCAGTTATATACGTTTGTTCAGGCATTTTCATCTTATTTTTCAATATTGTTATCTTTTTTTGGAAAGACGTAAAAGTTATAAGTATCGGTCTTACTTCTTCCTCATCTTGTTTCCTTCCCAGTCTATAGTAGTTATTTATTTCGTAGTTATCGATGTTAATATCTAGATTATTCATGGTTTCTATTATTGTGTTCAGTAATTCTTGGTGATTTTTTTCTGTTTCTGTAATACCGTGTAGGATCAAATTATTTTTCTTATTTTTATATTCTAAATGTCTCACCTTTCGTTAAATTTTTGTATCTCAGTTTTTAGGCATTTATTTTCTTCCAAAATTGGTTGCAATTTTTCATCTGTGGAGCGCATGATATTTTCGGTTACGTTCTTTTTAATAGTTGCGGTTTGTTGGTCGAGTTCAGATTTCATCTTCTGGAATAGCCTCACCATATTTTCTGACATTCCGGTAGCACTCATGTTGCAAAAACAATTTTAAAATGTTTATTGTATAAGTGTTATCCTCAAATTATTATTATACGTATTTACACTTTTTCCGTTGCCTAGTTTTCTATATCTCACTATTTTTATTTTTTCTTCCACTTGAGGGTAGATATACGCAGCGTGATGACACCAACAGAAGCTCAAGGATGAAGGGGCGTCATTTATTCTAAATCACAGTCTTACTTTCAATTATGCACTGTGAGTGTCACTTACGTTTAACACGACACTTAACTATAAAATAATAATATTTTACGGCTTGTTTTGACGCACTACAGTGCAATCACTAGCAGTAGGTGAGGATTTCAGGCGTTTGTTGTTAATTTATATTACAAATAGTATTAATTGTAAGTCTTTTAACACCACTGTATTCACTGTATTTTCCCGCGTCGTTTGATATATTATTTTGCTACATTAAAACACTTTTCACCGCTTTTTCGAATTTTTGTTTACGGAGCTTGCGTAAATCAATGTTTCCTCGCCGAGTGGGTAACGAGAACTGGTTTTAACCCTTAAATGCATGTTTTTTCCTTTTTAAATACCATAAATTGAAACAGGTAGAAAATTAAACATAGATTATGGGAAAAATAAAGAAAAAAATTTTTTTTATAAAAAGTATATTTTTATACAAAAAACTTACTGATGTAGATCTGCATCAGTATGCATTACAGTTACTTTTAATAATGTTAACTAAGTATTATTATATGATACGATTATTTACGAATTAGTCTTATTGCAGTGTATGAAAATCTTTGAAACAGTTGTTTCTCTGATTTAGACACAACGGTACATAACATTTGGTACACGACCATTGTGTGTTGCCCTTAAAATTGGGCATCTTGCACCGTAATCGGTTGGCAAATACAGGCAAATGTTCGAATCCATCTACGCGCACATCTTTTGACGGGAGTGGATGTTGCGGACCTTTCTGTTTTTTTATATGAAGCTCGCGTTCTAGAGAGGAAGTACTAGGACGTCCTCTTTTACTACCACTAGATTTACCTATATTACACAGTGTGTCAGCCAAACAATTACGAAACTCCCCAAGATTAGGCAGTTGCTTTTTTGAGACACCTTTAGCAATTAGATTTTGTTTCATAAGCACCCATGAGTTGATTACTGTGAGGTCCAGAAGGTGATAAAACAAGCGTAAATACCATTTCCGGCTCTTTACTCGAATTCGATAGCGTCCTAAAAAGCTATCCATTAGATCGACCCCGCCCATATGCATATTGTACTCTTGTACAATTTTGGGACAAGGGATGTCAATTTTTTGTTTAGCCTTCTTATCGTATCTTGATACTTTTCCAACAGGCTCGGCACCAACGTAAGTCGATAAAAGAGTGACGACTTTATTATCTTTCCATGCAGTGGCCGAAAAGTCTACTCCTTCTGAATGGGAAACGCGTTCTTCATATGTACCTCTCGGAACAGAAGTTTTCATTAGTTCCTTTTTGTCAGGGAGCCGACAGTTCGGCAGCCTGTTTTGCTGAATAGTTCCGACACATTGTATACCCTGTTTGTTTAACCCTAGATCACTAAACTTTTTTTTTTCAAACTCTGTCACTAAACATTAGTCCTACAAACTAACAAAATAAAACCGCAATATTTATCAAAACTAGAGTATTTATTTAGAAAAAGTCTACTTAAAATATGGAATGTCTTTTAAATTACCACATAATAAAACAAAAGGTTAAAAAAATTATTCTTGGCAGTCGGCACACACTGGAATCGTATGTTCCCCGCAAATCGCCGTCTTGCAGCGGCTGCAAACATATTTAGTCATCCTGTGTTTTTTGTAAGGACAAAAAGAACATATTTTACGCTTATTTTGTTGCGCTTGAGAGGTACTAGGAGTAGCATCTTCAATTTTTAAAATATCTTTAATACTAGCTTTTATATCCCTCCTCAAAGTGACAGTGTTATACCGCTCTCGTAACCATGGCTCTATGAGCTTATCGGCTAAACTTTTGACGAAACTCCTACGTCTCATTGGTTTTTGCCGTTCTCTGACCATGTTCGACACATAGATGACATATGAATTAATTAGGCACAGGTTCAAGACATTATAAAACACGCATTGAGGCCATCTATTGGTTTTGCGATTGACACATATAGCTGAGCACATTTGGTCGACAGTGTCGACAGCACCTTTGGTACTATTATAAAAATGTATAATTTCAGGCTTTTTCGAAGTGGAGTTAATGTCTGGCTGACTGTGTACTGTCGAAAGAAGAAATACTGTCTTGTTAGATTTTGGTTTATACGAGACCAGAGTCTTCTCACCATCAAATGCAAACATCGAAGTATGAATCTTTCTTGATTTTTTGTTTTTCATCTCAGGTGGAATCTCTCGCTTATTACTACGTATTGTCCCAACAAGTGTGAGTTTATACGGGTCCTGAAGTAATTCTGAAGCAAGTGGCACTGAAGTGAACCAGTTGTCCATCGTAATATTTCTGTTTGTCCCATAGACAGGCTCACAGAGTTGTTTCACAAAATGTGTGGCAAGAGGCATATTATCGCAATTGGTTCCTTTACCCAAATAAGGCGTAGCATTGTATACGTACTTTGAATTAGAATCTGCAACCATTACAATTTTTATGCCGTACTTGTTAGGCTTATTGGGTATATAAATTCGAAATGGGCAGCGCCCTCTGAACCCAACTAATTGCTCATCGATTGTCAGATAGGAACTTGGCTTGTACCATTGTTTGCAATGACCAATGAATTTCTCCCAGAATTCTCTTATAGGTGCAAATTTATCGGATGCTCTTCTGTCTTGTCTGGTAGCTTTGTCATCAAATCGAAGGCATTTAAGCAAGAAATCAAATCTCTCAGCGCTCATGCAGGCTTTGAAAATGTTACCACTCCTTCTGTCATCAAACAATATTCTCGTGGGTAAATGATTACTTTTTATAGCAGCTGATTGCATAAGAAGACCCAGTAAAGCTTTTAGTTCAATAGCTGAAGTTGGAGAAATAGTATGAGTGAGTTCCTTGTACTTCACCTTTTTATTTCAATCTCTGCATTTGTGTAAATAACAAGTTGGTCAATCATTTCATCAGATAAATACAAATGAAATATTGGAAGTGGTTCTACCAAATCTCTTGCATCACTGTTAGGTCCGGGTACAAAATGAATAATGTTTCGAGCCGATGCACGAGTGTTTGAAGAGCGTGGAGTAGTTGCCCACTTATGTTTGTTTTTTCCATAAATGTATGGTCTCTCAGGTTGTATTACCAGATCCTGGTGAGAAGCTATGGGTGGACAAGGCTGCAAACACTCCAAAGAATCATCATCAGAATCTAGGATTCTGTTTCTGTTACGGCTTCTCCGGGAAACATTTAGATCTTCATCAGAAGAACTCGACGAATCATCTTCAATTTCGTCGGTATCCTCGACTAAGTCCTCCTCTAAGTTGTCATCAGGTTCGGAGTCCGAAGGCACACCAGATGGTCCAAAAAATGGTGAATCGTCATCGTCATTATCTGACTCGTTCAAAATCTGCAATATTTTATCTTGATCTCGTATCAAATCCATCTGTAACAGAAAATACTGCTAAAACAAAATGTTCAAAATCTCATAAAAAAATAAAAAATGATAATAAGTTCATAAAATAAATATTGCTCGTAGTATCACACATATTTATTATTCATTTACATTAATCAGTAATTAGTTATTATAGATAAAATCGTAAATAAAAAGAAATATTTCATAATTTACCTTTCTTCACTTTTGTGGCGCAATTACTAAACATTAGCCTGAGAGACTACTATTGCGTAATATCTCTGGAAGTAGGAAGCGTGCGTACGCAATGCGAGTTCACGGGTCACTGATTGGCCGAATTAGGAAGGTACTGAGCGGCTGAGGGGGTGCGGTAACGGGAACATACATAAACAGCGAATGCGTCAGAGTCGTGTAGCCTGTGAGACTAATGTTTAGTGATCTAGGGTTCTTTACTAAGGGCAGGGACGTATAAAAATTATCGAAGAACACAATATGATTGTTATTCCTTGGTATAACTCTCGCCAAACGTATAACGACGTTATTTGTTATTCCAAGATCAGGCTCATCGGCTGGTTTGTCTTTTTTTTCTTCTTGTCCAGAATAGACCTCAAATCTGTAAGCATATCCCATAAGACAACAGAGAACGTATAGCTTATAACCCCACTTGTGAGGCTTCTTAGGTAAATATTGCTTTAGGAAATGTGCAATTTTAGTTGAACACATCTGCTCATCTATCGAAAGTCGTTTGTCAATGGCAACTGATGAAAATGTCGTATTTAGCTGTTGTATTACAGGCCGAATCTTATGAAGGCGATCGTGACCAGATTGGTCTTGCGGAAGATGTTTATTATTATCGTTGAAATGTAAGTAGCTCCTAATCATCTCAAACCGATTTACCGGCATTACGCTCTTTACAGGTTCGTACCCAAACTTGGAATGCCAGAATGATCGTACACTTGGAATATTCTCCACTGACATAAATAAAAGAATTCCTATGAATTTTTTTAACTCCCCAACAGTAATAGTAAAAGATATTGAAGGGTTTTTTTGTACTGCATATAGGTTGGTTTCATCAACAATTTTTTGAAGAAACTGGGGTGTGAAGTAGTGCAAGAAACATTTATATGGTGTGTCGAGTTCAGTTATAGCAGGGTCTGTTGTGCTTGATCGGTGAATGACCTTCTTGCGTGGATAATGAAGCAATACTTTGACTTGATGGGCCAGGAAAATCTTGAACTAGTGGTGGATCGCTATAGTTAGGATCTTCATGGTCCTCTGCATCCTCGTCTTCCAGTTCTAATTCATCCAATTGTTGAACAGTTTCAATTGGCTTGATGTAAAAAGCTGTATTACTTGGAGAAGATTTGCATGCGCTCAATGGCGTGACTTGTAAGTTTTGGGAAAGGTTATTAATTTGCACCATAGCATGGTCTAATTGAACGGATAATGATGCTATTTTCTGAATCGTAGTAGTTTGTACATTCTGGATAGAGTTAAGTTGCTCCAATATTTTTGTTTGGTTTGTTAAGAGTGTATTTTGACCTGTTATGAGCGTTTCTAAGTTTTCTACATTCACGTTAGTTTCACTACTACACATGGGTATAAAGTACTCGTAGGATAATTCACTGTTTAAGTTTTCTGCAGCTGGTCCTACTGTTGTAGCATTTGTATTTTTCTGGTTTAATACTACGTCATGATGATAAGTCATAGAACTTTCATGAAAAGTGTTGGTATTTCTTACATTTTGCTGGATATTTGGGTATAGATTCACCTGCAAGAAAAGGTAATGACTTAGTTTTACCCGATGAATAGTTGAGCTGTTAATTTATTCGTTATAAAGCTTCGTCGACGTATTTGTATGTTACACGTACGAGCTAAGTCAGGACAGGCGTTTGGGCGGCTTTCAACTCTGTCACCAGGGCTTGTAAGATCAGTTCTGGATTTTACAACCCAGACAATTAAAAAACTGTATTCAAGAGGGAAAAATGGCTACTACTTTTACTTTTATTATCCCAACGTTGAAAAAAGATGTAAAGTGAGTTCCCGTTTCTATTATGTCTTAGTTATCTTTTAATAAATCCAACACATTTTATTTATCAAAAATTACCATTTACTAATTATAACCACAAACGAACGTAGCATAGCTTTATTTGTTACATACTCAAAAAGATGTCCTAAATAGGTAAAAACCTAGTATTGTCTTTGATTAACATAACCTTCTGAAATAAGACATTCTGAAATTAATAAAAAAAAAATCTTGTATTACTTGAATATACAGGTGTAGTGTGTGTGTGCTAGTTACAATAAATAAACCCGAAAAGTAAAAAATAATTTTAATGCAGGCATCTTTTTTGTTTATTTATTGACACTGAATTGAGTTACGGACCCCTAAAAAAATCAGTCAAGTGCGAGTCGGACTCACACGCCGAAGGTTAATAATATTGTACTAACTTAAGTATTTATTTATTTAAAACATAAATTATAATGCAAAAATGTAGGTTATTCTGAATCATACCTAAACTTTTATTTATTTATTTGATTTGATGCACAAAACACATTACAATCTTTACAAAAATAAACTTAAAACTAAGAGATTTGAACTGGATTCTAACGTAAAACTATGTGCACACTGCAAAATTAATGTTACAATAATGAAAAAGCTCATGACTATTAAAGGTAACATAGTAAAAAAAATAAGAAAAAAATAAGAAGTTCCTCGACACCAGTTTAACGATGAGGGTGGGTCAAGTCATTTAGGTATAGCAACCAGGGCCACAAGGGTCAGCACTTAACCTACGATGGAGGATGTCTTTAATGACACTGATGAATTTATTAATATTGTGACAGAATATGCCCACAAGTAAGTGATTGCTCTTTGCCATCTCGTTATATTGACGAGCCATCCTGGTCAAAGGGTTGTAATACGAGATGTTATTTTTATAAATTTGTAGGGAAAATAGATTGACTTCATTAGATCTACGGGCACTCAATTTAATGTTAAGGCTTATGTGAGCTAGTAGTTCGGGAGAGTCTATAATGGAGTGGGTGATTTTGTAAAGGTAAACAAGTCGAAGATTATGCGTCGGATTCTAATGGTTGAACTTTAAATTTCAGGAGTCTATCGCAATAATTTAAGTTAGACCGGCCAGGTTTTAT
The DNA here is from genome assembly GCA_905332375.1 of Pieris macdunnoughi. Taxonomy (NCBI): domain Eukaryota; kingdom Metazoa; phylum Arthropoda; class Insecta; order Lepidoptera; family Pieridae; genus Pieris; species Pieris macdunnoughi. The sequence goes on along the minus strand of CAJOBZ010000070.1, from coordinate 548,620 downwards.
ACGATAACATAAAATTCTGAGAAATTTCCTCTGAATTCGTTCAATATCGTCAATGTGCACCTTATAATTCGGCGACCATATAGGACTACCGTATTCTAATATACTTCTTACGAGGCAGAAGTATAAGTACAAGGTGCTACGAGGATTTTTAAAACTTTTTGTGGTTCTAAGAATAAAACCCAGTAGATGGTTTGCTTTGGACGTCATGTGACTATAGTGGGCACGGAATGAAAGCTTGTCATCGAACAGGATACCTAGGTCTTTTGCAACATCTGATCTGTTAACTAATTGACCATCTATGTCGTAGTTCCATACGATTCCAAACTATAGTAGATTTAGGAAGAAGTAGGTTATTTTTATCTTCATACAAGCGCGCCGCGATTCTTTTACATGTGAGCGCGCTGTTACGCACGCACACAGAGATAAAATGCTTAGAATGAAGCATGCACGCACGCCCGCTCGCCCCCACTTTTAAACCAAATCCAATCATATCATGTGTGGAATTCCATCTTGTTGGACAGGCGAGTATAGGATTCAGATTTGATGGCACGCCAACTGCTTCACAATCAGACTGGAACTTACTCTTTAATATCTCGCTTCTTTTTATTTTACTGGAAATACTGCGTAATTTTGTAATACCTGTACGTGAGTCAGCAATATTTGGCGCATATTCTTCATCTTCCTCAGTTTCGTCTTCATAGTCTTCATACGGCTGTTCTTGTTCTTTAAGGTGATATCAGACGGTTCACTCGAATGATTGTTCACTCGAGTGAATGCTTCATTTTTTTTTCATTCTATGTTCACACGGCATAGACGAAATGATACAGAAATGAACATTCATTGTTCTTTCTTTTAAATATGACTATCGAATGAAGTCGTACGTCTTGGAATTAGTTTAATTTGTGATCATTTAATCAAAGAGTTGACAAAAAAGAAGCAAAGAAAACGTCGACGGTGGTGGGTGCGACCATGGATTGAAAGAAGTTTATTACGAGCTTCCAATACATTGTTGAGAGAACTAGCCGTTGAATATCCTGATTCATATTGTAATCATCTTCGAATGGATGAAAGTAAATTTGAAGAACTTCTACTTCTTGTTGCTCCGTTAATAACGAAAGAAAACACTTTAATGAGAGATAGCATACCTACTCGGATAAAACTTCAAATTGTACTGAGATACCTGGCTGCAGGTGATAGTTTTGGAAGTTTAGAGTTTTTGTACAGTACCTCGAAATACAATATCCTACTTTTTTCAAGAAGTATGTGAAGCCATTTGGACAACCCTTGGAAAGGTTATTAAGGTCAGTTATAGTTTTTATTTTGGTATAGAGGCGACTGGTTGATAGTAAATGGGGATGGAGTGCTGGAGTCCGAGTAAATTACTTCAGGAAATGATTGTGACATCTGTGTTAACCGTTCCTGAGTCATCACAGATTGAAGTTTTTCCTGACATATTAGGTCCTTACATATGAAATTGGCGTTTTGTATGGGAGGAACAAAAAGTCGAATATTTTTAAATATAATATATTTAATTAATCAAAGTATGAACCATTGTTTTCTATGCACTTTTGCCATCTCATAGGTAGTTCATTGATCCCTTTACTAAAAAAACCTGTCGGACGGGAATCAATAAAATCTGTGAAGGCGATTTGGACTGCCCCATCAGAGTTAAATTTTTTCCCTTGCAAGAAGTTGTCCAAATTTCGAAAAAAATGGTAATCTGTTGGAGCAAGGTCCGGGGACTACGGAGGATGTCTTAGACATTCCAATTGAAGCTCTTCTAATTTGGTAGCCGTCTGTTGTGCAGTGTGTGGTCTAGCGTTGTCGTGAAGTAGCAGTGGCGTGGAGTGATTGACCAGCCTAGGTTGTTTAGCCGCTAGCTTTTCCATCATGTTTTGCAATTGCTGACAATAGACATCAGCCGTAATAGTCTGGCCAGATTTGAGAAAACTGCAATGAACAATACCGGGACTAGTCCACCAAACGCTTACAAGTAACTTTTTTGGGGTTAATTTTCGCTTGGGGCACGATTTGGCTGGCTGGCCAGGATCCAATCATTGCGCTGAGCGCTTCCGATTATCGTAAAGAATCCATTTTTCATCACAAATTAATTAAGACTCTAGCTTCTTGATCTCTAACTCTAATTGCTTATTTTGTAGCAAAATATTATTTAACTTAGCATCAAGTATTTTTTGTTTCGTTGAATAATATTTTGCTATGGCTAAGTTTTTTCAGTACGTCCCTCGTCTGGTTTTTTATTTTGTTTACCTGTAAAACATGATAAATATTAAAATGTGAAAAAAATGAAATATAAAAACTTCACAAATAATAGTTACCACTAGCTCTAGGAGAGTTGAATGTAAATCTCTTTGGTTTATCTGGAGTATGAGCTAGTGTACTCGCACCACCATTATCTACAACCACAATTGGTTCCATCACCACATCATTAGGTATAGACAATGTAGTACTATCTATCGAGAAAGCTGGCACCTCTACCGGACAACCCTCTATTCCCACAACCTTATTAAGTTCATGCAAAGCCCCAGTGTCACTGATGACCTCAGCTGATTCTGCATCACCCCAGAACTCAGCTGGTTCTGCGTCACCCCCAAACTCGACTGTAAACCCATTCACAGTACTTCCTAGTAATGAGGACACGTGGTCAAGGATCTCATCTGGTGCTCCTGTCTAAAAAAGACAAAATTTCTACAATATACGTATATACTATGTGCTGTGTGTATTCAAATACTTAACATTTCCCAACTACAACTAACCTTGATGTGATTCATTCTGATTTTAGTGCTTCGCTTGCGAGAATTTTTCTTCAAATTTTCCCACTTTAACCGCAATTGCTGCGGGGTACGCCGAGTTATAGCTACTGTGGCGTTAAATTTTTCGCTTATACATTTTCACTCCTCATTTTTCAGCTTGTTGTTGGTAGCGTTGGTTGTCTTATTATGAATTATTTTGCTCTTCGCAATGAAGGCAAGCAATGCTTTCGTCTCGTCCTTTGATAAAGGTTTACCTTTAGACTAAAACAAGGAAAAGTGCAAAATACTATTACTTCATAGAAAATAAATGTGTAGCGTTTATGCGAATTGAAACGTTATTATCTATTACACAATTTTATGATAAATATTACTTACCGCTTCAATATCCATATTCAAATTATTAAAATATAAAAACAATATTATATTTCACTTCCGAAAGCTGTTAAACTTTTAAATTTTTTGTAAGATTGTCAATTGTCAGTACTTTAATGCTAAACGAAAGCTCGATTCCAACAGTTAATTATTTTAACAGATTTTAACTAACACCAGTTTTTAAAATAATTAAAAAAAAGCTGTTTGTTATGTTTTAAACATAGACATGTATATTTTAATGTTATTTTACGGTTTTATTTCCTTTATTTGGTTTATATTGATTATCAAATATGAGTGTAAACTCGGTAAAATGGAACGACAAAGAGGGAAGAGATTCCATTCTATCCGTCGCCAAAAATGGATAGTCTTCGTAGCTTTTGGTTATTGGGATGCAGATAGGAGATCGAACGACTGTCACGGTCTGATCTCAGATTGTTTTCAATCGGAGATTGTGGATTAATTATTGGGTTCGGGCGTTAGTTTAAATCACTGATTAGAGATTTTATAGAGTTTGCCCGCATTGTTCGGTCTTTGTATTCAACAATTTTGTCGTTCCAAAGGCATTGATAATTTTTAAAGTTCTCCAAAAAAAGTAATGTATTTTGATCGTTCCACTTGAACACCATTTTGCCGCATGATAACAATATAATAACACACAGAAAAAAAAAAGTTATAACTTCGTCGACAACGTGATGTCCGTCGGCTACAGGACTCGAAACAAAATGGCCGAATCCGAATGAACGTTCTCTCAGTGTTCAGACCGTTCATTTCATGTTCATTTGGTGAATGAAAGGTGAAAATGAACAAAAAATGAACCGTCTGATATCACCTTTATTGTCAGTTTCACTGTGTAATGCTAACGTCTTTAGTAAATCTTGTACACCAAGGTTCAAAATGTGAGCAAAGCACCGGAAATGTTGATTGTCTGAATCAAAATGCAGCAGTTGTTTGCCAAGTTCATACATAAATTTGGTATTTGCAGTTGCGTTGTCCACCGTGATACCCTATATTTTATCAATTATGCCATATTCCAATAAACATTCGTGAAAAATCGTTGCAATATCTAACCCAGTATGTCGACCGCACGATGGTATAAAATCAAGGACTACAGATACATGAATATTGTTGTAGTAGATTTTTAACATTCGATTGTAGTTCTTCAAATCGCTCTTTGCCTTTCCTTCTTAGTGTCGACCTTTTAGGAAATATCGTATTCGGGCAAATCGATCGAAAATATTTCTGTGTATCTTCATCATCGAAAAATGAGAAAGGAAGATATTTTTTTACAATCCAATCAACTGAAGCTGTTATGAAGTTGTCACTGCGGTTTAGAAACTAATATTTTTATTTTATATAGTTTATTTTCTACATGTGAATGTAATTCTTTGAGAAATAAAATATCTTTGAACCGAACGTATAAAGAATTGATAACTTATCCAATTTTAACTTTGTAGGATTTCACAAACAAAACACATTGAAATGGTAAACGTATGTCGACAGCGCAAGAGAGCCGAAACTGAATATTTTTAAAAGGTGTTCACATGAATAAGTATAGTTTTAGTAGATTGGCAATCATATGAGTGAATAGGTTGTTACTTTCTCATTCATTTGACATACGACACAAACCATTCTGATATTATTTGTTTAAATTATCAGGTCTAAACTAGAACAACATAGTCGTACCGGTCCGGTACCGACAGCCGGCGTTGACGGAGCCATTTTTTTGTCGCACCGGTACGACAGCCGGAACTAAGAGGTTAAGGCCCTTTTCACATGTATCCGGTCACGGCGCGGTCGCCGTGCCGTGCAACCGTGCTAGCTCTTTCTCATGTATACGGTTTACACACGGTCGCCGGCTATGTTAGTCGCAGTATTATCGAGAATTTTGGGAAACGACAACGTCTTTTATTATGGAACAAAAAAAGATAGCCTATCCTATTGTATCGACGTCGTCAGCGTCGACCTAACATGATAATCCTATACATACTTCTTTCCACGTTTCTTTTTCTCGTTCCTGTTTTTATAAGACGCGATGGTTTTATCCCATAAAGTAGGACGCGCTTCAACTAGCGAGATCAACACATGAACATCGATTTCGACAGACATTCTGCAACAATCGTCCGTCCGTTCCCTTAGGCCTCTTTTCCATTACACGGTTGTTCAAACGTACGGTGTGTAAGCCGTACGGTTGAAAAAACGTGCTAGCTTGTACATGATACGGCAAAATCACCGCGCGAGACATTGGTAAGTACTGGCTAGTAGCGCTTTTTACTCGGGCTGTGTAGGACGTGCTGCGTCATGAATTTTCTTACGAAAAAAAAGATTATAGTTGCTTATTACATATATAGGAAAAAGAAAATAGAAAAAAAAAGGGAAGTAAGGTTTTGGATACATCCGATTTTAGAAAAAAGGGAGGAATATGGCGCGTTTCATACACTTGTCAAGAATCAATTGAGAGAAGATGAAGACAAGTTTTACAATTATTTTAGAATGCAGAAAACTACATTCGACAACTTGCTCCAAAAATTATCCCAGGAACTAAAACATCAAGATACTTTTATGCGAGAGAGTATATCGCCCGCAGAAAGATTGGCTGTAACTCTGAGGTAAGTAGGTACAAAATTAAATGACATATTTTAGTTTAAAATTGTTTATTGCACACAAACAAAATTATTACATGTAATTGAATTTTAATAATTATTAATTTAAGAACAAGTAAATCAAAAAATACACTACGCTGAAAATGCTACTCAAGTGCGGTACTAAAATCGAATTCGTCTTCAATAGAAACTTGAGAATCTGCCGAGATACTTTCCGCATTTACACTATGTACAGATAATTGTGATTCGGGTCGGTAGTGGATTGGCTCTAAACCAGAACCGTGTCCAAAATCATGAGAAGACGTCTGTGGACGACTTATTCCATAGCTCGATCTAGCAGCTGTAGAATATCCATATGTTGACGATTGCGCATTTGAGGATGCTGTACCACTTAAATATCCTTGATGGCCTTGATCCCATTGGTTTCTTGATGTAGGTATATACTGAGTACACTGTCTTTGTTGAATATTTTTAATTATTGAAATTACTTGAAACTGAAAGTCTATCATATTTTCATCACTGAACTTGTCAACTGTATCAGCGATTCCCATAAAAAAGTTCATACTACGGCTTTTCTTTTTCTCATCTCGTTCTGCTGAATCCATAAACTTCATAAACCTAATGTCAACTTCACTTAGTTCATTTTTTCTTTTTTTTTTAGCCCTTTGCGTCTCACTCCGTTCAGTGTATCCCGAGCTTGATTGATTCGGGACTGCACTATCAAAATTTTCATTACTGAGGCTAGAATCATGAACATGTTCAGTCATGTTAGAATCGGTCTTGCGATGCTCAACATTTTTTTTAGGAACATCATTTCATCATAGAACATATCGACGTAGGAAAGCACATTTGCTGTAAGTAGACATATTGCAATTGTTCACCAGAGCCAAAAAACTTTATTAATTTCGGAAAAAAATTAATAGTGTCTGACCTATCCATGATATTGCTACCATTTTTGAAACATATATTTATTTAACTGCCAGTCACCATTTGCAATGTAAACTTTTTATCCAAAGTTACTATAAGTACGTGTTTGGCTAGTTACAGCAAACAGTTTTTTAAATCACAAACCTTTAAAACGCTGTAACTAAGGAAGAAAAATGTACGCGCGGAAATATTATCAAATTACAGGCGGTAAATATGCTGTATGCAGTAAATTTATGTATTTGGGTACTTTCAATTGCAATTCAAGATGTAAGATTAGTTTATAATTATGATTAGATCTAGAAATGCAGTGGGTCATTTGGTAATGTAATGTTCGGTTGAAATAAAATGTCGTAAATGGTAAAAAACACTAAAACTGTAGGTTCCCTAAGCTTGCTGTAAGTAAATGAATGTAAAAATCACACGCCGCTGAAATGCTGTAAGTAGCGTTAAGTTTTTAAATGGGAAGAAGTAAGTATTTGTAAAGAAAAAAATGCAGATTTTCTTTTGCTGTAAGTGCAAAATGTCTGAAATGACTAGATTTTGGTCTACATACAGCATTTAATCTTGCTAAAAATAATATAAGTACGGGCGTTTTCAACGGCGTATGTAATTTTTTTTCATCGTAGAGACACAGGACCCAGGTCATTCGATGCGGCTTTTTTTTCTGATTCTAATGGCAGGAAAAAGTCACTTTAGGTATTTTGTCTACTTACAGCAAATATGCTTTCCTACGTCGATATATTTTCTTATTTTTTTTGCTGAAGAACCAGACTTACATTCATTAATTTTTTTGTCATATTTTATCCAGCTATCTTTCATATTGGTCCACTTCTTCATCACCATTTTCCCTGAAAATAAATAAATAATAATTATTAAATTCAAAATTTATGAAAACCCCCGACCTAAACTGAATCGACCCCGACCTAAAATGGGGTTTTAGTATTTGAACCTGAACCGTTTTGTTTCATATTTCAGGTATCTAGCAACAGGAGATACCTTTACTGACCTATACTACAGCTATAGAATTGGAATAAAAACCATAAGTTGCATCGTACGTGAAGTATGCCACTACATTTGGTTAGAACTGTATAAAGAATATATGAAAATGCCATCTAAAGAAGACTGGCTACACATTGCAAGCAAATTTCAAGAATCTTCCAACTTCCCGCTGTGCTTAGGAGCGGTCGATGGAAAACACATCAGACTTATTAAGCCAATTGATAGTGGCTCGATGTTTTTAAATTACAAACATTTTTTTCTATAGTTTTGATGGCAGTAGTAGATAGCGATTACAACTTTATATTTGTTGACGTTGGCGCCTACGGAAAGGAGTGTGATTCCAGTGTGTTTAAAGAGACCCCATTTTGGAAAAATTTAACAAACAACGGATTAAATCTACCCGATGCAACACGTTTGCCTGGAATTGACTACGATTTGCCATATGTGTTCGTTGCGGACGAAGCCTTTGCTTTGCATTATCACTTGCTTCGTCCATTTGGTGGTCATCAGCTTGATCAATTAAAACGTACATTTAACTACAGACTCACAAGAGCGCGAAGATTTGTTGAATGTGCGTTTGGCATTTTATCCAATAAATGGCGAATTTTTCACCGGCCAATGAATGTGTCCATCGATTTGGCAGTTGATATTGTGAAAACATGTTGTGTTTTGCAAAATTTTATACATAAGCAGGAAAACTTTCAGTTTCACAATGCGAGTGAAAATGAGTCCACCCTTGATTCAGAATCGGAACTAATCCAGTTACCTATCACGAATGCAGTTCGCGGAAGTTTGGCGGCTAATGAAGTTCGCAACAGATTTGCACAATATTTTGTATCTAACGAAGGTCGCCTCTCCTATCAAAACAACTATGCATAAGTAAAAAGTTAATAATTAAATATCTGTAACTTACCAAACTTGTTTTTCTCATCACCACTTAAATCTTCAAATGTGGGCTGGAAATGAATAAATATTTCTTTCCAGGAATCATATTTAAGCCGCTTATTTTTATAATCGTCGATGGTCTTATCCCATATTACAGGCCTTTCTTGAATCAACGTAATTAATAATTCTTGATTTATGTTCATTTTATAATAAAATCGCGAAACAGCGTATATAAGCGGTCACGAATCCGTGCGTACGTCCGGCACCGTCGACACACCCCGATAGACTGCCATACAACACTGGTGAAAATCACGCCGTGCGTAGACGCGGCGCGCCGAGGGGCAGTCACGGCGCACGCGGCCGCGGCGCCGTGCCTTGGCGCCACCGTGCATGTCGACAAGCTCATATAGTGATCCATACCACACTGACGACCGTGCCTACACGCGGCGAATTAACCGTAGATTTTCACGGCGAGAAACCGTGTAATGGAAAAGAGGCCTTAGGCCGGGTTCCCACTACGCCGGACCGGCAGATCTGCCGAAAACCGGACACCGGACAGAGTGTTCACATTACATCGGATCCCGGAAGAAATTCAGACAGTCCTCAGTTGAATTTGGACCTGCGCGCACAATGGACGACGAAATTGTTGTGTTGTGGTGGTATCTTAATAGAAGGCAAAATAAAAGAAAACATTGGGTACACCCTATTTTACGGGAAAGATTTTCACTTGGAACATTTGAAACATTAATGGGTGAACTTAGAAGAGACGAATCAAAGTTCTTCAATTATTTTCGAATGACAGCAACCACTTTTGACGATTTACTGGGACGACTAGACATAAGAGTACGAGATACAAGTTTCAGAGAATGTATTTGCCCAGAACAAAGATTAGCCATATGTCTAAGGTAAGATTATTTTATGCACTAGATTGCGTAATAATAGTTTTGACGTAGGTACCTACTTAAGACTGTATGAATGAATGAATGTTTGCTATGTATGTTTGTTTCATGAATGTGAATATATATAATGTGTGTGTGTGGGAGGGTGTATGTATTTGATAATCATTATGAATTAAAAATGCAAACAATTATTTAAGTATTTATTTGTACTCAAACTTAAATCCCTTCAAAATCTAAGTAATCTGAGTCTTGGGAATGTATGGAACGATTACTAGATGCTGATGGCGAAGCTGGAATCGGATTCGATGTCTGAGATGAAGTTGATGGTATAGATGTTGTTGCCTGTTGATTGCTACTATTATATTGCGTAGAGTATCCAGGGTAGTGTTGATCTTGCGTAGGTATTGGCTGTTGATTGACGCTATTATGTGTGTAGTATCCAGAATACTGATCTGGTCCGGTTATCTGATTATATGAATCACGCCAATGTCCGTAATTTGGTCTCTCATAATTCCTACTTTTAATTTTTTGCAACATTGTCATGACGCTAGCTTGAAATTCTAAAGTCTCTTCGATAGTTAAAGTGTTCAAGATTGGTATAATGCCTTTGAAGAAAGATAGATGATGGTTTTCCTTTTCTGGGTTTATTCTGGAGTCCAAAAACTTTACCATCCTGTCATTTACCTCTTTATTATCAATTTTTTTTTATCTTTAATTAAAGGTGAACGAAAATCTGATTCCATGCCTACTTCAGTCTCGGTTCTTGCTTTTTTTGAAACTGACTCATGTGGTGGTCGAGGTTCGGAGACTTTTTTCAAAAAACATTAATTGCTCGTGATATAAATAATTTCGTGTCTTTTTGGTCGAAGATCCAGATTTAGACTCATCTTTTTGTTTCTTTACTGTCTTAAGCCACGAATCTCGTATATTATTCCATTTAGTTGAAACCTGTTTTCCTGAAATCAATAAAAAATATCATAAAACAATACAATTTGTTTCTTGGTGACGTATAAAGTAATAATGTATTAACAAAAAAATACTTTTTTTCAGATATTTAGCTTCAGGATGTTCATTCAAAGAAATACATTACTCATACAGAGTAGGCGTTTCGACAATAAGTAAACTAATAAAAGAAATGACCCACGTCATTTGGGAAAACCTAAAGACAGATTTCCTTAAGCTGCCTGATACTGAGAGAGAATGGGAGGACATCGCTTCAGGATTCGAAAGAAAAGCCAACTTTCCTCACTGTCTTGGAGCAGTAGATGGCAAACATATCAGAATTTTGAAACCAGCCAAGAGTGGTTCTATGTTCTTTAATTACAAGGAGTATTATTCTTTTGTATTAATGGCAGTTGTCGATTCAGAGTACCGATTTATTTTTATTAGTGTGGGCTCATTTGGCAAGGAATGCGATTCTAGTATATTAAAGGATAGTACATTTTGGCAAAAGATCAATGATGGTACTTTAAATGTACCAAAGCCTAGACCGCTTCATGAAAACTTGCACGAAGAATTACCGTTTATACTTGTTGGCGATGAAGGCTTTGCTTTAACACCTAATCTCCTACGTCCATATGGAGGTACACATTTGAATACTGATAAAAAGATTTTTAACTATAGACTAAGTCGAGCAAGAAGGTATGTTGAGTGCGCTTTTGGTATTCTGGCAAATAAGTGGCGAATAATCCATCGAGCTATAGATCTCAACGTAGACACAGCAATTCAAGTAATTAAAGCTTGTGCAGTCTTACATAATTTTGTAAGAGAAAAAGATGGTATAAATTTTGAAAGTTACCAAAATATAGAACATAGACAAGAACAAGAAACTACACCCATGAATCGAAATGTGTCGAGTCGAGGTGGCCCTAATGCCAACGCTATACGGACATCATTTACTAATTATTTTGTTTCAGATATTGGTTCCGTTCCGTGGCAGGCAGCAGCTATAAAATAAAATTTATCAATGCATTTACATTTTATCAATAAAACATTAAAAACTCACCGTACTGTTTTCTTTCTTTTTCATCCAGTTCATCGAAGTTTGGTTTCAGTATTAAACATACTTCACGCCATGCTGCTAACTTTAAGTTTTTGTCTTTATAAACGTCTTCGGTCTTATCCCACAGAACAGGTCTCTCTTGGACAAGCGTAATTAAAGTTTCTGCTTGAATATCCATGCTAAACGTCTACTTTTACCAGAACATGCGAGCCGAATGACGTGAGTGGAACACGGGCGGGGCGAGGGGAGCACGAGCAGGGCGAGCGGGGGACAGATACCGGCACAAACTCGTTCACATTACTCCGGGCCCGGTCGTTCTACCGGCAATTCGTAGTGACAAAACGTTCGGTAGAAATGCCGGGCTCGGCAAAAATGCCGGACCCGGGATAATGTGAATAGCTTCATATAAATTGTACAGCCACTAGCTCTTCCGGCAGATTTACCGGCGCGGCAGATCTGCCGGTCCGGCGTAGTGGGAACCCGGCCTTATGATTTGCCTGTCGAATGGCATTTGCGCTCGCAATGCCGTACCGCGCCCGTGTTCATGAGAACGCGTCTATACAAGTCCATACAAGACTATAAAGACGGTTGCCGCGTCAAAACCGTGCTTATACTGGATAAGGACGGCGGTCACGGTCGCCGTGCCATGTGAAAGTTCTCATTGTTGGTCATATATTACTACTTTTACACGACACGGCGATCGTACCGTTGCCGTGTGCATATGAAAAGGGCGTAAGACTTCGAACGACTGTTTTTTTAATAACAAATAAAAGGCACAATTTACTGAAAAAAATATCATTTATTTTATTAAATTTTCAAAACTCCTTCCTCCAACTTGAATACATACCGATAACTTTTTAAAAAGTTATGCTTTAATTGCCTAAAGCTATTTGAATATTCTTGTTTTATTTTTCTTTGCGCTTCTGATATTTTTTGTCTTAATTCTGTTTCATTGTTGTTTTCCTTCGCGTAAACCAGCTCGGCGCGCCATCTTGTTGAAAAATCATTACTCCTCGAATATTAAGATTAACATCTTCTAACAATTCACAAAGATTGTTTTGCAAAAAATTTAAATATTCCTAGCCATTCAACCTAGCGGGCAATTCAAAGGGTCCAATTAACTCTCCGTTTACCCCAGATCAAAGGTTGACACTAAAGCGCATTTGGAAGTTTGACGCCCTTGCCAAATGTGGGGTTTCGATGGTCCAGCTATGATAATTATGAAGGTTGAACACTCCAGCCCTTTCGAATCGGGACTCGTCGGACCATAGTATTTTATTTAAAAAGTCAGGATCTTCTTCAGATTGTTGGATAAAAATAAAAAACATCGCTTATTACATAATTTGTTTTTATTCATCATCATATAAAAACATAAAACAAACATATATATTATTATTATTATCACTATCGCTTTCAGCGACAGTAATTATAAATCTGTTTGAAACATTGTCGATCATGTGGTCGATACCATACATTTTGTTTTCTTCTTTAATTATATGAGAAATGCTACTCCATTTTTGAGTTGTGATATGTTGAAGTCCTTCTTTAAAAAGTTTTTTTATTTCTGACATTTTGAAGGTTTTGTTATTTCTTACAACATATTCTTAGCCTGTGCCCGTACATACTCAATAGGATTCAGCTGGTATGGTATGGTATTCAGACGTAAAACAATTATCCCATGCTGCCATCTCGTCCACAACATAATTATCGCAATGTTCTTGTTTGTGGTACCGTACAATGTCTATGAGAATAGCTTTAACCATTTCTGCTTCGAATAAAATATTTTTGCTTGTTAGCCACTCTTGTATTCTAGGTTTAGTCCAAGGCATTTTAGGTTTTAGTTTTGGCAAGACCCCCCTAAACCACTTCTCAAAGGAATCGGCATTCATCTCTTGATGATAATCTTCATTTTTTTTGGCTTCAAATATTAATAAGCTGTCTTCTACGAATCCTTCTTATATATAATGGCCGATAATTAATCGTTTGCCTTTTCCTGAAGGCTGTTTTAAGCCAGTGGTCAAGCCATCTAAGAAGGCCTGGCGGGACGATGCCACTGTCTGGTCAATCCATGCCTTCTTCGGTGCATGACCTTCAAGATAGTGAAAAATATCAATTAATTATTAAAAGTTCATTTTAATGTAAAGAAAACAGAAAATTGTAATTACCTTCGTTGATCCAGGTTTCATATTGGTGATAAATATACCTTCCTTCCCTTCGATACTCTTTAATTTTTCGAAGGTATCGGTGGCGCCATAAAACATTGTCCTGTCTATAATTACAACTACAATATTTGAAATTTAAATGTTTCAGAACATTTCTTAATGTACTCCAAGAGAAATTGGGTAAGTCTGGGTCTTCATTGACAACCTTAAGAATCTGTAAAGTAATAAAAAAAAGTTTTTGATTAAGGAAGTCAACGCAATCTAATACTTTGGTTTTACAAAGAACATTATGGTGAACACAAAAAATAATGCAGTAGAAGGAATTAGTTTAAGTTACCTTTATTATGGTGGGTGACTCATTTGCATTAAAAAAATGATGTACTTTTCCCCTCATAGCGGCAAAAAAAAATCGTTTCTTGTTCTTAAATTGTTCATTTTTTTTGTATTCTTTTAACACACTGTGAACTGAGGTCACACCAATTCCCATAATGTCAGTTGTTTTCGAACACATTCTGTTTTTTCGGGAGCCTCAATAGGTAATTAATATATAGGTAGAAAGGTGAAGCAGCTTTCTCCTCAAATACGTGTTTGAAGACGTTTTGTATCATAAGTTTTTCGATACCGCTTAAAGCAATCCGTGATCTCTTCTTTCTTGGAGACAAGCTTTGGCTTTGGAAACAATATAGCAACAAGTAAACACAACAATTACCACAAACACAACGTAACGAAAAACTTAACAAAAACAACAACTAAACAGCGTGAGCGAAGAAAAAACATTCGTGCTATCAAACCAGAGTTTAGAAGCCGAATAACAAACAAAAAGCGCCGGCGCGCGCGGCGTTGATCGGTGTTGGCACTAGTAGCCGCGCGGCGCTTTGTAATAAGCCGTCAAGAAACTGATTGTAGTATGTAACTACAATTTCATCACATCACAGCACTTCTATACAATTTTATTGTAAAAAAAGAAATAATATTCTTTTATTGTTTGAAATGATTAACTATTCACACTTATTGTTCATTCATCTGATTGAACTAGAACTGAATGCATCACTATTACTTTAAATATGTCAAAATTATTTTACAAAGTGACATTAGCTACTGTCAGTTGGCTTCATCTAATTAAAAATACGTCTTTAGTGAATTTCTGCAAAGAATTGTGGCAAGAATGATTATTTGGCAAACAGAGTGTACCTTCCAATGTTTGTAAAGGGTGTCCAGCGGAATATTTTCAACTTTAGAATTTAATATGAAAAAAACTACATCGTTTTTATTTATTTTTATTTCAATTAAATGCAGAATAACAATGCGGATTTTATTTTTAAAAACGATATCATTCAAATGATGGTCGTTTTTTTCAATGCGCAAGAGTGCATCGGACCCTTACATTTGCGATTACGCGACGGAAAAGCAAAGAGTAATGCTTTGAATTTCATGGTGAATGTTTTCCTGTAGGGCCTGAATTGTCCGGGGATTGTTGTTGTAGACCTTTGATTTGAGGTATCCCCATAAAAAAAAAATCGCAAGGTGTGAAGTCTGGTGACCGAGGCGGCTATGGAATGTCTCCGTACTTGCTGATCAGTTTATTCGGAAAAACTGTCCTTAACCTTTCCATCGACACCCTAGCTGTGTGCGGAGTGGCACCGTCCTGTTGAAATTGTGTTCGGTTGTTGTACCCTGAATACTGCTGCAATTGCGGTAACAGAAACTCGTCGATCATACGGCTATACACCGGAGCAGTGACTGTCTCACCTTGGTTAAAAAAATAAGGGCCAATTACCCCGCTCGCTGAAATGGCACACCAAACTGTCGTTTTTAAACAATGTAAACGTTTTTGATGGCGCTCTCTAGGGTTGTTAGGGCACCAGTATCGCATATTTTGTTTGTTAACATAGCCATCAATATGAAAATGTGCTTCGTCACTGAATAAAATGTTTCTAAGCCTAAGTGCTGTCCGAAAACGTCCCAGCATTGTTCTTGCGAAGGATTCTCGCAAAGGATAGTCATTTTCGTTGAGATACTGAACAATTTGCATTTTGTACGGGTGCAGCTTTAATTTCTTTTTCAAAATAACATGCACTGTTGATTTTTTTATTCCTGTAGAGGCCGCAATCTTCCTTATTGATTTTCGTGGATTTCGAATAATTTCATTTCGAACTTGAGACACATGTTCTGGCGTTGTTGCTGACGTTGATGGTCCAGGAATAGGTCTGTTTACCATTGTGCCTTCTTGCCTGAATCTTTGTACCCACGACCAGATAAGTTGCGTGCTCGGCCCATCACTTAGTCGTCGAATATTAAAATGAGTACAAAAAGCGCGACGTGCACGTACCAATGATTCACTGCACTTCAAATATTGCTCCACCGCAAACGCGCGGTGCGCTCCCGACCAGTGACTCATAGCGACTAACAAATCCGCAAATCGTACACTTTGAATGATATCCCTCCTGCTTACGTCACCCCGCTATTATTTCGATAATCGCAATTTAAAATTTAAAAATTCCTGCTGGACACCCTTTATATCTCTGCCGTGGGAAAATTGAAGGGAAGGAAAGCACTAACACACTCTGAGCTCTCTCAATTTTCAAAAAGTTGGTTATTCTTATATCCGTAATAACGGATCCACCCCATGAAGAGATACAATAGCTCAGAAAGGATTGACATAGTGACAGGTAATTTATTAATGCGTGATTAGCAATGAACCGCAAATTTTTAAATATATACATCAATTATCTTATTCTACCTGTCAGTACCTCAATATAACCTTGAAAATTAAGATTGTTGTTTAGCATGACTCCCAAGTATTTTACAGTACTTGTGGAGTTGAGTTTTCGACAGCTGCAGTGTGCTTTGGTTAGACATGAACCAGCATATGTGCAAGACCAGGAGGAATTTCACGCTTCGTTATTGCGAAGGTCATGAATGAATGGTCTTTTCGGTGTTAAGGGCCAAAGAATTGCTATATAGCCAATCAGATAACAGATTCAGACCCAGCTGAGCATGTTGCCTCAAATCAATCTTGACCATAGAACATCAAGAGTGCGTCATCAGCAAAGGCTAATATTTTTGCATTTCTCAAATTCATCCCACACAATTCATTGATGTAAATGAGGAATAATGTCCAAAAACGCTGCCCTGCGGCACACCGAACGCGAAGGTCACAGGCAACTTGATACTAGTCCAATCCTCCACCCTCACAATTTACGTGCGTCTAGACAGGTAACTCGTGAAGAGTTTGTGAGTTATGCCCCTGATGCCCATTCTCTCCATTCTGTGGAAGAAGATTTCGACAGAAACAGTATCAAATGCTTTGCACAAGTCAATGAATACACCAATCACTTTTTCCCTCCTGTTCAAATTCCTAACTATAAAATCGGTCAAGCGAAATTACTCTTAACAAGTCCTCAGACCAGAAAAAAGATGTTCTTGGATTTCATCGTCAGGTGTTCCAATAGATTTAGTGTGAGTGGGCCTAGAAATATTTATTTATTTACACTTCGTTACCATATAAAACAGCAGGTTACATAAGTTAGTAGGCAACGGTCGGCCTTATCTCTTACAAGCTATTTCTGCCAGGCATCCCTAATATGGAACAAAATAAAAGATACACTTAGGGTAGACCGAGGCGAATCGTATCACTTTTTCTTTGTGGTTGTGCAAATCATACTAAAGTTTTATATAATGTTATTTTTATTGATAAAATCGTAAGAAGTAACAATTAGCTATGAAATAAACACTTGAAAACTAAAATCACACATATATTCTCTTAATTAGCTATTAAAAACTTAAAGAAAAAATCCGAATCGCCCCAATTTTCGGGGTGAATCGGATCGTACACAACATGTAACAAAATTTTAAGTTTCTTAACACCATAAGTTTGGAATGAGTAGAAAATTAATAATGAGATCAATTTTAATTATTGGCACATAATTCACATATATTTGTTCCTTTTCCACCCCCCTTATAAGCACATTTTTCGTGGCACCATTCTTTGCAAGCATTGCACTGAATCCAATCCTCAGATGGTGGATGAACGATTATTATTCGTTCTTTTATTCCTTCCGGCTTCCGAATAATTAATTTTTTATTTATTTGTATGAAGCGATGAAACCAGTCCTGACCAGCCATTCCAGCACTTCTGTCAAATTTGTATTGTACGTTTTGACGTTCTGCAAATTCAAACGCGTTACGCTTTGGGTGTAATTCCGAAGCCACGACTTGCCAAGTGCAATAGCCAGTCAGCTTACCACTTTCTGTATTCTCATATAAAGCTTGCTGTCCACATCAACCCTTAATAATAACCCAGAATAAAGTAACTCTTCTCTGTAAGCTCGTGAACGGTTTGTAGTACCGTAAGGTCAAACTCTTTGTTCTAGACTTTATTTACAGCCTCTTTCATTTTTTCTTGAGACCATTCTCTGGCATCAGTCTTTCTTTTGTACGTGCGAACCATTTACATTGAAATAAATATAAATCAATAACCACAAACATGTAATTTACATTGTTACAAACACATAAATAACCTTAAATAATATACAACAATAGAGGTACTATTGTTGTATATTATTTCAAACTTTCAACCACTACACTTGTGTGGGCCTGGGACCTGGGTATCCGGAAGCTGTATCCAGGATGCTCCCTTCCCTCGGTAAAATAATATGCGCTGGTTCGGCTGTCGCGTGTCAGTATTATAAAAAGGAATCCAACAATCGATCAGACTAAGACTAGCACTTACCATAAACGGTGGTGTGTCCCACTCCAAGCACTGGATCCTTAAAATGGTGAATAGAAATCAGTACGGTACGGTTTGCGGTATATCTTAAGTGCGCACGCGACGGCGGTTAAAATTTAACTATCTCTGCCATCATGCCGGAACGCCACCTACCATCTCCGGTTCGTGTGTCAAAGTCAAGATCGATAATTGTCATCCTTCTTTGACTGACACCGATTTAGCGCGAACAGTAACCATTTTTCCTTCAGTCTGCTTTCCGAATATGCTGACATTTGTACATACAAAGCAGTAGCACTCTTCTTCTGAGGACGACAATGCAATTTGCATGTTTTTCCTGCTCTCAGTATTTGTTTTAGACTCCTACATATAATATTTTCTTCTCTTGCTTAGCATTGGTGCGTTTCAGTCTATTTTATGTTCTTTTCTTTTTCAGGTGTATCTGTGTAGATTAATGATTTTCTAGTTTTTCGTCCTCTATTTGTTAATTCCTACATTTTACATCTTCATAGGCTTGTTTGTACGATGATAAATCCTCAGCTCTGGTTGTTTTCTCTTTGCGCGCCCTTGGCACCTAAGCAACAAAATAATTAGATAAATACCGTACCCAAAAAAAATGCTTCACGCGTTCTGTTTCGCGAACTCTCTTCCTAATATAAAATTGTTCATAGCAAGCATTATTATAAATTTGCTTTAAATCGAATCATACATAACACAAAATTCTCAATATGATGACTTTTATAGAATCATAGTAATTACAAAATGAAACGAACAAAACATAGTTTTCAGACAACAAACACAATGGGGTCACCTATTAGTCCGGGAGGTAGCGTTGCATTTTAGGCAGTGATTTTATGCCGACTATTTTCCTTCTTTCACTATTTATCTCGAAATACTTATAACTGAACCAAGCGTCAGCTGGCGCACCTGCGGTGGGTTTGGAATTGGGAGGTTGCGAAAGAAGTAAAAAAAAAATAAAAAATAAAGTAATAGTACGCTGCCTGAAACTTTTTCCGTAAATAGTTGATGTCATACTGAGCAAAAAAAAAAAATCGTCAGCTGCATCGTGAAGGGGGGATTATGCGTCAGCTGCTCGCATGAACTTGTAATAAAATCACATGAAATAAAGTCATTGTACGCCGGATGAAATTGGACTACGTGATCGTTTAAATAATTCAAAGTACGAAAATAACAATCAGCTGCGTGTATAGCGGTGGAAAGACCGTCAGCTGACGCAGTAAAGGTAAAGGTTATTCTAGAAATGCACAGAATCTTTCTCGATATATTTTTGTCTCGTTTTATTCGTAACAAAATGCACGCTATACAAAATCGAAATATAGAAATAAAAAGATCGCAAAAGTTATTCGTTGTCGATGGTATCGCTATCATCATCGTTGTCTGACGAATCATCGGCCGAACTGTCCTGCAGGACATTTTCATGTTCTCTTCGTCTTGATCAAGTTCTTGACCTCGATTCTCTTCACCGTCATCTGTAAATAACCATGTAAATTATCAAAATTAGGCTACTAGAAAGCTCAAAGAAAGTGTCACCGACAAAAATTCCATACCGCCAATATTTTCGCTGCTATCCATTATACTGGTGACTGATACGGGTACTTGATCTCCTTCGAACCATTTGAAGACATATTTGTCGTCGTTTTCTTCCCATCCCCAGTCCGTGGGAGATAATTGAGATGGCTCTTGAAGGTGAGCATGGCTCCAAAGGTGCGCTATGTATGACGTGCGCAGTAAATGCTGGCGTAGCTCGGATTTACATGGTGGGAAGATCGCCCCGTCGATATGGCTTTTCCACTTGAGCACGTCGTTTTTCTCATTGATTTGATAATTTTTCGCGAAGGTAGCAACGCGTGTAGCGTTGACATCGTTTATCGATTTAAACCCGTACAAGCGACAAACAAATTCTTCAATCGTTATGAAGACCTCGTCTAATTCACGACTCGGAATATTTGCGGTATCCCCCAACGCTTGCATATACGCCTGTGATTTTCGCAACAATTGTAAAGGCTTTTTTTTTCCTTTCCTGTAAAATGCGGGATTAAAATCACAGCCTGTGAGGGCATGAAAACCTGGCAACGCAGAGCACAAATCGGTTCCCAATTTTTCATATAACTTCGTGATATTAACGAATCTTTGGGAATTTCCGGAACCAATGTGCATAGTTATTTTCATATCGTTGGCAATCGCATTCATATTGCCGAGCATTATCACGAAAATATCCGTGTCTGAGCATCTTATCGTAACGGGAGCATCGAAATCTAACGCACAGACGTGAAATACAATTTTCGTATCAGCTTCTTCGTGAGCCGGACAAGATAAATTGTGATCGAGGGTTCGTAGAACTTCATTATTCTGTACTTCATATTTATAACAAAACTCGTAGTTGATATAAATCGTCTTATTGCCTATGTAGCTCGCCATATAATTATTTCCCCAGTGGTCACAAAGAAATTCCACTAGGGCTGCTTTGAAATACATATTTTTCAATCAGTCGCAAAATTAGCTGGGCGTACTTGATCGGGCCCATTTATACGGTACTGTTGACCTCTAACCCTGCCTCTTAACAAATGCTCGATATCTTTAATCGATGGCGAAAAATAACGATCAAATGCAACTATAATAATGCGCGCATGATTATTCGTGAACATTTGTATTAGTTTCTTTGAAATATTCCCAAATGTAGATGGAACGTCTTGCAATGCATGGAGCATAAAAAAGCCATCATAAATAAGTACGTCGCATCTTTGTGGTGTGTTGCTGTCAGTTTTTTTTTCGAGTATTTTTAATAAAACTGATTTATCCGTTTTACAAATTATCCCATCTGCATGGCACATAGCTAAGGGAACTGGTGTTAGTGGATACGACAGAACTTTATCAATGTTTAACGTTTGCTCCAGAGAAATTAAAAGCAACTGTGCAAATAAGTCGCGTTGCATGCGAACTTCTATTAATTTACCAGAAATGGCTAATTTTTTCTTCGGCATTGCATCCACAAAGGTCAAAATTTTGTTCCTTTTTATCTCTTCAAATCTTTCTGCATCTTCAGAACATTCTTTTATAAATTGTTCTCGCAACTCAACAACAAGTTTGTTATGATTGAGGTAATTTAATAAATAGATGATTTATATTATTAATATCTTAAATTATAAGTACTTAAATAATAGTTCTATTGACAAGACCCACGATTCGTGGTGTTTTCTCAATGAGTGACGCGGGAAAATGTCGGTGTGATCTCGGGCGTTGATTGGTTAAGAGAAAAAACAATCAAGCGGGGCTAGGGTCCGTCGGAAGTAAAAAGAGTTCGGGTGGGCATTCTTTGTTGGGGAGCTATTAGAAATCGTCACAAAACTTGTTAATGATTTATCAGTGTGCTAATATAAAATATTTATCAAATCTATAGTTCTGTTATTTATGACTACGTTCGTTATAGTACTCTTCATTTCTGTCTTCGTAATAGTAATTGTAGTCATCAGAATATTGATCATATTTATACCTAGGTTCATAGTAGTCATAATTTGGGTAAAAGTTATTGGTTGCACAGTTATTTAAATTTACGTCACGAGTTTTAAAATAATTTGTAGGTCGTGGATTTCCGTGTATACGCCAATTGTGTCTAGGTACGGATTCCTTTGTCACATAATGACTCATGCTACTCATTGGAGTTAGACCAGTTTGGGGTTTCAGTTGAGGACGTGGGGGTGTACTAAATACATTACTTTGAGGATTATAATTAGGTTGAAGGGCACGGAACATTTGTTGGGTATGTGTGGGCATTCTACGTGGGTATTGTGGGTTTAGGATAGGCATTCTAAATTGGTAAGGAGGGTTACGTTTAGGATATAATTTTTCTACGAGGCTTACAAATGATTGATTCGCCCCTGTATCAATCAATAGTTTTAAGGGTGGATTTGTAATCTGTATGTACGGAAGTTGTCTTTGTGTTTGTAAATTTATTTCTATTTTTGCTTGTCTGATTTGTGAGTTGTCTGAAAATCCTGATTCAGTAGGAGCCTCGTCTTGAGGTTCCTCTACATAAGCAGGTACATAGTCATTATGATAAAGATGTTGCTCATACATTTGGTAATCCTACATTACTGGTTGGTAGAGTCTTAACACGTGCAATTGGAACAAACATCCGTTCTTGAAAAATCTGCGTAAAAAGCTTTGTTTAACTAGATGGACTGCTTGTTCATTATAAATTCGCCACAATTTTATTATGTTCCACGTCGAATACAAGTATTTTATGTCTGTGGTATACCGACTATAACGTGACTCGATGCACTGCAAAGATTCTATGAAGGTTTAATATTTTTGTGGGAGGTATGATCTCCAGATTTTCTTTAACGAGACTAGTATTTTTTTTTAAGTTTCCGCTACTCAACTGATTATATTCGTGGTATTTGCAACATGCCCAAAAACGATGATTGGCAAACGTGAAGAAAGGTGTTGGAATTCCGATTTTTATGAAGAATAATAGAGAGTAATTGGCCTGGCGTGTACCCTGTATTCCCGTTGTAGACCGACGCCGTTGAACTTCAGTTTTTCTTCTCCCGTAACATCTCCTTGTAGCATCCTAGGTTTTTTTTCCATGTTTTGTAACAAAAATGCGCTCTTCATTGGTGTCTGCTTTCCAAAATTGTTAACCCTTTTTCAATCGAACTGAGGGCTTCTGTCAAGTTTCCAACTGTCACTTGATCTTCTACTTGAACTGGATCCAAAGAATCATGATTATCAATTTCTTCCTCTTCTTCACGCATTGTTATGAGCTCATCAATTGTAACATCATCACTATCCACATCTAAATTTATTTGTCTACCAAGTTCGACAACTTCTTTGATCACATTGCAAATTTCATCAGGCCCCGGTACTGATTCCGCCTGAGTCTCAGTGGAGAAAAAAAATGGACCTTGACTGCGCGGCGTTCAAACAAAAAACTAATAGACGAGAAAATTAAATCGCGTAACTCCGAATTCGCGTAAGTCGGGGTATTACTGTACAATACACTTATGGTCTAACTTTAACAATTATTCTCACCTGAAATACAAAGAAACGACATTTAATGTTCACTTATCCTTTAATCTATCTTTTTACAAGACAATGCACTAAATTAATCTGCCCGTCATGCGCCATTTAACCTTGACCTAGCAACGTTTACAGACAACTTGTAACGCGCTTAATTCAAATGAATGAAATATCATTTCATTAATAAATAATAATAAAAAACAGGGGGCAGAAGGAACCCTCTACCGCAATCACGTATTGCGGGTCATTCCCTCATCAGTGTTCTCACTTCCGCATCTAACTCATTTATCTGCTGCTGGAACAGGAGATCAGCCTTGGGAATGTTCTCCACAATTCTCGGGTCCATTATTGTGTACTGAGTGGCCTGTACTACAAGCTGTCCGGTTCTTTCAAGACTCTGTAGGTAGCCCCCCCCGGAGACCGTTACGGTCGAAAATAATCCGGGAACCGAACGCGACGCCCGCTCCGAGTACAGCGATCTTCCACCACCGCTGGCTTCGACACTGGATCTGGTGATGAAAGTATGAATGCGGGCTTGACTCTGTCCACTGAAACAGTTACAACTTTACCGTTAAATTCAATGACAAAGGTTTTATCTCCTATTAGCAAGGAATATATTATAAGTTCTGCACAAGCAATTAATTTTTTTTTTTAAACATTTAAAAACTTACCGCATCAATGTTACTCGTACAAAGGGCATTATTTCAGTCACAAGTAACTCCACTACAGGTTTATTATCCTAAATCTAAAAGTGAACTCGGCATCGTTGAGGTTATGCATGAAATTTGTTCGTTTTGTACTTCTATGTTATAAACCGCGTCTTGGTCCGTCATTGTTGGAATCATCACTTTCCCAAACTGATAATTGTCTTAGAACTATTAGTAATCCGAGATAATTGGGGGAGATTGCAAATCACAAAACACTATTACTCCCGAAATTCAAGCCATTTCAAATAATTTCCATCAAAACACAGTAATCTTATAGTTGGCAATCGAATTTGATTATTTAAGTGGTTATTGTTATTACTACAGTTACTTCCAAGTGAAAGTCTACGTTGGGCAGCCCTCGTCACGCTCTTCGCGTTTTGACACTATTTCCTGACTGGCTTTCAATTTCGATTCTCTCTTGTAAAAATTTATCTAAATTGCTTTCCAAATCTAATGATTCTATTTGAGTTTGTACCTTTCCAAAGCCTGAAAATATTTCTTTTATTATTGTTAGTCTTAAATTAATGTAACTTATATTTTTGTCGTGATGCTATCGGTTTCAATTTGTTCAAAAACCAAGTGAACATCTTTGAATACTGTTAATCGGGCTTTAATTGTACCACGTTCACGAACTAACAAAGCCAGTTCGTCATTACATATATAATTGTTAACAACAAACAGCAAAGGCAATTTTATATAAGAGTAAAAAAGAAATGACGCGGCTCAGTAGTCAATCAGCGTCCTCGCACCAAGTTTTGAGGACACAAGTTTTTCTTTTTATCTACTGGAAATAGTTACAGAAGCCTCAGTCATCTGTTTCGGATGCCAAAATCATCTATATCGCAAATCATATCCGAAGTTTGTCAAGAAATAAAAACGGCATTAAAAGATCACATCAAGGTAACAAATTTTCTTTATTTTACTTTTCTCATACTTTTTTTAGAATTTCCGAAAGCATTCATAATAATAATGGCGTATTCTGGTTCGTCACACAATAAATTAAGTGAATCATCAGTGGCTTGAGTGTCTGTAGTAGATGCTGGACTAATTGAAAATCTATTAGAACTTGGAGCAGGTGCTAGTAGTGTGTGAGAATAATTCGTATTTCTATATCTCAAATCGGTCAGTCTACATTCTGCCTCTTTTTCAGCAATTGCTTCTTGTTTTTTTTAATATGCTTTGCATACGATTCTTCGTCCAGAGTTCCAGCTTTATGCATGGCACATTCATTACATTGATCTTTTTTTGGTGTGTAAAATGCTAAGTTCATATTGTCCATAATTTTTTTTAAAGTTGTCCTCGATACTTTAGTTTTTCCTAAACAAGCAGATCAACAAGTTGGCCATAGAGGTGCAATAAAAAAAATCTATTTTTTTGACATACGACATATTGCGGTTTCCATGACGTTATTCAGTACGGGCTATTAGCGCCATCTGTTAGCGATAGAAGGTACTACCTATTTCCGCTTGTGTCCACCAGATGTCGTGTCACGTTACTCCTCATGGCTCGTACTCTACGACTAATCTAGAAATTACAGATAGTGACAGGAAAATTAATAATATGCAGTGTTGCCGTTTTGCGGACTTAAGTCCGATTTGCAGCCTTTTTTAAACGTAACGTAATTTTTCGGACATTTTTTTTCATCTGTGGACTATTTCACTTTTTACCACCGGCAACAATGATAATATGATTTTGGCCTTCGGAACTTACTGGAGTAATCACTATGGCCCTAAGGCTGGAAAGTTTGGAGACCCCTGATTTATACGCATCGATCTTTGATGAATTCATACGGATATAGGGGAAGATCGTTACCCTTCGTACGCGGGGCACATTCATACAGTCAAAATAAAACTTGAACGAAATAAAGTACAGTCTTGCTTTTGTATGTGTGCATGAGTCGAGGTACCAACTATACATCAACGAAGTTTCGTGAAATTCGCACCGATGAGAGTGAAGTTACAGGCATAGACGTGTTTTCGCGCTCGGTAAGTAATTTTTTGATCTATGTTTTTATCTCTTGTTACCGTAGATAAAATAAGTTTTCGTGTAGAGTATTCTATCAGTAACTAGCAAAATATACTTAAGATACGTCTCCAATACTTAATTTATGACGTTTTCCTATTAATATTAAAATAAGTTATATTTTGTTGTTATTCAGTTAGTGGGGTACATTCGGACAGCACTAGATGGGGCACATTTGTACGAATTGTACAACTAAATTTGTATAATAATTTGTCGACGCGAACTGTCTTTTTCATTCAAATTAAGTTTTCGACTTTCTACATATTACACTACTGTTAAGGCATCTTGACTAAGGTTGATTTTGATGCTTGTGAACCAGATGCTGTGAATAATTTACCAATCCATCAAATAGTAGTTCCTTCGAAGTCAGTTTTGACACCAGAGGCATTTCGACCCTATTCGCATTCTGTAAGAAGTAATAAAACAAGCAAAATGACGATGACGGCCAGGAAAACCACGAATTTATACTGCCACACCCGAAAATAAGAAGTTGTAATCCACACCAAAGAGTAAAAAATGTAATTCTAAATTTAAGATACCTAACTAATTAAATTTTGTTTTACATAAGAAAAGTATTTTATTTTTGTTTAATAGAAATTAAATCTTTATTTTTGTGTTTAATTTCATTGCTAATAAATGAATTTTGAACTACCCCACAGCGTAAGAAGATACCCCAAACACTGTACGAAGGTGCCCCGTTGATGGGGCAGATTCGTACGTTTTCCAGATTTAGTTTAAATCATAATTATGGTTGAAACATCGGATGAAATCATTTGTCATTTTTTTATTTGAATCTCAGATAGTTAGACTATAAATTTAAGCTATCAGGTGATTGATTCATGGAAAAATAAAAAAATAAAAAAATAAAATGTGAAAACCGTACGAAGGGTCCCCACCTTCCCCTATACCTTTTTTATACCTTAAAAAAATTGACTACCGATACTTTTTTATGAAATTAAACTATGACAAAGTTGTACATGTTATAAATATTCACGCAGTTACAAATGAATACCATATTTTTCTTTATTAAACTAAATACAATGTCTTAACTCTAATTATAACTAAACTCCGCAACCGTTAGGCCTATGCGCCTGTTGTTGCATAACACTCGCAACGCGCACATTAATTCTCGGCGTAAACTACGTTTTTTCTTGTATACACACCCTTTATACACTGCTATCGCACACGCTATGAAGATGATGAAAGACATGACGGTGATCATGGTGCATGGTGCATGATCAGAACTTCCAGCTTGAATTCAATGTGGGTCGTTGTAGCTTGGTTGCCTCCATTCTAAGCGATTATAACTTCTCCTTCTTTCTTTTTAACAAAGACTAGACCAGGCACTTAAATTCTCGTGGGGACAACATTCAAACACATAGTCATTGATTGTTGAGTATTTAAATTAGGTACAGGAGTGTGCTGAATATTATTTTCTTCAGCTTCAATTTCAGTCAAAATTAAATCTTGAATCTTTGATCTTAACCTTAGTTTACGCCTCAATGGAATATTTCCATAAATTGCAAAAGACTTTCAAGAAACAGTAAATCATCACTTTTTTTCTTTGATACTTTCCCTCTGGAGAATCTCAAGTTTCTTCTTTTCTATTTCTAAAAGTTGATCATTATTTTCGCTTCTGTTAGAGTAACACTTCTTTCTGAAGCAGAAATATTATTCTGCACAGAACCTGGATTTGCAACTCCTCAAATCTAGAGTCGGTTGTGAATAATAATCATCATCATCTTTACTTAAGTTTGAATCCTAATGCTCTTTAAAAACAATAATTAATCATAATATTGCCATGTACTTTCACATATTTTATCAGCCCCATCTCCACTTTTTGGCTTATCAATTTTTCCACATATTTAAAAAAAATACGCCTTCAGATGTTTCCACCTTGCTTTTACTGTTTAGACAGAAACAAGAACCAGCAGTTAATTTATTATATTGTTCAAGTATTCAGCACTTTTTTCAGATATCTACGGTTGGACACGGATACGGTTTTACTGTATACGATGCAATCGTTCACACGGCAACCATTCGATTCGATTTTTTCATGTATACGGTTAAAACGTTCGCAAGAGACAACTCTGCAGCCAGTTGTAATATAGTGCACGCCATCATGGATCCACGTGTTCCACTACTTTTATATCAGTTTCATAGACGGAGATGCAAGCAGCGTCCTAGGAGGTATTGGGTTCATCCTTTTCTAAAGACTGGTCCTCATCGAGAAAGTAGATTCGAAATTTTTTTCCTAAGCCTCAGAAATGTCGGACGACTGTTTTTTTTATTATTTCCGCATGTCAATAACTACCTTTGATGATTTACTATCAAGGCTAGAGAATTCCAGCCTACCGTGTACTGATACAAATATGAGACTCCGCATAAGCACTAAAATGAAACTCGCTATTTTTTTAAGGTATGTATTTTTTTATTATTAAGAAAAATATATTCTTACACAAAATTATCAAAATCAAAACAAAGTGAATAATAATGCAATCATCTGAATATGTAATTAGTAGGTTTTTTTATTTCGATAAAGTATTAATTTTTATGTTACAATAGACAGATCAAAATGTAGTGAAATCCAAAGTGCAATCATCGAATAGTTAGATAACGTTGAACCTTGGGAGACTGGACTTGAATCTGCAAGTTACGTGTATCTTGTAGATGTATTTCTATTATCTAGGTAGCTCGAAGTAAAATATCCCCTAGTATTTAGAGATTTATTTTCAGATTCTTGTGTATTTGTGCTGGTTTTTATGTTTTTCATCAGTTGAATAACTCCAAGTTGAAAATCTATTATTTAAAGAAAAAACTTTTTAACCGGATTAAAGTTATGTTTTATTATAAATTTACAATTATTTTACATCATTTTATATTTAACCGACGTTTCGCGTGCTTTACAGCGTGCGTGGTCATGGTAACTGAAGACAAAAGGTGTTGGATGTCAAAAAGTACACAGCTGTAGAGAAAGTTGCATTATCTGTATTCATTTCCCCGGAGTTGGTATCGACTAAAAGATGGAGGGTTTTGGCAAAAATGGCTCACGGTGTCCTCTGTTTCGCGGATTGTTTTTCTTGAGATTTTAATTTTGATATTATTGGATCCCAGGTGTTTGACAATTTTAGGCCGTCTTCTCTTTTGAAATTGGGGTGTTTTTTGATTTCAATGGCTTCGCGTACCAATCTTGGGAAGAATCTTTTTTTCTTTCGCAAGTACTTTCGGTTGGTCAAAGCGTATGTAGTGATGAGGCCTATCTAGTATGTGTTCACAGACTGCTGATTTTATGTGTCGTCTATGTCTTATGTCCGCAATGTGTTCTTTGAGTCTGCTGGACATATCTATTATTTGATCGTCATTGAACTTGTCTAGTGTTGGAATTAATCCGTTAAAAAATGAGACATGTCTGTTGATTGGTTCAACTCGAGATGAATACTTAAAATTTAATCATTTTAGCGTCAATAGGAGTTAAATTTGAACTCAATCTTTTTCGCACAGGTGCTTTATTTGTGTTTGGTTATACTTGTGTTTCATTATTTTGAATCGAAGAATCATCGGATTTAGAACTAGCGCCAGCATCAGCAGTATCTTCATTTATATCGGAAAACGCTTCAACTTCAGCACTATTAACATCAGCAGTATTTCCTTTATTTGTAGCTTCCAAAAGTTGAATACTAGATGCTGATATATTAGGCCGTATGTTTTTTTTTGAGAAATAACAGTTGTATGTGGTGTACATAGGGTTTAGCTGTTTTTGCTCCACTTCCAGACGTTTTTTGACCTTATATTTGCTGATTACTTTGTATCTCCTGAGTGGTCTGTTCAGTGGCAAACTCAATACATTTAATTTTTAACAGTAATTATTGCGTACTCACCATATTCTTGTCTTTTCTTTTCACCCCATGTCTCGAAATCCGGATACTTATGTATTTCTTATGCAAAAAAATTTCTTTCCAAGCATTTTGGGTGGCAATTTTATTTTTATACTGGTCCAATGATTTATCCCATAATATCGGTCGATATAGTTTCTTGATGATTATTACAATTTGAACTTACTTCTGTGATTTTATTAAAACAAAAATATGTAAAAAAAATAAAAATATATACTTCCTGAATTGTAAGTCTTTCAGATACATCTTGTAAAGTTTGGGCCTGTAATAATAAAGAAATCGTTACTTTTTGTTGTATTTTTGGATTAAATACTTGAAATTGTTGATTTATTTGCTGTTGAATCAAGGTAATATTGGCAATTTGTTTATTATACTCCTCAAGTGTATCATCTGTTACAGATATTTGTTTGTTATATGCTACTTGTAACGTTTCTAAATATTTTCTAAATCATTTTGATCTAAATTACCTGTAATAGATTTAATCATTAAATCCTAATCCATTAATTAATCTACGCTTTACACGACTATTGCTTTGTATATTCAAATGTTTAGAAATTTTCTTGACATGTTCTAAAATAATATCAATTCTCTTCTTTCTTCATCAGATTTAAATCTAGTGAGAGCATTTTTCATGGAATTTTCAATACTTTCTAGGTTATAGTTTATAGTTTTACTATCTAATTTATGAAATAATTGCCCACCGTCCTTCTAGTAATCGAGTTGGTTTGGATTCTATTAAAAATACATTTTCCGAAGGAGTTAGTTTTCTGAACTTGAATGCTGTGACGAAGCAGATGAGTCTGGAACAATATTCAGTTCTTCAACATGATATGATCGACCATTACTCAATTTATATTTATTGTGTGGCTATACTTACTATAGTGAACGGACCTAAAAATCTAGGTTTAGTTTATATAAGCGACATCACCTACTTTATATATCTTAGGGGTTTTAATTTTTTTATTAATTCTTTCATTTCTAACTTCTTTTCCTCGTTTTAATAGTTCATGAACATTTTTATTTAAACTTTTTGAAAATTCCCGCTGTTCGGCTGTATAATTTTGTAACTATAACTACTTTGAGATTATCAAAACTGCACAATTTTGCCTTTCTTCCAAAATGGACTTCAAATGGTGTCATGTTTATAGAGCTATTCTCTGTGTTATTATTTACCACTGATAGGTCAACACCGATCTGATGCTTCCAGATAAGATATGCTTTCCTGAGACATACAATTCTTTATATTTTTTTGTCTATTATGTTCTGGACATGCTTGGTTGGTAGCATAGTGAGAGGCATTGCAAAATAAACATTAAGATTTCAGGTATATTACGAGCACCTATGCGAAATAGTTCGTCTACTATGGAAAGTAGTGCAAAGCGTAAAATTAAACTGAATATCTTGTAAGACTTTACAAACATAAAAAATAAAAAAAATATTCTAAAAAACATAACGCACGTCACACACGAAAAATAGTTCGTCTTCCACTTAGTTGTGTCGCCTTTGCTATCAATGACAGCTTTAATGCGAAGAGGCATGGTTGCTACCAACGCTGCACACTCCTCAGGCG
Source organism: Pieris macdunnoughi (assembly GCA_905332375.1). Lineage (NCBI taxonomy): Eukaryota > Metazoa > Arthropoda > Insecta > Lepidoptera > Pieridae > Pieris > Pieris macdunnoughi. The sequence goes on along the minus strand of CAJOBZ010000070.1, from coordinate 517,045 downwards.
TAATTGACTCCCAGACAGCCAAGAGTTTAGCCTTTAAGTCGCTCTTCGATCTTGATGGATTTTTACGGAGAACTTTTTCATTTTCCACTATATTTAACAGGGTTTATTCAGTAAATTATTAGAAACGCACATAACATGACAGTTCTATGGCGCACGAGCAAGTGCAAAAAAACAAAGTGACATTAGGATGGGGCCGTCCGAATACACCCGAGTACACCGGATTCACGGAGTTTGGCGTAAACAATATATAAGTATATGTACGTATATATATTATATATATCAGTTATTTGTATGTATTAATTGTGTGGGTTTTTAGTAGCTTTTTAAACCGGGCATAACTTTGTTCTCCTTTTATATCTGATGGTTAGTTTAAATTGTGACACCCTCAAACTCCAAATTTCTTCTTCCATAGTTCTAGGAGGGCGGTCACGGGTTTCGTGTTTGTTACAAATGTTATATTGGAATGAATTTCCTTATTTAATATTTTACGTATTAGCATACGACTGGACTATATGTACGTTTGTTTTATATTCATTGGTTTTGTTTCATCGTATATCTTTTCAGTTGGGGTCCGAAATTTTTTATTAATTTATTCTGAACTCTTTAAATTGGATCTAAATTAATCTTCGCTGCAGTACCCCAGATTTCAATGAGGTAGTTGATATGAGGCTTAACCAAAGAATTATAGAAAATATACTGTGTAGCGGCGAAGACAAAGAAAAGTAGGCCGAGGGGCAAGTGGAATGCGGCGTAGAAATATGGAAATACCACTCACCTATAGTCCTCCGTTTCTTCACCCGTCTCCGTGGGAGAAGACAACAAATAACTGTAAGCACAATCGTAAGCACAAGAAGCGCAAGCATAAGCACACGAAGCGCAAGCGTAAGCACAAGCGTGACCTCGCGTCGGCGGTTAAGTCTTCTTAAGCGCGGGAGCATGTAGAGAGCAAATCCTTGAATACAGCAAAAGAGACAGAGTGGTGTTCAGGTAATGGGTGCGGTAAGGACAGAACATGTGACCAGAGAGGATTAAAGGTATCTGGATGGCCTGAACATATTGCAATTTTCGAGGGAGACAATTTGTTATATTTCGTGTGCCCAGGGGCTACATTTTTTGTATAGTATGTCATTCATTTTGTATAGTATTTAATTCGATTTCAATTCCAATGTTGCGATGTCGGAATTTCTCTTATTTTTTTTAAGGTCATATGTAAGTCAAAATATCTCAACGTGTGAGATATTTAAAAAAAACTTTATTTAAAAGATTACACTTTTTATTTTAAAGATATACAAATTTACTTAAGATTTAAAAGATTACACAAATTACTTAAGATTATCTAGAGCCTAGTGCTAGGTGGTGATGTGAATGACCAGTTGTCACGAGTCTTCTGCTTATATACAAAAGATGCGACGTCCGCGGGGTAGGATGCCGGTGGTCACTGGTGTCATCTTAGGAATGCAGTTAATGACTTATTGTTTATTAATGAGCCTTTGTTCTTAATGACTTATTGTATCATTCCAAGGTGTCATTGCTCGGAGTTGTTTATCTTTATGAGAGGTGTCAGGATTCTCAATAACAAGATCATTGTTATTTCTTTTAAAAAGAACCCTAGTGACTTGGGTGGCTTCACTCTCCCCCTTCCAAATTCGAAGTCCTAGGTTTCCAAACCTTGGATCTGAGAATTTTAACAAGAATTATAATGACAATTATTATAGTTATAATACTGATCCAACTATATTGAATAATTTCATGTTGTCTGTGTTCACTAAAAGAATCTATAGTTTTTAGTTGCTTCAGCTTAGACTTTATTTTTGTAGCGTCATATACAATGTCTATTTCTGATGCAGTTTCTATCATTGGAATATCAATATTAGCAATTATCATTTTATCTTTTGACTCTGTGGTTTTGAACATTTTTATACCAGAAATATTTAATTCACAGTTTTCACCGTACAAAATGTTTGATCCTTTTGTCCATAAAGTTTCTTGGTGATTATTACAGTTTGCACTTACTTCTGTGGTTTTATTAAAGAACATGTATATTGCTTTTGGTGAAATTTGAAATACATCCTGAACTGGGCATTTTATTGGAACAGCTTGACACTTGTCACTTTCTTTCTTGTTAAGTATTTCTGACTCACAAGTATTGATTTTAATTAAATTTCCTTTACATATCTGAAAATCCAAATTTCGGCAGTCCTCTACTTCATAGATTTCTTCATCGTTGTATGCTAAAGTAACCTTTTGCATTATAGGATAGGTACAGGAGGGATTATTTTGGATAATGGGAACAATTTTCCTTGACTTATAAACTTGAATCTTAACTAATGGTATATTCATAACAAAGTATATTATCTGATTTATAATTCGACTATTTACTGTTATAAAAGATACTATTAAAATTACATTTTCTGATGGAGTTAATTTTCTGAACTTGAAAGCTGTGACGAAGAAGATGAGTCTGGAACAATATTTAGTTCTTCAACATGATATGATCGACCATTACTCAATTTATACTTATTATGTGGCTCTACACTGACTATAGTGAATGGACCTAAAAATCTAGGTTTAGTTTTATGCCGATCTGCCATGCTATTTTTTAAATAAGCGACATTACCTACTTTATAAATCTTAGGGGTTTTAATTTTCCTATTAATTCGTTCATTTCTAACTTCTTTACCTCGTTTTAATAATTCATGAACATTTTTATTTAAACTTTTTGAAAATTCTCGCTGTTGAGCTGTATAATTTTGTATAACTACTTTGAGATTATCAAAGCTACGTAATTTTGCTTTCCTTCCAAAATGAACTTCAAATGGTGTCATATTTATGGAGCTATGCACCGTGTTATTGTAGGAATGTGTTATTAAGTTAATTTTTTGATTTTTTTCTAGATCAGAATCTCTTTGTAAACGATATAGTTCTTGAATAGTATTATGCAGTCTTTCTACATCTGAGTTAGATTTATGATGTTGAGGTGTAGTTGTATAATCTTTAATGTTATAAGTTTTAAAAAGTTCTTGCATGATAATACTACACATTGATTGTTCACCATCATGAATAATTTTATTAGGTGTACCTATTAACGCAAAAATTTCTGCTATAGTGTCGTATACTCTACTTTTTTCGGATGGTTTGACTATAGCGTACTTTGAAAATTTATCTATAACTGTAAGATACCATTGTCCTTCTAAAGACATGAAGTCAATGTGCCATATATCCATAGGCTCATAAGGAGTCTCTGTTTCTAAAGATAAAGATACATTAGGATGTCTGTTATATTTTTCCTTTTTACATGTTTCACAATTTAAAATATATTTCTTTATTTGTTTACGCATATTTTCCCAATAGTATTTGTCTCGTAACTGTTTATACACACTTTCTATACCAGCATGTCTATGTTCAAACAAATGATATTCTCTAATTAATGTTAATTGTTCTTCCTTGTCATCTATTTCAATTAAATTTCTTGTATACCTAACTGGCTTAAATTTATTATGATCAAAATACTTCCTATAAACTTCTGTAACTTTATAATATAATTCTTCATTAGGTATGATAAAAGCATATTTATCTTTACTTAAATATTCTAACATAAATTCTTTAATAATTTGTTCTTCATTATTGGGTGGAATATAAAAATACCACATACCTCTTTCATAATTTGCTTTTTTGTACGGAGCAACTTCAAACACTACACGTCTTAACCGTTTGGGTGGATAACTATTAATAATTGGTATGCCTCCATCGCTATTCTCTTGACAAGAGTGTATTGTGTTATTCAATGACCTATTGTCTTTATCTGACACCCAAGAATTAGTGTCTGTATTTACTGGTGTAGTATTTAATGATCTATTGTCATCGTCATGTTGTACAGCTAATGAGTCTTCACTTGTGTGGTGTAATTGTATTCTGCTTAAGGCATCTGCTACATAATTTTCTTTACCTTTAACATGCTCTATTTTATAATCATAATCTTGTAATTTTAACTTCCAACGGGTTAACCTTTGATTTGGTTCTTTTAATTTTGATAACCATATTAAGGCTTTATGATCTGTTCTTAATATAAATTTTCTTCCATAAATATAAGGTCTAAAATGTGTTACAGCCCATAAAATACCTAATAATTCTTTTTCTGTTGTATTATATTTTTGTTCAGTTTCACTCAGTGTTCGCGATGCGTAAGCTATCGGATGATTTTCCTGACTTAATAAAGCACCTAATGCGATATCAGAAGCGTCTGTAGTTATAACAAAGGTTTTATCGAAATCGGGAAAAGCTAGAATAGGAGTATTACTCAATAAATGTTTACATTTTTCAAATGCTTCTATATATTTCTTATCTGTAATATCTATAATAGCGTTTTTCTTAGTAACTTCCGTAAGTGGTTTTATAATTTTACTTAAATTAGGAACAAATTTTCTATAATATCCTATCAATCCTAAAAATCCTCTAACTCGTTTTAATGTTTTTGGTATAGGGAATTTTTGAATGACCTCTATTTTAGACTGATTTGGTTTTAAGCCATCTTTATTTAAAATATGTCCTAAGAATTCAATTTCTTCTTTCATAAAAACGCATTTGTTTTGGTTTAACTTTAAATTAACTTTTCGTAACGCTTCAAAAACTTGTTGTAATTTATTTATATGATCCTGTTCATTTTTTGAATAGACTATAATGTCATCTAAATAAACTAAACAGATATTATGCGAGATCTCATTTCTTAATACATTATTCATCATTCTTTGAAAAGTTGCTGGTGCATTTTTCAAACCAAATGGCATTCTTAGAAACTCATAATGACCGTTAGGTGTACTAAACGCTGTCTTCTCAATAGAGTTATTTTCCATTAATATTTGGTGGTATCCTGAAGTTAAATCTAATGTTGTAAAATAATTATTACCTTGTAATTTTGAAAATAATTCTTCTATATTTGGCAAAGGAAATTTATCGGATTTAGTTCCTTCATTTAATCGCCTATAGTCTATTACCATTCTCCATTTCCTAACACCTGATTGATCAATTTTTTTAGGAACTAAATGAACCGGAGATGACCATGGAGATTCGGACGGTCTTATTATGTTTTCGTCTAATAATTTACGAATTTGACTATCCACTTCTTGTTGTTGAGTTTGTGGTAACCTAAATGGTCGTTGATAAATAGGTTCCTCGTTTATTAACGTAATTTTATGACGTATTGAAGTTGTTGCGCTATTTGTTACGTCTTCGGTAAACAAATCTCTATACGTTTTACATAAATCTTTGATGTTTAATAAGTTGTCATCAGACATATGAAAAATCAATAATTCATTTTCTGGTAAAATTAATTTTCTTTCCCTTAAATCAATTAATGCTTCTATCTGCTCTATCATGTCGGTACCCATTAAAATATCATATTTGTCACTAAAATTAAATACATAAAATTTCATATTACCCTTATCTACATCACCAAAATATTTTGTCCAAAATGGTGTTTCAATTAAACCATCGTGATGTGTTACACCATGAGAAGTTCGCACCGTGAATTTCTCTGGTTTATAATATTCACTAAAGTTTTCCGAAGCCTTTTTTGTAATAAAAGAACGTTGACTACCGGTATCTATCAAAATTTTTAACTTTGGATTATTTGTTTCGAAATATGGTAAATATGATTTAACATGATTAAATTCTATGATTTTTTTTATTACTTTTTCTTCCGATTGAAAATTTTCTTCATTAATAACCTCTGAGGATTCATTAATAATTGCTTCCTCGCTATATTCCTCGTATTCATGAGGGTATCCATAATATTCATCTTCCCCCATATTTTCCTCATGGAAGAAAACTTCTTCCGCTACCATACCTTTCCCTAAATTTATTTGCCCCGGTCTAAGGTGAGGAGCCGTTCGCATTGACACATCAGTCGTCTCATATGGCAACCGATTTTGTTGAAACTTTTGATTAGGATAATGTTGTTGTTGACCCCTAAAGTAGTCATGTTTAGGTTTAGTAAATACATTATTTGGATTCGGTATCCAAGCATTATTTGGTCTTGTTGAATGCATTCTTTGATTAATTGACCTTTGTGTTGGTGGATAAACATGTCTTGAATGTTGTTGCGGTATGTTATACGATCGCGGATACTGGTAACTAGGTCCCGCTGTATTATACATCGGATAGTGTGGTTTAATATAATTTTGTATAATCTTTGGTGAAGGTAAAATTTGCGAAAATTTTTGTTTTATATTATCAAATCTTCCCTCTGCTTCAAAATTTAATACCCGAGTTACAGATTCTGTAAAACTACAATTTGAAATAAAGTTTTGATCGTGATATGGAAGATTATTGCGCAAAGTATTTTGTGCTACATTAACATATGGTATCATCATATCTTCTACCCTATTCCTATCTCTATAAGTATCCATTAACTTACTTTTCATATAAAATAATTTTTGTTTCAACTCAAAAATTAATTCACTATATGTATTTTTTCGTTTTAAATTTACTATTTCTATTAATAATGTATTAAGTTCACGATTATCACCACATTCACTTTTTAATATTTCCTCTATGTTTGCCCATTTTAATTCATGGTCCATCATACTCACGCATGCGGCTGCTTTGCCTTCTAACTTACTTATAAGTAACATAGTAGTATCTGGGGACTCACCTCCCACGCGCATTAACCATTGTTTTGCTCTGTTTAAATAGTTATATAATCTGTTTGGGTCACCATTATAAGATGGGACGTATGCTAATAAAGTTTTAGGATCCATTATTTCTAATCCTTTTTTTGTTTGTATACTTAAAATATCTAATGAACTTGGAACACTATGGAGCAAGTTAGTATTATCTAATGAACTTGGCACACTATGGAGCAAGTTGGTATTACTATCTAATGAACTTGGCACACTATGGAGCAAGTTGTTATTACTATCTAATGAACTTGACACACTATGGAGCAAGTTGATATTACCCTCACTACTAGAAGGAGGGTGATTCACACCACAATCACTAACACTTACTCTATTATATACAAAAGTCGGAGGTTTGAGAAAGAAAGGAATTTTGACGGGATTTAAAATGCAAAGGTACTTACAGAAGACCTTGTAGTAGTTCCCGGAACATGTCCTTCTTCACTTTTCCTCTTGATATTTTGACTTATTTATTTCTTGTGTTACCCAGCGTTTTGTTTTTAAGAAAACTTCGTAATTACTTGGTCGTTGAAATCAACTGGATCGATGATCGCGTTGTTAAATTATTTATTTATTATGCGACGGGAAATAACGTTGCTGGGCCCCACGTTGGGCGCCAGTCAAAATATCTCAACGTGTGAGATATTTAAAAAAAACTTTATTTAAAAGATTACACTTTTTATTTTAAAGATATACAAATTTACTTAAGATTTAAAAGATTACACAAATTACTTAAGATTATCTAGAGCCTAGTGCTAGGTGGTGATGTGAATGACCAGTTGTCACGAGTCTTCTGCTTATATACAAAAGATGCGACGTCCGCGGGGTAGGATGCCGGTGGTCACTGGTGTCATCTTAGGAATGCAGTTAATGACTTATTGTTTATTAATGAGCCTTTGTTCTTAATGACTTATTGTATCATTCCAAGGTGTCATTGCTCGGAGTTGTTTATCTTTATGAGAGGTGTCAGGATTCTCAATAACAAGATCATTGTTATTTCTTTTAAAAAGAACCCTAGTGACTTGGGTGGCTTCACTTGTACATCAATTGTTTTTCATGAGATCAGACTCTTCACTGTCTTTTTTATTAGTTGAAATATATTAATGGTGCCTTCTTTTATAGATTGACAAACAGTTGAAGATAATATAACTTTTTTCCGTTTCTGTTTTTGAAACAAACAAATCATCTAAAGTTCGTTTATGCTTGATAATAGATGGAGACTTCTCGTCTTCTTCTGATAATGAGGATTAGTAATTATAAGGTTGAAAACAATTTTCAAAATCTTTCAGATTGTATGTTCAATAAATATTCAGACAAATTTACAAACACACAAATAACCTTAAATAGTTTAAATACCTCTATTGTTGTATATTATTTCAAACTTTCAACCACTACACTTGTGTGGGCCTGGGTATCCGGAAGCTGTATCCAGGATGCTCCCTTCCTTCGGTAAAATATTATGCGCTGGTTCGGCTGTCGCGTGTCAGTATAACTAAAAAAGGAATCCAACAATCGATCAGACTAAGACTAAAACTTACCATCAACGGTGGTGTGTCCCACTCCAAGCAATGGATCCTTAAAATGGTGAATAGAAGTAAGTACGGTACGGTTTGCGGTATATTTTGTGCGGTGCGCGCGCGACGGCGGTTAAAATTGAACTATTTCTGCGCCATCTTGCCGGAACGCCACCTACCATCCCCGGTTCGTGTGTTAAAGATCGATAATTGTCATCCTTCCTTGACTGACACCGATTTTGCGCAAACAACATTTATGTCGAACTTAGATAGGCGATATACAAACTAGAAGTATTAAAACTACTCAGTCAAAGTTACCGGTCATCTCTACCATGCGCTTTAAAATCAAAAAATGATAGAGGTCACCGTGAGCCATTTCTGCCAAAACCCTCCATCTTTTTTAGTCGAAACCAACACCGGGGAAACAAATACAGATAATACAACTTTTTTTACAGCTGTTATACTTTTTGACATTCAACACCTTTTGTCTTCGGTCACCGTGACCACGCACACTGTAAAGCACGCGAAACGTCGGTTAAATTTAAAATTATGAAAAATAATTGTAAATACGTTATGTATTTACAATCATAATATTATTAATCTACAAATAATATTCAATCTGGTAAAAAATTGTTTTATTATCAAACAAAGAGTTTGATTTTACCTTCTTCCTTTATTTTACGATAAACATTGAAAACAATATTTCTCGATTGAGATCGAAGTGACTTTTTCGACATTTTCACAAAAACAATAAGTTTCCAGAAGATAATCACAAAATCTTACCAGCGGTTGACAGATTTCGTACTTTGATTTGATGGATGACACTTGACATTGCCATATGAAAATCATTTTTTTTGTTTTATGCCATGACATTTCGGTAGACCTATACACCAAACTGCCGCGACACAAAAGAATGCTTAAATTTATACCCGGTTAGGAGTGGTAGGAAGTAAAGGGAGTCGCAGAGCCGATTTCAAACTTTAAATATTTATTAAAAAAAAACAAATTGTATTTGAAATATTATTATTGTAGTAAATTATGTACGGAATGTAACACCGTCAAGATTTATTCCATCGCGGTGAATGCACTGCGAGGATATCTGAGTCTCGGTAAGAAAGAATACAGCCGACTTCGCAGTTTCTAGATGGAAGATAATCGCGTTGAAGTTAGAATTGAGCCCCTTAACATTGGTAAAGTCCACAGTGAGCGTGGAAGGGGTTGCCTTCAGAAAATTCTTCCGTTTGCCCCGAGAACAATAACTATTTTTATTGAGCGCAGAATTGCCCCCCCCCAGAATACGGAGGGCAGCCTGTGCGTCCACCACAGAATGTTCAATATTCCGATAGTGGACGCCTCGAGATCGTCTACAGCAGCGTGTGGTAGTTTCTGTTTAAACTGACTGCACCTAGTCAAGTAGTGGGTCCGCGAAATAAGGGTTTTTTAAAAACTTAAAGTTAAAATGAATACAACCGGTCCGATTTGAGGTCCGTTTAATACTGTATATTACAAGCGTTCTATTATATTTATATCCTATTCTTACAGGCCTACGTGACCGTTGTGCTGACACATTGTTCTCACGCTCTACAAGGAAACGTTACTTAGTAAGAACTAAGAGTGGTTCGTAAATCATGTAAGAGTGATTCGTAAATCATGTAACAGCATTTCGGCTATTGAAATATAAAGGATCTTTGTACTACTATGTTGCAATGGTTTTGTTTATATAAAATATAATTATGGTGGTGACACACGGGGTTATATAACTCCTCCCTCCTGAAGAGCGAAATTATCAGGGGATTGCACATGCAAATTCTGATTATTTCGCCACTGCAACATATTACTAATCTTATTTTTTATAAAAAACACAACAATTAGCAAAATACAATAAAAGAGTGCCTAAACTAATGCTTTTCACTTTCACTGAATTGCCCATTTCACTATCACTATCTCTGTTAAGTTGTTACAGCATGTAAGACATGTGTTACCGGTCACTGAGCTCCATTCCTTGTAAGTTTACTGGATTCTGATTTTCCTTAGAGTTCACTGTTGACTGTAACTCCAGCAGCTTAATGGATGGGATACGTTCTGATGACATATTTTCTGTATATGAACGCTGATGATGTAATTGGATGTCATTGATGTTGAGATCGCAGGGTTAATCTATAGTAATGATATATTATGTTCCCTTTATAGAGTTTCGGCTTATCTCATTTTTGCAATTATTTGAATAATGATTTGATTACTATTATTGTACCTTTACCTCTTCTATAATTACTGTATTCTGGTCACAGTTGGATGGGTTTTCCTTGAAGGTCATCAGCTCCTCAATGCATGTCGTTTCAGGATACGGTGCCCCTGTTTTCTTGTGTGCAGAGATAATTTTCCTCAGAGACTTGTTTGCAAGGCTGTATAAGCGGTAAGTATGTTACACCTTTCACCAGGATATAGGGATATTTAGGAATGATTATTAAGGTTAGGTTTTTAGGGTCATGAAAGATAGGTAAGGGATACATTTTATTATAACTATAAGTTGAATTGGTTATTAAAGCTACCTCTAATACAAAAGTTATTTTCCTGTCTATCATGTATGATTTAACATTAATCGTATCTTCTAATTTAACTAAATTATCCCAAGTGGGTGGATACATAAGATTTTCTGACTGTGATATATAAATTAAAATCTGTAATAAATGTGTAAAACATTGGTTGTGGTGAAAGCCAAAGCAATTTCTAATTCGCTTATTTTTTATATAAAGCGTTCTAAAATTACTTACAAAAAGATTATATAAACTTAAAACATATGTAGAGTATACTGCATTATTTTCTTTAGTACTTACGTCTTTTAACATTTTTGAAGTTGTACTTCTTTAGGCGCGTTATGAAAAATTGATGAGAGTGAAATTTTACGATTGCGCGCGCACCTATGACACAAAATTGGCAGTGTGATATAGCGTGCGCGAGCGAGATGGGAATAAGACAAACTACAAGTAAAAGAGAAATAGAATATGCGTGAAGCTAACTTCACGCATATTCTAGCTTAGCAGCTTAACAAGAATTTTGAATGACCATGACAATTGACATCTGACAATGACATTTACCTTTTAAACAAATATAGGAGTTTTAATTATTGTTTAAAATTAATAATTATATACCTAGTTATTTTCATTATACAAAATATTTGTGAAATAATATAAAATATTTGTGAAAAAACTGTGCTAACCTTCCTGAGTGCTTCAATACAATTGAGGTTAACTATCCGTATGTATTATCGAGTATTATTGTTGATTAAAACTGAAACATGAACCATTATTCATTGCTTTTGTTTATTGCGTTTGTTACAGCAACTTTTTAGAAATATTCTACGACCCTATATATCAATAATTGAGAACAAAGATTTAAGCACGAATACTAATAAGGAGAAAATGAAGGCTTGGAGCGATATAACAGAGAAGTAAACATTTTAATAAGTACCTGCATCTCAAAAAAATGACCACATTATTTAATCAAAACATCAGATTTAATCTAGCAAATATAAGGACAAGAGACAAAAAACAATTGATGAATCAGTGGACGTGCACTAAATTGAATACAAAAAAAGAGTTGTCATCTTATCGCCGTGAAACATCAAAAACTGGAGGTGGAACAAAGCCACCATCACCTTCTCGAGACACAATGGTTTGAAGTAGATTTCAATGAATTTGATTGTGATGGTGTCGAGGTAGGAATGTTAATTATAAATATGATGTATGGTGATGTTCAAGGTTCAACCTTTCAAGCATAGGCATATGCTTACAACATTACTTTATTCCCCTACAGGGTAGTTAGAGATATTGTAATACCTCAAAACATCCATGTTGCACTTGTAGTACCGAAACTCTGTCCTGCCAGAAGTGAGCCCATTCCCACTTATAATGGACAGTGGGTATAATACACCTTAATACCTGAGTGCGAACCACTCACCATGATACTTAAATTAATAGATGTTATTTATATATTTCAGGTTATTACAAATAAAATCATTTTGGAAACAATTGATATCCCAAAAGCAAATAAAGCCAACAATGACAAGGTAATAAATCAGTTTTGACATAACTTGAATACTAAAAAAGCCAAACAAAGGTGCACAACAGTGACAACATAACTTAACAATTTCATTATTTTGTAGGATTAAAGAAAGGTTAAAGAAAATCATGTCGAACTGAACAACAAGAATCCCCAAACAACTCCAAAGAAACCTACAAGGAAGACACCGGTATTATATTTAAATTATCTCTATCTCTAAATAGAATAAAAGAAAGTTGCTATCCAGGTCTGTAGCATGTGCTACAAATTATATTATTAACACATTTATATAATTATATTAATATAAATGTGTTAGAAAATTTATAATATGAATTATAAAAAATTTTAAGTTTTGCATGGACAGAGCTTAAATTAATATTCTCTTATTTGTTGCAGAAAGCAAGTAGTTTTGGAGAAGCCTCGTAGATGCACAACCAAGTAATGATTAATTTAAAATTACAAACCGAAATTCTGATGAAGACATTAGAGTCACTTAAAAATAAATAGTATAATGAAATAAAAATGTTTTAAAGATAAATAGTGTTTTATTTGTTTAATGTAAGAGAATAATAATAAATATTTATTTAATTAATTTTTCAAATGTAAACTGAACTTTATTGACTTTAATGACTCCTTTTCCAGTCTTTGATTATTTAATTGTAATTAATTATTTGCATGCAATCAAAAACTATTTTTAATAATGCCAAAGAAGTATAACTTCTTACGCGCGTACATAAGTACACGCACCCTTTTTTTTCTACACGTTTTAGTCTTTCGTCCATAATTTTTGAGTTATTGTGTAATATTTCTGATGAATTAATGAGTCCATTTAACATTTTGGAAACAACTGTTAAACGCTTGTTTGTTGAAATTTTGTTGATTACCTAATTGATTAATTTACTGTTCATATCGTTGAGCATCTTCCTGATCTAAGTTTCCAGTTATCATTTTAATAATAGAGCCTAGAGGGTTCAATATTCCTCTTCGTACTCGGTGTGAAGGATTATTTGCCTAATCTTTTCAGTAGTTATTCTTTGCAAATACTCTACTTGTTCCCTAATTCCTAAAAATTCTTTAAACTAAGGCTTATCATCACTTACTATCTTACTAAAATTACTATATTTCCTATTGTTATATTCTAATTCCATTAGTAGGCCATTCAAATCTAATACCTTAAAAATAAGCCAGTTATCCTGTTTGATGAAGGATGTTCCCTGTCTTACGGATCCCTGAATTGTTTTCAACCTTTTGAAGTTGAAGGCCCAAGCTGGGGCTCGTGAGTGTCATCGTGATCACTAAGCACCACGAGGTCGTTTTATGTTTTTAATTGGTACCTTTTTGTGTTTACCTCTAATTTTAATAGGGATGGTGTTTCTTTCAGGTTTTCCTGTAACTATGGCCTTTTCAAAACAAGGTTTGTACTTACTTCTACGAGTGTTTATTAATTTTGTGAAAATTGTTTTCCCTTCTGGTAACGGGACGTCGGATTCGCCACCGCGTTTTTCTCTAGAGTTTTCCTTAAACGTTAACATTTTATCAGATATGATTTTGTATAAAACTTTTATTCTTTTGGCGTAATCTTTAATTAATTTTTGCAAGTATGCGTTTTCAGAATCTACATGGCCAAACACTACTTCAAACGGTGTTAAAGTTGTTACAGTATGAATCGCATTATTATATGCCATGATGAGTGATATAATAGATGCGGCGTCGGTACATTGTTGTTCGTATTTTATCAGTCTGTAAATTTCAATTAAGGTGGAATGAAAACGTTTAACTATTCCCATTGCATTAGGGTTCCTAGGTGTGTCGATATGTATTTGGATTCTATAGAGTGACATCATTTCTTTCAATAGATCGTTGTTGAATTCAGTACCGGAGTCGCAGCTTATTTTCTTAGGTATGCCGTAAAATGAAAAGTATTTTATTAGTGCGCGGATAACGTCAGGTGTGCCTTTGATAGTAATTTCAATTGCCTGTCTTAGTTTGCTAAAAGCGTAAGCTAAGGTGAGGTATGTTTTTCCTTCGGTACTAAATATATCTATAAATAATTCCTGGAATGGGGCATGTTGCTTTTGAGTTAACTGTAAATATGGTTTCACAGGCTTTCGGTCATATTTCATATGTTTACAGGCTTCACAAGAATTAATTACTGCTGATATAGTTTCTTTCATGTTATTCCAAAAGAAGTGTCGCCTGATGCGAGTAAAAGTTTCTTGAATACCTCTGTGACAGGTTTTTCCGAGATGAAATTTCAGAATAACGGCGTTCTGTTCATTTTCATCGTCAATAAAAACGATTCTTTCCGTACACTCATAAAATTGAATTGATACACCTTTAAAAAAGCCTAATTACCATGTTGCTGAATTGTTTGCGATGTTTCGTATTTCCGAAATATATAAAATATTTTTTTTTGGGTTTTATGTATTCTTTCAGGAATTGTTTGATTAAATAATTACACAATTACTCAATAATTATAGCTCACAGAATTTGATGTGAATCTAAACTTATACTTACTTTAGGGGTTGCAGAATTTCATGCACTAACCTACTTACTTCTATGTTTCTTTAATTTACTTATTACAATTTACCTTTATATGAATTTAACTCTAACAAAGTCTTAAAACTATCGTTAAGATGAGAGATGTCGATCTCAAAATAACAAAAGAAAAGTGGAGAGGGCTGGATTTGAAAGGTGAAAAGGTGACTTACCAGTACATCGCTGCCTCAACACTCGCACAAAACACCCTTAACGCTTTTGGATTTTTGTTCTTGACAAATTTATTTGTTCTTTTGAATAGCCGTTTTTAGCAATCGCGACGTAGTTCCCCTTTTTAGGTAAGCAGAATTTGATGCTCGAACCGATAATTGAGAAGTACGTGCAGCTAGAGCGACTATCCTGTCCTCAGCGCCAGTCAAGTAGTGGGTCCGCGAAATAAGGGTTTTTTAAAAACTTAAAGTTAAAATGAATACAACCGGTCCGATTTGAGGTCCGTTTAATACTGTATATTACAAGCGTTCTATTATATTTATATCCTATTCTTACAGGCCTACGTGACCGTTGTGCTGACACATTGTTCTCACGCTCTACAAGGAAACGTTACTTAGTAAGAACTAAGAGTGGTTCGTAAATCATGTAAGAGTGATTCGTAAATCATGTAACAGCATTTCGGCTATTGAAATATAAAGGATCTTTGTACTACTATGTTGCAATGGTTTTGTTTATATAAAATATAATTATGGTGGTGACACACGGGGTTATATAACTACCTTGTTACATATTCATTGCACTCCCTTTGCCCCGCATACCCAATACAAGTCACCTCTTACGAAACTACGCTATATATAAGGAAAGGGACAAGAGAACCAAGAGCTTTTTGATCGGATACCTCATATCGGACCGGTCAAGTCTCAAGTAGTTAAGTTTATTATATAATATATTTATCGTGCACCTAATATCGGGCCGATTAAATAATTGTATTTAGTTAAGTTTATTATTTGTAAAAGTAATTAATTAAAGTAATATTAATATATTTTGGTTTTTTTTGGAATCCACCGCTGGCCCTCACTTAATTGGCGCAGTCGGTAGGATCGTCGAGTCAGTGCGCGTACTAAGTAATATACTCCGTAGATCGCCTACGTAGAGTACGCGAACTAATAGACTTCCAAGTTTTAATCGACGATTCACAAGAACCGAGGACAGCGGACCACACACGGCGCATCCAGAAATCGATGACAAAAGGTGCCACCATCGTCAAAATGCATATGTAAGTTACACATTTCTTAACGATTGGTTGTTACATTCCTGTGTGTTCCCAAATCATCCAAAATTTTCCATCCTAGGAAAAACCGGGGAATCGAAGCCCCAAGAGTTGCCTCTCGCATCGAGCTGAGAAATCGCAATAGACATTTAGATTATTTAGAAGATATTTTAGAAGATAAAATGGAGCGCGAAGCTTCCCTTGAGAATTTTTCAATTGCACAAGATGCATTATTAGATAGGATTTTAAGAGCTTTAAAATTTGTGCCGAACTTTGACGGAAGTGCGTGTAATTTAACTAGATTTTTGAACTTATGTGACACTTTAGTAGTCACTTATGCCAAGCCAAGTCCGGGTAATGATGTTACGAATTTAGCATTAATTAATGGAATAATTAATAAAATAACTGGCGCTGCCGCCAGAGCCCTATCAACAAATGGGGCCCCTCAAAATTGGAGTGGCATAAGAAGCACTCTAATTAATAGCTTCTCAGATCACAGAGATGAGTCTACTCTTTATACTGATTTGTCGCTAATATTCAACATTATAAGCGATAACGTGCAGGAATTATATAATGAGATAATTAGAATAGAAAATATATTAGCTTTTAGTCGCACTATGTCTTTGCACCATTCTATATTAAATATTAATGATTTAAAAATAATGTTAAGAAAATTAAAAAATCTGTATGGCACAGATCAAATTTTAGATTTGGAGATAAGAAACTTTTATGATATAATTAGCTTAGGTTCATATTATATAGACAGGAAAATAGTGGTTGTCCTTAGCTTTCCTATTACCTTACCTTCAATATTCCAACTTTATCGATTGTGTCCTGTACCTAATATACATTCTCAGGTAATTATCCCGTCCTATCCATATGTAGCAACTAATACTAAAGAATTTGTGTACATAGAGACAGAATGTCCGAAGATCAACAGGTGGCACATATGCGAGCAAAAACTACGTCATCAAATGAAGACCAAAAAGGACTGCATCTACGAAATTATTCATTCTCAAGAAATAGACAAATCATGTTCCTCAACGCCTATTACTATGTATAAAGAAGCTCTTACGGAACTAGACAAAATTACGGCCACCAACATCGACGACCGAGTTAAAGGAAGCGGTGTCGAAATCATTAATTTTCCTCGAATGGACAACATCATTCAACAAAATCAACCAGGTGTCCAACTTAATTCAATCGATCTCACGAAGTTACACAATATGCAAAATGGAATTACAATGAAAGCACCGGCGGGAACATATGATTCATCAAACATAATATACCACACAACGATTCCTTTGTACTTCGCTATGACCACACTCCTGGGCGCAGCTGTACTTTTCTTCGTACTCCGATATCGCCGAAATACATCTTCGAAACCGATTTCAAAAACGGATAATAAGAACATGTCTGCGCAAGAACTTCGAGCCGCAACTTTTGCTATAGACATCAATAGCAAATAGTTGCTCATCTTACGGGGGAGATGTTACATATTCATTGCACTCCCTTTGCCCCGCATACCCAATACAAGTCACCTCTTACGAAACTACGCTATATATAAGGAAAGGGACAAGAGAACCAAGAGCTTTTTGATCGGATACCTCATATCGGACCGGTCAAGTCTCAAGTAGTTAAGTTTATTATATAATATATTTATCGTGCACCTAATATCGGGCCGATTAAATAATTGTATTTAGTTAAGTTTATTATTTGTAAAAGTAATTAATTAAAGTAATATTAATATATTTTGTTTTTTTTTGGAATCCACCGCTGGCCCTCACTTAATTACCTTCATAATATTTAGGGATATTTATTTGTTTATGATTAATAAGTATCATTCGTCCCTGAATACAATACATGCGCACAGTAGACATGGAACATTCCTGGGTTACAATCTTCTGCATATGGCCGAAGATGTGGGTAGGGGCAAAGTTCGGTTTTAGCCATGAGCTAACAGTTCTAACCATGTCCAATTTATCATGTTATTGTATGTTTTCATTATTCAAAACAATCTGTCATAATGTACCACAAATTGAGATATGACAAGACTCACGAATTAACACAATAATCCACTAATAAGGCACTTAGTCCGTAGACTTATGCCTCAAGACCGGCTTCGTTCTTTTTGCATATTGTATGACAACGTGCAAAGGCTTATCTTAATATATATAAATCACGTTGTTTGTCCGCTATGGACTCCTAAACTACTAAACCGATTTCAATCAAATTTGCACACCGTGTGCAGTTTGATCCAACTTAAAAGATAGGATAGCTTACATCTCATTTTATTGCAAAATATTTGTTTATTATTTGATAGTCACAATTCTAACAGATGGCGCTGTGTTAAAAGTACCAAGGTTTCAAATAAGCTACAATTTAATGGCATTACCACCAAAACAGCATGGTCCCCATGACTAGTGTTCTCCTACCGTTTCCCTTGAATAGGTTACTACGATGTAATATAACTCAAACCTTAACCACACTTGGCCGGTCTGCTAGTAAGCTTATAAATACCAAAGCAATCTCTTCCAAAAATGTATAAATTCACTGCAAGTTATCATAACAACTTCGTTGAAGTTCGTTTCGTTTTGAAAGGAAATCTTGCTTCTGTAAGAACATTGTAGTCAACGTCGAGTTACGTCCTACCCGTGTCTTACTTCAATAAAAAAAAAGATTTATAAAAATATATATTGTATTAATATTATTTATTTTGTAAGCCTAGCCACTAGCCATACATCTAGTGATTAAAGCGGCTTAAAAATATAACATTGTTGCTTAAGCTTTAATTATTACTTTAACAGTTTACTAGTTAATGAGGTGCAATGAGTCTATAATGTAACTTATAAATCTATCACTAAATTCGGCAGTGAATCCTGAACTTAATATTTGATGAAGAAAGGAGAGTAAGTCGCCAGTAGAATATCGAGTTTCCTTTAGGAAATCCAACCTAGCTTGTTCGTTGATTTTACACTCGAGTACTAAGTGTAGGAGGTCCTCTTCTGTCTCACATCGTGTACAATTTGGATGGTCTCTTTTTTTCATAGTAAAATTAAACTAATTTGTTAAGTGGCATGTGATAAGTACGGGTTCGGAAGAAAATAATAAAAAAAAATATAATAAAATCGTTTAATTGCAAATAAAGTGGTACATTAAGATCTTTCTTTTGACAATAAACTTAATGCTATCTATTATTGTGAGAGACTGGTGCTTGAAAAAGGTTGGCAAAACCTGTTATTACAAGTCACCAGTCCCTCTTGGACATAGTGGCAAAAAGTATTGTTAATACAACTTTTAAAAACGAACAATAAATAGTTATAATATATATAATATAAATAGTTCGTCGTGGCGTGATGTAAGATTCTCCACCGATTTTTGTATTTATTGATTTTGAGTCATAATAGTGATAAACATGTGAAGGAATCCATTGTAGATGAACTTCAACCCCGTTAGTCGTTACGTATCAAATTATGGATACATTTAATAATAAGGTAAGCTTCGTTTCTACCGACACTACCGCCCTTGGCACATCCCAACAAATGTTGTAAACTGCTATTCTCTGTAAAAATTACGATTTTATTATATGGTGTCGACTCTATGTAGTATACTGCTTTATTAATTGCAGTCAGTTCAACTCCCATTATAGGTATACATGGATTTTCAATAAGAAATTTGGCCCCAAAATCTGTAGCTTCATCGTCAAACGCGCAACTAGGGCCGTCTCTTGTTTTAGATTTTAATATAGTCTGAAAATCTCTCATATCTTCGGTACGTTGCGTGAGATCGTGAATGGATTGTTGTGCTTTAGATATTAATAGTTTTCACTCTATGTACGATGATGTCATCCCAGGAGAATGATTTAATATCAATTGAAGTCAAAAATTGAGACAAAATCTCAAATTGTGGCATAGTTGGAAAAGTTTCTGAAACTCTCAAACAGAAGTGGAATTTGGTCTTTGCGCCAATATCTTGCACCCGAATTTAAATGGTTGTCTAATGCTTCTAATTGTTTTTGCAAATGGTCGGATGTTCTGGAAGAAAGTTTCAGAAAGTATTTGTCACTTAAATATGTTCGTCTAAGATTTAAGGGTTGAATACTAAGTTCGCTTTCCATTGCAAAAATTGGGGTGCACCGAATAAAATACCACAAAGGCGAAGATATTGATTTTGAATCACGTTGATTACATCGATACAACCATAATCGAGTCGAGATGGTACCAGTGATAAGTATAATCTTCTTAAGTGAGTGTGATGGATACCCCACTTTAAACTACTTATGCAAGTAAGAATATTGACGTAGGCAACACATTTTTGGGCAGTTTCTAAAACATGTCGGAAACACGTTTGAAATATTAAAATCATCAGTGTTTGAAGCGTCAGTTGTCATTGATTGATTCTCGTAAAGTTTTAATTAGTCGATATGAAAGATAGATCAGGATTTATGGTGTTTGTTAATATTAAAGAAATACAAAGCTTTTTTTT
Organism: Pieris macdunnoughi; assembly: GCA_905332375.1. Lineage (NCBI taxonomy): Eukaryota > Metazoa > Arthropoda > Insecta > Lepidoptera > Pieridae > Pieris > Pieris macdunnoughi. Next base: position 496,553 of record CAJOBZ010000070.1, on the reverse strand, counting down.
ATAAGACATTTTTAATCAAACTATTTATATTTCTTAAAACGAGATTGTTGCTAAGGCAACTTCTTGTATGCCAGTAATCAGTATATACATACTTCACACCCTCTTAAGTTTTTAGAGAATATATGTATATAAATTCTTTAAACCCAATTGTAAGCAAAGTTCTTTTAATCTAGGGCCATACAATGGTTTCGTTAGCATATCGGCTAACTGTATCTCTGTGGAAACATGTTCTACTGTAAAGTCTCCATTGCTAACACATTCTCTAATGAAGAAATGTTTAAGTTTAATGTGCTTAGTACGCTTATGGTACTCATAGCGTGGATTAAGCGCGAGCTTCACAGTTGATTCATTGTCTAACTTCAATACTGGACTTTCAGTTTCAGTAAGTTGGCGAAGTAGGCAATTTAGCCACAAAATTTCTTGTGCTGATTCACTAGCTGCTATTAGCTCTGCTTCAGTAGATGAGATGGAGACAGTTGCTTGTTTCTGACTTCTCCAGCTAATTGCAGCTCCAGAAAATAAGCAAATCATTCCGGACGTTGATTTCCCACTTGCTGGATCTCCACCATGATCTGCGTCACTATAACAAATTAAATGACCGGGAGATCTGCGTGTATAAGTTAAACCGTTATGTTGCGTGCCTTTCAAATAACGGAAAATACGTTTTACCAACATAATATCCTTTTTGGTAGGTGAATCAAGCTTTCTTGAAGCGACACCTACAGCATATGATATATCAGGTCTCGTGCCTACAGATAAATATGCCAAAGCACCTACTGCTTGTCTATACGGAAAGTTTATATTGATATTAACTTCCTCTTCCGTCTCAGTTTCTTTTATGATTGGTGTTGGTGCTGATTTACAATTTGACATTGCATATTTTTCTAAAACTTTTCTTGTGTAAGCCTTCTGACATAATGTAATGGTCTTGTCTTTGCATATGTCTATTTCTAATCCAAGAAAATATGAAGCAGGTTTTATTGTTATTTTAAATCTGGTTTGCAATTGCTTAATGAATTCATCACCCGCTGTGCTTGTGTTATATGCTACAAGTCCATCGTCTACGTAAAGACCAATGAAAAGTTTCGTTTGTCCTTTATTTCTAATATATAAACAAGGATCCGCTTCACTCTGCCTGAATCCTGATTTTCGTAAAAACTCAGCAATACATGAATTCCAACAACGTGGAGCTTGCTTGAGTCCATATAAGCTGCGTTTCAACTTGCAAACTCGTTTCGTGTTATCGGAATAGCCTTCAGGCTGTTTCATATAAATCTCTTCCTTTACTTCACCATATAGGAAAGCAGTTGAGACATCGAACTGCAATAATTTTAAATTTTCTTTAGCAGCAATTGCAAGTAAAGTTCGTACTGTGGTCAGACGAACTACTGGGCTAAACGTCTTATCATAATCGACACCAGGTATTTGGGAGTAACCCTTAATTACAAGTCTGGCTTTGTACCTTTCAATGGAACCATCAGGATTCATTTTAATTTTATATACCCATTTACAAGGCAGGGCTTTTCGTCCTTTAGGTAGATTACCCAGTTCCCAAGTTTGGTTGTCATTTAGTGAAGTAATTTCACTCTGCATAGCGTTTTGCCATTTTTCTTTATCAGTAGAATCCATCGCTTCTTTAAAGGTCGAAGGTTCAGTAGGTTTGTGAACATTTTCAATTTCTTCCGCTGCGGCTAAGATAAAATCATCATAACGCCTAGGAGCTGTGATATTTGATCTACTTCTTAGTGACCTTATTTGAACGGAGGCGTTTTCTACATTGTCATTACTGTTTACTGCTTCTCCGACACCGTTTTTAACAGGGTCTTCAATATTAGAAGAACCAGAAAGTGAGTCGTAGTCACTTTCAATATTTGTTGGTTCCTGAATATTTTGTTCCAAAATTGTATTGTTATCATTTTTCGTGTCAACATTGTTGTCATATTTATCAATGTCATCAAGCGTCATAGTAAGTTTCTTTTGTAGTGTTTGTTGTGAAGACAATTGTCGAGGTTTTGCTGTAGACTCAATTTCATTAAAAAGTGTTGAAATTCCGTACTTGTTTTCTTCGTAGTACATGCATTTCATAACTCGAATATCTTTCGAAGTAATGATTTTGTTTTTCGAAGGAATGTAGATTCTGAAAGCTTTTGACGTTTCAGAGTATCCCACAAACATCCCTGGAATTGCTTTAGGTGCAAATTTGTGACCATTAGATCCCTTTTTCAAAACAAAAGTCTTACTACCAAATATATATAGATGATTTACACAGGGCTTTCTACCAACCCATCGTTCGAATGGTGTTCGATTTTGAATGGCATTGTTTATGTTTCTATTTGCCAAATAATTAGAAGTAGCCACTGCCTCGCTCCAAAGTTTCAATGGTGCATTTGCATCTATCATCAATGCTCTTGCTTTTTCTAATAGGGTACGGTTTTTACGTTCAGCAACTCCATTTTGGTGTGGAGTATAAGGTGCGGTAAGACGTCTTTGAATACCACACTGTTGTAAGTAAGTGTCAAACTGCTTATTAACATATTCAGTGCCGTTGTCAGATTGTAAAAACTTAATTTTGTTACCTGTGTGTGTTTCCGCTAACTCTTTGAACTCTTTGAATTTTTCAAGTACTTCGCTCTTATTTTTCATTAGATAAACTCTACAGTATCGACTGTAGTCATCTATAAAAGTAACAAAGTATTTATTTTCGCGTATGGTGGGCGTCTGAATAGGTCCACACACATCGCTGTGAATGATTTGTAAACATTCTGTTGTTCTTTGAGTTGTTTTATTACGTGGAGCAGGTTCACGGTGCAGTTTTGCTTGTATGCATACTTCACAGTCATTCAAATCTTCCGATGCATCAAAATTTAAGCCAATTAAGTTTTCATGTCTACGCGCATATTTCAGATCTTTTACGTTCATATGACCCAGTTTTCTATGCCAGTCATTAATACTTGATAAAGTCGTTGATTCCTTCGGAGGAGAACTTGTGACCTTATCATTAGTGACCAAATAGTTCCTTTCATGTTGATCTGGTTTCACATAGTAAAGACCGTCTTTTTGTTTATATGCCGTTAGTTTTATTCCATTTTTAGGGTTATTTACAGTTGCTTTATTGTTAGTAAATAGCACAGAACAACCAGCATCTGTCATCTTACTTACGGACAGTAAGTTGGTGCAAAGGTTCGGTACGTATAAGGTGTCTTGTAAGCGCGTTATTGCCTTACTGTTGCCATTTTTAGTTATAAAGGAAACTATTCCTTTACCTTTTATCTCTGCAGTGTACTCGTCCGTCGCAAAGTTAAGTTTTCTGGATGTACTATCTATTGTTTTAAATAAGTCTCGTTGATAAGTCATATGAGACGTGCAACCACTGTCTAATACCCATATGTTGTTTTTAAGTTTCTTATTATTTGTGTAAAGGCACTGCATTATGTAATTATTTTTATGAGAAGAATCAAATTTCTTAGCATGTTTACCTTTATTTTCCTTCCAGCAGTTTGAACAAATTTTATGGTGTTTGTGTTTAAAGATATTACCTCTTCGTTTACAAACTTTACACGATGCATATAAAGCTTCTTCTTGAATAGAGGATTCAGATTCGTCGTCATTGGTTTTATTGTGATTATGGCGAGCTTCATATTCTTCAATTATTTTAATTTTAAGCTCTTCAGGCTTAGGAAGAACATCTCGTGATTCAATAGCGACTCTGAAGTTCTCGTATTCTTTCGAGAGGCTGTATAGCATTAATATTGTTAAAAGGTCTTCATTGATAATTATGTCCATGTCTGCCAGTTTGTTAACTATATCCATGAATTTGTTTAGATGACTTTGTATCTCATGTCCATCTAATTTATTTAGGATTAGTTGTTTCAGTAAAAAAGCTTTACGGGCAGGTCCTTTGCTAGCGTAAATGTCTTGTAGTTTATTCCAAACGGCTTTTGCAGATAGGCATTTTTTAATTTGGTTAAGCTCAGAGGGAGAAATCATAAGAATTAGTTCCGATCTGGCTTGTCTGTCACCTTCTGTTTCAGCTGCACTTGGATCCTTACTTAAAGGACTTTCAATGTATTTCCATAATTTGTTTCTTACTAGGACTGCTTCAGACTGTATTACCCATGTATCATAGTTTTCTTTTGTTAGGGGATCTATTCTTGCGATCGACATTTTTTTTATTTCGCTTTTTTCTTTTTTTTTTTATTCCTTTTACTCAACGCTCTGCTACCATGTAAAGTTTTAATTAGTCGATATGAAAGATAGATCAGGATTTATGGTATTTCTTTAATATTAACAAACACCATAAATCCTGATCTATCTTTCATATCGACTAATTAAAACTTTACAATTCTCGTGGCATGTGATCTTGTCTTTGAGGAATGTAAGGGTTGCCATAACTATTTATTTATTTTATTCCATATCATTATTGTATCTTTACAGTAATTACTAATTCGATAGAACGACACAATATTTATACCCACACCAATTATATTATTAACCTAGATAAAAAACATTTAAAAAAAATATTTATAGGTATACCTAAATCTTATAACTAATAATATAGGAAGCAACTCTTGTAAACTCAGCCAGTGTACAAACAAATAGGTCTACCTTAACAGAAATTCTATTTATTATATGTATTGCTCGCGTGAGTGGCGCTTCGCTAACCAAGTTGGAATGTGCGCGCGGTACATCCAAAAGTTGAGACTTCCGCCTCAGGTTTCTACTTGGTACCCGTAGACTCAGTCTCTCCATTATATCCAGATTATGAACCCGACCCGTAAGTGTCTTAAATATATACACTGACAAAGCTAGCTCTTAATAGCTATAATAGCTTTGTTTATCTGCGATTTCTTTTAACTCCATTTCTGAAACTGCGTATATATTTTACTCTTTATAGCATAGTTATATTCAGAAAACTTCTTTACCGTTGCCGCAACTCTTTAAAAAAATGCATCTATTTCATTTTCTTTTTTGTTTTCCTTCTCATCTAATAAATATTTCATTAAAGTATGTGACGCTGAATTGCGTTCAATTTCGCAACTTTTTGTTTTTTTTTAGAATATTGGAAGTAACTGCAGAAGAATTTGGATGCGACGAAAGTGTAGAAGTTTCCGGTTCTACATTTTCTGGTGACTGAATGATGTTTATGGAGTTCTGTGAATCAGCATTATCATAGAAGCTAACATCTGAACTGGCATCACCTGTAAATGAAGAGATCGTATTTCTTTCTCATTACAGAGAAGGTACTAAAAAACTCATTTTATCTTCAAATGTCCACTTTGTAGTCGTCGTGGCTGCCTGACCACTTTTAGTTTTACGCTTCTTGATAGCTCATCGGTGGGTCTCTCTAAGATTCAACCAAGTTTTCTTGCATTCAGATTCTGAAATAAAATAAATCATGGTGAACTATGTTAAGCGTATGTTGGGCGTGTAGTTATGTAAGCTTATGTCTGTGTATGTGTGAAAGGAAGTGCGTACGTACACACACATACTCATATCCATTTCCGCATAGTCACGCACACACGTATTGTTGTTTATTCAGTGGGTTGGGTTCTTGTAAATAAATTGAGTCCGAGTTGACAGAAATGTTTGTTTAATTTGAACAGTCTTTCAAAAGGTACCTTTTGAATCATATAACATGTTTTGATTAACAAAACTCTCGCAAGACAATTGTTGAAATATTTCACAATACTTAACAAGAATTGAGATAACAAAACTTCGGAGCCTCTTTCTTTACAATTTACTTGCTTACTCCCTGACAATGAAGTAAATGCTAATGTCGCTTGCCAACTTAAAATAAAAATTTCATGTCTACCAACTACATAATACAACATAATAGGGATGGGATTGGGTTAGGTTAGGTTAGGTTAGTTGATCAAACTTCAACACGTATAGACATATGTACTATTCAATATATTTTTTATGTTGCAGGTACCTTAAAACTGGATGTGCAAATGCAGCTACACTGAGCTGTTTCGCATAATTTTCTTGAGTTGTTGTTCTTAGACTACAAATCGTGTGGAATTTGGAAGCAGTTAAGTACCATCCGGTAGTCATACCAATTTTTATTTAAAAATTGTTCGCATGTCTCATGCTCTATTTTCTTTACAATAAGCATGATCGCATTCCACTGCATAGAGATTTGCTGTCTCGTACCTCTGTTTAAATGGCATTTTCGGCGGGCGATTTAGGATCAAATCTTTTGTTATATTCTTCTTTCTCCACTGGCATAGAGCATGGGGAAAATAATGTATTTTCCACATTTCGTTTCATTGGTAGCTTTGAAGATTTCAAAGGAGATACAGTGAAAACTTTTTCTGTTGGCACTTGGTGTTTAATTATAATTTTTTCACGCACCATATGCTCTATGGCAAAGGGCATTCGTACCACACATTCATATTGAGAATTTCTATCTATCCTCGATCGATTCACAGTCCTCGACATCACTTTGAACATTATCTTCTAAAAGATTATATTCGGATTAACCCGACCTTTTCTTCATCACTTTGTTCGTGTAATAATTTATAGATTTCTGCATCAGTGAGTCGTGTATGTGACGCCATTAGGCGGTTTTGTTATGACCTCATGAGTGCATTTAATATCGGTAAAAACAACACAATTCATAATTACAACAGTTAAATAAAGTCACACTAAAGATAACCACCATAAGTCATTTCGACGTACAGTAGGTATTTATAAGGTCTAATGAGACACTGGCCGTTTTACATAGAATCGTAGATAGTTTTGAACTTAAAGTATAAATAAAGCAAACGGTAATATTACGGCAGTGCTTCCAGATCCCAAAAGTAAAATAACAGTGTTGTCAGCTAAAAAATATAGTAGTTTCTTAAAACAAAACAGCAGATTCCAAAATCGATTACAGTAAAAGTTTGTTTAAATATTAAAAGAAAAGATGATGAATTAATTTATTTGTAAATACATATCATTGTAAGTTATTATTAAATAATTTCCTCATGATTTTGATAAATTTTTGCCGTCATCTTCAAAATCATTTCATTAGTGACATAAAATTTGACGCAGTTTTCAAAATTTCGACGAATGGCTTGCTGAGCTAACATATTTCCTATAATAGTATTTGTGATCAGACTTTGTTTTTATATTATTAATTTCACTGAACTTGCGTTCGAGTGAGGCAAAGATAATACTTGCAGCATAAATCGAGGCATTAAATGGAATTTAATGTCTCCGTTACTATCTTTCATTTGAGATAACTGAAATAAAAAACAAATTTGTGTAATGTGAACATAAATATGTGCAAAATTATGTAAATAGAGTTCTTATATAATTACATTTTACCTGATGCCAAAATAAGTCTGCTGGTTGACTTGTATTCCAATGTATATCATTCGCAATAAAAATCAAGTTTCTCCATTCGTCATCTAAAGTCTGTTGATCATTTAAAGTTGGGGGTTTCAGCCTTGGTAACACTGGGTACAGTGAAAACAAAGACTGTTCTCTATTATCTGCTAAGCAAGAATCAAGATTCAACTTTGCGATTGAGCTCAAAACTGGGTCATTTAAACTGTATCTTTTCCGAATAACTATAAAAGTTCTCTGTATAGCTCAGTCATTTTGTTATGGGCTTCAATAGGTACTATTTTTGAAATAATTGTAAATCAGTCGAGTCAGTTTTTCTGCATCATGAGGAAATTCTTTGCGGCAAGCGTATGAGGCACATAAATGTAAGGAATGGCATAGACATTTTAGCACGATAATACCTGGGCACAGTTGTCTAAACCGTGAGGACACTGAATTACGACAGCCCAACATAGTATTACAGCCATCTGATCCAAATCCGATTATATTTTCTAAAGGTATATTTCCGTCTTGAAATGATTTTATTATTGAATTAAAAAAAAATTCAGCCGTAGCTGAGTAATCACCAATCAGTCTAATTAAAAATTTGAACAAGATCCCAGAATCGATTTACTATAACGCCCTGAACTAAGATCATAATATTTGACTACAGTACACATTGTTTTCACACTGGCCTTTCATCTACCATTATAGAAAACTTTTCACGTTTCAAATCTGCTACTAAATATTCTCTCTCTTTTAGAAGCTCCGATGACGTTGTTTACTACTACTTGTAGTAAACAACGGCTAGTATGCTTAAGATTAATGTTACTTGCAATTTTTGGAAATTTTTGGAAGTAAATCAACAAGATGGTCCATCACTATGTGGGATATTTTATGTTCTGCCATAAAGGCCGATAATTTTATTTCCGCAATTTTCCGTCGCTAATCATCACTTACACGTTGCCGACTCTTAAAAATATTATCAATGGTACGGACATACGGTTTCCCAGGAAAACGAAGTTTATGTTTAGCACCTTCACCGTGTCTTTTAATAGCACCTAGATGGCAGTTAATGAAGAATCGCAGACAGTGCAATTACATTTATAAGCAGTTTTTTTGTCATAAAATGAAAGACGAGACATGCGGATTTTATTTTTTGAAGATCACTCCGTCAAAATGTTTTCCATCGCGACGTACACACTCGCGGAATCTTTCGAGAGTATTCTGAGTGACGTGTTGAAAAACTGACCGAGGAATAGCATTCACTTTTCGCACGATATTTTCTTTTAAATTCGACAAATCAGTCGGTTACTGTTGTACACTTTTCCCTAAGTAAACAGATAAAAAAAATCTAATGGGGTGAGATCTCGCCATGCGATGTCCGCAAATCGGCTAATCAATTTTCCGGGGAATTCTTCGCGAAGGAGGCTCATGGTGGCTCTTGCTGTGTGAGGCGTGGCGCCATCTTGTTGAAACCACGTGTGAGAGCTGTTCGATGGATATTCTCTTAGTTTCGGTATAAAATACTCATTAAGCTTTCGGCCATAGACATCACCATCAACAGTTACGGTTGCTCCACGAGAGTTTTCGAAGAAAAACGGTGCAATTATTCCAATGACAGAAAGAGCTGCCCAAACAGTTACTTTTGGGCTAAGCAATGCTTGTCGGTGTTTCAATCGCGGGTTTTGTCCTCTTGGCGCCCAATAGCGACAGTTTTGTTTATTGACATTCAACCGTTCAGCTATTGCTACACACTCCCTCTAGAGGGGTGTGTTTAAGCCCGTTCGGGGCTATGCCCTATTCGGGTGGAGTGTTGTCTCGCGCCCTGCTAATACAGGGCGGTACGGGGTCGAGATTATATCTCTTGGTGGGGGCTGCATCGCGCAAGGAGGCGTTGGCCTCAACTCGCTGCGCGCAGCTGATGGGGTCTCATCCGGGGTGTCAAGTCCGGTGGTTAGGGGCCAAGGAGTATTCTCGACTTGGCCCTGGTGTCTTAATAGTTGGTATCGGGCAGCTACGCGGCTCGCGGTCAAGCTCCGCCGGGTGAGACCCCCGGTGGCCCCGGGGGAGGCCCAGCGAGGCGACCAGCGGTCGTAGCCGCGGTTGCTGCCCTGGTGTCTTGTCCGGTGGTTAGGGTATCCGCGGAGAATAGCTCACGCGGATACTTGTACTTGTCAGGTGGCCTGGAGTGCCACGGCGCAATGTCCTTGAGGTGGGGATGTTGAGAGGCGTCCGCTCGATCGAACATCCCCTTGGTGAGCCGTTAGACGAACTCATCGATGGACTCCACCCTCAAGTCTCGCGCTATGGTGGCGTTCCTAACGTAGCGGGGGGCCCCCACTGCGCATCGTAGATTGATGTTTTGTACAGCGCGCAGTCTCTGGCGGTTGCACTCCTTTGTGTAGGAGTACCACGCCGGTGCCGCGTACGTTAGGTGTGGGCGCACATACAACTTGTACAGCGCGAGCTTGTTCCGGAGAGGTATGTTGCCGTTGAGTAGGGGGTAGAGCGCGTTCATCGCACCCTTGGCTCTCCCTGCTGCCCTGTTGACGTGGTGCCGCATTGTGAGTCGCCGGTCTATGGTGACCCCTAAATATGTGACCGGCGTCTTCCACGGCACGTCCTGATCCATAAATCGCAGGGGCGGCGGCAACATACTTTGGCCAAAGGCAATCGCCTGTGTCTTGGTTGGGTTGGCGGCTAGTCTCCACTTTTCTAGCCACTCTGGCAGGAGGTCCAGAGCGCGTTGGAGTTTCCCATGCCCCGTGTGGTGTGTGCCACTGTGCCTGCGCGCTTATTACGCGCCTCCTCCTTTAGCACAGGGCACGTGCTATGGTTCGCCGGGTGCGCCCCCTTGCAGTTGGCGCACTTCGGCGTTGCCCCCTTTGGCAGGGGGCAATCTGCGGTGCGGTGTCCCTCCCCGCACTTCACACAGGCTAAGGCCCGGTTGCATTGGTGCGAGGAGTGCCTGTACCCTTGGCACCGGTGACATTGGGCGGGGCCCCTTTTGCCCCGCCAGGACTCGATTGTGACCCCCGGTATACACAGCAACTCCTTGACGTTGTATATAGCGGGGGTGAGGTCGGGGGTGCGGCGCAAAATGACCAAGAAGATGCACCCCGGTCTACCCTTCCTGGCGCGTATGGGCTGAGCGTGTTCCGGCTCAAACCCGAGGTCGCGCAGCTCTGCCATGATGGCCTCGGGCTCCGTGTCCGCCGGAACGCCCCGCACTGCCACCTTCAGCTGCCTTTCAGCTGGAAGGGAGTAGGAATAGTAAACGACGTTGACGCCGCTACTTTCCAACTCCCCGAGGTACCGTTGTACCACACGGTACTCTTCCTCATCTTCGGGAATTATTTTTAACCCCTGTCCAAATGCGCGCGCGTTGATTGTGCGCCCGAGCCTTTTCTTCATCTCCCTGATGTGTACCGTCCAATCAGGGAGGGACTCGATTACAAAGGGCGGATACTTTAGTTTCAACGCGGCGGGGGGCAGGGGTGCGAGGGGGGGCCGGCGGGCTACTGCCGGCGAAGCAGTCGTCGCGGCGTACGAAATCGCCGCGTCTTGCGGCGTTGATTGAACCGTCGCAAGTGGGGGTGCGGGGGGGCACCGTGGTGGGCGTCATGCCCATGGGCGAGGCGGTCGTCATTATGTTTGTGTCCGCCGTGTCCTGCGGCTTTGTTTAAGCCGTCACTTGGGGTGCATTGAGAGGCACCGACGTGGGCGCCATGCTCATGGGCGAGGCGGATGTTGCTACAGTCGCATCCGTCGCGTCCTGCGGCTTTGTTAAAGCCGTCACTTGGTGGGGTGCGGGCGGCGCCATGGTAGGCGTCATGCCCATGGGTGCATCCGCCAGGCGACGACGACGCGGGTCTCTCTGCGACAGCGGCGCCAAATGTGCCTGCGGTTGCGGCGGCATCGTATATTGTGTGTCGATATTGGGCGGCGTCGTCTGCGCACAGACGCGCTTGGGTGCCGTCCCGGCGGCGTCCTCATAGAAGTCCTGCGGCGGCGGGCGGCGTAAAGAAAAATTTTGCGCATTATGTTCGTCGCATGATAGCGGTGACGTAAGTACACCCTGCTCCAGTAGGCGCCTGCGGGTCTGCGAGAGATACTCACACATGACTCGTGCGAGCCCGTCCGTTGCGTACCGGCCTATGAGTGTCTGCGCAACAAAAAGCGCATCCATCTCATATCCGGCCCGCGCGGATACGGGCTGCGACGGCCGCAGGTCGCCTTCCAGGTACGCGATCAACTCCTCGGGACGCGCCCATGGGCAGGGTTGTCACCTTGGTAAAAAAGGTCTTTACTTACTGGATTTGGATTTGTTTGGTGTGTTTGAGGTCGGTGCGGGGTGGCGAAAAGGGCGCTCTCGTCTGTCCGCTGCGGCCTTAAATCGCCTCCGTAGGCACTTAGACTTTCACTTTCACCAGTGTTCAATGTTATTTCACGCGTGACCATGGGGTCAGAAGTCGTACATAATGTTTTACGTTGGCCACTTATTATTATTTCCTCCGCGCGGGAGGGGTTGTGGGGGGCCGCTGCGACGGGGTATACGTCAGCCGTATACCGCGACGAGAGCTGTTCACTAGAAATGTTTTTAAAACCACTGTCTTCGGCTCCCGGTCCCGGGGCTCGATCGCTACGCGAGCGAGAGCCACTCGCTCGCTCCCTCGTACGGCGCAAGGGGCGAGACGGCGCCGTTCGGGCAAACGTGCCCGCGCGCCGATTCTGCTCCTCCTCCTTGCGCACCGGGCAAGACGAGTGGCATGCGGGGTGAGGCCCCCCGCAGTTGGCGCAGGTCGCCGGCACTTCCCTCGGCCTGGTGCAGTCAGCCGCGCGATGATCCCCCGCGCAGCGAACACCATTCGCCTATGACAATTCACCGACGAGTGCCTAAAAGATTGGCAGCGATGGCATTGCGCGGGACCCTTTTTCCCGCGCCAGGCTTCAATGGTGACCCCCGTCATATACAACAGCTCGGTAATGTTGTATATGGCAGGGGTGATGTCCGGAGTGCGCCGCATGACTGCAAGAAAAATGCAGCCGGGTCGGCCCTTCCTGGCCCGAATTGGGCGGATATACTCAGGCTCATATCCGCGGTCTCGAAGCGCCTGGGCCAGCTCCTCGGGGTCGGTGGTGACTGGTATACCCCGAATCGCCACCTTGAGGTCCTGCTCCGCAGGCAGGGAATACTAAATCCAGGAGACCCGGCGGTCCTCCTTCTCCAGGTCCGAGAGGTATCGCTGGACCACCCGGTATTCGTCGCCAGATTCGGGGGTGATGCGGTACCCCTTTCCGTGCGCCCTGGCGTTGGCCGTCCGTCCCAACAGCTGACTAATCCTCCCCAAATGATGTACGTAGTTCTCAATGACTATCGGTGGGTAATCCGACCTCTTTGGGGCCGCGGGAGCTCTAGGGGGCTGCGTCTGGACCGTCGGTGCAGTCACCATCCTTGCATAGGAGGGTGCAACCGGTGCTGAGGCGGCGCCGTCGTCAACGGGAGCGACGGGAGCGGCAGCGGGTCCCGGTAGTGAGGCGTCAATATCAATATCAGATGGTGCGGCGGGCGGTGGAACGGCGCCAGGCGGCTGAGCCGATGGCCCTCCCATATCGAGGCGGCGACCTGGCGCCAGCCGAGGGTCGCCAGGGAAGCCCGACGCACTTTTAGTATTAAAGGATACGCATGGGCGCTTTGCCGCGGACTCACCCTCCTAGCCAGGGTCCACGGCTGAGAACGGGCGGCGCACGGGGGTGACCGGGGTGCGCGCTGGCAGACGTCACTCTTCGCGGACCAGCGCCAACTCCCGCTGTTCGGCGTCCGTCAGTGGAGACTCCAAAACTCCGCTGTTACGCAGCGCCTCTTCACGTGACTTGGCGTAACGGGCCATAGCGCGCAGCATCCTCCGCGACGCGAACGAACATGCGGCCGACTGAGCCAAAAAGATCAGGTCGGACTCGAATGCCGTCCGCGGCGAAGACGCGGCACTAGGACCCGGGTCGTAGCCTACTACATGTGACGTCGGAGAGCGAACGATGTCAGGAAGAGGCAACGCCCGAGACAGCGACGGTCAATACAATAAGCACACCGAAAGCTATTCTTAAGATGCTCAAGGTGGAGATATACGGACCGGCTGGGAGCAAACAAGTACTGGCGCTGCTAGATGAAGGCTCAACGGTGACACTGCTTGATGAAAACGTGGCTTCGAGCATCGGCATCCAGGGTCCCCGCGAAACCCTGAATATAGAAACTATCGGCGGAGGGCAAATGAAAATCACGACTCCATGATTTTAGATATCGAAGTGAAAGGGATCAAGCAAAGCGAGAATAGCACACTTAAGCGGGCAAGAACTATCAAGGAGCTCAAATTGACCCCACAACACGTTGATAAAACCCGACTAAAGAAGTGTAATCACTTGCGGGGTTTACTGCAAGACGTGTGCTACGAAGCTGAGGCGCCGAAGCTGCTCATTGGCCAAGACAATTGGGAATACATTGTCTCGTTACAAATACGACGTGGAAAGCCAGGGCAGCCGGTGGCGTCACGAACAAAGTTAGGATGGGTTCTCCACGGCTCCGACAGCAGCGGCGTGTCTCCGATCAATTATGTGAACACATGTGCACACGCAAACGTCGTCGAAGACAAAATAGATCAGCTGGTGAGGGAACACTTCACTATTGAGTCTTTGGGGGTTCAGTATATAGGACAGCGAGCACTAGACATATTGGAAAGAACCAGCCGACAGTTGGAAGATGGCAGATACGAGGTCGGACTGTTGTGGAAAAAGGAAGACATACAACTTCCAAACAATTACGCAGCAGCTTTCAACAGATTTCAAGGGATAGAAAAAAAGCTGCGTAAGGACGCTAAATTAAAAAATGAATATAGCGCGCAGATAGACAATCTGTTGAAAAGTAACTACGCTGAAGAAGCACCAGCCGACTGCACATCCAACAAAAAATGGTACCTGCCTCACTTCCCAGTGGTTCACCCTCTGAAAATGAAGCTGAGAATTGTCTTCGACGCTGCGGCCAAATACAACGGAGTCAGCCTCAACGACGTTCTGCTGTCCGGCCCGGACTTACTACAGTCAATATTTGGAGTGCTACTGCGATTCCGTCAAGGCCCTGTAGCAATAGCGGCCGATATAAAAGAAATGTTTCTGCAAGTGAAAATACGTGAAGAAGATAGAAATAGTCTCATATACCTTTGGCGAAAAGACAAGGAAGCGCTAGTGAAGGATTACAGAATGTTATCAGTGGTTTTTGGAGCTGCGTCGTCGCCTTGCACTGCGATTTATATAAAAATTAAGAACGCAAAGGCCTTCTTACATAAATATGAAGAAGCGGCGCAAGCAATAGAGCGGAAGGACTATATGCATGATCATTTGCATAGCTTCCACAGCCACAGCGACGATTACCAACGAGTAATACAGCAAGTCGACTTGATCCATACGAAGGCACACTTCGAGTTACGAGGATGGGCGTCGAACTAAATAGAGATCGTTGAAGACGACACCGAAGCGCGGAAGAGCTACCTAGAACAAATCGGTAGTAAACAAGACATCCAGCTGCCGCGATGTATGACAACATTCTGCACTGAGGGGGAGCTGCATACTTTTACTGACGCGAGGGAGACGTCGTATGCAGCCGAAATATATATCTCTATGCCAAGGCTTGAACTGCAGGCAGCCTTGTTGGAAGCAGAACACATGGTTAATTCTAGACCAATAACCAACCTAGCTGACAATTCGGAAGAGGAGGCGCTAACCCCAAATCACTTTCTCATTGGGCGATCCAGTGGAGCTGCACGCGTTGGGTATTTTCCTGATGCAAAGCTGGTGGGCAGAGAAGATTGGAAGACCGTCCAACGACTCTCTGATCACTTTTGGAGGAGATGGCTACGGGAGTACATGCCCACACTACTGCCCAGGAAAACGACAGGACGACGGGAAGGCGAGCAGCTGCAGCCAGGCGACGTGGTTCTTATCGTAGATCGCACGCTACCACGATGCACTTGGCCGAAGGGAATTATCGAAACGACGTGCCCCGGGCCCGACGTAAGAACCAGGATCGTGGACGTCGCAACCAACGGTGGAGTGTTACGAAGACCATCGTCGAGGATCGTGATCTTGGTGCCTGCGAAGTCGCCGTGCAGGAATGAGGGTGCTACGCACGAGGGGGAGAATGTTGGCGACTCATAGATTTAAATAGTATTAAGTATGAGCTATAGGTTAAATATGAATATTGTTTGCAGCTCGTAAGTGGTAATTAAGTATGAGCTATAAGTAAAATAAGAATATTGTTGATAGCTCATAAGTAGAAATTAAGTATAAATAAGTTAGGTAAAATATGTAAAGAAAAATATTATTTGAGTAACTTGTTTTATTTTGCTATCAGTACATTCCCCCCATCACATTTTTCGAATTAAATAGTCAGATGCAAATTCGCTTCGATCCCAAGCAATGAAGAGCAAACATACTACAGTCCAATGTTTAAATGCATATGCACCTAAGTCCTAAATATATTTCTAAATTATGATAATAATAACGTGAATATCATTATTTTCGGTACTGTTATTTAAATCCTCAGTTCTAATTAATGTACCAATAACAGAATCTGGCCAAAATAACAATTCCTTACACCACAGTAGAATATTGCAAATAACTCAGTTTAAGTGTTTTGTGACTGAAGCGCCTTTGCTTTTATACCCCTCATATCTTATGCAAGTGTTGCCTTCACAAAACAAGTCACCACCAACAGATTTCCCTTCACTCCCACCACCAAAACCTGTAAATAATTGTGCTATTATAAATATCCCTGCAAATAAGTATGTACAAGATGTAAATAAAGTTAAAATAGTCAATTATAAAGAACAAAACTCAAATAATTTCCAACAACAATGTACTTATGACCCTAGTGCAGACATTGGTGGAATTATCCAATAAAGATGACAGTACACCCACTAATATTAAAACTATTAAAGATACATAATTCTTAACATAATGGATTGTGTAATGTTCTACACAATCCAAGCTATGTATTGATCAGTATAACAAAGTGCAAATAGTAAAAAACCTTTATTAATCCCATTTTTGAAACAGCAAAATATTTATATTTGCTGTCTTAATGAGACATGGTTCAAAGATCATAATTTTAAAATACCAGGATATAATATTTACTATATTATGTTATAAATTAAAACAGTGCATATAATGGAGTTGCAATACTGATAAAACCATACCTTTACCATACCAAGTATATATATCAAATACCAGATTCTATAAAGACATTCAAACAGTTGCTGTATCAGTATCAACTGGACATAGTAGTTTAACAATTCTCTGTATATACTGTCCACTTTCAAGTTGGTGTATAGGAATTAATAGACCCGTTATATTATTAAAGATTTACCAAAGCCCATATTTATCAGTGGTGACTTTAATGCTCATCATATTGCACTTGGTTGTCAGTCAACCAAAGGTAGAGGTCAGCAGTTCTTTAATTTAATTGAGGACTTAGATTTGTATATTTTAAATGACGGTATACCTACAACTATAAATCGCCTTAGACAAACTGCTTCTGCCATTGATGTAAGCTTCATCAGTGTACCAAATGTAATGTCAGGAGTAATATAACTACTTTAAGTGTTTTTAATTTTTAATTTATTTTTCTATGTTTTTAATTAACATGTTGCCTGTCCAGAGTATTTTGGTCAAGTAGCGGTGACGTCGATCCTATACAGTGAGGACAGTTCCACTTTATTTCGAAATTTAGGGCTACTGTTTAACATTCTTCTTCATCCTTTGATACCTTAAAAATTACCAATGTTGTTTCAGAATGCCACCAATATTGAGGAAAATATTGATATTGATACAGCATTCATGAGTTTACAAGGAAATTTATCCCAAAACATTGAAGCAGATCTGCAGCCTAGCACTGCCTGAACATCAACAAATATCGCCACCTAGCTCTCCCTCATTAACGTCTCAATATGGTGTATATGGAGATCAAACAAGAAAAAAGAAAAAAAAGGGGTCTTTAATACAGTAATGTATTATATAAAGCAGTCTAGGGAGTATACGACAATCAACAGGTTACTCAAGAGGCATCAATATCATTGACACCGGATATTGATCTAAATACTAATTTTCAGTCTGCATATGACAATCAACGTACAATCCTGAGCCATCACCAGTAGCACTGGCTACTCAACATGAGCCAATAGAAATAGGGATGATGAAAGTCAATTTGTTTTGGTGGTTAAAGGCAAATGCAAACCATGAAGTACTAATGAATAAATACTATCTCCGTTTGTATTAGTTGACTCATTAAATACCTATTCTGATAAACAGGAAGAATATTTTGTTTACAACCTACATCGACACTTAACGACTAGGTCTCTAATTATTACCTTTATGTGATCTTCCAATACTTCAAATAAGTAGATTAGAGACCTGTATGAACCACCAGTGGCTAAAAACCTTAATGTGATTATGCAGGCGCATTCTTGGTGAAACACTATCTTGGTAGTTGGTATCCTCTTTTTGAATATATTGTGTAAATAGTAGTAGTAAATGTTGAAAGTCCTCAGTTGACATTCTGTGTAGTTTATAAATAAAGCACCATCTACCTTAAATTTTGTTAGTAAACAGACCATGGGTCATTCTAATCTTCATTTCCACCAATGTTTCTTCTTTCCATGTTTAGCTGCATGGCTTTGTAGTACTAAATAAGCAGCTGCTAAAGTTACTTGATCAGCTATATTCTAAGATGTATCCCGTCGATTGAACAAGTAGGCAGACCAGTAACACTCCATAAACAGCACAATGCTTTGGAAATTATCCAGACACTATTGCTTCGGCGTAAAATAGGCTGCTGCTTTCTATTTGTAGCATGCCACAAGCCTTATTATGATTACTGTTGATTACACCTACCACATTTTTAAATTCAGCTAGAGTTTCAAATTAACTATCAGCTGGTCATTCACAGACATGGGCATTTTAAAATAATCAAATCTTTTCTCTAATATTGCCCTTGCTACTTAATGGCATACTGTAGAGCCAGATTGCTGAGTTAGACCATGAATGTCTGCAGCATCATCTTGCATCTGAAAGTTAATAAAATAATATAAAAATAGTATATTATAAGGAAAGATATAATCAATATTTTATGTTCAGGTATAAAGTACTTATACATACTTGGTTGCGACCCCAACATATCAAAGCTATCAATATCTGAAGAACAGAAGATAAACCACCCCCACGTTTGTCTTGACTTTCATTTGTTTCATTTGGAACGACAGTGACACAATTGCAAATTTATTATTTTACACTACACCATTATTAAATTTTTTCGTAACACTTATGAAGATTTTATATATTACTTACAGCTAATGGCTACCTCTATTATTTTACCTTTGTAGTTTGAACATTAAGCACAATAATAGTTTTTTTTTTAAATAATCTTTCCATAACTGAGGGAAAATAAAAAAAATCATTTTAATACTTACACTTGCGTCGTTGTTACCCTAGAAAATGAAAGTTCTTGGTAGTTATGACTTTGGTTGTCTTAATATAAAATGAAACAAATTTTGATTGATCAATACAAGTAGCTTTATTTCAATTAAAAATTACAATCACAGTCAATGCCGACTTAGAATTGGCAATTAAACAAGGTACAATGTCGCAGAGCTTTATCCTAATGACAGTTTAATAATTATGAACTATTCAATAAGTACCTACTAAATGACATCATAGGATACATGCTATTTTTTATCAGTCTTACCCGTTTTTATCTTTATGGCACAGAAAAGTCACAGATGTTTACTACACTTACACTATATTCTTAAAATCTATAACCCTGCACTTGCAAAAAGTTACTCCTAAACGTTAAACTTACTCAATATAATTATAAACCTTATAATCAATGGAATGTTAGACCACTTATTAAACCATAATTGTTGTGACGTACTCAAAGGACTTCTGTGAATGACAATTATTTAGAAATATTAAAATAGACAACAGATAAAAATATTTAAAACAAACTTTCGTAAAATCCAGAATAGCATCTTGGAATAATATTTTTTTGTAACAAAGTCCGCAAATCCTGTTTTTTTGATCAGAAATCGTTAGTTTTGAATTATAAGCTGCTCTTAAACGTATTTCACTAATGTGTAAATTATTATCTGATCGAGTTTTACGCGTATTAATGGTTGCTTTTGATTTTACTGATATCCATTCACCCTCATAAGAATATTTTAAATCATAAGTCTCACTATTTTTTACAAATCGTATAGATTTTATTTCAGATAATTTAATCTGGTTACCTTGCAGATCTTTGTTAACATTTAATGTAATATCCTCAAACAACTTTTTTAAATCATAAAAATCGTCATAGTTCAATTCGTTAACTACAAAAGCATTTCCAGTTTTCTTTGAGTCTCGTATAAGTTGAACATACTGGTAAGGAATTTAGATAGGACCAGACTTTTTGCTCTTTTAATTGACTTTTCGATTAGCGAAGAAACATTGTCACCCTCATTTTGTGTGTGGCCACGAATCAAATATTTATGGGTAATCGATTTTATTGGAAGAGTTTCAACGGCGTAATAATACATGCCAACCAGGAATCTAGAAGAGCAAAATATAGAAATTGATCAAAGAAATATTTTGATATTTTATTTTTTTAGAAAAATAATGACAGTGAACTTACCTGTTTTTCTGCTGACCACAGCAGTTGTCAGAGTAGAATATTATATTGCTATTTGGATAACGTTCGGCAGTCTCTTTCAGAAATTTCTATTGCCAAGTCCCTCGTGCCAGAAATAGCAATTAGTAATGTTATCTTTTATATTTGTAATCTGTTAAAATAGTTAAAATATTAGTATTTATATATAGGTAGTTACACACGTATAGAATAGGGAAAATACAAACCGTAAAATTTAAACAGTTTAATTTAGATTTGTAGAAGAACGCTTAACTATTACCAATAGGTACAGGCATAACTGCCTGTAAATCATATATTGCAACGACAGTTTCTTCATTTTCTTTTACCAACTCTATATCCTTCGCTTTCTCTTCCCTACTTAATGTTTTCTGCTTTAGGTGTTCTTTGTAACATTCTTTTAATTTGATTTGGTCTTCTCTAGTGGCATTTTTTAAGACTCGCAGAGATCGCACTGATCTTTTTTGGGTGCAAAAAACTAAAAATTAAATTCAGTGTTGAAAATTCGGTAGTATACATATCAAATGTTGCTGATGGCATTGTTCCTCTAATAGATACATAATTACTATGCAACTCTTTAACAGTAAGACCTCCATCAATACATTCACGAGTAGTGTTAGCTCGAGTATAGTGACTCTCAATTCTAGGTACAGAATGAATGTGATCGCGAACCGATTGTAAGATTTCCGGGTTTGTTTGATTATAATGCCCATGTTTGCCACGTTTATCTTCTGGGATCACACCTGTACTACAGCTATTTCTACCTTCAATAACAGTTCGCAATGTTCTCTCGGATATCCCCAAAGTATTGATAAAAAAAAATTACACACTCGGTTACTTTCGCCATTCACCGTGAAATGAAAAACACAATTTTGTTTCCTAGTTTTGGCAGCTCCTTCTTTTACTCGACGGTAAGGGACTTTTAATGTTGTTAAACAGGAGTTGAAAAAATCACGCTGCCTTTGCAGCGTTCCCAAGCCCCAATAACAATCAAATATTTCCTGTCTTTGTCCTTCCGTTATTTTATTACGACATTTGAGTCTACATTTTTCTGTACATGGTAATTTAATAGACTTTTCTGCGACAGTTTTGCCAGTTCTAGATATGTATTGTTTTCCAGAGTTACGTTGTCGTTTTCGTACATTCTTTATCCACGCAGATTCATTCCGAACTCTCTTCTTTCCTTTTTTGGGTACAGTAGTCTCGGCACGTAGCGCTACTACTTGGCTGGCATCCTAAAATTGGAATTTCTGACCGAATCATGAGTAGTCGATGTCGATGTTCAGCTAGAAGTAGAATCAGATGAACTGGACGATGAAGTAGAACACGAGGAGCTCGTCGATGAGGTAGATGATGATGATGATGAATTTATACGGCCACGTTTTACAGATTGCTCTGGTTTATATTCGTCACCACTATCATCTGCAGAAAAGTCTTTAGTTTCGCCTTCACTACCATTTTCGTCGTTAGCTAGGATTGGTGGCGAATTTGTATTATTTAGGGAAGATATAATATTTTCCGTCACAGTTAATGCTGTTTGGTCTGCAGGACTTTGGTACTCGTTTTAAGCGACATCTAGCAACAGGTCCCTTTTTCTTTGAAGTGTAAATGTGTATGGGAAGATCTGCAAGAACTGTGTCGTGAGTGTATCGTGGTGCTAACTTCTGTCTACTTGCTAAGGGGTTCTTAATAAAAACCAGCTGGTCGGGTAAATATTCAGTTTCTGGCTCACGATTTTTATTTTAAGGACCCACAGCGGTCAAATTGGGAGGCAAGCGACAGTGAGTCCGCTCCCAGCATTTTCAAGGACCCACAGCGGTCAAATAGGGAGGCAAGCGACAGGAAGTCCGCTCCCAGCACTTTCAAGGACCCACAGCGGTCAAATAGGGAGGCAAGCGACAGTGAGTCCGCTCCCAGCATTTTCAAGGACCCACATCGGTCAAAAAGTATATCAGCGTCCTTTCATCCTAGAAGAAGGCAACGGACGTTTTTATCTTCCTTCAGCATAATAACTAAGTAATCCCTTTCGAAAAAGATTAACAGGGATCAGAGTCAACAAATATTTACGTTTAAGGGGGATCTTATTTCAAAAACATTAGGGGTATACTGGAACCCGAAGGAAGACTGCTTTATGTTTCAATCATCATTTGATTTCTCGAATAAAACAACCAAAATGTACGGTTCCTGGATCATCAGGGGTTCGAAATAATAGAATAATTTTAACTTACTCTATATTTATCACTCGCGTAATACAATAGAATATGAGCGAAATAATAATTATGTTAATTGCTATATAATGAGTGCAATCTAACAAACAGAGAGAGTTCCGACGTCTGGCTATGCTCCCGGGGTGAAACTCCAACGATTTAGGAAATCGTCATGCTTATAAGTTATAAGTGACCAAACCGTACAGCCAGGGCACGTACTTACATAATAAAAACATCACGCTTGTAGATGATTGGAATGCAAGAGCCCTGGCACGTACTTACATAATAAAAACATCACGCTTGTAGATGATTGGAATGCACGAGCCCTGGCACGTACTTACATAGGGAATAATTAAACTTATAAAACTAAGGAAGCCTGAGCGAGCAAAATGTACAGCCTTGGCTCGTACATACTCCCCCAGACAAAAGTGCAAGATGAATATGTAGTGCTTTACAAGATGAATCCATTATATTATGCTTAACAGTCTCTAGGAAATGCTTAAAGTCTTATGCTAACACTTCTTACACCATTCCACGGCACTTATCATTAACACTAAGACCTATAGGAGTCCAGTACCGGCTGGGTTCTTTGGAGTCCACTGCGAGACTGGCTGCCACTGCTTCCGCCAATGCCGCTATCGATGTTTCCTGCTGCACATCAGTGGTTTTCTGTATTGGCATCATTGCTATGCCTGATGGTATCTGCCTGACAGGTGCTACCGTACCTCCGAAATAGTAGAATCGCTCCTACCACGACGAAAATGCCGCAAAAAGGAGTATAAGGCAATATACTGATGTACGTCGTGGAATGTCACACTGCTAATTATGGGAGCTTCCTTCCGCATATGTTCCAGATCCGCGCCTATTTTCTCAAGGCTACTAATGGTGTAGTTATTTCTTGAAATTCCAATAACATCCGACGATAAAGACACATATTTTATCATATTATTGATTGAATCCATATACGGCGAATACACTATTGGTCCAGTTTTGAGCACATTCTGATAATCATTATGAGCATAAATGACACCTTTTTTGTTTCGTAACATGCAACCATAACCTATGCTTATTAGTCCAGTCGTATTTAATTGCTCTGCAGAAATTTGATCGCCACACATAATATGTAACGGACACCGGTCACAACAAAAGTATAAATATGTATTCTTTCTATTCAGGTCAATCCATTCGTTATCGCATGGCATTTTCTCAAATTGACATTGGTTTTTTATTCCTGTCTTACATAAGCTATCTTCTGCCTTCATATGATAAAAAAGCTTAGGTAAGTTACAATAATAAATATCGGAATAATAATCACAACTTGATAGTAATTGATTTTCTGACATTTGTATATATTAATTTTTTTCTTTGTTTATTGCGACGAGATCTGAAATAGGGACAATTTTGACCATTGTCAGTGTGTCACTCTTATAAGGAACAGAAATCACCTTATATATTTCAAAATCATCTCGGCTGACAAGTGGAACCGAGATTTCCAATATTAACTGCTCCTGAAGCATCCTTGCTTTAACCCTTAGAAATTTATATATATTACCAAATTGTGTTTGACCATTAGTAATGGGCAAAGAAAGATCTGTTGAAATATGATTAGATATTATATTTAACTCCTTGCGCAATTGTTCCGAAGTAATAAGGTGGAAATTAAATCGACTATGGTAAATATCTGTGATGATGTCAATTAGATATTTCTGCATATTTTTTAAATTAGCAAGTACGTTTGTTGCTGAGATGCTGTCAAGTGTAAACTGAGTAATACGCTCTAGACTATTGATTTCAGTAACTTGAGTACTAATAGCCTTCTTCACTTCGTTTGCGTGTCGATTTATTAATTTTCGTAAATTATAATTTTCTTCCTCTGACCGCTTCATGAGATTGTATTCCGCTTCCAGAACAGACGTCTGATTTTTCCACAGGTTTGCCAAATGCTGCTCATTCTCTTTAACTAAAGTGATATCCCTTTGATATTGCTCAGCGAATGACTCATCCAATACTCCGAGGGCGTGTGCTGCGTAACCGACACCGTTGATAAGGCCGCGCCGACGCCGCTTCGAGCGCGTGCCCGGGTGCTGTGTAAGCAACACCTGATCGTAGTATTTGAGTTCCTCGAAGCCGTGACGTAATTGATTCATAGTAATTTCGCAATGTGTTTTTTCATTGAGGGCAGAACACATGCCTTGTAAAGTTTTAAAATATTGTTCGAATACCTTTTCTCCTTCCCAATAGGGGTTCATGTCATAGTAAACAACGATTTTCCATTTTTCTTGAATTAATTGCATATTGCTTATTTTGTCTAAGTATAACCCCTTATTATTGTTGAATGTACTTATATTATAATTTGTCGGTTGCGTGGCTGATACGTATGTTATGAAATATATGAATGAAAGCATTATCGTTAAGACGTTACCAAGACCCTTTCGTATTACGGGCCGTGGTTTTGTTGATATGTGTGGCTCCTTCTTTTCGGCTGCTGCTTTACTATTCACTGGTAAGGGACTTAATTTGACATTAGGACGTTTGATTATTGCGTTCTTTGTCTTTAGCGAGACTACTCTTACGATATTGTCAGTGCCCGGATGTAACTCTACAACTCTGCCCATATCCCACTTTCCAGGAGGTAAATTAGCGTCGTGAATGGCAACTAAATCTTGTAATTTTAAGTCTCGTGGTTTTTGCCATTTACTACGGGATGTCAAGGTGGGCAAGTATTCCGACTGCCACCTCTTCCATATATCTTGGAAAGTTTTCTCCACTAAATACCATCTTGTTCGTAAGTCATTCTCGGTGGGCAACAATGAAAGTGTCGGCCTACCAGTTAAGAAATGAGCGGGTGTTAGAAAGTTTATGTCCTCCGGGTCTTCTGAAATTGGACATAAAGGCCTAGTATTTAAACAGGTTTCTAACTGCGATAAGAGTGTTGCGAGCTCTTCATACGTGAATTTTTGATCTCCGATTACCTTCTTTGTATGAGCCTTAAAACTTTTTACAGCTGCTTCCCATAATCCGCCAGCAGAAGGCCATGCAGGTGCATTGAAATGCCAGTTTATTTCCATGTCCGTAATTGTGGTGGCGAATTGTTCACTTGTGAATGCTCGTTTTAACTCGTTATACTCGGCGTCAAGTATACGATTGGCACCAATAAAATTTGTGCCATTATCACTATAAATATGTTCCGGAGCCCCTCTTCGGGCCGCCATTCTTTTTAATGCTGCTAGAAAAGCCGAAGTAGTTAAGTCAGATACTACTTCTAAATGCACCGTCTTTGTAGCCATGCATATGAATACAGCTATGTAACCCTTTGTGCACTTGATACCTCGTCCTTTGCTACTCTTTATTAGGATAAATCCCGTTAAATCAACTCCCGTATGCTTAAACGGTCGTGTTGGATTACACCGAGGTTCGGGCAAGTCGCCCATTAATTGATATTGCATCCGAGGGTTATTTTTAACACACGTTACACATAACCTTAATCGCCTCTTTACTGCTCTATTACCGCCCACAATCCAGTACTTCTGTCTGATAAGTGATAATGTTAGGCGAGGGCCGCCATGAAAAGTAAGCTTATGCGCTTGGTCTATTATTAAGTCAGTCAGCCTACCAGTATGCGAAATTATGATTGGATGTTGCATGTCTTTACTAATAAAGGCATTTCGTAACCTTCCCCCCACACGAAGAAGGCCATCCTCTCCAAGTTATGGATTCAATCTAATCAGTTTGCTTTTATTAATGTTCTCCTTTCTTCTCAAGTTCTCAATTTCATAGGAGAATTCGTCTTCTTGTACGTGACGAATTATCTTCCATTTTGCTTCTTTGATTTCAGCTATTGTAAGATGCCGTACCCTTCTACCCTTATTTTTTGGTAACAGCCGTAATATCCAGGCAACTATTCTGATTGCACGTGAGAAACTACTGCAATTTTGTACGATTCCTTTTACTGTGCTATCCATACCTTGTACGAAATTAACTAAATATAGCTTTTTCTCTTCTTCCTTCGAAAAATATTACGGAGTTTCTTCGTTATTCTTATATAAAGGCAGCCATGATGGACCACTCCACCATAGAGAGTGCCTTTCCAGTTGTTTAACGGAAACACCCCGACTGGCGCAAGTTGTAAAGGTCTGTCAATTGGAAATACAATGTCTTCGTCTGTCATATTTTCAACTTCTACTATACCAGTCCAATCAGTCACATTAGTAATGCATTCGTGAATAATGATATTACTTATTAATTGTTCTGTGATAAACACGTCACCATCGTCATGATGTAACGGTATACCAACTAAACGAGGTGATTTCGCTGGTATTGTTTGTTCTGTGTATCTTTTACATTGATAACACAATAAAGGGATTTTTGCATTGTCAGTGATTAATATATCGTCTCTAAAATCAATTCTGCAGTTTTCGAATAAATCTTATCCTATCAAACCATCAAAATAATTATGAAATTTATAGATAAATAGTTTTATATTTTTGATATCATTAAATTCAGGAAAACTAGGAATTGATATTGAATGTTCATGAACGCTTGTTAATCTAGAATTAGTGACTTCAAAATTATAGTCAACATAATCATATTCATTAAATTCATTTCATTAAATTCGTATTCATAATCATTAAATTCATTAAAATTAACTTCTCTAAACTTACAGTAATTAGATGGAGGAGGGTTGCCAAATTTTTGCCAATCATGACCGGGAATTCTAGGTGGTTAAAGGTTTTGTCACGAAATGACTCACCCCACTCATAGGCCAGAATTATTCTGTGGAGGGTTCCTTTTAGGTATTCTAAAACCACTGTTATTATTAGGCAATGGTGCTCGGAAAATTTGCTGAGTACGCGTTGGTTGCATAGGCATGCGCTGATGACTATTAAATTGGGGATTAAAACTAGGTTTATGCCAGCTAGGTCCGGGTAAAAAATTAGGAGGATTAAAGTTATTATTCATAGTAGGAAATTTGGGCTGTGTAAATTGTTGGTGTGAGTTGTGTGGTGTTGATGATGATAATGGTTTCCTCAGATCTGTTGCTAAATTATTTCGCTGCTGCAAGTACATAACATTAAGTTAATCCCGGACAAATTCCAAAGCCTTCTCAATAGTTTCAGGTCTCATACACCTTATTCGAGACCCGAGAGGATCTTTTAACCTTTTACAAACGCTTGTAAAGTTAATTTTCGATATAAAATTCTCTTAGCTTCTATAGTTGTCTCTAATGTCTCGTGCAAATTCGATAATTCACATCCTAGCTCGTCCTTCACGCATTGAATTACGATCTGATCACAAATTCTAATAAATCTAGGGAGAATATGTGGGACTGGGCGTAGAGCCTTATATACTGTATCAGGATCCATTTTATATTTTAAATTACTAAAACTTAAATTCAACCTACTGTCTAAAGTTTGAGGGCAATTCGAGCTCTCAGGATAACTATTTAAATCTACTGGAGGGCAATTCGAGCCTTCACTTAATTGAAGATTCGAGTCTACACCTAATCGACGATTGAAGTCTACTTAGCTATCCCAATAAAATCCCAATAAAATTGTGACGAGGAGAAAGCAACACTGATGGAAAAATAATTCAATGTACTCACATAACTCGTCGACTTCCCTGGTTTTCTTTGAGTTGCACTGAAGTTTGAGTACGTCCCGGCTGCTTCCAAATGTTCTTTGATATTTCGGTGAACGCTTGAGAGCGACAGATAGAACGACCGCGCGCGGTGTCGAATCTAGACCCCGGAAATCTTCTTTATAGCGATCGTAGTAGCCCCGAAAGTATCCTACCGACTGCGCCAATTACGAATTCGACAGCCCGGACTCCCAAATAAAACCAATAATTAGCTAAGTATTTATTAATAAACTTATAATTAAATTACAAAACTACATCCGTTATCGATGCTAGATAAAATCTAATTCTATTTAATTAAAATGTAAAAAACGCGGTAAATGCTGTATCAGCAGAGCAATTCCTCGAAGCCGGCACATTCACCATACACGTGCCGTGATGTCAGCGATGTACTTTAGGGTACCGTATGTAATTTACTTAAAATATATTATTATTTACTTAACACACTGGCAGCTTTTATATAAGCTGATGCGCGTGTATTATGGGATTTGGAGAAACTTATCCAGTCTATTTTTAAAGATGTTCACAGATGGTGCACTGATCACACTTTCCGGAAGCCTATTCCAGTCGGCCACTACACGGTTTGGGAGAAAGTTCTTTAGGGAATTTGTGTTGTGTTGAGTAGTCTTAAGTTTTTCTTTGAACCCTTTCAAGCATACTAATATCCTTTATGAAATAAGGATCCCAAATGCTGTAGGCATACTCTAATAGTGGTCTAATGTAACATTTATATATCTTTAAGAGTGTTCTTGGTGACAGGCATTTGAATGATTTTATCACTAAATAGAGCATGGAATTAGCCTTTTTCACTATATTCATGATGTGACATTCCCACTTCAAATCACAACTGATGGTAACACCCAAGTCTTTTTGCGTGAATACTGGAATTAACTGCTGTTGACCTAGGCGATAAGTAATGTGCGGATTTTTCTTTCCTATGTGCAATATTGTGCACTTATTAACATTTAGTGACAGCAGCCACTGCTTGGTCCAATCAAAAATATCATCTAAACCACCCTGTATTGCTTGAGATTGGGAGAGTGGATTTCCAAAAAAATTTATGTCGTCGGCAAAGATCGAATGTGAAATCTGTAGTGAAGTCTTCAGATCGGTCATGTAAAGAATAAAAAGTAAAGGGCCAAGTACTGATCCTTGAGGAACGCCACTTAGTACTTGTCGAGGCAAGGACAGTACATCTCCAATGCGAACTCGAAAACATCTTTCCGTAAGGTAATTCGTAATCCAAGCTAATGTTTTTCCTCGGATACCTAAGTGCTCTAACTTGCATAAAAGTCGGCGAACTGGGACACGGTCAAAAGCTTTTTCAAAATCTAGGCAGATTATATCTATAGGATCACCCCGGTCGAAACTTCTTACCCATTGATTCAGGCACATGAGAAGGTTAGTTGCGACAGATCTTCCTGGTACAAATCCATGCTGTGTGTAAGTTTATAATATTTTCATCGAAAAGGAATTTCCTTAATTTCTCAGCTATATAGACTTAAAAAATATCGTAAAAAGCACAGAAAAAAACAAACATTATATTTTTACAAAGAAACACATTTGGCGAGTTCCATCATTTATATGGCGAGGGGGCCGATGGCTGGCCATGCGTCATACTCGTGAACGGGTGCTACTTGTGGTGACTGGTCGTACTTGAATTCGTGTATGCGGTGATGTTAATTATTTCGACTATGTGTTTGCGTGTTGTTCCCACGAGAATGTAAGTGCGTGCTCCTATTTCACCATGCCTCTTGCTGATAGAGGACAAGTCTTTGTTTTTAATTTATGTTATTATTATTAATTACTTAAGATGTCATGTGCAACATGGTGAAATGGTTGCAGCTTCTTACAAACGTTGTGTAAAAAAAAAAACATGGCGATTAAAAAGAGTGGCGGAGAGTTTATTGGCAGTTCTTCTCTTCCGTTCTACGCCCTTGATTTGTGAACTGGCAGTAAATGTAAAATTAGAAGCATTAATATTTATTTCTTTAATGACGAATCACAAGTGTACATTGTGTTACCTACGTGAATAAATGATTTTTGAATTGAATTTGAATTTATATCCAAAATTTAGAAACGATTCTAAAATGTTTAAACAATATTGTGGCGTGTTACCGTCTACTTTCGATTACATTATTGCTGATATTAAGTCTAAATTTCAATTAAAAACAACAAATTTTTAAAATCCTATTTCTATTGAAGAAAGATTACTCTTGGCATTGCGGTGAGTACATAGAAATGAGACTTCATAATTTTATATTATTGAAAATATTTTAATTATTATGAAATTATCACTGAATAGAATCACTAGAAGTGAAGTAACCCATCATTGAAGATACTGTGTTTGATGGGGTGTTCAGTTTTGATATTTCGTTGATGAGCATCTCCTGAACCTGAGTCCGAAATAATAATTTATTCAGAGATGGTAGTTTTTTCATATACGGCATTATAGACTTGAACCAGTTTAAGTCGTCGTCGTCTTGATTTAAATCTTTCTTCATTAGGTCTATTTTTTCTCGTTCGAGTGTTATTAACATTTCTTCAATACTTTTTGCTGCACTTTCTTGTACCTTTTGTTTAGCTAACGTTCCAAAAGCTCTGGATGGGGTATGCGACGGTCCAGGTGTCCATATCGTATCTGTGGCGAAATAGCATTTTGTGCAGTTGCAGCATCAGTCGTAGGGCCGTCAATTGTTGCCAAATTGGTATCATCTGTATTGAATTGCGATTTATCAGTTTGTGTATTGTATGATGTTTGGTCAGAAAGAATAGACATCATTGTATCATCATCGATAATGTCGCTGTCATCTAAAATTGTATTTTGAATATTACTTCAGGTTATTATAAAATAATAAGCAGTCTTCAGGGATTAGATTAAACATTGACTTAAGGTTATTTAATTTGGCCTGCGTTATAGGTTTTCCCTCTGGCCAAAGAGGAACCAGAAGTTCCGCCTCCAAGGAAGCAAGCTACCCGTATTTTCTCCCTATATGAAGCTCCTGATAATGCTCATTATCGTCGGTCTTTATAAAAAGTGAGTGTTTATTTTCTTTTCTTAATTGAATATGTTTAGTCTTAAGCCAATTTACTTTAACTTTATTGACGAACATCTGACGATTCGTTATATTTTTTTCTAATTTTTCTGTACTTACAAAATCATTACTTTTTATTTTTATTGGCACTGCGAACCGCGGCCTTAAACTTATCGTTATTCACAGTCAAAGCACAGTTTATAACGCTTAGCCCGTTTAACGCGCACAATTTGCCATTCCGTATTACCACTATGACCATCCTTCTTATGTTTAGAAAGCATGTTTGGTATATACCGAATTTCAGTAGAAATATCACTTGAAGTCATCGCTGCACCTCGCAAATTAATAGCCACAGAAGGCACATCCGTCGCAGGCGCGTGCAACGAGCTGTTTATATTTGGGTCAATACTATTCGGTGCAGGAGTAATGTCGGTACACGACCCGTCCTCCACTCGCCTCGATGTCTCGCTCACTTCCTACGACTTATGCCCATCTACCAGCAGAAGCACGGGTTTTTTAATGTTATTTTCTACTATCCAGTTGCGAAACTCGTTGGTGATGTAATCAAAGAATACATCTCCTCTCATCCAACCTGTCTCCGATCTGCGTGAGACCCAATGTTGGAGCATACTATTCACTACAGCTTTTGGTGGTCGAATGTATGGAAACACAATTACGTACAAGGTGATCACATATCTCCATTAGCATTAAATGTTAATAATACCGTTATGTTTTCGGGCGATCATCTTTATATTTATTTTGATTCCCCCTGTCTTGTGTTACTTTCTGAACAATATCAAGCAATTCCTGTTTTTCACTGGAAATCCACATTTGGAAATGTTAAGAAGCCATTCAACTACTTTTTTCACCATCTATTAATAGCACAGGCTCTGGGCCCGGTTTGTTAACTCCATCTGGTCTGCACCCACTGATTTTGTCCAATATGGTCTTTAGAATAGCATGTTCTTTGCATACTTGTCTTACCGATTTCTTCTTCACTCGAATTTAGGCAATGCTTCCCTTAAATCTTTTGTGTCTGCTCTTTTTTCCTTCTTCTTTCTTATCTGCAAAGAACTCTTCTTAAACAGAAAAAATAAGAATTCAAGAAATTACTCAATTTATTCTAAGTATGGGATGGAATGAGTTAACTTGTAGTCATAATCAAAAATTATTGGAATTGATAAGATATAGTACTTTTGTTTTATGTAAGTTGTTTATTAGCTTTGCATAAACATAAACTACGTATTATCATAAATGTAATAGAAAGAAGTGCAATAATAAAGATGTAACCCCCCAAATTGGTGACCCCGACAATTTGCCTTCAAAGAAATAATGGTGCATTAAGGCAATTTGTGGGGCACCCAAGCACGCCTTCTCCCATTCTTTTGCTCTCCATATTATTGGTTATTTTGGCTTTGTTTTCCTCTCCCTCATTGTAGATTGTTGATCCTTGTATCACTATATACAGCAAAGGCCTCAAGAACATTGTAGCCGAGGCGATCGCCCTTCGGTCCTTTTTTCCTCTCCTTCTATGCTTAATGTAAGATGCGAACTGGCAGGTTAGTTCTCTCATTTCCTTTATTTACCTCCTTCTCCCCCTTTATCACCTTCTCTCTTATTCTTTTTATTGGTATTTCTGTCTGTATGTTTTCCGGGTCGTAAATTGTTTTTGTGGATTTCTCTTCAATAGTCTCCTTAACCCAAAGTTCCTCTTTTTCGAAACATAATAGGGTTGCATTTATCCAATCAAAAAGACTTCATATTTGGTTTTGCGTATTATTCTCTAAGAAAATTAGAGCTTCTTCGTAAGCTTGTGATGCTGTCACATTTTGTTTCTTGAAAGGACAAAATGTCTGTTTTCCCTGAGTCAGCACATCGGCATTGCTTTTTTTCAATTTGTTGAAAACTGACTCGAGAGTTGCATCTATTTGGGGCCCGTTAGTTCTCACAAAATCAGAACACATTTCTTTGATTACTCCGGTGACATAGTTGGAATGTACTTTGTCATGGGGAAAAGCGCCATCTTTAGCGAAGTTCCACATCGACCTGCTTACTCTGACTCCACCTATCGTTATTTCTCTATGTCCGACTTCCTGTTGTATTCCATCGTTCTCATAACCGTCTCTGCAACTTTTGGAGCTTGCGTCCCATACCCATGTGGAGGATTAGACCAAAAGTTAGCTGGGGAGATTGAGGATATCATTACCAGACCCCCACCCATAGGCCAACGGTATCAAAAGGTAAAAGATGAGTTAGTACGGTGTCTTTCATAATGTAAATGGATGCATTTTATTAAACAAAAGCCACAGTATGCTTAGCCACTGTTACCTTTGATTTTTCGGTAGTTATCTTCCTGTTGGTAATGTTATTCTCCAGCTTTTTTGTTGAAATAAAGTTATCCCTTGTAATTTTTATGACATCAAATGGATTCCTGTCCCTAGCTGCCTTTATAACAGTAGTCTAAGTCTAAAATTGTTAGTTTGTAAGTAAGTATGAAGTCGTGAGTAAATATTTTTGTCTAATATTTTTGATATTGAAGGTAGAAATGGATATCGGTCTGTTATTTCCGGGGTCGGTTTTGGGGCCAGATTTATAGATAGGAGTAACTTTGGCTTTCTTAAGATAATCCGAAAATTCACCTTTATGTAGCAGCTTATTAAAGCAGATCGAGAGATATTCAGAAATATAATTGATTACACATTTTATGGTTTTAGTGTTGATCCCATCTATCCCAGTACTACAATTTGTGTCTAGTGTTTTTATTAAAGTAAAAAAAGCTAACTGGTAGCGATCATGCGCATATTGATTATTGACCATTCTTTGGTCACATAGACTACCATTTTATAATATTGCTTTGATAAAACTTACTTTTAAGACTACCATGGTCTTTTCACAAAGTAATTGTGATCTTGTAGCACAATGGATACAGAAGCTTGTTCTCTGTCATCAGCTGAAAGAAATATAAAATTTTAATCAAATCTTGTAAAATCTAATACTTTTCTTTCTATTCTATGGGATGATAAATACTATAAATATCAAATTATTGGCACTCAAATTATAATTTTTCGGTGAAATCAGCTAAAATACTTAAACTTTCTGTTGTCAACTTTACTGAGATCCAGGTACAATTGTTATATGCACTGGATCAGTGACAATTCTCGACGTAACATTGAGATTACAAAGGTCGTAATACAAAGTATGACTTATAATTTTTTCGCAATGTATTGCGACATTTGGCGGCAAGCTTCTCATTTTTTAAGCCACATGTTGTCCAAAACTTGCATATTTTTGTGGCTGTATTGGGGGTTGTCTCGGCTCATCGAGTTTTTTTGATATTTAAATTAGCACAGCATCGGCCTGATTTTTAGAAAATATTTGATGCTGATTTACTAGATGCAGACAGATTAGACCACGGGCGTGGTGACAATGAATCTAAATTTACATTCAGGTCACTCCCGAAATGAATCTGTAAATAAATGAAATAAAAATAAAATCTGACAGAAACTAAGAAGGCATGGCAAACGAAAGATAATAGTCACACGTATTAGTGAAGAAGTTATGATACATATAATTTCAGCACTGTTCTCGCATAAAAGTAGAATTATATCTGAATTTCGGTCATAAGTACTGCGAGTTTTTCGATTGGCATTGATGATATTATTGCTTTGCTGTCCGTGTAAAACTTGCCTGTTTTTGCATGATACTTGATTTCCGTCCCCAAATCTTCTTGTGCCTTCATTTCGAAATATTGTATCTCCCCCTTCGGCGCTTTCAGCCTCGTAATTTTGCGCCGTCCATTGATCGAACCCGACCATTCCACACGAATGACCGGCGCACTTACAAAAGGTTCAATATGTTCGTCGCTGAGAATGCCTTGTAATACTTGACGACCATTGCCGGAATAAATATACTCGCGTATACAAGACAGACAAGTAATGCTTGTTGTTTTGTAGGCTCCTTCTCGAATAATTCTTCCTAGCCTAGAGGTAAATCCCCACTGTTTATTATGACTAATGTATATGAGGTGCCAATGCCATTATCTTGTTCCTTGATGGTAAGCGATGAGTTTGTAAGGTCCGTTATAAATTGCTGATATTTCGTTTTCATGTTTTGTGGTATACGTACTGACTGGATATACTAATCCTTCCAGCTCTCCAGAGATCCGCATTCCATCGCCGATCGAACACACAATTGTAGTTGATGATTAGTACAGTTAGCATCAGTGAAATTAGCCATATTCATATTAGAACTCCAAATCTTCCACAAAAAATCTGTTAATAAAAACTGTCTTTGACACTTTTTTTAAAGGTGTCAGCTGTTTGGATGTGGGTGTGTTGGGTGTCAGAGGTTATGTTATGACTTGCAGTTTGTTTCTTTCTAATAGAAAAAAATAAACGACAAGATTCACGTGACGCGCGAGCGGTGAAACAAAAGCCTGTCGAAACATGTCGCTTTATTTAGATTTTAGACTCTGCCCTTATTCGTAACTTTTTATATTTTTAATTTTTTTTTCTATATTTAATATCTTCGTATATATTTTTTCGGATATCCGATAGTTTCTGTTACGGCCCTTTCACACGGCAGTCCAGTTTTGCAGGATCGGCTTTTTACGGTATCCTGCTAAACTGGACGCTGTGTTCACATGGCAGTTCAGTTTTACACGGTTGCATCCTGTTTTTTTACCATTCCTATGCCGGTTATCATGTGAAATGGACGTGAATACTTTCCTAATTTACTATTGGTATTATCGGCGTCGGCAGCGAAATAGAAGATTCTGGGTTCATCCTATTCCATTCTGACACAACGCTCAAATTTGGGTATTTTTCGGAATCTTATGTTTAACTTACCACCAGGTATAGTAACATATAACAGACAAAAATAGTAAATGATTACCAAAATTAAACCCGCATTTTAATGTAAAATTACAACCTAAGTTTTAACATCTCGCTATCCTATTTAAGCAAAATGACTCCAAATAAATCATTGTTAACCCAAAAGTAGTAAATGATCGCCAAAATTAAAACAGCATTTTAATGTAAAATTATAACCAAAGTTTTTACATCTTGCTATCCTATTTAAGCAAACTGGCTCCAAAAAAACTCATTGTTAGCCCAAAAATAGTTAATGAAAACCAAATTATTAACCATATTTTAATTTAAAATGAAATGCAAAAAAATAAAATCTCGTTATCCGATTAAAGTAAATTACCCTCGGCAAAAAAAATATTTTGCCAAACACAGTAAAGTAAATTTACTCCTAACCTTTTTGTCTCCAAATTGATTAACCACTACAAAAAAAAATTATCTTGAGCGTTTCGTTTACAACCAAATGCTATACCTAAAATAAAAAATAAAACTCTTACAATTTCAATAATCCCTTTTTTAATTATTGAAACAATCATTAAAAAGATAGTCCTCTTAAAACTAATAATAAACAGTTCAAAGATCTTAAAACTAAACTAATAATAAGCATTTAAAAAATCTTAAGAAGAATCAGTCTTCTGTATTAATTCACTGCACAATTAATGCTTTCTTAGCTTTGGCTGGTCGTCCTCTTTTGCGCTTCATGCCAATCGGAATAGCTCTGGCCTCTGAAGGTGGCTGGACGTGCTTAAGCCGAATCGCCAATCCAACGAGATGCTTGCAAATGTAATCTTTGAGAAACTTTGGGCAATTGCATGTGCCGTGTAACCAATTTTCCTTTTCTCGGGGCATTATAACTTCCCACTCTCTAAAATGTTGCTCTTTGTATTCGTCAAAGGTCTCCCATGGCTTTTCATAATTTTTGCAATCTAAATCCGACCCAGCTGGAATTCTGTATGAGCAAACTAGCTCAGTACTATTCTTTAATGGCACCTGCTTCGACAGTTTTGCCCATTGGTAACTTTCTGTCCACATCTTTAAAGATACTGTCGGCAGTTGAGCGAACCGTCTCTCAGTATTATTAATCACGTATTCATTAGACCAGTCCTTGACTATATCAGAAGCAATTACTAAGAACCGCGCCAAAGGATGACGCTCACGAAGCGTGCCACCATCTTTTATTGTTTTATTGAAAGATTCCAGAGCATTGTTTGTAGCAGGAGTCCCCAGAGATGCGCCCAAATACCAGAAACGATTTAGTATTAGCCATTCATTTTCAAAGTATGTAACAAAATCTTTTCGGCTTTCCACTTGTCCAAAAATTTTTCGCTGGCTCGATCAAATATTTCCTGAGTTGAGGCACACTGTAAAGCATCAATATCTTGTAAGATCTCTTTTTGGGATTTCTTTTGCACACTTTGCTCTACTCTTGTTTGCATCTTCTTTTTCGCATGCGCCCAGCACATTCTTATGACTGTATCTGTTCCAAATGTGCACGCAAAGGCAGTTTGTATAGCCTTCGCTGCATCACAGACCAAAACTTTACAACTTAAAGTGTATGAAAATATTGAGAAAACTGCTTTTTTTAATGCGGAAAATAAAAATATGAAGTCTTCCGTTCGTTCAGCTGTTGTCACAGCTAATCCAAATGGGTGAAAATGTTTATCTCTGTCTGTAGTTCCAATCACAAGTACTGGAAACCCTTGCCAAATGAGCTTATATGTGGCATCCGCGTGAAGAACAGAACATTGGCGTGATAGACCAATTAAATATTTCGTCGTTAACATGAACCGGAAGTTCTGATCTAAATCATCTTCAGAAATTTCATACGCCAAAACAAAAACTTCGTGACCGTCATCAGGTATTTCAGAGTTTTCTTTTAACCATAATTCAAGCTGTCCCAAGCTTATTACCGATGGCCCGTATTTTTTCTTACGTATGATTTTAAGATAATTGTTTAACTGTAACTTAGTCGGCAGAACTAGTCCATTAATTTTACTTAAGTTCTTCATAATAGATTTAGGTTTCAAACGCAGTTCGAATAGTTTTTCTATTTCCTTTTTCGTTGCCTCATTTATTCCCCTAGTCGACTGACAGTCAGAATTTTCATGGTCGTGACATGTTTCAGTACGAAATAATAATATATCATCACACGATGCGTCAAATAAAAGATAAATCGCGGCAGAACACTGAATTTCAGCCCGAAGCTTCACTTTGTTACAACGATAGTAACGTTTTACTCCTTCTTCAGTCGTATGAATTGTTTGTATTGACCAGGTCTTCTCATTTTTGATAAATTCCTCAGCGCTCCGCACAGTTATAAATTTTCTTTCAAAAACCCAAACTTTATTTTGCCTTCGACGTTTTTTCGTATGCTCTGTGATTTTATATTCGTCTTCATCTGATTCCGATGAAGTACTCAACAGCGGAGCACACGAACTCGGTCCCGCTAAGTTTTCATTCGCCATTGCAAAGAAGATAGATACCAAAACACACCCAATAAAAGCAAGTGCTCGCACGCGACTAAATTGGCGATCGTGTCCGGGCGTGCGCGGCGCTTGCGGTGTGGTGGGAGAGGATCGTAAGCCGCAGACATAACTTAATATGGCATCATAATGCTTCATTTGGTAATAAGCCTACATTTTATGTCAATCATAGTGGTTTATTTAGGCAGAAATAGCGCATTAATTTGCTCGCTAAGATTTGGTGATCATTTACTACATTTGGTGTTCGAATACAATTTGAAGTGCAGTCGTGACTAAAATAGCTAGTACTATTGTAATTTTAGACGTTATTTATCTGGTGTTAAGTATATATTTTTGGTAAAAGAACTAAGGGTATCAAAGCATTTTATGGTGATCATTATATTTAACCCCTTTTTCGGAATCTTATGAGCGATTTGAGATAAGTCAAAATTTTTCAATTATTTTAGAATGAGTATGACCACATTTACGACCTTTTAAAAAGGGTGAATGAAGATTTAAAAAAACGTGATAGAAATATGAGAAAAAGCATCATACCTGAAGAAAAGGTAGCAATGTTTAAGGTAAGAATGAAACACATATTTATGGGCGGATGCCCTTTATCATAAGAATCAGCCATGTCTTCAATAAGTTATAATGTGTGTAAGGAACAACGGAATCACAAAAAGTATCTCCCTTACAGCAATTCACTAAAATCTATTCACTAGTAATTAGGGAATCACTTAATCTTTTACTTTTAATTTGTTTTAAAACTACAAGGCACAAGATTACTCGAAACAAAAGCGATTCGTCGCAAACGTGGTGCGCTCGCCGTTGACGTTCGAAAACTAAACGAAATTCAACATGGCCGCGCTGACCATCGACACGACGCTCCGCCAGACTGACAATTGTCAAATCTCGTTCCAACGTGTTTCTTAACAGATGGCCCTAGGAATGCGCCGTCATATTTAAAGTTTAATATTTATTATCAAACACAATAAGTTATGTATGTATGATATTTTCACAAGATAATCGTTAATATTAATTAAATATTAGTGAAATCCGGAAAATCAGAGCTCTGCGATTCAACTGATTGCGCAGATGGCGATGACTGAACGCTGTAATGCGGTGTGAAATAACTTGCTGATTGATAAGTGTAGTTAGAAATAGATGGTTGTTGAGATGACCATTGGTTAAAAAATGCGGCTTTTTATATTTTTCAACAAACATAACACCTGCTTGAAATTGTAATATTTGATCATTGTTGAGTGAAGCTAGTGCAGGAAGTAAACTTTTCAAAAATGACAAGTTACGGCTTATTCGGCTGACTTTTTATCTGGTGATCAATAAAGCTCACCATTTTTTGATCCATTACAGAAAGCCTATGCCTTGGTAGTACACTTCTCTTTAGTCGTTTAGCACCACCTGCGGGATTTTCTTGTCCTGGACTTTCATGTCCGATAGCAGGTTAATTATAGACATAGACATAACATTTATTACATACGAAAACTCACACACATAAACACACAAAATAACAATACTTAGAGAAAAAATTAAATAAGGCATATCAAATACAATAAAAATTCCCTTTTGCCATTCGGTTCGCTTCAAGTGTGCAATGTGTGTGTAATTGTAATTGGCCCTGGCTCAGCATTATGCTGAGGAGCAAAAAGTTCCACAGCGCTGGTCATTCTGCCAGAGACCACAGCAGCTAGTTTGCGCCTTAATAGCAAAGAAAAATAATAAAAAAATAATAATAATACGAAGTAAAAAATAATAATATTAATATTAAAGTTAGCAGTGTAAGTAATGAAAATCGTGTGTAAGGGTGTATAATAAATTAAATTAAGAATAATTGTTAAGACGAGAAGAGTTAGATATTTTTTGTTTTTGTTTTTTTTGGGTGGATAAAAACTAAATTTCATGGGACTTTTGTTGTGTAAGTAGATGTGTCTTATAACTGCGACTAAAATTTGACTTTAATTGAAGACTCTTCAGCGGAGGAGGGATATTATTCCAACACTTCGTCGGGCTATATTTAAAACTCCTACGAAATGAAGTCGTCCGATGCTGGGGAATGGCCAGCTCCTGAGTACAACTCCTGACTTGGTGCTTGCTGGCATTACTACGCCAAAGGAGCATTTTGTACAAATATTCAGGTTGTTTAGTATATACAACATCAAATAACAAACATGCCAAATACAATTTTCGTCGACCTTTCATTGTCAGAAAGTTTAAGTTGTTCAAATAGGGGGTGACATGTGAGCATTCATTTTGTTCATTTTGGATACGATTTTCCGTATCACCCTCTTCAATATTTGTAGCTTTGTTACCGCCACTGTCTTGTGTTTCAGCCGGATCCATACTTTTTAAAAAACCACAACTGGTCGTGATAACAGTATTTTTTGGTATTAACTGCAGCAGATCCAGATTTATTTATTTTCTTTTTCGCATTTAAACTCCTCTTCCAGCTGTCTCTTATCTGATTCCATATTTTAACAACCATTTTAGCTGAAAAAGAAAACATAAGTTATGAATAAGGGCGGAGAAAGAACTATCAACAGGAAGGTATTAGGTATTCTGCTATTTTCTCAAATTTCAAAAATAATTTATATTTTATTGCTATATATTAAAATATTTCATAATTATTAACATTTTTCTTGCTGGATACTGTCGTACTGTATATTATCTGGTAGAATATTAGATAGAAAAGTCATGCTTACAGTTTATAAAGGAACATACTCATGCCCTACTTTCTTTGTAAATCTTCTGATCGCAATAATTTCGTATATTGATGGTAGCCTACTGTACAACTCTTTATTGGAAATGTTAGGCGGGACAAATTTTATGATTCCTGTCTTTTAAATCTGCGCAGCAGGAATGAAAACTTTCATTTCGTATTTAAAAAAAAATATGAATTGGTAATAAAGTTATTTGCTGTAGTATACTGTTCAAAAATAACTGCAATTTTAAAGAAAAAACTGTTTAACCGGATTAAAGTTATGTATTATTATAAATTTACAATTATTTAACATAATTTTAAATTTAGCCGACGTTTCGCGTGCTTTACAGCGTGCGTGGTCACGGTGACCACGTTTAAATGTGTAAAGGTTATGTCAATAAAAGACAATACTAACTGCAATTTTACTGGCTTTCACTCTTTGAATTGCCGTCACACCTTTAACTTCAGTTGCAAAAATGTGGTTTAAGTAAACGGGGCTCTTGTTGCCCAGTCTGTCCTTATTAGTAGCTTCGACAAATACTTTAAAGTCGGTATTAGCAGAGTTCTCCGGATACAGTCTTTTCTAATTTGGTTAGTAAAGCGGTAAATAAGAGTCATTACGCTCACCGCCAACGCCAGAGTCCGCCTTGGGTTCATCACCACGATCCTCAACGCGAGGATGTTTATTTGAGATGGGCGGGTTATCCCCGCCCCACTCGTTACCCTCCATTTCTAAGAGTCACTACTTCTAAATTCTGCTATTTATTTATTTTAAAATTAATAAAAACTTAAAATGTACGCGCGCTATTTTTGGAGTTCCCGCCCAAAAAAACTGTACAATATGAGAGGGCGTAGTAGTGCAGACAGTTTCACCTCTTTAATCTCTGACCTGAAAAAACAAGGCCTCATGTGAGTCACTTTGTCCTCACTGCAAGCAAAATATAACCAAAATTAACTTCAGTTGCAAAAATGTGGTTTAAGTAAACGGGGCTCTTGTTGCCCAGTCTGTCCTTATTAGTAGCTTCGACAAATACTTTAAAGTCGGTATTAGCAGAGTTCTCCGGATACAGTCTTTTCTAATTTGGTTAGTAAAGCGGTAAATAAGAGTCATTACGCTCACCGCCAACGCCAGAGTCCGCCTTGGGTTCATCACCACGATCCTCCACGCGAGGATGTTTATTTGAGATGGGCGGGTTATCCCCGCCCCACTCGTTACCCTCCATTTCTAAGAGTCACTACTTCTAAATTCTGCTATTTATTTATTTTAAAATTAATAAAAACTTAAAATGTACGCGCGCTATTTTTGGAGTTCCCGCCCAAAAAAACTGTACAATATGAGAGGGCGTAGTAGTGCAGACAGTTTCACCCCTTTAATCTCTGACCTGAAAAAACAAGGCCTCATGTGAGTCACTTTGTCCTCACTGCAAGCAAAATATAACCAAAATTTAGCACGAGCCTCACTCGTTTTTCCTTTACCACTTGAATGTTAAGAGTTCAAGAGATCTGAACAAGTTAGTTCATGAACGCATATTTTTCTTATAGTGACACAATCTATCAAAGGCGTAAGCCTAGTACTCAAAGAAAGTAATTTTTTTTAAAGTTCCTTGTATTTAGCCCTACCACCATTCATGCGATAATTTAAAATATGTAAAACTTTATTTTGTACATCCTCCAGTTGTGCGACATATATAGTGTAATAGGGATTGCTCTTGTCTATCGTCTGTATATTCGGGATACAGCAGACTGACTCAAGTGAAGCTGGAAAGCGACTACTCGCTGAGTCCTTGTTGCAATAAGGCAAAAACTTGAGCGGCTTCTTGAGGTGTGGTATCTATGGTTTCTTGAAAACAATGGATGCAGGTTGCGGAGATATGTATCGGTCAACTGTTGATAAGCGACTGATAAGGGTTTAAGTGTAACGGAGGATTTATAGGGGTAGAGGGTAGCGCAACTGGCTGGTAGCGTAGTGAGTAATTTGTCCCATACGCCCGAATTGTGCAAATTACCATATTGGCAGTTGTTTTATTTGGAATTGACTTTACATGAGCATAACACGTATATTTGTCCTATTTTTATGCTTACTCTCGAGTCTCGATTTTCCCCGATTTGGTCGCAATTTCAACATTTGTTCTCGATTCCTCACCACCCTAAGTGGCATCCCCTTAGGCCTTAAGGCCTAACAAAATAAGTAAAACAAATTTAAAAAAATACAAACTAGCTGTTTTAACTTAATCAGTATCCAGGATATCAACATTTTCCTGATCGTCATCATCAAAGGTCTCTGCCCGTTCAATGATCCAACTTTGTGCTTCTTTTGACAAGGTTTTATTTTTTCTGCCAAATTTGTGTCGTTTCGTTGAAATGAGTGGATAAGAGCTGGTCAATAAATTGTTTAAAATATCTTCATTTGTAGCTTTTCTGCTGCATTTTCTAGAATGGTGTTGGCGGTACCTACGAAAGTCTTTATTTCTAGGTTCAGCAGCTTCTTCAGATAGCTGTCCGGAAGTAGACTTAAACTTTCAATTGCACCATGCATTAGAACTTTATGAACACTTGAAGGCATATAATACCAACTATATAAGTCTAAATACAGTTGCATGGTGGCTTCAGCATATTCATGAAATTTGACTACATCAATGTGGTAGCCCGATGAAATTGCCTCTAAAATGATTGCAAACCGCCTTATTCAGTTCTCGCTAACACCTGTTATCTCAGCAGTAATGTTTGGATTTGCAAAAAATCTTCTAGCGGTATTTCCATCGTTGGTGAGCCATCACCTGGTTTGACAACATCAGTCAGAAGGCCCATTCTATTTTTTAAAGCATCCTGTATGTTTTTCTTTTTGCTTTCCAGGATACACTTGGTGTCTCCCTTCACAGCCCATGTCTTTATCGTTAATCTGTAAGCTATATGCGAAATGCATTCCATCATTCGTATCCATATGTGCAATGATGGCAATCCGTAATCTACAAAGATCTAAATCAGTCTGTTTTGACGCAATTAAGGATAGATTATTCATCTCACTTGGAGTGGCTTTACAAATGTCGCATCTCTGAGATGAAGTGTCACATAAAATTGATGTTGCTTTTCCGTCTATCATTGTCATTAATAAAGAGTGTGAAATATTTATTTCCCCGACTTCTGTATCCATTAAATCTGCAATTTCTTGCTCAATGGCACTTTTTTCCTGCAA
This sequence comes from Pieris macdunnoughi, assembly GCA_905332375.1. NCBI lineage: Eukaryota > Metazoa > Arthropoda > Insecta > Lepidoptera > Pieridae > Pieris > Pieris macdunnoughi. Next base: position 452,394 of record CAJOBZ010000070.1, on the reverse strand, counting down.
TATGGTTATTTTGTTTTCTTCCACAAATTCGAAAAGGATTGGACGACACCAATATGATGAATTCGCGGAATCATTTTGCCAGATAACTTCGCCGCAAACCAATCTGATTGGTACAAAGCTTCACATGAATATGCTTAAATAATCAAATTGACTTTCTGAAGTGTCGTCGTCTGTTTGGTATGTTTGCTTGGAATTGGCTTGATTAGAAGCACCATCAATTCCCCACTTACTGATAAGTGTTAGTTCCTTATACTTACTGTCGATGATGAGTGGCAGCATTATTCTTCTTGTCGTTGTATCCAGTAGAGCTTGTAACTGTATTTTGGCTGAGGTTTCTGTCACTTTGCACTTGATAATACGATGGAAATATATTGTTGTCTTTTTCGTTAACATTTTTTCTTAATGTATTGTATTGCCACTTGGTCAATTTAAGTGATAAAAATAACCCCAACGCCTCATCCGGAGAAAACGCAGGTTTTGTTTCTTTGACAGATATACACCTTTTAAGTTTTTGCACATCTTGTCGATTCTTTAATAAATGTTCTAGTATTTCTGCAATATCCTCATTCCCATCTGCTTTTAATTGCGCAAAATATGCATATGTTATCTCATCCAAAGACAAATGAAAGCTTTCGGCTCGTCTTTTTTTCTGTTTTGGAGCTCGCATTAAAAAGACGCATGAGCGTCACCACCGCACGATGGGGCAGGTGACGCAGAGCTGCGTTAGTGATACCGTCCGGATCGGGAGCCTTCCTGGGCTTAAGCCGCGCTGCTTGTCTCTTGACGGCGCTCGGCGAAAAGAATAGCACCTCTTCGTCGACGCTGGGGTGTCAGGTGAGCGGCGTCATCGGTGGCGCGATGCGATGACGTCACATTAGGCGCGCGATGTGGGAAGGGAAGCGGGGTGGGCGGGTCGCGCGGGATTTTGCATACGGCTCGCGGCTCGGTGCAATGGCGCGATGTCTCCGGCGCGGGGCGCGGGGCGAGCGGGTGAGCGACGTCATCGGTGGCGCGATGCGATGATTCAGCGCACTGGAATGCCGTCGCAGTTGTATTGCACGCTGGTGATTTCTTTGGCCTAGCTGGGGTTAGGCTTCGTCTCTGATGAGGCGGGTGGCGTTTTTTGTGAGCATCCGTTGAACGGCTGCGGCTCGGCTGTAGAGAAGCTGGCTCCGCAAAGCTGTAACAGCTTGGCGTAGCCTGCTGCTTGGCTGTGGCCGAGATGGGCGCTAAGTCGCGCTCCATCGTTGATGGTCCGGGGTTAGCGGCGAGTGTCTCCCATGATGTCGCTACACTGACTATAAGATTAGAAATTGACTGCGGTATCCAGAGCCGATATTCATTTACAATGACAGAAACTGGAGTGTTATCTAGTAATAATGTATAGTCGGTAGCTAGTTGTTTAACAGTTTCAATGTCTTCATTACTATATTCGCTTTTTGGCATGAAAACGCTTAGCTGAAACAAATTAAGTACATCAAGAGACAGGCGATCCTGGAGATCACTTATTAATGAATCTAGAAAAGGGATATATATAGCTCTGCGGAAATACTCTTCAGCAGATTGAGGTAGATAGGTTATTCGCCCTATGTATTTGTTTTGATACTATTCTGGGGCATTTAATTTCTACATCTAGCTGCTCAGCTACTTCTTTAGCCTCTTCAAAAAGCTGTCGTTAGATACGGTCAACATTTTCTCTTTTATTTTGTAAAACACTTAAAGTATCATTAATAGCGTCCGTAGATTTTTTAAATCAATTGAGTTCGATTGCAGTATTCTGCTTAAAGGTACCTAAAAATTTAAAGTAAGTGACTGTCTTGCCAAGCAGAAATCTTCTCCAGAGCGCTACAAATTTAGACTAATTTGTCACCTTGAAATTGAAGATGCCCATCATGCCTTTCTACCCAACGTGTCTCACCTCAAATACCTTGCATGGCAGCTCCGAGTTCTATTTAAAAAAATTCATGCCTCTTAGCGGATGCATTGGCAAATGCCACAACTTTTCTCATTGTGCCAGATGTATTGCGACAGGAACCTACTTTGGATGATCTTGTCAATGAGTAAAAAGTAAAAAAGATATACAATTTACATATTGTACTTATATAGATACCTAGTCACTGTGTTATAGCGGGCTATGAAACTGCTGACTCTTGTGCAAAAGGTGCTATTTTCTGCGGATCTTGTCAACATCCTATCACATCTCAGTCCGTTAACTTTTCTCTTGAACCTTTTAACTGAAATCACTTTCATATGGGCATAATCTTTCCAGTTTGCTTTTTTGAGGTTATATTTTAAAAGATAGTTGTGGTAAGAGGGGGGTAAGGATTTGTTGTTTAATTTAATAACTATAGGAAAATGGTCACTGCCATAGGTGAACTCAAGGGGGTTCCATGTTAATTGCGAGGCTAGGTTAGGGGAGCAGAGGGTAAGATCCACTGCAGATTTGGGATTCTGATTAGGTTATACCCTGCGAGTTGGAGAGGCATCATTGAGGATGCAGGGATTGACATCGTCGAGTAAGTCAATCAGCAGTGGAGCAAACCTATCACTAGCTTGGTACCCCCGCATAGTGTGATGGGTATTGAAGTCACCCATGGCTATGATAGGCCTGGGAAGGGATGATAAAATTGATTGTATCTCGGGAAGAATAGAAGGAGAAGGGTGCGAAATATACAAAGATACAAAAGAAATGTCTAAGGTACGAACAGAAACCGCATTAATCTGTTCGCTGTGGGTTGAAAGCCGATAGAAGATAGCATTGCCCGCATACCCATCTTTCCTCTCATCCCCCAGACAGAAGAAACCAGGCACCCGAAATCGGAAACTAGGTCTCAGCCATATCTCTGAGATGACAACAATTGTGGGTTTGTGAGGGAAATCAATTCGTGTTTTTTTGGACGTAAGCTTTTACTTTTCCATTGAATAGAAAAAAATAATTCAAAGAGTTGGGATAGGTTTTTGGCAACTTTGGGCGGTAGGAGAATTTCGCTACATGGGGCGACAATACTGAGAAGGAATTCAGTAATAAATTCTAACATTTTGCCCTGAGACGGAAGGTTGTCAACGTTGAGAGCACAACCATTTGGGAGGGATGAGGAGCACTCACCATCAATAACCTGGTGAGCTGTTCTATGGTACCCCTTTGGAGGTTGGAGACGAGGGGAGCGATAGGAAGCTTTGGTAGGAGTTTGGGCTTTTTTAAGGACATCTTAGAAAATAGGCAGGAGGGGTTAATATATATTTTGTTATCTCAGCATATGAACGTCGGACAGGTGGAAACAGAATTGCTGCTTCAATGTACGAGACATTGTCCTGGGACATCACCATTTGTATGGATTGCTGTCGAGAAAATTCTGGACAGCCCTTGTCATAAGCAAAATGTTAACCTGAGCAATGTAAACATGTGGATGTTTCTAAGGTGACTTCGCACGTATCACCTGTCTGTGGCTGAGCACATCTGTAACATCTGGGCTTAGATCGGCAGACCGATTTGATATGACCAAAACGGCAGCAGTTCAGGCACTGTATGGTTGGAAGTTTGTAGGTTTCGACAGGGAGGGAAGTGTGGTAAGAGTAAACCTTAGCAGGGAGCATTTGCCCCCTGAAGGTAAGGACGACAGATTTGGTAGGCACCCAGGTGGTGACACCCTCAGTAACTGATTTTCGGTTCAGTCGCCTTGACATTAATACCTCACCACATCCAGGAGGAAGCTCTAATGACGAGTTCGTCCATTGACAAGTCCACCGCTACACCTTTGACCAACCCCATTCTGGTTATGTTATAAGTAGGGATAATAGCTTTGAAGAAAGTTGTTGGCTGCTTCAGCAGAAGAGAACTCAACGCTAATTTTGTTACGGCCTACATTTTTTACGCAATCGTGAATGACAGAACTAATTTTGTGCTTATGCATAAACTGACCGAATGTAATAGCACGTATAGAGGCTCCGGAAGATAGGTCGTCTACTTCCCGGGAGACTTGGACAATGAACGGACCTTTATCATCATTAGAGTAAGACCGAGGGCCATCGGAGAAGGAGGGGTGGACACTGGACATATAGGTGTTGTACAGACGGTTTTGCCTGAGTGGGATCCGTAATTGTTTTTTTAGAGGAAGGCAAATTTCTCCCCTCTCCTTGTCGTTTGCGAGACGTAGAAAACCCCCAATCAAGAAATGCCCAGGAGTTAAATTTCTAGATCATTTGGGTCCGAAGATATAGGGCAAAGTGGTCGTGAGTTAAGTACAGCTTAATTTTACAAAAGACCGTTCTAGTTCTTCAAAGGTAAGAACTGATTCTCCTATAATTCACCGTAGATGAGTTTTGGCCACCTTAACTACAGCCTCAAATAAATATTCCACCGCAAGATGGATAACCTGGTGGACTAAATTGCCATTTAACACTCTCTCATTATGAACACATAAGCATATAGTGTTTGGTCATGACACTGAACTGTGACACATGACACAGGCACTAGAATCAATATACTAGTCATCAGAGTAACCAGAAGAGACCATAAATACAGCTGCATAGAATGATTGGTTCTGTTAACTTTATTTATTCTTCTGATTCTTATTGGGTTTTGATTTACACTCAGGACTTTTATGAGCATATTTCTTGCAATTATAAACAGCGAATTACGTAGGGAAAAAATGAAAATTTATTTTAAAGACTATATTTAACAAAAATTACTAGTATATAATATTTATTAAAGTATTCTTCCACATTTGAACATCCTGCTAGTGGTAGGTTTGCGTAAAGCCGCATTTATATTTATCTGACGTGTTGTGTTGTGATGCTCTCTGTCGTGATGGCTACTGTTCACATTGATATGACGTGTTATGATGCATTATGACGGTTTTTTGTATCAGTTCCGTCTTGACTCCCAGAGAGTTCACACATTTGCAATGTTTTTTCAAGAATCATCCGATTCAGATTCAGATTTTGAAGAAGAGTTTTTGGAATTATTGGCGTTGGCAACGCTTCTAACTAAACAAAGAAAAAGAAGAAGATATTGGATACATCCCGTAAATAGAAAAAGAGAGAGCAGAGGCGAGTTTCATTGTCTCGTTAAAGAGCTTGAGAGTGATGCAGAAAAATTTCATCAGTATTTTAGAATGTCTAAGGCACAGTTTGAGGAAATTCATCGTTTGATTGAAGAAGACATCAAAAAAATACGGACAAAATTTCGTAAACCTAACAAAAGAAAGACTTGCAGTATGTTTAAAGTAAGATTTTTATTTTTCATATAAATCAATTATCTTCCTCAGAAAATTGTATGTCTGAATAATATGCCGAGAGACGAGAATCCTGTTGTTCCGAATCCAATGTCGATGCTTCCATTGGTGCTGTGAATGTCGGTGTGTAGGCGAAGGTTGATATACTGGGGAATGACAGCATGGATGTGGATGTGTGAACGGGTGATTGCAGTCTCTGTTGTTGCGGCTGAGAAATAATCTGGCGAGTCACATTGATTGGCATTCTGCGGATTTGGTCTTGTGCTTCGAGGATGCGTATTTCGGCTTGTGATATTGCCGTGTGCAAATCTAATTTTATTTTGGACTGTTCGAGTTTAGGAAGTTTTTTTAGGGCTTTGCTCATGCTGAAAAAGAATAAGTCAGTTTCATCCATGTCTTTATCCTGGAGCTTGTTTTGTTGTTTTTGAAGTCGCAAATCATGCGATGATTTCATCAAATCGTATAATTCATGTAAGTTGGTTTTATTGCGTACAGGTCTGCTATAATTTGAAGAACTGGATTGTGGTGTTGGTGAGCGGTTATCTAATTGAGATTGAATGGTATCGGATTCAGATTCTTCTAAATTAATATCAGATTTTACTGAATTTGGCGGTGACTCAAGATTAGTTACTGTAGCCCGAGATTCTATATACGTCTGTAAAAAATTCATCTGCTCTTCATACTTCCATGGAATTATTGCGGCCTGACCACTTTTTTTATTTTTACGACGTTTCATGGCGTTTACATAGGCATTTCTTAATTTTGTCCACTCATCTTTACATTTATCCGCTGAAACAAAAAAAAACATATTTTATTTTAATTACAGATTTTTGGCAACTGGAAACTCCTATCGGTCGTTTTCCACTATCCAGTTGTGAAACTCGTTGGTGATGTTATCAAAGAATACTTCTCCTCTCACATCTCCGATCTGCCTAAGCAACATTAATGTTGGGGCATACTATTCACTACAGCTCTTGGTGGTCGAATGTCTGGAAACACAATACAAGGTGTTCACATATCTCCATTTGCATTAAATGTTAATAATACCGTTACTTGGTTTTATTTGGTATAAGTTTTTGAACCCTCTTGGGACTAAAACTTTTCCTGTCTTTGGACAATGAGCAAATCCACTTTCGTCCGCATTGAAAATTCTTTTAGGAGCACTCAAAATATCTTTATGATGTACGAGTATACTGTCCAAATTTCATCTTTTTTTTTTAACCACAGTCTGATTGGCTCTTCTCTGACTTGGGCTCTAGCTTTATTAATGTCCTCCGCATTGTTTTTTTGACCTGGGCGATCATCTTTAAATTGATTTTGAATTCCCCCGTCTCGTATGACTATATTGTATAAAAGAAACTTAAAACAAACAAAAGGAATCCTTTTTTTATAAAAAAAATTGCCTGGTTACAACTTACTTACAAAACAGAGTTTTCCTGAAATACTGGCTATTTATAAAGTTTCAATTTGATATCGACAGACACATGCAGTTATGATTCAATCTCTTAATCAATTTAAAGCTTTCAGATATACTATATTTTTGTTTTGTGTTAAGCACTTAAATAAACAAAGATGTTGGTTTTCCGACACGCAAACACGCGACGTATAATTGTCCACCCAAGTATTAAAAGTTGATTACGCAAACTTCCAAAGGCCTTGCGATTTATTTATGGTCCAGACGTATTGGAAATTGTAAACGTATACAATCGGATGGTAAATCCGTTAGAATCATCGGTATACGCGGAATCAAAAATTCCTCTCCTTTTTATTTTCCCTTTATGATTGTTATCTCACTGTCGTTATTCATCACCTTTTTCACAGCCAGTCTTGTTCCATTGCACAGTCGAGGTTGATTCATGTTACGCAGCATGATGCCAATTGATCCTACCTTTAAACTGCAAATTTTGAAGTCGTAATCCAGGCAATTCCAGTGAATTTAAAACTCCGTGGGATAGTTGACTACGTCATCCTGGTTCATACTTGTAGTATCTTGGCCATTGCGCTATTTTTGGCGATGTTGGTTTCGTTGATGTTCAAGTTTAATGGTAATTTCAAGGCAGAATGTTCAGTTCGCCCGCCGTCTAGCAGACCTTCTCGCAGCTATTTTAGATGAAGCCAATGCTATATATATGCTATGTATAGCCTTTCCATATGGGGAAAGTGCTTTTCGGATTCTTAAATGATTTTTTATATATACCTAATGGCCTATTTTATATGTTATGGGTCTTGTAAGAGTCGTAATATTGTTTTGATCTCTCTTTAGCTTTCATAATACTTTCGAGGATTTTTTCTCTTCAGTATTTTAATCTATGAGTTAGCATTTTGATACTCAGGGTATGTGGTATCAGGATTTGTATTGTTAATTGAATCATGAATAGAGGGGTTTTGTCCAAACAAAAGTTTTTAAGGGATATAATTAGTAGTACAATGAACGGATGTGTTATAACGGTCGTAATAGCAGTGTAGCTCGATGGGTTTCTTCGGAATATAAAGCCTATTTTTAATGTGTTGAATCATTTTTAATCGTCCACCATGTCCAACAGTTTTATGTACTTCCTTTAATATGTCAAAATACTTCTCCATCGGAATTATGCGAATCGTATGATCGTCGACGCATTTTTTCTTGAATATAAGATATTCCTCATTCGCAGTTTCCAAAATATCATATTTTGATAACCAGTAATAGTCCATGGACTTCTTTTGCGTAGTCACCCTACTCTCCTTAATTTGTTTCATAACCTAAAAAAAAAAACATTAACTTTAATAGGTCATAATTCACAAACTTACATAATATCAATTAATACACAATACCTTAGCTGGCATAGAGTATTTTGATAAAATAAGTGAATATTTATGTAATTTAAGAGTAAAATACTAACCTGTGAAATGCGATCCAAACTCCACGGTTTTTTTACATTTTGCTCAGTTTTTGCGTGACTTACATAGTACTCGAGAACCTTTTCGTCGTAAACACTTTTACTATCACTTTTTTCGTCATTTATTAACGAATTATTAACTTTTTCACTGCGAGAAACAACATTATCGACAGCGGCCGCCATCTTCACACATAAACAAAGCGTTTGCAGCGCCTCTACCGGTAATTAATGTAACTACTTTACGATATGATCAAATAATTGACCATTTCATGAAGAAGCCGCGCGTTTAGTTGCCCATATCGAGAAACGATTTCTTATCATTGATCTGCCCAAACCACATCACGATGTGGCCAATAGACAATGAAACATTTCATGAAATGTAACCATTTCATGAAATTCTCGAACATTTCATGAATTGAGCTAATCTACGATATGGCCACGACATATACATGTAGGCCAATTATCTTGTTCTTGGTTAATAAATGATTTGAGTTCTAGGGCCCTTGTGTCTGCGGGTGATAAAGACGCTAGACCAAAGTTGTTTTATTTTCACCAAATCAGTTTTCTTGAAGAGAAATATCTTTGTTGTAAATTTTGTGAGATCATCATGTAATGTTAGTATGTATTTTACCTACTATGTCCATCGCAACGCGTTGGAAAGGAATTGTAGAAATAGTAGTGATTTGCATTGGCGTTCTGTTTAATTTTCTTAATGCTTAATTTTCTTGGCATGATTTACAGGATTTTATATAGTGGCTACGCATGCCTTTCCATTGTTAATTTTCTTGAATACTTTTGACCATGCGAATAGTGCCTAAATGATCTACGATCATGGTTTTCTTTTGAAATTTTCTTTATTTTTGAAAGTTTTTATTATTTATACATGTGTCTTTAGTAAGACATCATGGAACATAATTAGTCTTACTTAAGACTACTAAGTAATTTAAGTCTAACCTTATTTACTAAAAAGGATTTTTATCATAAGGAAGTGTCCAATAACACTACTTACAGTCTATATTAAAGGGAAGACACTGTTCTTGTGTTCTATTTTTTTCTTTCACTCACTGTGTATTTAGTACTGACGTGCACTAACACTAATTCACTAGTTCAAATGGGTTTGTCCTTTTCAGTCTTCTCACTAGGCCCGTTTCAGACATTCACGTGATGCTGGAGCATATTTTCGTGGGCTCCAGCAGTCTTTTTTATTAATGTGACGACCTCCATCGGGAGCATTGACTATTTCCCGGAGTACTTTGTTTTGCAATCATGGATCTCGATAATGGATTGTTGGATTCCGGAAAGTGAAGGGAAAATAAGGCTATTTTTATGGATTGTAATGTAAATATTCAAATTATGAAATAAAATTATACAATTGTGTATAAATGGGAAGGAACTTTAAAATTAGTGATATACTTATTTGTTGATAAGATTTAGAAATTTTCTCATCACGTAGAGCTTTTTAATTGTCAAAATGATGAACTTGAACAGCTGTACTTTTGTAAACAATAATTATACGATTTTGTCACGAAAATCTAACGAGATATACGACTATAGGGTTCATTCTTTATTTAGGAATTCCTCTTTATTGGTTATTTCCGAAAGTATTTCTACAACATAGAGATTGCTTTCATCTAAGCCGATTGAAGTTTGAATGATAATGACTTGGTCGGAGATTTTAAGGATAGACGAATTTGGTTCTAAGATTTTAGTGTTGGACTCAAAGGTTTTGGATTTTATTAACTTAGAAAACTGTGAATAGTTTCCATTGAATAATTCTTGAGTTACGGGTTAGGATTGGTCGGAATCTTGTGTCACAGGAGAATCAAAATTGGTAGTGTTATGGAATTCAGGAATGGTTAATTCTTCAATCTCAGAATAAATTGGTATACCCGTATCTTTATTGTGATTCCAGATTTAGAAATTCGTCTAAGACTTTTTGGGGATCAATAGGAGAATCAGGTATGGTATCAAGTTGGGTCTCAGTGTTTAATGTGTGGAAGGTGTGAGTTATGGTGTAAATTATGCTGGAGTGACGAGATTATGCTGGCCCGTTAGGCCTGAATCTAGTGCGGCTTCTTAAAGACCTGAATTGTTATTAGCATTTTCTTTTGGCAATATAGGATTTACGGGATAGCGGGATATAGCATCGGCAATGGAATTTAATTTTCCTTTTTTATAAATGATTTCGTAATCGTATTCCTTAAGCTTGAGGCGCCACCGTCGTAGCTTACTGGAAGGATCTTTATTATTGAATAGCCACTTAAGTGGTCTATGATCTGTTACGATTTGGAATTTTCGTCCATATAAATATGGTCTGAATGTCTTACAGCCAAATATGATAGCTAACAACTCTTTTTCAGTTGTATTGTAGATGGATTCGCTTTTATTGAGAGTACGGGGTGCGAAAGCAATAAGTCTTTCCTGACTCATTGTTCCTTGTGAAAGGAGAGAGCATGGTTAGAAGCATCCGGCGTAAGAATGAAGGGTTTCGTGAAGTCAGGATAGATTAGGACTGGTGCTGAAATAAGTTTTCATTTAAGGAGTTTGCAAGCTAATTGCTGTTTTTTTTCCTATGAAAGAAGGTTTAAACCTTTTTAAGGAGTGAAGTGAGGGGTTTTGCAATATTTGAAAAGTCTGGGATGAATGTTCGGTAATTTGAAACAAGGTCGAGATTTTAATAAAAAAAATTATATAGCTTTTGGATTTTTAGGAATTATAAATTCCTAAAAATCTAAAATCCAACATGGCTAGAATAGACGGAAATAATTAATTGATCAGAAATGTTATTTCGGATTTTTTACTACGAATACTTTTACAATTCCACTGAAATACCAGATTCGATACAAAAGACTGGTAATGGGTTGAGATAAACTGAATGAAGAGGAGGTGGTTGTTTTTGCAGAATCTGCAAAAGATTTGCCACTGCCAGGTCTAAAGCGAGCTGATGCTTCCTGATAGGATATGCTATCCTGAGACATACAATGTTTAATGTTTCTTAGTCTATTGTGTTCGGGACATTCTTTGTTGGTAGGATAGTGAGAGGCAGTGCAAAATTAACATAAAGATTCTGTTTCTGTTATTACGAGTACAATAATCGCCAGAATGGGCTAGAGTACAACGGTAACATCTAGGCTTAGATCGGCATGTTGTCTTTACATGACCAAATCTACAACAATTAAGACACTGGATTGTTGGGAGTTGGTAAGTTTCAACGGAGAGGGAATTATGACAAGATAGTACTCTCTCCATAAGGGTTTGTCTATGAAAGGTCAAAACAACAGTTTGCGTTGGAGTCCATGTAATCTGACCATTGGAGTTAATCTTGCGATTAAGGCGTCTGTCCTTGAGGACTATATCAAAACCTTCGGGAATTTCTAAAGTTTCAACAAATTCCTGCATCGACCAATCAGCTGGGCCACCTCTCACAAGGCCCATACGGGAAACATTATAATTAGGAATAGTAACAGAATAATTGCTGGATGATACAATGGGATTAGAATTAAAATTATTAGCACATGCTTAGGTCGGACTTTAATTCAACAGATATTCTATTATGTCCCACTCTCTTAACACCATCTTGAACAATGTGGGTACTTTGTTTTTTACTAGGAAGTGACCAAATTTAATTGGGCGGATTGTGGTACACGCGGATGGGTCAGATTCAGGGCAAGAAACGCGGACAAAAAAGGGCCCTTGTCCTTGTAGGTGAGTCAGTGAGAGATGGATGGGAGTAAAATCCAGGGTTGACGCCATCAACAGACAACCGGACATCAGTTAAGACAGTATCTCTGTTAGTGTGGTATGGACGAAGGCTCGACAGACCATATATTTTTTAACTGTTCTTTAATTAATAACCATCTTTCTCCAAAATTCCCTGGTCCATGTAACCTTAACTCCCTACTTTCCCTCCCATCCAGCCCTATCGTCAAAATTTTTTGGGAAATTTATTTCTGTTAATAAGTTAAATTTATAAATAAGATTCTCCCCTCCGTACCTTGTAGTATATATGTTGACTTAGAACGCGACATTGACGGAATTCTGATTTATACAGAAGTCGCCATTAAAAATAAAGTAAAGTAAAGTGAGTTTTTTTCACTCGAGTCACTCGGTACTGGTAACTTCGCCACCAAAATTTTAAAATAAATAAAACAACATTAATTTTACATAGAAAATGTGTATTCATTTTCGCGTTAATGTTAAAGCTACTCAAAAAATATAAAGAAAATGTAAAAAAATTTAATTATCCTTCAAACTAAACCTGTCATACATAATCAAGAAACCTCTTATATCAACTATCAGCCAAATTAAAGTATTATACTCTACTCCTAACAAGATCTAATCCAATTTAATTTATTCTAACAAGGAACTTTCATGAGATCCAAATATGAACAGTTTTATTATGTTCTTACACAATTTATGATGTTATAAAATGTGTAATTGTGTGTAAATGTGAAATTGCTGTAAAGACTACTTAAAAAAAATTAGGTAATTTTTTTTCTCTTCCAAACGGTTTCTGCTTTGATTACATATCAGCGCAGCTTTAGAAAAAACTCGTTCTGAAGTAACAAAAGTCGCTGAGATACATAAATATTTCATAGCTAATTTATACAGCACTGGCATAATCAGTTTCCTTTTCTCCCAGTAAGCAATAGGATCATCTTTTCTAAGTATTCTTCGTCATTGTATTGTTTCACCATAATAATAGCCGAGGCTTTTTTTAATTTGTAGTACGTTCCGAAGGTTTGCATCAAAATGTTCCCATAAATCATTCAAGTCCTTATTTTCTGGTTGCGGTTGGCATGACGATGAAGACTCCGATTCTGTTCTGATATTATCTTGACTTAATGTCCAATAACCCCTAGATGGGGCAGAGGGCGTCCACAGTGAGTCTCCGCGTCGCGACCGGTCTTGAGCCTCGTATTTCACCTCGCTCCAAGTCTTTCCAGCTCTCTTTGCCTCGTCTGCGACTGTACGGCGCCAGGTTTGCTTGGGACGGCAACGCTTCCGCTTCCCTTGCGGGTTCCAATCAAGCGCCTGCTTGGGAATATGATTGGGATCCCTTGTATGATCTATCCAATTCCACTTGCGTCGCTTGATCTGCTGACTGATCGGGGTTTCTTGGCAGCGTTCCCAAAGTTGCTCGTTAGTCGTTAGAGATTTTTTCAGGCCAGTAGATGCTCAGAATACGGCGAAAACAGCGGTTGAAGAAGACTTGGAGTCGGTGCGAGATATCTTTGGTGACCTTCCACGTTTCACACCCATAGAGCAGCACAGACTTGACGTTGGATCCCAATATTTTAACCTTGATTCGACGCGTCAACATCCGTGACTGCCATATAGGCCGAAGTTGTGCAAAGGTTGCTCGGGGGCTCTGATGTTATCTGAATTTGTGGATATAGAGGTAGATTCAATTTCATCAATAACGGATTGCATAGCCCTATAGCATTAGATTCTACGCCAAAAGCAATTTTCATCCAAGCCAAACCAATATCGGATCGAAGTAGGTAGATTTTGCTGCAGTTTTGTTTAATTCTAAAATACCTAACAGTTTATCAATAGCATCTTATGAATATTTTTTTAGTTCTTAACCAATGCCCGTATTTACGATCTTTTTACCAGTGCTGCTTGAACATTTCTAATCAAAGGAATCACTGTTCCTGACATACAATGTTGGATGTTTCTCTCCGGTTTAGGCTGCAGTAAGTTTTTCAAGAGGTCTTAAAAGATCTAAGCATTCTTGAACAACTTTCCATTCAAAGTTTTGTAAATTACTTGGTGAACGAGGAATTTCGGACATAGTTGCTGATAAGCAGTTTTAATTTTGAGCATTCTATCTAGCATTAAATATGTAGAATCCCAAGGCGTTGGGAAATCTTGCTTTAATTTAATATATTCCATATCCATTGTACGTTAGGGTGGGTCAAATATGTATGAAGAAAAAAAAAGTTTGGTTTTTATAGGAGCACAGTGACTAAAAGGTGCTAAATGGTGACTGTAAATAGTATACGGAGTTTGATAGCATTCGGAATTAATCTTCTGCCTCCGGAGTCATATGAAAATTAAAGAAATATAGTAAAAAAGGGCCATTGCATATTGACAAGCAAAGATCTTTTGTTTTTAATATAAAGACCGAAAATCATAAGAATCTTTTGTTTATTAATAGAAGAATATTAAAATAGAGTAATAACTATTCTCATTAGCTAAATTATTATTTAATTGAAATGTTTAGGTGCCGTTAAAATCCTTCTTGCTGTCGAATTTTCGCATAGCTTTCCTTCAATCTAGCTGGGCGTCTATGAATCCCTCTCTTGATGTTTTATCGCATATAGTGGCTGAAACTTCTGTCACGGCTTTAACGGCTCTTTCTACTGCTTGAGTGTGACAAGATAGACGTAGTAAATCCGGTTCTCCTTCTCCTTTCTGCTCAATAAATAATATTTTTTTTTTCGGTAACAGATTTTAATAGCGGTGGTCCAGTAAAACTTTTCTGCCAATTCAAAAGGTCGTAGTATGCTATTGCGTCAAATTTAATCTTTGGTAACTGAAAAAGACACAGTGGTTTTAATATTGCTGATCTAACATGAGCTGAACTCTCAAAATTCGACGTGCAGCTAATTCGCGAATTTTCCGCTGGGGTCTGTTAACAATTCAAGCATTTTCTGGGTGCGTCAATAACAGCCTTCAATGCTGTTGGTGCATATTGCGTTTACTCAATAAGTTTATAGAAAGGCCTCGATCCATCATTACAGCTTGAAAGAGTTTTTATGGAAAACCATATCGGCGCGTAAAACTTAACTTCTCGTTGGTTAACCATGGGGCATGAGACATTATGCCTGGTGATTTGTTCGCTAAATTGCTGGGAAATGTGCCTGTTGAAACTGCTTCGACTATTCTGTACAAGTAGTTCTGGTCTGTACTAACAGAAAGCTCCAGTAGGTTCGTAGGAATAGCAGTAAACTGAGTTATCGAAATCCGTGAGAGGGCTCACAGATTTTAAGCTGCTTACTAATTCCTCTGAAAATGTTTTGGGCTCAGACGTACTGCCGTCAATATGTTGAAATAACTAATTTTGTCATCTGTTTTGTTGTGTCGACATCTATACTACCAATTACCATTTTTCTCGCGGATCATCGATCTACTATGCAGCTGTGTCTTCTTGCAGGTACTTTTTACCCCAAAAAAGGGGCAAATCTCGACACTTGCAAGTCGAGACGTCATTCCATGACGAAAATCTACGATCTTAAATCTAGGTTTTTTTGGGTGAGATTCTAGCAAATTTTTGCATTTTAAATGATATGATTCCAGCATTTCCTTCATTTTTTTAGGTTCAACTGTAGGAATAGAAGATTTCGCCCATATTTCTATTAGTTTTGCAATCACACTACCCTCAATTTCTTTATCTCCCGAATTTTAGCTTGTGTCGGTTTCACCCATACAAATTCATCACATATTCATATGTGGGTGACATTATGTTGTCTTTCAAATCATATAGACTACCAAATAACGGATAATTCCAACATCTTTTCGTACGTTTCATTCTTAATAATTCGTTAAAAAGTGACTTCACTTAATTACGTAATGCGTACAGACATAGATTGTCTTTGCTATAAGTCGTGCGTACCAACCCTTCTTTACACTTTTGTCCTCGAACTAAACAAAACAAAAGATGCACTATTCTTTTTAAAAACAAATAAGCGCTAATAAAGATTTAAATAAAGTGAAGAAAAAAATCTCAACATGGGCTCAAAAATTAAAATTTTTAATAAATTCTATCTCAATCCGGAGGCAGTAAAATTTAAAATAATTATATTTCAACTTTACGTATGAATCATTTACGCCATTTAGCACCTTTTTGACGCTGTGCCTGTACGAATAACTAGATTTAATTTTTTTGGCCCACCCTAATGTACGTTGCAAAAGTTTGTAAGACGCTTTGTTTGAAATATGTGACTGGGTTGGCTTTTATTTATAATTTCCATAAATTCAGGGATTTCAGCTTTCTTACAATCAATGATCGCCAAGTTCAAAGCATATAAAATACATGAAACAAAACCTTTTTGGACAAAGTGGGGAACCGATTTTTCTAAACACCATATGTCCTTTTTATCATATTTCTGCTTCGTATTTGAGATTCATTATAAAGATGTTCTGTTGGAGTGATGGGGTTTTGGAGTGGAGTTAGTAGGTATGAAGTATTTTCATAGTCTTTATCACCAACAATCAAAAGGTTTCCAAATTCTCCATTTATCAATCTTTGTTTTATGAATGAATTGTTGAAAATTGTTAATTGGTCTTGGCTGCTCCTCGCCATCTAGCCACTCACTACAGTTTGAACAATAAAGGATAACTGTGACTTTCTGTCAAAAAGCTTCTTATTAGCTACTAGAAATTCTTTTTCATCAATACTTAAAGATTTGACAAACATATTAATTGCATTATACGAATAGCTGTTTCTCTGTCAAAGAAGAGGAAGGATGGAGTGTAGCCTGTGGTTTCATGAACTGAAGTCCTAACAGCATGAGCAAAACTTTATCTACTAAAATTTAACTTTATATACTAAAATGATATCAAGTTTCATTACTAAGCAACATTATGTTGCTTAGTAATGAAACTTGATATCATTGTGCCAATAACCCTATTCACTCGCTCTGTAGGGTTACTCTGTGGATGATAATTAGGAGTATACCAAATTTGAGATTTATAACTATTGACTAATTCTTTAAACAATTTTGATTCAAATTGCTTACCATTCTCAGAAATAATTGCTTGTGGAACATCAAAAAGTAAAAAAAAGGGTTTTCAACAATACTGCAAATCTTATCTGCTTTACCAGTTCTAAGTGGAAATAGTAAAACAAATTTAGTTCATTTACATGCAAAAAGTTTGATGAAATGGTGTCCATAGTTTGTGCCTTTGTTCTATTTTTTTTAAATATAAGAACCGACAATATGAGCGCGTATCTCTTACCTATGTTTGTATGGTGCACGTGAAAGTTGCGAGACATTTGTACGTAATATAAGCTCTCTTTCGCGCCGCCGCTTCACCCTCGAGAGCCATCAAGTCATGCGCATAGTTTATAAAAATATCCATATCTCCACCCTCCACCGCCTCATTCGCTACACGATTGGCTTTCTCGTTTCCAGATATTCCACAGTGACCAGAAACCCATGCAAACGATACGGAATAGACTTCTTTTAAACATTTCTATTGATGTTTGCTATTACAAGTTTCTAATTTCGGAAATGACGGGGAATTGATAATGTAAAGCAAGCGGGAACCGGGCTAGGGCATTTAAAGAACTCAGTGAATCTGTCAAAATTACAGTTTTTTGAAGTTTTAGTAGAAGGATGTATTCTATGGCTTTTACTAGGCCAAGACATTCGCCAGTGAACATGGAGGATTCAGGAGTGAGTTTAGTTTTTTGGACAATATTGTAATTAGAGTGCAGTACACCTATACCTACACAGTACACAGCCATCTTTGGAACGCTTAGATGCATCTGTAAATATTCGGTGCCATCGTGTAACGTTTTTATTGATAATAATCTGTAATCTAAATGTATGGAACATTTTAATTGAGACACGTTACTGTCGTAGAAATCTCTTTATTTTTGAATTCTGTTTTTCAAAATGAAAGATATTTTAGCGAAGTTATTGTGTAACTTTCGCTGAAACACGAGACGCAATAGTCACATTAAAAATATTATTATATAATATAGCAATTATAACGTCATTACATATTTAGGAATGCCATATTTTTTTATTTAGTTATTAAGCTTATGACATCACACACAGTACTAAAATTACTAATTATTTTACAAAAAATCTCACATCTCATCATGTGTGACAATTATGTAAGCATAAGTTTCAAAAAAAAAAAAAAAAATTAAATAGAAATTAAAAATTACAATTAAAACATATACAATAGTAAAAGCACACAATAAAATAAAATAAAATTACAGAAATTTTTTGGCACTTAGAGCAGAAAAAAAAGAAAAATCATCATAAAAACAGCGAAATTAGGTTTGAGAAAGGCACCCTAGAATGCTTTCTCTAAAACCGATCAGCCCACTACTATATGGTTACTGAATTGGACACAACGGAATAGGAATTTATCAGACAGGAATTGCCGTCGTAAGGCTCTACACATTCGGCTCTCATACAGTTGATTGGACTTGACTTCATAGCTCCTAGGACTATTCTCATTACTTTTGCCTGAATACTATCCAATTTTTTAAAAGCAGAATCATTTCCTGATTCCAACAGGAAAGTACCGTAATCCATTACACTTCTGACTATGGCGTTGTTTATCAGTTTTAAGTTCACAGTGAGGATACACGAGTAAGCTTGGAATCTAGAACTACTCCCAAGAATTTGACGTCATTAGTCTAGGGAATCAAAACATTATTGAACTTTACCTAGACCGGGAGAGCCCTACGCATTTTGGAAAACAACACAACCCTACTCTTGGATACAGATAAGTCTAAACCATTCGTATTTAGCCATGACTTTATAAATGAAAGGGAAGATGTTAAAGCTTGGCAATTATTTTTAATCGATTTGCCCGATTTGTATATAAGGAGATCGTCAGCATATTGTAGTACGTTTGCTGATGCTTGCAATGATGTTTCTAAATCATACGTATAGATGTTATAGAGCAAAGGACCGAGTACAGAACCCGGTGGTAATCCTTTCCATACAGTCCGAGATAGTTTCGGAATTAGATCTTCAATTAATAAATTAATGTATCTTTCACTAAGCATATTGATAATAAAGTTTGATAGAATCGGTGGCACATCGAAGCAGAGCATTTTCCCCTAAGAATCGATATAAGAACATTTTCTTATGTCCGTAGTGAACATTCCTAAGCTATCCATTGTGCTTCTACTTTTTCAAAACCGAATTGGGACGTTGCTAATAGATTTTTACACTCTAAAAACCATTCTTAACAGATTTTTACTAGGTGTTCTGCTATTTTCATTAACACAGAAGAAAGGACAGTAGGTCTGTAAGAAGAAGGATCATCGGCTGGTTTATTGTCTATTAAATTAGGGATAACAGATTGAGTGATCCAAGACTTGGTAATGCACCCAGAAATTATAATAGAATATTTAAGTACAGCATCAGCACGCGTTCTGAAAGGTTTTTCAAATAAGAATATGAAATCCCATCTTCTCCTGGAGAGTCTTTTACGTTATTAAGTACACCTTTAAGTTCGAACAAAGAAAAAGGAGCGTTTAATTCAGTTAGGTCGTCGGAAATGTAAGCAGGAATAGATACTGGGGGAAATCCCTGTTCCGGTACAGACGGGGAGCAAGAAGATCCATGAACTGATCAGCTAGGGTTAGCGATAATTTAGAAGAGGGAGAATTATTATATGCAGATCTAAATCTACGAATAGTACGCCAGACCTCTGACGGGTTGACTTCTGGACTAATGGAGGCAAAATGATTGCCAACCATCGTATCTCTTTTTCTTAGACAATTTTTTTGCACAACGGGCAGATTCTATATATAACTCGAAATTTTCTTCTCACAGTAATTTGTTTCAGCCTGTTTTCTTGCTTTTGTTGCAGCTGTACATTCATGATCCCACTAGGGAGGTGAAGGAATTTGCGATCGGAACTTAGTTTTGGTGCAAAAGGATTCATCGGCAGCTTCAATCAAAACCTGAAAAAGAATTTCGGCGGAGATCTCGCAACCTACTTGAGAATAACTCTACTCTTTGATTGAATAATTGCCAATCAGCGTTGTTTAATCTGTATTTAAAACGAGAAGAGCGAATGGTTTTGGTAGGTTTGTGTGAAGGAAAAGTAATTACAAGTGGAAAGTGGTCACTACCATACGAAGATGCAAGAGGGTGCCAGTCCAAAGTTGAAGCTAAATCAGGTGAACATAAAAATAGATCAGGCGCACTTGCACCTTCGCTTGGACCAGTAACACGAGTTGGCAGCCCAGTGTTTAAAATAAAAATAAAATTACTAAAAAGAACAAATTAGATTACACGAAATTTACCACACAATTTCTATTACAGTTATAGTTATTGCTAACAACAAATTCGTCAGCAATAACTATAAGTAACGTCTATATCTAGTGCGAGCGATGAAGAAGTCAGCGCGACCGTACCGCGCGCCACGCTTGATGGCATATTGAAGATTATCATCATAAAGAGATGTAGAAGGTGATGTGTAGTCATTCCGTGGTAGTTGAAGTTGTGGCAGATGTGTGATAGAGTTAATAACCACTCTGAAGCTGTTTGGGGCAGATTGATATTTATTAGTGGTCTTATTCTGCGAAGAGGTTGGCAATAGAGATTGCGTTTGATATAACATATTAGGTGAAGTTTCTGGTACAGGAATATATAAAGACGGGGAATAACCACGGCTTGATGGCGTTACTGAACAGTGACTGAAGTCATCATGTGAAGAAGTTGGAGATTAATTGTACTCAGTACATTTTTTTTTACTAACTGAAGCATTCCCAATTTAAAATCAATTTTTTTATTTTCATTTAGGATGATTCATATGTGTTCTAACGCTTAATAAAAATTTCATGTAATCGTCTTCTACTTTTTGTCGTTTCTGATTGGCTTTCTTTTGATTTTGATGTTTGGATATTGAGTATTTGGGGCGGGATATCGTTTTTGTTTAGTTTTAACAACGCTTTTAACTAACGACTGATAATACACGATAGGTGACGATGGTGCGTTTAGTAACTGAGGCCAAAATTTCCTACAGGTAATGTAACAATAACAAAGACGACATGGCTGTTTATGACCCCAGGTGACTTTCTTAGAATTTTCGGCACCTCAATAGGGTAGTTTTGTAAACTGATTATAAAAACAATTGCACTTAAATATGTTGGTGATATCTAAATATGAAAATATTTCTTCGTTATAGAGAATGGGTGTTTCGTTATAAAGAGGGAATTAATGTATGGGGGCATATTTCGATTTTTTTGCTTTGTGGCGTAATGGACTAACGAAAAGTCTATTCATATTTTGATTTAATTTACGTTCATTTGATAAAATAAATATTGAAAAATGTACTGTTAGTAGTTTTAATCAAGATATTGCACAATAATCAAGTTTTAGTAAAACAGTACGCATAAAATGGTCCGTTACGTCACAATATTCAAGTAGCTGTAATTCTAAAACTATGTGGTTATTATGTGGCGATAATTAAATATAATAGTACTAATCATTATAATACAAAATCATACATAAAACCCTGTTTATTTCAATTCAATTTGCCTAATTTAGTCCATTACGTCACGTTATTGTCTTTAATCAGTCAAAAATATAGATTTTTTCATTCATTTATAGAATTAAAGTATAGTTACACTGGTTATATTTGGAACATAGCATGTTTTTATATATTTTAAATTTATATCAAATTAAATATAATTTGTGACTTCAAAATGATGGGACCGTTGTCTAAATGACTAGACCTGGCATTTGAAAAAAAGAAACTACTTTTTCATGACCAGTGTTGAGCGGATCACAGAAATAAACAAAATTTTTTATGTTTGGCATAAAATTTGAATTTTTGACAAGTTTACTACGAACTGGCACATTAATGAGCGATGAGGTATAGTAATTATTAAACAATTATGTTAAGGTGAAGCGACACCAAAGTGGCGAAAAAAAACAGGTTGGTATGAGTATACATTAAGTATATTAAACAGTGATGTCACGTTCATCAGTGTCAGTTTCCCAATCGTTTTCTGATGATGAGGATGTGCACGAGTCTGTCACATTTATTATAAAACTGTAGACAGTTTAATCTATACTGTCATCCAGTCTATTTAATTTTTGTTCCTCTTTTATTACGTGTTCAACACAGTTCTTCCATTTTAACTGATTTATATTATTAAGCCCTTCTTCAAGCAACCCTTTCACATCAGCCATTTTAAAAGTCGTAATATTTCTTGCCACATGGCCTTTTACATCTAGCTCCATCGGATTGAGCTCGCAGTGGTAGGGTGGTAAGCGTAAAACTTCAATCCCAGACTGTTTAGCCGTTTCGTAGGATTTGTATCTTTCCTTTACATTTTTCACTTATTCTGGTAATTCTGATTTCGTGTCCTTAACTTCAAATATTATATATACGACAACCTGCCGTAGGTAGGTCTTCTTGGTGGCTAGGCCTCGCGCGTTCCAGTAGAGGAGCCTAAGCCCCATCATTGTAGTGGACGCCTCGGTTTAGGCACTCCGCCGCCTTCGAGAAGAGTGGTGCGGGATCTTGGTTGCTCTGCATTGCCATAAGGATTTGTAGCATCGCCTCCAGAGCAGTGTCTCGTGGGTTTGGCGTAGTCGGCGCCACGGGCGCGGGCGCAGAGGCGTGATGTCTTCTTATGTCCTGAGGAACATTAGTCAATTTTGGTGTTGGTACCCCTCGTGGTGGAACGCACGGGAGGGCGTGCGCGGATGACGCTTCAAGGCCACGGTGAGCGCGTCAGAACGGCGTCTGCCGCGTGAGGGTGGCACGAGTGTCCATTTGTCTCGCGCGGTTAGAGGTTAGCGCAGTTAGCGTAGGTAGCGGTCCTTGGGTCGCGAACAATCAGCTGCACGGTGGCTACCTGCACACTTTACGCAGGCGATGGGCCGGTGGCATTAGTGCAATGAGTGCCTGAAGGATGGTGCGGGGCCCTTCCTGCTACGCCACGCCTCCACGGTGACACCGGGCATGCAGAGAAGTTCTTCCATGTTGTAGATTGCAGGGATGAGATCCGGTGTGCGCCTGATCTGCGTGAAGAAGATACATCCCGGGCGGCCTCTGCGAACGCGGATAGGACGCATAGGCCGGCAATGATGTCCTCTGGAGTTGTGTCAACCGGGATACCCCTGATCGCCACCTTCAAGTCTGGTTCAGCTGGGAGTGAGTACGAGACCCACGAGATGTTTTCGTGGGCCTCGAGTTCGGTAAGGTATCTTTGAATTAACCTGTACTCGCCCTCTTCATCGGGCGTAAAGCCAGTTAGGCAGAGTTTCCACAACGTTCGGTGGCGCCCACTGTCGACTGAGTTGGTGCAGTTGGCGCGGCTGCGACAGACGCGTAGTTAGGTGCCTGTACCTCCGGAATTTCAACGTCTGCAGGGGCGGGAGGAGTGCCTGGCGTGCCACAGTTCATAGTGCAACTGTCTTAGCCACATAGCTTCTTGAGTAGCAGCTGAGAGCGCCATATACTCCGCCTCAGTTGTTGACATGTTTTAACTAAGTTTCATTCAGCAAGCACACATCTGTTTTATTTTCATATAATAAAGATTTAAGAAGTGGTTTTTTATTATTGACACTCTGTTTGTTATGTTGCAGTTATCTTAAATAATCCATTATTTTGTTAAGTTTTGAATTAAGATATCCTTAATGTGAGTTGTGTTTGCTGTATTAGAATTGCCTAACATAACTAAAGTTTTGATAATTTTACTCAAGAACTGATCATCCGTAATGAGCGGATCATAAGAAACAATATTAGAAGGAACAGACTGGACTGGAGTTGAACTATCTGAAGAATTTTGTGATAACTTTTGTTTCTTAGGTACTGATTTATCATTAGGTAACGGAGAAAAATCACTTGACAATAATACAGTTGAATACATTTTAGATGAATAATTATTCTCATGTTTTTAAATCTGAGCTGCTTTTTGAGGACAAAACCAGGATACTGCCAAGTGGTCCACAGTTTACACACTTCAAAAATTCAGCTGAGCATTCCTTATAGGAATGACCACCTGAACACTTTGAACATACCTGATCGTTTCGACATACTTTGGCACTGTGTCTAAATCTCATGCATTTAAAACATTGCATGAGAGGCGGACTGTAAGTGAAAACTCTGTAATGCCAGTTGTCTAAATAAACATTCTGAGGGAGAACAGTTCCTACAAAGGTAACGCTTATAGTAGTGAGGGGTTCCAGACCATCACCAGTTCTTTTCATAAAACGTCTAACACCAACAATTCCGAGGCCCTTTCATCTTTAACCACTTCATTAAAAACAAAATTATCACGAATATTTCAAAAATCACATTACATACATTTACTAAACATCTCAAACGATATCTTGTTAACCTGTCCTATTCTGATACTGAAAATATTCTTATTGTGCAAAAATAGTTTTAATAGACGACTCATTGGTCTAGTGGTTAGTACCCCTGACTGCGAATCCATGGGTCCCGGGTTCGATCCCCGGCTGAGATGAATATCGATGTGATGAGCATTTGGTGTTGTGCTTAGGTCTTGGGTGTTTAAATATGTATTTATATGTCTATCTATCTATAATATGTATGTATATCCGTTGCCTAGTACAAATAACACAAGCTTCACCAGCTTAGCATGGGACTCGGTCAATTGGTGTGAATTGTCTTTAAAAAAAAAAATATATATATATATATAAATGTGTAGAAATAATTAATATAATTTTTAAAATACTGTTTACGTGTCAAAAGGAAGAGACTGGCTGCCCACAACACAGGTAATCCTAGTGTGGGGGCCAGTGCACTTTACTTTATCTAAATATCTTGTATATTGTGCATAATAAAGTTTTTTCTTTCTTTCTTTCTTTCAATTACAGAGTCTGCCATTAGTTTGTGGTATAAATCCGCGTTACTGCGTAAACGGGGAAATCTTCTATATTACTTTTATCCGGGTGTGATCGCTTATAATCGGGTTTAGAGTAAGGTTTATACTTATCAACATTTTTAGATTTTACAGAAGTATCTAATTGCCTCTTTTTCGAGTCTACGGGTGACTTTGTAGACCAATCTTTATCACCGTCGCTCTCTGACATTATTCTCTTTTAAAAGTACTCTGTCTTGAAAAAGAAAATTTAATTACATTTTATTTGAAATACGCGGCTCTCCTTTTCCCGCCAAAGAGGAAGTCTCACTTCGCATAACTTTAATAGTGTGGCCTGTTATATTTTTACTCTCACTTATATAGTTCCTAATATGTTCTGCTGTTTCATTTTCATTTCGTAAAGAATATATTCTTCTATATTTTGAGTAATTATAAATTATTAGTTAAAGGAAATATTTTGCACCTCCCACTGACTCTTACACCATTGGTCCATATATGTCCATGTTTATTAAATCTCCTGGTTTCTAACCTCTTGTCACTTTTATTAAATGGCAGCTTTAGTTGTTTGCTATTTTTTTTTTCCGTTTCCGGCTGTCAAAAGTACAACATACGCAAAATTACTCTGCTACAAATCATTGAATAAAAAATATTTATAAGAAGTCATAAGTGCTAAAAGTGAGTGAAAAACAACAAATAACTGGTGGAGCATCAAAATCAGTATCAATACTTTATGTTTCAAGATTAAATCAACAAGAAAACACCTAAAAGCGTATCAACGCATTGCTATTGTAGTGATTAATTTTTTCTTCTTCTTTTTCCAAATTGGCAATTCGAAGCTGATGATCATAAGTGCCAGTGGCAAGTCAAAATATATCTCAGCTCACGAATTGTAATCGGTACAGTTTTATGAAAGTAATAATTAACACGGAATTAAGTGACTCATCATCATTTTAACAACTTGACTTCTATCATAACAAGACAACAATAAAAAGGGTTGCCAACTCAAAAATTAAAATTTCCCCATAGAAAATTCATAAATGCAACAGTTGTGAAAATAAAGAGGTAGCAGTATATATATAAAAAAATACTAGAAAACCACCAAAAACAGAGAAACAAAAATACAATGGATCTTCAAGTAAAATTAATATTAGAAAAAATGGAAGAAATGAAAATTGATTTTAATAAAAACAAACTGAAGAGTTGGCAGAAAAATTTAACAGGAACCTGATAAATGTTATTGACGAAAAACTAAAACCAATAAGAGAAGAAAACAAAAACCTAAAACAAGAAGTAAAAACTCTTCAGACACGAGTCAGGGATCTAGAGAGAACTACAAGAAAAAACAACATTATACTTCATAACGTAGCAGAAACCGAAACAAACACGAATGATCTCATGAAAAACGTACTAGAGATACTAAACGAAATTAGTCGAAAAAATAAAGAAACGCGGGAATGGGACCAGTGGGAACTCAGCAACCTAAGAAGGCTCGGTAAGAAGATGGAAGGTAAAAAAAAGACCAATACTTATAACACTCACTCTAGCATGGCGGAAGTATGAACTCCTAAAGAACAACCACTACTTTCCTTCTAACATATTTGCTACGGAAGACTATCCAAAGGAAGTTCTAATCAAACGTAAAGAGTTAAAACAAATGAAAATTAAGGCAGAAAAGGATGGGAAACTAGCTTCTATACGATATGACAAACTAATAATACAAGAAAAAGGTATAACAGATGCCAAAAGGAGAAGGTCATCTTCAGATAATGGTAACGGCAGCAAAAACACAGAAACATCGGCACCTACAAAAATGAGTAAGTCGCACCCACAAATATTTCGTTCAAGAGCAAACTCAGCTTCCAATACTGGCAGAACAAACAATCAATAAAACTTATACACGGCAGACCAGAACCAGGAGAAAGCACGACAACTATAAACAGAACAATAACGACAGATTACTCCCCAATCCGGCTGGTCCCCGTGGGGAATGCGACCACAACCCTCCATCAAACAAGGTACATATAGCAACACAAATAGCAACACTTAACACTCGAACCCTTAGAACAGATGAAAGTCTTAAAGAATTAGAACTAGCGATTGAAAACCTCAATTGGGATACCATTGGTATTAGTCAAATGAAAAGACTGAGAGAAGGCATTGAAGAGTATCCAAAATATGTAATGTATTACAAAGGAGAAAAGGCTGGCCATAGAGGTGTAGGATTTCTTGTAAAGGCATCTCTAAAGAATAATATCCAGGAATTTGTAAGCTTAAACGACAGAATAGCTGTACTCAACATACTCCTCCCAGGCTACCCAGAACAATGGACACTAATACAAATCTATGCACCAACAGAACAAGCCGATGAAACAGAGACGGAGCTCTTCTATAACACTCTAGCGGACCACATAAGAAACAACCAAAATAAAAACACTATAGTCATGGGCGATTTCAACGCCCAAATCGGTACTAGACAAGCCAACGAAGATATTATAATTGGAAAACATGGCCATGGCAAAAGAAGCGTTAATGTGCAACGACTGGCAGAATTTTTAATGGAGAACAACTTATACCTAATGAACTATAAGTTTAAGAAGAAAACAAAATGGACATGGGTCTCCTCTGATGGAAAAACTAGAAATGAAATTGATTACATCCTATCGAATAATCCCAAAACCTTTGTCGACGTAGACATTATTCAAAATCTTAACTTTAATACTAACCACAGAATGGTTCGTGGAACTCTACTTCCAAAAAACATTAAAAAATCAAGAAAACATATACACAAAACTACAGGAAAAGATTTTAAACACGTAAATCTTCAAGAAGTAAAAACTAAAATTAACTCCTTAGATAAAAATGAAACCAACAAAACCCTACACATTACAGAACAATATAACAGCCTAGAATTACAACTGACCAGCAGTGTTAGCAACATACAACAAAATGGAAAAAAATAAATCAAAAAAACTCAGTGACAAAACGCTAAAACTACTTGCAGAAAGAAAAGAAATGATACAAGACAAGAAAGGAAATTTAAGAAAAATTAATAAACTAAGCAAACAAATACGAGAGCATATAAGGAATGACCAAAGATCTAAGAGACTAAGAACGTTGGAACATTACATAGAAAAATCTGGTGGCACAAGAAAGGCTCTGAAAGTACTACGAGAGAAAAATTACTGGATTCCAAAATTGAAGAAAGCAGAAAAGAGTTTTACTCAAAGGAAGGACATTCTAGAGACAACAACAGACTTTTATAAGACACTTTATTCCGATCAAAGTAAACAAATAAACTATGAGACAAATGCAAACAACAAAAACAAAGTGATAAACCCTTCAGAATATAGCACACAAGACAAAGAACTTGATATACTACAGTGCGAAGTGGAAAAAGCAATAAGAAGTCAATATCTTCAACAAAATAGTTAACACAGGCATCATCCCACAACAATGGAACATATCACATATAATATTGATCCATAAAAAAGGCTCTAAAGAGGATGTCAATAACTACAGACCCATCAGCCTTATGTCTAATATCTATAAAATATTTTCAAAGGTACTTTTCAACAGGATATGTAAAAAGATTGATGAAAATCAGCCAGAAGAACAAGCAGGCTTTTGAACCAATTACTCCACTTTAGATCATATTCATACCGTTAAACAAATTGTTAAACTGAACGCAACCACTTAACATTATGTAGTCTGTATCTGTCAATGTAATCTGTAATAATAATTGTATCGCCCCTGTCTGTTCCAAGAAATTGAGCGGTTCGCACCATTGTCTAACTCAGCTGTTTTATTTATTTCTCTTTACTAAATTCCTACTCTAAAATAGTTTGTAACAGGTTATGGGCCCAGACGCCCGGATAGAAATAGGGAAGTAGGATTAATAAAGTGAAAGGCATCACGTTGATGCAAATTGATTTCGTGATACGTCGCGACGTCATAATAATTTTTCAGCATACAATGGCGGACCCCCGTTTTGCTCAAATTGATCGTTTGGCGGGCCGTGATAATTATCCTACATGGAGTTTTGCGGTGAAAACCTTTTTAGAGCATGAAGATTTGTGGAAATGTGTCGAGACATCGGGCATGGCTTTTACGAAGACCGAAGATACGAAGGCAAGGTCAAAAATAGTTCTTCTAGTTGACCCTATGAACTATGTTCATATCCAGGATGCCACCACGGCTAAGGAGGTATGGGATAACCTGAGAAAGGCTTTTGATGACTCCGGCTTGTTGAGGAAGGTAGGTCTTCTGCGAGAACTAATTACTACAGATCTGGAAAGTTGTGGTAGTGTTGAGAACTATGTCAACAAAATCATCACATGCGCACACAAGCTTCGTAATATAAAATTCATTGTAGATGATGAGTGGCTCGGCACATTATTATTAGCCGGGTTACCAGAGTCATATAGGCCTATGATTATGGCTATGGAAAGCTCAGGTGTGTCCATCACTGCTGATTTAGTTAAAACAAAGATTTTACAGGATGTAAAGTCTCCGGACAACTCATCTGTTTTTTTTTTCAAATTTCCACAAAGGCAAGGCAAAGAATAGTAAATGTTCAGGTTCTAAAGCAAATAGTAAAGGTCCCAGGTGCTTTAGGTGCAATAGGCATGGTCATTTAGCCAAATTTTGTGCCTCAAACAGCTCAAATCAAAAGAATAAGTCTGAAACTATTAATACTTCTTCTAGCTATGTTGCAGCGTTTCCAGCCTCACCAAGCCTAGAGAGTGGATGCTGGTACATTGATTCAGGAGCTGCAATGCACATGACAAACAAGAGAGATTGGCTTTATGACTACGGACCTGCTTTAGTAACAAACATTAAAGTTGCAGACAACAAAATATTAACAGTAAAAGGCTGTGGTAAAGTAAATATAGAAACATATGATGGTGAAAGTGAATTAAAAATTGGTACAATACAAGTAAAAAATGTTTTATATGTGCCAGATTTGGCTGTTAATCTTCTGTCAGTCCGCCAAATGACACAGAATAACTGTCAAGTAAAATTTAGCAAGAATACATGTAATGTTTATAAAGAGTCTAAATTGATTCTCACTGGATATATAAAGAACAATTTATATGTGGTTCATAATGAAACTTATGCTTTGATGTCATCTGTACATCTATGGCATCAAAGGATGGGTCATCTAAATTATAATGATCTTCAGAAACTTAATGAGTCTACAGAAGGAGCAGATATAGAATCAAGTAGAGAGGAGCATGTGGTATGTAATACTTGCTTGAAAGGTAAGCAAACAAGGCAACCATTCAAACATGCTGGCACAAGGGCTTCTGCCCTCCTGGAGTTGGTGCATTCAGACGTATGTGGGCCAATGGAGGAAAAGTCTCTCGGTGGTGCCAGATATTATGTCACTTTTGTCGACGATTGGTCTAGAAAGGTATTTGTTTACTTTATCAGCTCTAAATCACAAGTACTCGAAAAGTTTAAAGATTTTAAGCTACTAGTAGAGAATCAATTAAATGCTAAAATTAAAACACTAAGATCTGACAATGGAAAGGAGTATGTCAATGAAGCATTTGATAAGGTTTGTAGGGATTCTGGTATCAAACGTCAACTCACTATACCCTATACCCCCGAACAGAACGGCATGAGTGAGAGGATGAACCGAACTTTAACAGAACGTGCTAAATGTATGCTTATTAATTCTGGCCTACCTAAGAAGTTTTGGGCTGAGGCAGTAGCCACTGCTGCATATGTTATCAATCGCTCACCAACAAAGTCTTTACAATATAAAACTCCTGAGGAATTATGGTCCGGCATTAAACCTAATATCAGTAACATTAAAGTGTTTGGTTGCAGAGCTATGATGCATGTGCCAAAGGAGAAGAGGTTAAAATGGGACTGTAAGTCAAAAGAGCTTATATTTGTAGGTTATTGTCTAGAGTCCAAGGGTTATAGATTGTTTGACAAAACTGAAGGAAAAGTAATGAGAAGCAGAGATGTAATATTCCTAGAAGAAAGTGTAAATAAAGATTTTGCTTTTCTACCACTTACTGAATCGCAAGTAGTTATAAATGAAGATAATTTAGATGATACTACTGACATGACTTTAAAGGAAATTGATAGTGCAGTCTGTGCAAGTGATGATGATTATGTCCCGGAGCATTCTATATCCAGGAGTGAATCCCCTATAAACAGAATTAATTTAAGGCCTAGAAAACACAGAGCTATGCCTACCTTCCTCTGTCAGAATGAAATTGAGAAATCTATTGAGTCAGATCCTGAAACATTGGAGCAAGCCTTGCAATGTGAAAACTCACAAAAATGGATAAGTGCCATGGATGATGAATACAATTCATTATTGGAAAATAATACATGGACTCTGTCAAAACTCCCTTATGGAAGGGTTGCTATTCCCTGCAGATGGGTATTTAAAACTAAAATAGATGGCGATGGAAACGTCACAAGATATAAGGCGAGATTGGTTATAAAAGGTTATCAGCAGAAACAATATATAGATTACAATGAAGTCTACGCACCTGTTGTGAGATTAAGTTCCATTAGATACCTGCTTGCAATAGCAGCTAAATATCAGCTCAAGATAGAACAGCTGGATGCCGTCACAGCATTTTTACAGGGTGACATAGATGTGGAGCTATACATGTCACAACCATCCAGATATGATAATGGGACAAAAGAAGTTTGCAAATTGAATAAATCAATATATGGTTTGAAGCAAGCCAGTAGAACTTGGAACAAAAAGCTTGATAATTTTTTGAGTAGTATTGGATTTTCAAAATCGAATGTAGATCCTTGTGTCTACTATAAATATGAAAATGAACATGTTATGTTTATAACTATATATGTTGATGACATTTTGTTGTTTCACAACTGTCAGGAGTCAGCAAACAATATAAAAATAAAAATGAAGAATAATTTCAAAATGAATGAGCTTGGAATAGCTTATTGTTATATTGGACTTTGTATTTCATACAGTTCAGAAGGAATAGCCATTGATCAAACTAGGTACATAGAAAATACATTAAGACGTTTTGGTATGGAACAATGTAACTCAGTAGGAACTCCAATGGAACCGAATATCAAGTTTTCAAGTTCTGAAAAATTTGAAAGTATACCTTACCAGGAAGCCACTGGCTGCTTATTATACATCTCACAAGGAACTAGGCCAGGGGTTGGGTGTTAAATACCACCGCACTTTTTTGACGATATTAATTATCTAGGAGTGTCCGGGGACCTTCATTGGAACACCTCCAAGTGAGTTTTGCTCCGGAAACGCGTCTAAATATTTTTATAAAAAATTTAAAGTTTTGTGTAATGTATTAAAATTTGTAAACAATCCGCCATTTTCTACTTTTCTATTGGTTATAAGTGATGTGACGTTCACTTAAAAAAATCGTGTTTTTAATTTATCGATTGTTAATAATCGTTTTATTTATTTATCGATTATTTCCTCATTTTTGAAATTTAAAGTTATAGAATAATCAACATTGAAATTAACCTAATTTCGTGTTGATAGATTATAGGGTTCCGAAATTTTTTGAAATTATCGATACCTACTCGTCTGTATTTTCTAATTAGTACTTGTATTTCATTGTTTGCAACTTTCTATATTATTTAATTTTTACTAGAATAAAGTGTTTACTTTAATATCCAAAAAGTACCCAAAACCGAATCAGAGCACCCCACTATCCACGTGGTCTTGTCTGTCTTACCCCTAGAGTGTATATAAATAATCGGAGGCGCGGAGGAAGAGCAGCCCCCACCCGCTGTAACAAAGCACAGGCATTATGAAAGCTGTAGCGGCTGAGGCTGGTCGCCGAAGGCGACCAAAAAGCCGAGGTTGCGGAGGCTTGAATAAAATGCCTGTGCTTTGGTACGCAAGGGTGGAGGGGCTGCATTTCCCGTAGCGCCGGAGCTGTCCACAAAAACAAATATTATTTAGATTGGTTAGGTTAGAGTTAGTATATGAATATTTGGTCGCCGAGAAGCCGAGGCTTGAATAAACAATTACTATTTAGATCGGAGCTGTCCACAAAAAAAAATATTATTTAGATTGGTTAGGTTAGAGTTAGTATATGAATATTTGGTCGCCGAAGGCGACCAGGACGCCGAGAAGCCGAGGCTTGAATAAACAATTACTATTTAGATCGGAGCTGTCCACAAAAAAAAATATTATTTAGATTGGTTAGGTT
Organism: Pieris macdunnoughi; assembly: GCA_905332375.1. NCBI lineage: Eukaryota > Metazoa > Arthropoda > Insecta > Lepidoptera > Pieridae > Pieris > Pieris macdunnoughi. Next base: position 419,522 of record CAJOBZ010000070.1, on the reverse strand, counting down.
AGAGTTAGTATATGAATATTTGGTCGCCGAAGGCGACCAGGACGCCGAGAAGCCGAGGCTTGAATAAACAATTACTATTTAGATCGGAGCTGTCCACAAAAAAAAATATTATTTAGATTGGTTAGGTTAGAGTTAGTATATGAATATTTGGTCGCCGAAGGCGACCAGGACGCCGAGAAGCCGAGGCTTGAATAAACAATTACTATTTAGATCGGAGCTGTCCACAAAAACAAATATTATTTAGATTGGTTAGGTTAGAGTTAGTATATGAATATTTGGTCGCCGAAGGCGACCAGGACGCCGAGAAGCCGAGGCTTGAATAAACAATTACTATTTAGATCGGAGCTGTCCACAAAAAAAAATATTATTTAGATTGGTTAGGTTAGAGTTAGTATATGAATATTTGGTCGCCGAAGGCGACCAGGACGCCGAGAAGCCGAGGCTTGAATAAACAATTACTATTTAGATCGGAGCTGTCCACAAAAAAAAATATTATTTAGATTGGTTAGGTTAGAGTTAGTATATGAATATTTGGTCGCCGAAGGCGACCAGGACGCCGAGAAGCCGAGGCTTGAATAAACAATTACTATTTAGATCGGAGCTGTCCACAAAAAAAAATATTATTTAGATTGGTTAGGTTAGAGTTAGTATATGAATATTTGGTCACCGAAGGCGACCAGGACGCCGAGAAGCCGAGGCTTGAATAAACAATTACTATTTAGATCGGAGCTGTCCACAAAAAAAAATATTATTTAGATTGGTTAGGTTAGAGTTAGTATATGAATATTTGGTCGCCGAATTTTCAATTATTTTTAATATTAAAATCGAATACAAAAATCGATTTTCACTTTTAAAAAAAACGATTAATTTTCACATCCCTATTAATTTTATAAACTTAATCGGCCATTTTGAATGTGGTTTATGCTAGACTAGCGGTAATTAGTTTTACAGTGCAAAGTTTACTTTATAAATCTTTATAAAAATTTTGACGCGTTTCCGGAGCAAAACTCACTTGGAGGTGTTCCAATGAAGGTCCTCCGAGACTCCTAAATAATTAGTATCGTCAAAAAGTGCGATGGTATTCAAAACTGTTACCCTAGGCCAGATATATGCTATGCAGTGCATACATTATGTCGATATAATAGTTCTCATACAGAAGAGCATTGGAATGCTGTTAAGAGGTTATTTCGATACTTACAAGGTACAAAGTATCTACAGCTTGTATACAAAAGTAATGTTGATGAAGAAATCACTGGATACTCAGACTCTGATTGGGCTTCCTGTACTGAAGACAGAAAATCATGTACTGGGTACATTTTTAATTTCCAGGGTGCAGCGATATCTTGGAATTCAAAAAGGCAGCAAACTGTTGCCTTGTCTACTACTGAGGCAGAGTATATGGCGCTCTCAGCTGCTACTCAAGAAGCTATGTGGCTGAGACAGTTGCACTGTGAACTGTGGCCTTCTTTAAAGGTTACACCTATTACTTTGTACTGTGATAATCAAAGTGCTATTAAACTTACAGGTACTTACAGTTATCATGCTAGGAGTAAACACATTGATGTTCGTCACCACTATCTGAGGAACAAAGTTGAATGTGGTGATCTCAAGATTGAATATGTGGGCACTGATTCGATGGTTGCTGACTGCCTCACCAAAGCGCTACCGAAGCCCAAACACCAGCACTTCCTCATCGCTATGGGTTTGCGTTCAAGGGAGGATGTTAAACTGAACGCAACCACTTAACATTATGTAGTCTGTATCTGTCAATGTAATCTGTAATAATAATTGTATCGCCCCTGTCTGTTCCAAGAAATTGAGCGGTTCGCACCATTGTCTAACTCAGCTGTTTTATTTATTTCTCTTTACTAAATTCCTACTCTAAAATAGTTTGTAACACAAATAATGGAAAAATACAGAGAATACAATCTACCACTATACACCGCCTTCATAGATTACAATAAAGCCTTTGCTAGCCTTAATCACAACTATATGTGGAAATGCCTACAACAAATGGGAATAAATAATGTGTATTTAAATCTATTAAAGGAAATATACAACCACAGCAAAGCAAGAATCAAATTAGAGAAACTAGGAAGCACCTTTCAAATCAGCAAAGGTGTTAGACAGGGTGATCCTATCTCACTGAAAATGTTCCTAGTTGCTTTGGAAGGCATTTTCCGAAATATCAGATGGGATCAAGTCGGTATAAATATTAATGGAAGATTACTTAGCCACATTCGCTTTGCGGATGATCTGATTCTTTTTTGAAGAAAACCCAAAAAAATTGCAGGTTATGATTGAAATGCTTACAAATGAAAGTATCAAAGCTGGACTAACCATGAATACAGAAAAAACTAAGGTGATGACAAACTCTATCAAGACAGAAATCAAAGTGAATGGAAAGATATTAGAGTATGTAGAAGAATATGTTTACTTAGGGCAAATAATATCTCACGAAGACCAAATGTCTAAAGAAATACATAAAAGAATTGCTAATGGCTGGAGAAAATACTGGGCAATTAAAGAAATAATGAAGAGCAAGGCTATGAATATAGGTCTAAAGAAAAAAGTATTTAATATCTGTATACTGCCCTGTGTTACATACGGATGTAAGACTTGGTCGAAAAGATGCGTCTAGAACGCGAAAAGCTGGAGTTTATTAATTCCGGAACGCAGGGTGTGTCACCGGCGGTGGCGGGAGGCACCAGACTAACAGAATAAATCTGCTTACCACCCATGTGGGTCTGAAGCGCCACGCCACTTATGGTGTAGGCCCAGTTAGGTTTCGAAGCTAAAGCGTTCCGAAACCTGCTTTGGAAAATCGCCAGGTCTGCGTTCATAACGTCGCCTCCGGTAAGGGTTCCACAAGAAACCACGTCAGAGGACCGCGCGTCGCAAACCAATAGCGAATCAACGAACAAGAGTAACCAAGTCCAAACCCAACGGCGAAACTGGCACCCTCGCGCGAACCGCATATATCAACCACAGCGACACCCAAGTAGCGAACGGTCTCGCAAAGCAAGGTTAGTAAGGCCTTGCAAAGCTCGACCAAAGCCTGAGCAACGCTACCCAGTGTTGACGGTACCCTAACAAGTGCGCCACAGAGAGAGAGAACGGTATTCCTCTGACTCAGCAGTCTGGCGTCCACGTACTATACTCATCTGTCTAGTAGCAGGAGGCACGTAAATACTAATTCTCACCCTAACGCTATATAACATCCACCGCAACTTTGCGGCAATACTGCCTACGCATACTGCCTACTCATACGAAGAACCTACTCAATCGTTCCCTGCGTGTACAGTTGCAGCGGTTGTTGTGGGTTCGTCTGTTTCTTCTCGAAGACCTGCCTAGACGGGTCCTTCAACAATCTCCCACTCTCAGGACAACGGTACAGACTCGCAAATTCAGTTGGTGAGTTGAGTACCGAGTGCAGCACCGAGAAGAACTTCGTTAGCTCCAACCCCTTTAGCTTATACCGTTCGACTACAGCGTCGGAAAGAACCTCGTACCATTCTGCATTACCCAAGGCCGACAAATTGTCAGCAATTGATCGCCTGTACTCCTCGACGTGGTCCTCGTCTCGCAGGTCACGCCTACCCAGCTTACAAAGAGTCTTCATGGGGTCCGGTATCAGCTGCAAACGGTGTTCACCGAGTAGCAGAAACTTCGAACAAAAATAAGCGTGCTTGAAACCGGTCAACAGTTTGGACTCTAAATTAAACAACGCCGCCAACTTTCCCGAGTTATCCACACTAGCCGCAAAACGAGACTGCATGTACAACAAAGAGTCGTCACCAGCGAAAAGTCCCAGAACTATGTCGTCGACATCGTAAGTAGCCAACACGACGGCCATGCAGAATAAAGTATTTCCTAAGAAAGTACTTGCATCACCCGACCGCCGTTGAAACTTTATATCAGTTATGCCATTGTGCTTGTCCACAAACCTACTTTCGGCGTGCGAGTTGTACCAAAGTTCCACAAGATGTTCAGCTATTCCGACAGTTCTCATAATAGAACACTCAAACATAAGTACAGCCGCGTCCTGTGACTTGTATTTGCGCATGTCATTTTCCACTGCGTAGCATCTCGCCAGCCTACTAGCATCCACCAAAGCGTTCAGATGGTCCACGAACGCACTCGGTGACATACCAGTAAGTATTTGTAACTTCGGTAAGTACACGCGAAGCAAACGATCTCGCACTTCAGGGAAGATTGTACAAAACACCACGTTCACATCCTTCGTATTATACGCGATTGTCTGCACACTTGCGTATTCGTGCTGGGCCGCTTCCTCCAAAGGGGGCTTCAGGTCCGCCTTCACCATATAGGAAAAGGTATTGAAAGCACGTGTCTCCAGACCTGCATCTGACTGCGCTTGCATCGCCACTTGGGGTTTCTGTGTAAGCAACCACTTGGTCACAAGCGCAGGGTTGAGGTCTATTGGGTCATCTTTATACTCATCCAGTAAGAAAGCCTTGTCAGGATCCACAGCACTCCTAAGGAAGTTAACAGCCATACACTCTCCGACAAAGTGACGAGTGTTGGTTGCTTCCGCCAAGCGCGGCGCGTTCAGGTTTCGCTTAAGTATACCCAACACAGCTTCCTTTTGACTGTTCATCCGTCTGTTGGGCATCATAGTGCGCAAGACGGGCTGCATGGTGGCGAACTTCTTCTCCTTGAGGTACGATTTGCCAGGTTCGATGGACAATTTATCTACACCCAAGGACAGGTCACTGTTGTCGACACACAACTGATCGTGTTCGTATAGAACATCCGCGTGACTGGGGTACGCAGCGTCGTATATGCTCTGCAGAAAGGGTAAATCAAGGTCTATAGCGGGAGACCTCCGAGGTTGTGGAGCCGACTCAGCGCCGCGCCAGGCCACATAATAGTCTTTGACTCTATGCGCCAGCGCCGGCAACCCGCGTAACAACGCCGTCGCCACAACGTCTTCCTCCAATCGTCTCCTCACTCCAAAGATCTCAGTCTGCGGTAACCAGCGCTCAGTCGCAGCGTCACTATTTCACCAACAACCGGGTCCTTTCTAATGATAACGCACTCACTGTTTCGCAGTGCACGCTCCAACCTCCCAACGTCCGGCCGGTATATTTATAAAAATCGGGTTTTCTAGATCTCAAAAAGATCCTTGTTTATATGTTAAGGGATCAACATTTATTTTAGTATGGGTTGATGATTTCCTTTTAGTATCTGAGTCATTAAATGATCTTCAAAGTATTATATCTCATTTAATTGCTATTTGATGTTAGGGATCTAACTTCATCGGAAGAATTGCAATTCTTGGGTATAAAAATTCTTAGGAATGAAAATGGAAGTATTATGCTTAGTCAAACCGCTCTTATTCAGATAATTATTTCGAGATTTAATATGACTGACTTGAAGCCTAGTAAGATACCAATTCAACCTAAACTCAATTTGACCAAATCTAATAACATTGATGTAAATTTGAAAGTCCCTTATAAAGAATTAGTTGGTAGTTTGATGTATCTTATGTTATGCACCCCCCCTGATTTATGTTTTTCCGTTTCTTATTTTGGAAGATTCCAAAACTGTTATGATGTAAGCCATTGGAAGCATTTGAAACTTATAATTAGATACTTGAAATATACTTTACGTATAGGTTTAAATTTTAAAAAATCTGAGAATAACACTTTTGATATTTATGTTTTTGTAGATGTTAACGATAGAAAAAGCACTTCAGGTTATGTAATTAAAATTAATGATAATGCAATTTGTTGGTGTTCTAAGAAGCAATCCTTGGTTGCTCTTAGGGTGAGATCTATAGTGCGCACTTGGACTTTGCTCAGACTTACCTTACGAAAAACTTTGCTTAGTGTACACTAAGGTTAAACTATGATTTCGTATTTATAGACATTTTAACGGTGAGATTAAGCTAAGCCCAAGCTAAGACAGAAAATGTCAAAATACAAATTGATGTTTCATTTCATGCAATACTTTGTTTATTATCCTTTAAAAAAGTTAACGATAACAAATATTTAAAAATCTAAAACGGTACACATATATCTTCAATTTATTGTTATTTATGTATTCATTTATTTTATTATTGCAATAACTAGAAATTCACGAGTAACCTTTAGAAAATGTATTAATTATTTAAAGATGACAATAATTTTATTACGTAGAACGGATCGCAATGTTTTGACAACAGCAACAGAGCACTTGTATCAACTATCAACAATTGAAAATTTTAAACCACTTACAAGACAATTTATTAAATTGATCTTTCTTCAAAACAACGACTGGCTTTGTGACTTGGACCTGGACCAATCTGGATCGTATACCTACTTAAGACCTACGCATTCCCGAAACACTGTGACGTTTTGTGATTTGGCTTTGTTACATGGACCGCTTGGAAATATCAATATCGAAAGTGACATGATGGAGAGAGAGAGTTATATCTTCAATAGAAAACATTGAAAGGGTAGGAACTGCAGCCGATATGAATCCACGAATGCCTAAAGTGTTGTATATGTTCGGAACTAATAAAACCAAAATCCTTCCATCCTGTACGGTGAGAATGAATTCAAAAGAAGGAACCGTATTTTGAAACACACGGTATTAAATGTGATCCTGACGCTGATCATTACAAACTTGCAACCATATAACAACAGAGGATCGCCAAACCTACCGCAATTGCAAATACTTATTGCATTAAGGCATAAAAATGCAACTGGATGTTTTCAGGTAATATTGTGTTCATAAATATGTATGGTTTTTCAATTTGATATATTATACCTCTTCTCAAATGATTTTAAATAGTACATATGTTGAAGACTTTTGTCTTCTGACTTTCAAACATAACATATATGTGACTAATAATACTTTATTGACATTACAGATGGTGTGTGGTGATCTGAACAGCATAAGCCAATCTACAGTCTGTTTAATTATAAAAAAAGTCTCTGCAGAGTTGAGTAAATTACTTCCTAGATTTGTAAATTTTCCAAGAAATATGAACACAGCCAAAACGAAGTTTGAAGAATTAGGAAGATCTAATACTCCCCATGGCCTAAACAGTATAATCGGAGCTATTGACTGCACCCATATAAAAATTAATAGACCCAAAGGTATCGCTCACTCTGAAGCATACAGAAATAAAAAAGGGTATTTTTCTGTAAATGTGCAAGCAATAATAGGGCCTGATATGGAAATATTTGCTATAGTGACTAGGTGGCCTGGCAGTTCACACGACAGCAGGATATTTAGAAAATGTCTGTTTTAGTAGGTGACAGCGGTTATCCAGCACTTAACTTCATGTTAACAACACTTTTAAATCCAATGACAAGAGCTGACAATATTTATAATTATTCTCAAATAAGAACTAGGCATATTTTTTAAAGGTTTTTCGGAGTGTGAAAAAGGAAATTTCCATGTTTACAGCTAGGACTACAGTCTAAATTGACAAATACTAGTTATATATAATTATAGCTTGTGCTGTATTGCATAATATAGGTATACAGAGAGGCGATGCTTATGATGATGGTGATCTTGCTGACAGCAGAAGTTGAGTAACACAGAAACAATGAAAGATCTCCTACAGGTCTAGCATTCCGGCAATCTGTGATTGCACAATTTAACTAGGTAATTTGTTTGGTAATAAAGAATATCAAAACAAAACTTGTTTCATTTTAATCATTTATTTTCTGATTCTTTTTTTAAGTGTAATACATATTTCTAATACTAATTTATATTTTTGTTGAAGAAATTCTATTTCTAACAGATTTTTTAATTTCATATGTTCCACTCCTATCTCAAATTTTTTAGGGTAGTCAGGTAATAAATGGTAGAAGATTCAGGGAAACGAAAATAACAGATGTGAAGCGAGAGACATCGGTTAGGTTATGGTTTGAATTTCGTTGTCACTATAATATGCCAGGGCTGCCAGGTGACATACAAAATCACACCAGTTATTTTTAAGATTTCTCAAAAATGGGGTTTGAACAATTACATAAATAATATAAATAAACAACAATAAATACCATAATAATGTGTAATTATTTTATTTCATGCATTTCATAGGTATTTATCAAGATCATTTATAATTTCTTTGAATTCAAATTCTATTTTTCCCAAAGTCTATGGAACTCCGATACAAAATGGCAACACCGTTCATTAAAAACCGACAAAAATAAAAAGTCCAGTAAAAGATATGATGGTAAAGCAAATTTTGGGCCATTATTTTTGTTAGGCTTATAGTCAAAGTTTTTGGTAAGTCGTCGATTTCGTGGACTTGAGATTAAGCTAAGCCAACACTAGGGAGAGATTCGCAGTTTGCTCTATAAATACCGACTGTGTCTTAGCTCGATAGTTAAGTCAGAGCAAAGTCTAAGTGCGCACTATAGATCTCACCCTTAGTTCTTGTGAAGCAGAATATTATGCTCTTGCTTTCAGTTTATTGGAATCTATTTTTCTGGAAGAGTTGGTATTTGAATAATTGTTTAATATTAGAAATTCTATTACAGTTTTTCAAGAACCATAGACAAGACAATCAAGGAACCATAAAGATTGCCCAAACTATGGAAACTAAAAGATCTAAACATTTTGATGTTAGATTTCATTTTGTTAAAGATTTAATTTCTAAGGGTAGAATAAAATCTTAATATATATAAACCTCGTGTCACAATGTTTGTCCTCAATGGACTCCTAAACTACCGAACCGATATCAATCAAATTTGCACACCATGTGCAGTTCGATCCAACTTGAGAGATAGGATAGGTAGTTTAAATCTCAAATTATAGTCGCAATTTTAATTTATTGCAAAATATTTGTTTATTATTTGATACAATTCTAACAGATGGCGCTGTGTTAAAATTATCAACGTTGCACATAAGCTGTCATCTACCTTTCACATAAGTTCTCCTACCGTTTCCCTTGAATAGTTTACTACTATGTAATATAACAAAAATCTTAGCCAGAGCAACGCTTGGCCGAGTCTACTAGTTAATCTATATAGAGTCTTGTGAACAGTTGGGAGACTTAATGACTAAGGCATTGCCTTTAAATAAGCTTGTTTATTTTTGTAATAAATTGAACCTAATAAATGTTTAACTTTGTATTTATGGTTTGTAGAATTGGGAGTGGGTGTAAGTGTTCAATTCTACAATAATTGATTGTATTTTTGTAAGGCAACACTGTCTTGATAAGAGGAAGGGTCGATGTTGTACTGCTCTGTTATTTTTGTGCTCTCGCCAAGGTGTCTCTAAGTAGGGCCGCACACCAGGCATACATTTGTTATTTACGGTATTTACGTCGCCACAATCGTTGCGCTACAATTGTATGCATATACAAATGTATTGTATATGCGCACATCGGAAGCACAGTTGTGGCACCGCTTTGAGAATGTCGACATCATCGTCTGATGACGAAGATTTCTTGATGTGGCGATTAATGAGAAAAAAAAGACGTTATTGGGTTCATCCGTTTAATCAAGATTGCACAATGTACGGGAATTTCAAAATTTCGCAAGAATTACAATCCGATGAAGAAAAGTTCCAGTTATATTATCGAATGTCTGAAAACACATACAAGCTATTATTAAATTTAGTTATATTAAGTTTAACAAAACAAAATACCCACTTCAGAGAGTGTATTTCGGCTGAAGAGCGTTTGCTCATCACTTTAAGGTATGTAAGATATTAAGTAAAAATTGACTTTCAGACTGAGGAGTCTCGTTTGATTGTTGTGCAGGTGACTCATCTGATTGAAGAATTGTACATGGTGCTTGCGAGGGCTGGTATTCTGATTGAGCAATCTCGGTTGCCCTTTGCAACGGACGGTCATCATTTAGAACTTGAGAAAAATTTGTATAAAATGTTGATAAATTTGAATTTGACGAACTCGTATCCAATGATCGACGTGGTAGCTGCCTGTACTTAATGTTTTCTATTAAGTCCAGTACCCCTCTTTGAAAGCTTAATTGCTGTTGCTGGGACATGGATGTCATGTGTGGAACTAAACTTAAAAGAAACATTTCACATGGATTTTTTGGTTGTTTCTCAGATCGTTGATTATTTTCCAGTCTTTGTTTTTTTAGTGTAAAATATTCAATAGTACATCTGTCTGCTTCATTCATGTGTTTCCGAGATTTTGATGGTTGAGGAGTCTGTATTGAGCTCGAAGAATGGGGACTGGGTACAGACGAACCAGCTGCAGGCGTTTCATTTCTCAGTGAATCTTCCTCGGCAGATGTGAAATCGGGAACATTGTTTGAAGTAACCTCAATCTGGGATTGAGATTCATGAGATTGGGATTCATGTTCAGAACGTTGTTCATCTTCTTGTACTGGTAAATTACCCTCTTGTGGTCGGTTTTTTGTAAAAGGGTTTAGAAATTTCAAATATGGCGCTAAATAGTACTCCTTTTTCGACCCAGCAGCGGACCCACTTTTAGGTTTTGTATTGAGAGATCGTATGTAGGCTGAACGTATGGATTTCCATTTGGACTTACAATCATCACCTGCAAAAATCAGTATTATTAATTAAAGTCAAATTACACGAATTGTTTCAGGTACTTGGCGACTGGATCCTCATTTCGAGCAATGTCTTACGTATTTAAAAGAGGTGAAACAACTATTGGAAAAATTATCGATGAAACTTGTGATGTTATATGGACAGTTCTACAGCCAATGTACATGAAAATACCCACAACAAATGATTGGATAGATATTTCAAAAGGATTTCTCGAAAGATGGCATTTACCTCATTGCATTGGTGCCATTGACGGAAAACATATTAGAATGAAGAAGCCTATAACCTCTGGATCTTCATACTTTAATTATAAAGAATATTTTTCTATTAACCTTATGGCGTGTGCAGATGGAAACGGATTATTTACGAGTATCGATGTGGGTGATTATGGGAGGAATAATGATTCAGGAGTATTTAAAAATTCGGGATTAGGCCGAAATATACCTACGCCACGGCCCTTGCCAGGTGAAGAAGAATTTGGACGGTCATTTCCTTATTACTTTGCAGCTGACGAAGCATTTCCCCTGTCCACTAATATAATACGACCGTACAATAGTAGATCTTTAAACAATGATCGCCGAATATTTAACTATCGACTATCCCGTGGACGAAAGATTGTCGAGTGCACCTTTGGTATGCTAGTGTCTAAATTTCGAATTTTTGAAACTCCAATTTCATGTTCAGTCGACAAAGCAGTCAAAATTGTTAAAGCTGCTTGTATTTTACATAACTTTATAAAAAAGAATGATAATATAATTTTAACTCCAACCGAAAACGGAAATATACCTAACCCCACTACCAATCATATAAATCAAGGCAGACCGAATAACGATGCTACTGAAAATCGAAATTATTTGTGTAATTACTTCTTAAGAGCGCTTATCCCAATTCAGCCAAGTCAAAATCGACGCGAGACGAGCTACACAACAACAAAATGCGTCTGTGTGCGTAAGCGCTATCTCGAACGTGGAATAGTAGGATAAAATAATATTGATACTTTGATATACACGGTCACGTGTGTGTGCCCCCATGAAACTTTTTAATTTTTATCAAACTAGTATTGGGTAAATGATACATCATAAATTACATTTTTAGATTTTATTATTTACAAACAAGTGCTCCTGATTGGCATCGACCGGCTTTTCCTGGGGTCGATATATTCAGGTAAGAGGCACTTTTCGTAGAAATTGATTAATTTCGGTTTCATTTTTTGGCACCAAAAAACCCTCGTCCCTTGATATTACTTCCACTTTAAGTGGAAATTGTTGACCAGTCCACACAGCAAAAAGACACAATTTCTTTTCGCTGAAACATAAAAAAAAAATGTGAGAATGATTATCGTTACATTCACGTTAGACCCACCAGGCACGCCGTTTGATTTTTACCCACCAGACTTCCCGAGGGTTAAAAGATGTACACCTTTTTAGGGGCGTTTAGTTCAATTTACGATTGGTATAGCTCGTGCAACGAAACGCGCCTAAACGGTATATCGATAATATGAAAAAATATTAACAATGCTGCAGTTACCTAATGTGAAGCTGCCCCTGAATTTGGTAATACCAATCGTGGTTGGTATTAACGGTGCCGTCCAATTTCCAAAATTTAATTTTGCTCTGCCTTATCGCTTCCTCAGCATCCATGTTGCGTGCAGAATATGGACATTTTATTTCAATAATTCCCTGGTTGTAGAGACCATCGGGAGATGCACCCAAGAAATAATGCTCTTTGTCGATGAAAAGTCCACACTTTTCCACAACGATGTTTTCTTGTTGCTGTAGTTGGTCTATAGCATTACTTTTACCATATTCTATGGCTGGCACTTTGTCCAACGAATACGAGTATACGATGGACTTCACAAGAGGTGCTGAGCTTATGTTGGGTCGTCTCTTGCAAATCTAAAAAAAAAATAGTACGGATAGCTGAGTTACATTCCAGGAAGAAACCTGCGCTTATATTAATATTTAAATTACCATGCTGAATGATGAGGCTGTCAACAGGCATCTACGGAGCTCTAGCCACAACGCACTTTCAGCTTGTAATACCGTGTCACGTTCAACGGCATGACGATTTTCCACAAGTTCTTTCAAATTAGACAAAAACAAACTTTTGGCTATGTCGTACTGCTCTGGACTCAAATCTGGTTTTTGGCATTTCTCTCCGTAGTCTCGGTTCTCATTACTAAATATTATTTTCCTTTTAGGACCTTGACGGCGGCGATGAATATTGCGCCTACGCCGGCGCAACTCCAGTATTTTTACAGCTTTCCTCGGACTTTGTTTGAAGTTAGTTTGGTATAAATTGTACTGTGGTTTACCGGTATTAAATGCAACAACCGCAGCATGGCACCTATAATAATAATAAAATATCCATTATCCACAAACAATATGCTACAAATTCTATTCTATTCTACTCGTAATATAAAGGAAAGAGCAATTAGACATTTCATAATACCTGGCAGTATAAGAGTTTTTTAAAGAAAAATTTATTCTTTTTCCCCCTATATGCTTAGCCACAATGCTATTAAACTGTTCGGCTCTGTTGTTGTTGACATTCCAGAGTAAACTTTTAGAATGCAAGGCTATTTGGGACACGTGAGCTATAAGTTTACCAAACAAGTTTTTTACAACAGGAACTAGGTTCTGCTCTTTTTTTTTATCCTCTGGACAATAATAATTTTCACATGCACTGTGGTCGCCAAAAACATGCTTCGGACTGTTGATGATGTCGTCTCTTAGTTTTAAATTTTTTTCAGAGTTGCTTGTAGTTTGAGCATTGCGAAAGCGAGCTGCTGCTCTTACCGCTGTTCGGAGACGAGTGATGCGTTCGGAAGTTAATAATTTGCGCTCAGTAAGAGGAATCGAAGTATCTTTTTGCAGTTGCATTAGTTTGCTACAGTAGTTTCTTAATAAGTGATTGGAGCATTCAATTTTCTGGACTTGAACATTGGCATAGGGCCGGCTTTCCAAAATTTTTTTGTATGTGCTCGCATCTCCATCGGCGATAAGCGTCGAGTATATTAAATTGCGCTTTTCAACTGAGTTTTTGAAGCCTTCGACAATACTAGCTTGTTCCATGCTACTCGAGGAACCTGTGTGATTGATTACGAGCACATTTATGATTTGGAGGCGAATTATTGTTCTTCAACGATCGGGCACAAATTATGCAGTATTTATTTTTTACTTCCATATGTAACACCTTCCCTGTTTTAATTCCAATAATTGCGCCTGCTCCAGAAGGTGCAGAAAAGTTACTTTTGTAGGACCGTTTCGACCAACAAGCATCGGCTACTACTGTGATTGAAGGAATTCCTGTTATAACTTCACCACCTTCGATGGCTAGCTTTGCTTCCTCCTCAGCAGCCTCTTTCATTGATGCCTCTGCAGCAACTGCCCACCACTTGGATACGTCATTATGGCAAGTTGCATAAGATTTTTGACCTAAATTTGGAAGATCTATAGCACTCAAAAACTCATTCAGGTTGCTCCAACCACAACCAATTAACATGGCACCAGTCACTGCAGCATGGTTTGTGGTCATCTCTTTTGGAAAATTATTATTGCATAGTGTGACATTAAATTTCTTGTTACACATTGTACATTTGAAGTGGATTGTCGATTCTAAGCCATTAAGTATTTCTTTGACAATTTCAACATTACTTATTGAACAACCGAGTCCAGGATTATGGTTAGCTACGATTTTGATTTGATCAAAGAAATACATGAAATCAACAATCCTTCTTCCTATAATTTGATATGGAGGAATGATATGTTTTTGTGGCTCCACTTCCTGAAATCAGTAATCAAGATTAATAATTGAATTACGCATGGCAGATAGCGTGACTACGTGATATAGTGACCAACGTTATATACCAATTCAAACTCTTCAATATTTGCCGTTTCTTCTAAATGTATATTTTGTTTTTTCTCATCTATTTTTTCCAGATCCGATATGAGTGCATCAAATAATTCCTATTAAAAAAAAATAAAGAACTGGATTAACATTTTATTTTAAATAATAATAAAATAGTAGGAAAACTTGGAGATACCTCCAAGTTACATTGCGTACAACTTACTTGGTCACCTTACCCAAACATCACAAATCCATAAATAGGTATCTGATTTAATATAAATGACTACACGACATTCAGCCATCTGGTTTAATATTGCGCTCAATTACTTGGCTGGTTATTAGACAATGATTTAATTGGAAACCGGGGTTTAGTAAAAGCCTCTAATTTACTGATTAATTTACCCAGATGACTGCTAAATATATACTGATTTAAATTTAAGTATGAATAGCTAATTATACTAGCTGATAGTAAATACTTACATTGTCACGATTATTATTTTTTGAATCAACACAGGAGTCGTTATTGTCAGGAGATTCATGAGTACGTTGGTTTTTTTCCTCGTTAATCTTTCTCCTGGAAAACGTTTTATTATTATAACATTATTAAAATAAGTATTTAAACAAACATTTGTTTGTTTAAATACTTATTTTTTGACGTTACTTTTATAAATATTGGAAATTAATTGACATATTTTTATTTTATTTTTAAATGTAATACTATTGTATATGTAATGAATATTTACATCACAGATATAGATTTACATAGAAAACGCAAATGCATGTACTTCGCGTGTCCGAACCCCGACCAAGCGTCAAGGTCGATCGCCGCTAACTTCAGACCACGCGCGTCATAAGAAAAGACTAACGGTATAATGTAAGCTGGTAGCAAAGCTAGTAACTAGTGGCATCGGCGGCATCGGTGTCTTTGAATCGGTTTGGATTTCCCGTCACTAAATTTCGGCTGTGACGTCACAATAGGTATTAAAAAGTCGGCACGCTTGGTTTCAATACAAATCGTGATACTTGCGTTATCTATGTACATCTATATCTGTGATTTACATGCTATTATTTTAGCTAAACATGCGAACTCTGTTGATATTGTAACACCAATTTTATACTATGTTTAAAACTAATAAATTATTCTTATTCATCAACCAAGATATTAATATATTATATTGTCTTTGGTTGTCAGTACGCCGTAATTGTTTACTAAACAGTAACGATGAACAGATTTTACTTACATACCAAATTACCTGTAAATGACAGAAAAATATCGCGAAATTAATTTACCTTTTTGATTGCCTGGCGTTCGCTGCAGACTTCGAATTTCTACTGCAACTATATTTTTTGCGTTTGTTACCCATGCCTGTAATAATAGGGTAAACTACCAGTCATTGGACAATTAGCGAGCATTTCAAGGTTTTAAATAGTTTATGAACACATTTACTAAAATATCTGCTAATATTATTGTTATTTTATTAGTTTAATAAGTAACTTTGTGTAATACATTCTTAAAAACAGCATTTAAGATCAAACACGCGAAAAAAATCCTGTTAAAAAAAAAGCTATAAAATATATAGTCATTGGACAGAATTTTTAATGTTGGACAGCATCAACTAGTTAATGGACAGCACTGTAATAAACTTTTTAAAAACCAAAATAGTCAATGATATCTGCTTTTAAAGGAAATAAATAAAGTATAAACTGTTCGTAATTATATTTATTACAAAATAATCAATTAGAACATACATTTTTATATCTTAGAATTAATTTGTTAATCACATTTGGTAACAAAACTTATGTTATTCAGTCTTACCAACTCTTAGGTATACTTCTATATGTGTATTTAAAGCTTTAAACATAAAATAAAATGAAATTATAAAATTTACTTGAAAATAAAACAATCCCTTCTCAGACTTAATAACATTTTTTTTTCTTATGTTCGACAATCATATCATATAATTTTTGTGCATCATCACCACTATCTTCGCTATTCCTTTCAGAGCTGAGATCAAGAGTGTCGTCATTATTATCTTCTTTATAGCAAACATGGCATATAAAAAGATCAATTCTTAAATCTTCGGGGACATGCTGTTGATGCTTAGCTGGTATACATTTTACGTGGAATATCGCCGAACACATATCACATACCACCCGATTTGATGTCTTAGTCGACTTAGGCCGTGGCCCCATGTCTACGGCACGGCACCGGCTACCGTGCAACGGCACGGCGCCGTCGCCGTGACACGGTACGACGCCGTGCCGCACCACGGTGCCGCGGGCGATGTGCGCGGGGGGCAATTCTCAGTCGATATTTCGCAGTTGTTGTACTCGGACGTGGTTATCTGGATATGGATCACGAAATTATTCTCCTGATGTTACTAAGACGACGAATGAAAAAAAAACAGAAACAGAGGAAATTTTGGGTAAATCCATATATTCTTACAATGAACCAAGATGGAGGTCATTTCAAAAGGAAATATGAAGCCCTAAAAATATGTGGGAATGAGAAATTTTTTGAATATTTTAGAATGACCATAACAAGTTTTGAACAACTATTTACCAAATTAGCACCTCGTTTACAAAAACAATACGTGTTCAGAAAACCTGTTGATCCTATTGAGAAGCTTGGTTTAACTGTCAGGTAAGAATAAAACGAACTTATAGTAAATCAAAATATGTTTATTATTTGTATCACAGGAGTTTCAATGCGATTTTTTTCGCTCTAGAGTCGTGGTCCCCTGCGATGTTCTTAAATTATCTAACTAGATTTAAGAAAAATCGTATTCGGACTCCTGTGTGTTTGATAAGATATCGCTTAAATTATTAGATATGTTTTCTATGGTTGAATTTGGCGAAGTTTGGTCACGGACGCTTGTAGATGATGGATTGTGAGTTGTTTGATAAGTCGCTGTAGCTTCTTGTGATCTTTGGTAGCTACTTTGATATGCTGTCTGGTAGCCGCTGTATGACTGTTGATTGTATTGATATGTGGGTTGATTAAAATCTGTCAATATTTGCATTACACGACTTTGATAGATCAATGTTTGGTGGTCGTCTAGTTTTTCCAGAAATGGTAAAATTGATTTAAAAAAGACACATGTCTGTTCTGTGCAATTTCTAAAGTTTCGATAATTTTGTTCTCAAAATCATCTTCAACGTATTTTCTTTTACGCGTAGGTGTAGCATAAGGTCGGTATCGTGACCTAGTATTTTCATTTGTCTTTGGACCTTCAGACTCTTCTTCCAATATACTACAGTCTGTTAAATTTGGTGCGTTTTTTTTTAAAAACATCAGTTGTTTGTGCAAATGATATTCTTTCAAGTTATTTGCACCAGCTCCAGATTTGTTCGCAAGCTCTTTCTTTTTCATGTATTTCATGTAGTTGTCTTTGATGTTTGTCCATTTTTTAATTATGTCATGTCCTGCAACAATAAAACATTAGGTTAATATTTTCATGACTACATGTATTTATCATAGGGTATACAAAGTGTTAGCCAAAGTATAAATTCAAAAAAGCAATTCGAAAATTGAGCTGCTTAAACAGTTTGTGGTAACACTGTTCTAAGAAACTAGTAAATATATTTTCTCTTTTCAGGTTTTTGGCAACAGGGAATTCATTTAGAGATATGGAATTCACAGATTATCGAGGAAAAAGTACAATCAGCAGAATAGTGCAAGAAGTATGTCGTGCTATTTGGGACATTCTTTTATCTGAATGTATACCGACAATAACCGAAGAGCTTATGGAACAAATAGCGGAAGACTTTGACAAAAAAACAAATTTCCCAAATTGCATGGGGGCCTTAGACGGGAAGCACATTCGCATTAACAGTCCCGCCCACAGTGGATCTCTTTTTTTCAACTATAAAAACTATAATTCTATCGTGTTGCTGGGACTAGTCGATTCTAAATACAGATTTGTGTATGTCGATATTGGAGCGTATGGAAAAGAATGTGATTCGACAATTTTTCAGAACACAAAACTATATGAATTATTAATTCAACATCGACTCGCCATACCAGTTTCAAAGCCTTTGCCAGGCCTTCAAAAACCAGTTCCGTATGTCTTTATTGCAGATGAAGGCCTACCGTTAATGAGTAATCTAATGCGTCCATACTCAGGGAAACATTTAAGTATTGATCAAAGAATTTTTAATTACCGTTTGAGTCGGGCCAGACGAAATGTCGAGTGTGCTTTTGGCATACTTGCAAATAAATGGCGTATATTTCACAGGCCTTTAAACGTCAAATATGATTTTGCAACAGACATTCTCAAAGCATGCTGTGTATTGCACAACTTTGTTGTATCTCGAGATGGAAGTAAAATGTCCGAAGAACTGTATATCGATGACTCCCTTTTGGACTTGCGACAAACTATACATGACGTTTCTTTATCAAATCCAGTAAATATAAGAGACGAGTTTTCTAAATATTTTAATAGCGATGTTGGCGCGCTTAGTTGGCAATTAACCAAAATATAACTCAAAACCAGTCACGAAAAAAAAGAAATTCCTACCTGCCTTCTATTATCAAGACTGAATTCCTATGTGGAAGAGACGTCATCTCAAAGTACACAGGAACTGTATGGTGTACAACCATTATTATAGATCTTATTACAGCAGCGCAAGTTCTATTTCTGCATAAAAATATATCTCGATGAGACCACGACTGTACCTACTCCATTATCATAAAAACATTAAAAACAAATAAATGTTAGTACTCACCCAGTTTTGTTTTTTCTTTAATGTCCTTGTCATCAAATGATTCAAAAATGTTTCAGCAAACATCTTTCCACGCTTCTGTTTTTAAATGTTTGTCCTTATAATTGTCATTTGTCTTGTCCCAGAGCACTGTACGTGCCTCCACTAACGAAATAAAGAAATCTACATCGATATTTTCCACCATTTTGTTTTAAACACATTAAACACATGCACGCACGCCACCTGCGAAATATCGACTGAGAATTGGCCCCCCGCGCACACCGCCCGCGGCACCGTGGTGCGGCACGGCGTCGTACCGTGTCACGGCGACGGCGCCGTGCCGTTGCACGGTAGCCGGTGCCGTGCCGTAGACATGGGTCCACGGCCTAACAGACGCTTTAAGGGTCTCAAAATAATTAGTCAACTTCACGTAAATTCTGACGCTCCATTTTTATATATGTTCATCCGACAACTATTTTAAAAGCTTTGACAAGAAGACAGACCGATCCAAGGGGCCAATCATCCCCTAAACTAAATTTTAATATCTCTATGAGTGAGAGAGCATTATCTACGCGCATGAGACTGAGTGAGACCGACTGCGCTGTTAAAGCCATGAAAATTACTTGAAAAATTATTATTATTCAAAAAGGGCAAGCAAAAGCCGTTTAATATTTTGAAGAAAAATGAAGAGTACCAACAAAGCATTTCACCGTTTTGGTACGTTGGATTTTGTTGGTGATGTAGATGAAGAAGAACGTGTATTCAACATAATACAAAAATTTATCTGTGATGTTTACAATTTTCCTGGAATAATTGATGTAGATGCTGCCAGACTACAGTTGTTTATCATTTACATACATGGTATCTGATATAAATGAAGAATTCAATCGAAAGAATTTAAGAAACTTCGATGCCAGTAACTTACCACCTTGTAAAAGTGAGCTTTGGCAACAGTTTCGACGGGCTAGCTTTGGAACAATGCAAGTATGAAGATGATAAATATTTTCAACCCCGAAAACAATGGCTGGACACTACAAGATGGTAAATATGATTTTCATCGGTTCGATGGAGATCAATTACCGGGTTTTGTCAGTGAGTCGCTGGAAGAACAATCAGGTAAATTATTTTCGTTTCTCATATTATTTGTATCTTTTTAGTTTTTTCAGACCTTCATTGTTTAACTTGTTTTTTACAGAGGAAGAAAATAAGGATAATGCTGATGATGACGATCACGATTTAGATATTCAATTTCAAGATTGATATTTGATGATGATGATAATGAAGATTAAAAGCCACTGTTAAGAAATATTGAAGAATTAATATTTTTCCACTTTATTTCCAAATTTCCAATAAATAATTAATTAAAAAAATTGCTGCTATTTAAATATAAGTGGTATTTTTAAAAAATATTTTTTAGTTCTAATTAATAAATTGAAAAAAAAAAAAAATGTCGGCTAACTTTAGTATTATTTATTATGTGTCAATTTTTTTCTTATTTTTGTTGCTATAATTTACTTGTCAACAAAAGTTCTAAAAATTATAAAATATCTGTTCAAGTAATTTTCATGGCTTTAACAGCGCAGTCGGTCTCACTCAGTCTCATGCGCGTAGATAATGCTCTCTCACTCATAGAGATATTAAAATTTAGTTTAGGGGATGATTGGCCCCTTGGATCGGTCTGTCTTCTTGTCAAAGCTTTTAAAATAGTTGTCGGATGAACATATATAAAAATGGAGCGTCAGAATTTACGTGAAGTTGACTAATTATTTTGAGACCCTTAAAGCGTCTGTCAAGCAATATGGCCGACGGAAAGTGTCTGGGAGTATTGACAATTTATTTTTAACTATACACTCGAAAACATATATAAAAATCAGCCATGAGAATTTACGTGAAGTAAGTAATGTTTTTGTGTACCTTGATTACCTGATACCTGGAAATTGGCCGTTTGACCAAGCTAGCAGGTAGGCATACGATCATAGTACATACTAACACTACCCAATCGTCCACATTTCATCCGTCAGAAAATACGTGACGTCTGGCGGCCCTGGGATCTTGCTCTATGAGTCTGTTAAGCGTTTAAAACATATAGATATTCGTTATCATTTTGTTAGAGAAATGATAAAAGATAATAAAATATGTGTTAAGTATGTTCAAACTAGCGAACAACCTGCAGACATGTTCACAAAAGCCTTGGGTAGAGAGATTATCTTAAGGCATCTTTTTAAATGTCATGTTGGGTAATGGTATCATAAACTGAATTTCTGTCTTGATACAAATAGAGAGGCTATTAAGTTGTATTAAGTTTTTTATTTTTTGTAGAGATAAATGTAGACATTGAGAGGGGGTGTTAAGATTAAGTAATCTGCAATGTATCTACATTTATAACGTTGGTTCTAAGTTTGATTATTATGTTGGCAACACTACTTTTGTCATTGACTATTGAATAATGAGTCCGGTAAAATAAACATCTTGTTTAAGAAATATATCTTTTATTATTAAATCACTTCAAAAAACATTCATCGAAATCAATGCCTGGCTTTTGGGTGAAGCCCTTAGCAACTAGCCTGGCTCTATACCTGACATTATAATCATTATCAATTTTTCGCTTGAAAACCCAATACAGTGCCACTGTGAGGAATGTCCACTAATGCCCAAGCATCATTGTCTTCAAATGATCTAAATTCACTTTGTATAGCAAATTTCCACTGTTCTCTTTCTGGTCCATTCAACACTTCATCAGTGTCGTAGCTTTTGTGGCGTGCTCGTCGGTAGCTGAAACAGAACAAATAAAAACATCAATAAAAATTACCAAAATAAATTAAATATTAAATTGCAAAAATGTACTTACCAACTTCTTCATGTAAACCGTGTCTATTGTTCTCCGCGGCTGGCGGGGGCGAGGCGTACGCGCATTCCTTTTTTTTCCTCTTTTTTCTTTCAGTTAGTACGGCTCACGATATCGTACGGGACACACGTACAACTCGCTGCCGACGCCGCGGTATATATTTACGCAAAATATATACATTCAACGATCACACAAGTATTATTATTTACATAGTGGTTATATACAACAACGCGAACCCTATACTGGTGACCCCGACGTGATCAAGTAAGAAAAAACTACACGCCACGCGGTCGCAGCACACTTAGTACTTGTTTACCATTACATGCAAGACGAAAACGGAGGGGACACGGTCCAAATGGAAAAGAGTGCCCATGAACATTTCAAGGTTGGTATTAAAATTCCACCATTTTTACCAAATCGACCTGCACTCTGGTTTGCTCAATTGGAAGGCCAATTTTGTTTAGCGGGAATAACATCAGACACGACTAAATTTTATAACGCGATTAGCCAACTGGACCCACAGTTCGCTATTGAAGTTGCGGATATTATAGAAAGTCCTCGCAAAGACAACAAATACCAAACCCTCAAAGCGGAGCTAATAAGGCGATTAAGTAAACCGCGCGAAGAAGAAATCAGGCAATTTTTAGACAATCAAGAACTCGGCACTAGAAAGCCTTCACAATTTCTACGTCACCTACAACATTTGGCCGGACCACAGGTACCAGACGAATTTATTAGATCAGCATGGCACAATAGGTTACCCAATAACATTCAACCTATCATTGCATCGCATATGGATATGCCGCTAGAGAAACTTGCAGAGTTGGCTGACAAAATTATAGCCATCACAGCCCCAAACCCACCAAATGTTTACGCCGCTACATCGTCCTCAGCTAACCAACATGCTGATAATCCTCCAGACCACTACCTCACCGCCTTAGAAAGCTTGGCCAGGCAAGTTAACAAATTAACCAAGCAAGTTGGTGTTGACTTCTTGGGCCACTACAACCTATTAGTGGACTGTCGTCGTCACCGCCTCATCGACGGCCTCACAAGTTTGTCCGTCAACGCGCCACGTTGCGCCAACATTGCTGTGGAAACGGTGACCATCAAAACAGTTGCTGGAAACTCCGGCTTCCACGACTTACTTCGCAACTACCCGACCATTCCATGCGATAGAAGAGGACACAGCATAGCAGCTGTTTAAAATCCGCCCACTTAAAGAAAGAGAGTGCGCATGCTTTTTGGGCTTGGAAAAGAAAAGGATAGCGATAGACTCGTATATACAATGCATCATTTTGGAGTAGTTTATTATTTAAATAGAGAAATAATAGTTATTTAATTAATAAAAAAATAGTTATTTAATTTTATTTTTTATCAATTAATTATTTATGTGTATATTTTTTATGTGTTCTTTAGTAAAAATAAAGGTTATAGTGATACATATATAATAGTACCCTGATTAAAAATATAAAAATAAGCCTCTTATCCTGAACTGTTTCTTTGACTTTGTGGTTGACTCTTGTCTTTAAGTTATAAAATATCTCTGAGTTCAGTGTCTGGCCTCTTGGCAAAGGCCTCCTCTAACAATTTCCATTGTACTCTGTCTCTTGCAACCCTTCTTCATTTTGGGCCTGCTGTTAATTTTAATTCGTCTTCCCATGTCTTGCTTTGTCTTCCTCTGTTCCTTTTACCATCTCTAGGGTACCAGTCAGTTATGATGTTGCTCCACTTTTCTTGTTTATCACGTATCATGTGCCCGGTCCATCTCCACTTCAAACTATCTATTCTAGTGAGTATGTCTGTGACTTTTGTCTTACTTCTTATGACAGTGTTTCGTATCTTATCTTGTTTCTTAATACCTATCATACTTCGTTCCATAGCTCTTTGGCAGTGTTCTAGCATGTTTCTGTGATGTTTTGTGAGAGCCCAAGTTTTACACCCATATGTAATACATGGGAGAATGCAGGTATTAAAAACCTTCCTTTTGATAAAAATTAAAAAAATTTACTACATGCAAATTATAAATCTATAAATGTAAATAGAGAAATTGAAATCAATTGAAACTATTGGAAATAATTCTAAACCCATAAAAGTGATTTTTTTTAATCAGGGTAATCTTGCAAATTTTATTTTTATTATAAGACATTTTATTTAAACAATTAAAAAATTACTTCTATTTATTGTAAAAAATTAAAAATACAATTTATTTTTAAAATTTTTCAGAATCCGAGTCATCGGGCATAAAACTACTGAATCTTCTTCGACATCACTCTCTGTTTCACTTTTTTCGACAATGTCTTCTATCTTTAAAGGTGTATGATCCCCAATGAATCCTACTGGTTTTAAATATTCATCTAAGAACCATCCGCAGTTCTCAGGCTCAAGTTTCACGCATATTGGATCCGTTGCATTAAGCCACATGGAATTTACGAAAATAGTTCGTAAAATTTTCTGAGTTAATGATATCCAGCATGGTGGTATGGAGTTGGAGTCGAAGCCTTTTTTTTTAAAGTGCTCGCTGTCTTCTTTTGCAGAGTAATTTTTCATAAAAATACGATGTCTCGCATCATTCACACTGGTGCAATTCCTGATACCGTACATACTAGCCGTAAATTCTCCGTCTTAATTTTTTCATCAATGAAAATATCAGCAGCACCTGTTAATGATGCAAAAACTGTTT
This sequence comes from Pieris macdunnoughi, assembly GCA_905332375.1. Taxonomy (NCBI): domain Eukaryota; kingdom Metazoa; phylum Arthropoda; class Insecta; order Lepidoptera; family Pieridae; genus Pieris; species Pieris macdunnoughi. The sequence continues at coordinate 394,932 of CAJOBZ010000070.1, read as the reverse complement.
GATATTTTTCATTTTTCGAAAATTGCTGAAAAGGTTTTACTTTCCCTTTGTTGTAAAAGGCTGCCGTGTAATCGCAACCTGTAAATGTAGGAAGGCGGGAAGACGTTGGCATAATTTAATTCCCAACTTCAACGATAAATCGGTGCAATTAATGCAATCAACAGTTTGATTATTAGTCTTTCTAGTTGCTGAACAGGCAAGCCAAATTTCTGATTCGATAAGTTTGTGCATATTTCCTAACAAAATTATCAAAACGTCAGTATCAGAGGCTTTAATTAAAATCCTTCAGCCTGGTTCCGCTTTAGAAGCATGAAAAATAATCATTGTATCTGCCTCTTCGTGATGACATTGCTTGATGTCGATGTATGCTAGATAGTTTTCCTTCTATTATCTCTTCAGGTCTAAATCCATCACTGACTCGAACATAATTATGGAGTACCGTAATTGCCTTTACAATCCGTTCGGCAGAATCCACAGCGACATCTAGTGGGCGATGTAGTATTCTCCATTTATTACTGGCTATATCAAAAGTACATTCGACATATCGACGTGCTAAAGTAAGCCGATACTTGAATTTTTTTTTTCGAACGTAATTTGCTTTACACCATAGGACCTAATTAAATTTTCCATCAGTCCAAATGCTTCATCACCACAGGATTATATTTTTTGACATATTAAATTAAATATAAAATACGTTTCATTAAATAAGCATCTCGGTGAAGGTCGTTTTATATCGGGATCTTATACTATACGTGTTTTTTGAAGTTATACTTCTTAAGGCGCGTTATGAAAAATTGATGAGAGTGAAACTTTTCGATGCGCGCGCACCGTGACACAAATTAACAGAATGAAGTTGCTCACGGAAGATGCTACGGCCTTGGACATAATTTAAAAACAACATTCGAATAATAATAGATTTTATGTTACACTTAATGTAAGAGAATAATAATAATTATTTATTTATTTAATTTTTCAAATGTAAACTGAACTTTATTGACTATAATGACTCCTTTTCTAGTCTTTGATTATTTAATTGTAATTAATTATTTGCATTCAATCAAAAACTATTATTAATAATGCCAAAGAAGTATAACTTCTTACGCGCGTACATAAAGTACACGCACCCTTTTTTATGTTTTACCTACAAAAAGCTAAATCTAAATATTTACTTACTAGTTATGTGCAAGCCCTACACCTAACAATATACAATTTCTGCTGACGAAGGAGGCCACCGGCGTCGCTTCACTATCGTACTTAGTATTAAGAATTCATTCTTATAAGCATCGCGCTTAAGAGTAGTATGTTAATTTGTAATTTTATAATAAATTAGTTCTTAGTAAATTGGTTTTTTTTGGAGTGCACCGGCGGGTGAAACATAATTGGCGCAGTCGGTAGGATACTCGGGTTGCACCTCGCGGGCAAGATTTTCCGAAAAATCAAGAAAATATATCGGTTTCGAGGCCCGGCCTGGCCGACCTAGTTTTTCCACAATTTTCCATCCAAGGGAATTAAGTAACAAGGAGGCTGTTACTCACCAACATGGGCTCTTAGTCATAGTGTCAGAACTAAAATTATGTCGTTTGTAAAAGCAGAAATCGGATTATCTCAAGCAGATGATACTTCTTATACGTTACAGAAGAATCGAACCGAGAACGACTCTAAGACTCTTAACAATATTATTGGAACAATCAAGAAAACAATGAATGACCCAGGAGATAAGACTTGAGAATATGGACAACGGACCTGGACTATTACCGTTTAAAATCGGAGTTACCAACATAATTACCCATTATCATAACTTTTTGCATTTCATTGACTGACGAAATTGGCTTAAAGATGGAAATAGTAAAAACTCAGATCCATGACGTTGAAGGTTACTTTGACAACCACAGTTTACCTATTTCTAAAGCTCGTCTTCAACATTTAACAGAAAAATTGGATAAAGCATCGTTGTTATTAAGTACATTAAAACCTGGTCGCGTGAAAAGAGGTTTAATCAATGGTTTAGGCTCTAATATTAAAAGTATAACCGGTAATTTAGACTACAGCGATGCCATTAAATATAACGAGGCCATTAAAATATTTCAAAGTAATCAAGATAATATAATTTCCGAATTCAATAATCATATAAGCCTTAGTAAGGCGTGGATGTCCGAGCACACGAAATTAATTAATAAATTAGTAGAAAATCAAATTGATATAAATAAAACCATGCAATTTATGATTTCGAAATATAATACTGAACATGTAGATACAGTAATTTTCGCAGAGATTTCCCAATTATTAAATTCATTTGATGGTAATATAAATGAGCTACTATCGGTTATAAGAAATATTGAGGATAGTTTAGCTTTTACGCGCACTGCTACAGCGCATCATATTATTTTAGACATAGGTATGTTACGTAGTATGTTAGGTACTTTAAGTTCCGTTTATAAACCGGAGCAATTATTATCATATATAGGGTCATATTTTAGTAATAATAGAATAGTTATAGTGTAACGATTTCCCATAATATCCCCGAATACTTTTACCCTATTTAAATTATCCATCTTACCAAATCATTACCAACACGTTATTATACCTCCCTTTCCTTATATAGCAACCAATAACGATAATTATGTGTACATAGAGGCTGAATGCCCGAAGTCAAGTAATCGGTTTCTGTGTGAAGAGACACTTAATCATCATATAAAACGTTCACCCGATTGCATAGCAGACCTTGTCATCAGCCAACAAGTGTCCAATTCCTGCATACCTACCACGTTGACACTCGCCAAGCCTGCCATGGAAAAATTAGACCAACATTACTGCGTTGCGTTTCCAAATTTAACCAATATATTCCTGTCATGTAAAAGAAGAGAATATCTGAATCTGCAGGGCAGTTACCTTGTAACAATACCGTCAAACTGCTCTCTACATACTAAGGACCCCACCATTTCTAACATAAACAACCAATTAAAGGGGGAGCCTTTGAAGATTTTACTACCAATGAACTATACCCCTACGACACCACAGCGATATTTAAAGATACATACGATTGATTTAAATGGATTACATAATTTAGAGAAGCAAATTGAAGTACAAATGCCGATTATTCCGGAAAAACCAACCATCATTTACCACACTACTTTACGCTCCTATGTTCAACTATTTTTGTAATGTACATCGGTTATCGTCGACTCCGTAAAAGGACCCAGAATGCTAAAATTCAAGGGCAACAAGGAACCTCAGAAGGTGACCCAGCCGCAACATTTTCCCTCAACGTCGGAGTTATGTGCCAGCCCTACACCTAACAATATACAATTTCTGCTGACGAAGGAGGCCACCGGCGTCGCTTCACTATCGTACTTAGTTTTAAGAATTCATTCTTATAAGCATCGCGCTTAAGAGTAGTATTTTAATTTGTAATTTTATAATAAATTAGTTCTTAGTAAATTGGTTTTTTTTGGAGTGCACCGGCGGGCGAAACATAATTTACTCAAGTGACCTAATACAAAAATAACAAATATTTCAATATCACGAACAATATATTGAATTAACTTTAATTACTTTTTTTATTCTTCAGCTGGCATCACTGCCTACAAATTCCAGGTTTAGTAAACCAATGAAAATAAGTTATCTTTACTTGTGCGTTTTTTACTGTCCGTGATGAAAAGGGACGTAATTATCACTCGCCGTAAAACCACTTTTAATGTGGAGCACTGCACTTAATAAAATGGATACATTAATTATCACATAAAATGTATATATAGACTTAGATGTTTAGACTCGTATTTAAATGGAGGAGAAAACGCAAAGCTAATTGCAGATGTCGCTTTCATCGCTTGACTCATAACAATACGCTGTCAGTATTCAGCATTTCTTTCGTAAACTTTAGATACGATTTAGAAAATCTTAAAAGGTTCACAAGTGAAAACTGCTGAAAAATGTATTCGACTTGGACTGTTCCTCAATTAAAAGCAGAATTGAAGACCAAGGGCGGTACTTTAAAAGGCAGAAAGGCAAATCTTGTCACCAGGTAATCACAGTGGATATTTTTCAAAAACACATTTTTAAATCATTTTATAATCCAATTCAAAACTATTTGTTGTTTATTCAGCCTTGTTTAATTGATATTATTATATTTTGATAGTATTTCGATGAATTCCAGTAATAGTTCCATTCAATGGAAACATGACTTGCATGTGTTTTATGTACGTATAGTATTACTGCTTATAATAATTCTTTTTTATTACAGGCTCGAATGTTTCGACCGAAATTTCAATTTTGGTAAACAGCAAGTTCATGAACCGGATGATGTAAAAATGGATTTACCATCCATTGATGTATATCGGGACATCAATGCAAGCACAAGCCTTCCTCCCGTGACGAAACAACATATTCAATTATATTACAATGAGTAAGTATTTTTTGCAAATTGACTCACTTGTTTTGCTAAAGGAGGAAAATCTGCCACCTATGAAATGGAAGCTGGGTCGCATCGTGGCGCTCTTTCCTGGTGCAGATGATGTTGTTCGTGTCGCAGAAATTAGAACGTCTACTGGAAATGTGAGACGATCATTTTCGAAAATTTGTCCATTGCCGAGTGGATTGGTTGAAGCCAAGCCTTCAACGCCTGGGGGCATGTTGGTGCATAGCGCCTGAAACTATCAAGTGGCAACTAGGCGTCAGACGTCGTATCTACTACATAAGGAACAAGGCGTGCTTTAGTTTGTAGTATTGCTTATTCTTTCCGATTGCACCTCTGTTCAAGGAAACATCTTTTTTAATTTATAATCCTTTTTTCAAGAAAAGATATTAGTTTTAACTTTCATACTATCCTGCATTAACACACACAATGAGTAAGTAAATAATTTAGAGGAATTCATACATTGTTTGGTAGGTACTAAAAATCAGCCCTGTAGTCCCAACACAAAGCTGAGCTGGCCGCCTAATCGGCAACTTTAAAATAAATTTGAAAAATTGCCATGTTTTCCGAATAAACATTTTCTTTCTGTCTTACTAAGTCTGAAAGTATTAAGAAGAAACTATAAATTACAAACCCTGTTTTTTTACAGATTCCATAAAAAGCAAGTTGACGGGCTGCAATTGTATGAAGCAAGATTTTTAGTAGTTGTTAGAGCAGCTACAGTAGGTGAATATACCTTTGTTAAAGGCCTAACTCGTGCTTCAATATGAAGTGAACATTAAGATACATGCTATAGGATCAATTGAGGAATCTCAAGGTGAATGTGTGGCAAGTAGTGGTACAAATGCCTATTGCAAGCATGTGGCTACTGTGCTCTATGCCATAGAGCATATGGTGCGTGAAAAAATTATAATTAAACATTAAGTGCCAACAGAAAGATTGCAAAAGTTTCATGTGCCACAGAAAGTTTTCACTGCATCTCTTATGATAACTTCAAAACTACTCATGAAAAGAAATGTGGAAAATATAATACTTATAAAGATCTGAAAGTGATTTACGAGGAAAGGGATGAAGAATTTATCAATCATATGATAACAGTATTGGACAAATTTTATGTGGAATATTTTAAAAAGGCCCTACTTAATAAATATATTTATAAGAATTACTTAGAAACAATAAAACCCACTGATTACTTTGGACTTTTATTTCACAATTCCTTCTTATAAATTACATAGCATAACACAAATGAAAAATATTCTTGATAATAATGGCACATAAAAAGAATTCACATCACCTTTTAATATTTTAAATGTTTTTGTAAGCCCAATAAGACGTTCAATATGAATACGATTTTTTGCTAATTGGCTATCATGTTTTAAGTTTACACCAGGTAATTGTGATAGACCCTTCAAAAATGTTGGTGTATAAATGGCAACATCTTTTTGTTCAAATAGATCTTGCACATTTAATCCACGGTCAGCCATAATTGCATCTTTTTCATCAATAACAGCTAAAAGGGAACTTCTTTTCGTTATTTGGCGGTCACTGGTAGATCCTGCATATCCATCTGAACAAAACGATATCAGGCCACCAGGTGTACCCACCAATAATTTTATGGTGTTGTGGTGTTTGTAGCTACTAAAAGTTGCTTGTTGCGCTGTAGGGTTTTTTGGTTTTGTTATCTAAGGTATTTCTGTCCCATCTATTATCACTCTGGTAGCTGGATGATGTTGCTTAAATGAATCTGCCAAAGGACATAAAAGGTGTGACGGGTATTCAGAGGGTGAATGCCAATAAAATAGCAGTTATTTTCAAGCAATATAATACGGCCAATAACTTTATTAATAACACCACTTTCCTCACAAAATTTGCCATGAAGGCGTTCATACCGGTATCGCAAATCGAAAAAACCGGCATCATTAGATTTGTTCCAGCGAATATATCTAACAAAGAACTTTACACAAGACTTTCTTCAATTTATGAAGTAGTGGCAATATGTTTGACAAATCTTTAAGTATTGATGAAAAATAATTTCTAGTAGCTAATAATTAACTTTTTGACAGAAAGTCACAGTTTTCCTTTATTTTTCAAACTGTACTAAGTGGCTAGATGGCGAGGAGCAGCCAAGACCAATTAACAATTTTCAACAATTCATTCATAAAACAAAGATTGATAAATGGAGAATTTGGAAACCTTTTGATTGTTGGTGATAAAGGCTATAAAAATACTTCATACCTACTAACTCCACTCCAAAACCCCATGACTTCAACAGAACATCTTTATAATGAATCTCAAATACGAAGCAGAAATATGATGAAAAGGACATATGGTGTTTAGAAAAATAGGTTCCCACTTTGTCCAAAAAGGTTTTGCTTCATGTATGTTATATGCTTCGAACTTGGCGATCATTGATTACAAGAAAGCTAAAATCCCTGAATTTATGGAAATTATAAATTAATGCCAACCCAGTCACATATTTCAAACAAAGCGTCTTACAAACTATTGCAACGTACAATGGATAAAATATTGGGATCCAACGTCAAGTCTGTGCTGCTCTATGGGTGTGAAACGTGGAAGGTCACCAAAGATATCTCGCACCGACTCCAAGTCATCGTCAACCGCTGTCTTCGCCGTATTCTGAGCATCTACTGGCTTGAAAAAATCTCGAACGACTAACGAGCAACTTTGGGAACGCTGCCGAGAAACCCCGATCAGTCAGCAGATCAAGCGATGCAAGTGGAATTGGATAGGTACATACACTTCGAAGGGATCCCAATCATATTCCCAAGCAGGCGCTTGATTGGAACCCGCAACTTTTTTCTAAAGCTGCGCTGATATGTAATCAAAGAAAAAAACGGTTGGAAGAGCAAAAAATTGAATTTTTTTTTAAGTAGTTTACAGCAATTTCAGTTAAATTTGTTATCTCATTAAAAATTCATTATTTCTGTTCTTTAGTTGAGTTTATTTAAGTTTCATTTAAGTTAATTTTAAAGCATGTTTATTATTAACTAAATTGTGTGATCTCGTTATAATTAATTCCATTTAACGTTTTTGATACCTAAACTTTTGATTGTCAAATAAAAAAAAATAAGATGTGTTCAGATTAAATTATATTATACATTATGTTATATAATCTGGACACATCTATAATAGTCATGAAGATTATGTTCCTATTATATATGAGTCTGATTAAAGTAAGTGTAATTTCCAAAGATATTTCGTAGTTTAAATAAGTAGATACGGCTATTTTTGTGATACTAGGTTGATTGTTATTAATAAATACATACAAATTTACACTGCTTTTCTTATTTTAAATCACAAACTGCACAAACGCCTTAAGGCGCAGTGATACACCACATTGTAAAAACAGGGTAAGCTATGACACTACGGCTATAAACGTCAGCGTCTACAGACGTACTGTCAAAATACACAACATTAATACAACAAAATGTGACAGAGCGCCTTACGGCGTGAACGCCTTGACACTTTCTGTCACATTCCATACAACCATGGAGCACGCTATATATCACTACGCCTATAGGCAATGTATGACAGTAAGTAGTGTCTTATTATGGTAAATCAATGAGTCCATACTGTCCCTTAAAGTGTTAACAGTCAATGTCCTTTAATTGAGTAGTTTGGTTTCATAATTGGTCAAATCCCAAAATAACACTTTTTAAACTGACAATGCAGCTACATTCACTTTGTAAAAATAAACTTTTTTTTAATATCAAAACCGGCCAAATCCTCGCGTTTACCTTTTAAAATCGACTTCAAAAAGTGAAATTGGTAATTGGTATCAATAACGGTCAAATCCTTGACAGTTAAGGGCTTATTACACTACGCGGTATTCAGATAGTCTTACTAAGATTTAGCATAATGTAATAAGAGTTAGCAAGTTAGCCTGTCTAATTAGACTGACCCATAGATTTATATCGTTAAGGTGATATCAGACGGTTCATTTTTTGTTCATTTTCATTTTCTAGTCCTGCAAAATGTCAACTGTGCGCACGCCTCCCGAAACTAAATTGATTGCAACCACAACGACACCGCTTAACCGTTACGCCTCTGACCCACAATTGGACACTTCAAGAGGTAAAATAGACAATACTGACCAATTTTCGTTTATCTCGAGGAGAACAAAGAGGAAACATAATGAAATTACAGACGGAATGTCTCAACTTCTTAGCATGTTCAATGAATTTTCATCAAAACAGGATACAAAGATGGCAAACTTAAATGCTTCTATTACCACTGTAATAGAACAAAATATAGACATCCAAAAAACAGTGGAGTTTATCTCTAGTAAATATGATGAAATGTTATTAACAATGCAAAAGCTCCAGGAGGAAAACCTGTCATACAAGAAGCAGATAAATTCACTAGAGACTAAAATAGACATGCTGGAAAAAAACTCCCACGCTACAAAACTTGAAATTCGTAATGTTCTTAAGTCTGGACAAGAGAACAAAGAGACCCTTACACGTATAGTGAAAAATATTGGTACTGCCGTTGGCTTAAACCCCACCCTGGCATCGAGTGAAGTAAGAGATATTTACCGTACGAAATCCTCTTCAATAATCATCGACTTCACCACGACATCAATTAGTTCTCACTCCTAGTTAAATCCAAATCCTTCAATAAGGAAATGAAGGGGTCGAAAATGCCACTGCTAAATACGTCCCATTTAAATATACCTGGGCCCGCCCACACTATATATATATATATCGGAACACCTGACGTTAAAATCAAAATACATATTTTTTCTGGCCAGAGGGCTTGTTAAAGGTAAGAAGATTGCTGCATGCTGGACATCTTACAGCAAAGTCTACATCAGGGTGGCTGAGGGTCAACCGTCGATGCGCGTTGACTCAGAGGAAGACTTACAGAAATACGGAATTCAGCCTTAGTATATACCTTAAGTTTACTCACGTGTTACTGTACCTTTCATTCGGTACATTTCACTCGAAATGAAATGTCTGAACAAAAAATGAAACACGAGTGCCGAATGAATTCATTAGTGAACCGATCCAACAGTGTTGGATATTGGCATCCGGTATCTTTCATTCCCACTCCGAATGAACGAGAAATGAACGGTCTGAACACTGAGAGAACGTTCATTCGGATTCGGCCATTTTGTTTCGAGTCCTGTAGCCGACGGACATCACGTTGTCGACGAAGTTATAACTTTTTTTTTCTGTGTGTTATTATATTGTTTTCATGCGGCAAAATGGTGTTCAAGTGGAACGATCAAAATACATTACTTTTCTTGGAGAACTTTATAAATTATCAATGCCTTTGGAACCACAAAATTGTTGAATACAAAGACCGAACAATGCGGGCAAACTCTATAAAATCTCTAATCAGTGATTTAAACTTAGAGATTACTGAAGAAGATATTAAACATAAAATAAAAACGATAAGGACCCGGTATACAACAGAATTAACCAAAATAAAGCAGTCTACTAAAAGCGGTTGCTCTTCTGACGATGTCTATGTACCGACCCTGTACTGGTTTAAACATGCAGAATTTTTAAGCAGTGTATGCGTCCCACGGCAGAGTACATCAAGTCTCGTAAGTAGAATCTTTTATCAATCCATACTAATCCATATCCATAATATTAATCCATATCCTAGTAACTCTGTCTGTCTGTTCGATAAGCGACCACTACGTGAACAGAAGCTAGGTAGGTACCTACTTAATACTTATACTCAAACAAAAACAACGTATATGAATTGTATAGGTTTATTCAGTATTATTACATCATATTCTTCTTATCATGTTCCATTGCCATGGTACAGTGCATGAAGTGACGAACTTTTTTGTATATACGTCACGCACGCGGCGGGCATTTTCACTATGATTTCTTACATTGGTTGGTGGTAAATCGCTTAATGCTAAAGCCAAGGCTACACGGGCGGTTCTCCCGCCGCGGAAAACCGCTTCTGAACCGCACTGGACACAATTTAATATGAAGTTGTATGCTGCATACTACACTGCGCGGTTTCCCGTCGCGGCTCACAGGCAAGAGAAATACGACCGCCGCATGCAGCGTCAAGCGCTGATAACCGACGCTTAAAACTACACGGACGGTTTCCCGTGACCGCGACCTTGGCGCTCGCTCGTCGTTCGTGCGCTTGCGTGGCTAGTGTCGCGTCAAAATGTTCGATACGGAGCGTTTTATTGTAGAAATACAAGATCGACCTGCTTTGTATGATGTGCAGTCGAAGGATTACGCCAATCGCGAACTAAATACGAAATTATGGATGGAAATAGGACAGGAAGTGGTTGCTCATTGGGCTGATTTAGGCCCAGAAGATAAAAACAAAGCTGGTAAGTTTACTAATTATTTTATTTTTTATATTTATTTAATGAATCATCCTGTTTTGCCAAGGAACGGCTCCAGGGCCATTGAAATATTCAACAAATGAATCTCTTACTGCAATGCCACAAGATCGGCCTCCAACTGCCTGGACTCCATCGAATTCTTCCATATCATCATACCATCGAATCGTATCTTCAAATTGATAATCTCTGCGTCTTACGAAGTTGTGTAATACACAAGCTGCTTTTATAATGTGTTTGGCACTCAGTGGATTGATCATGATACTTGAATGAAAAATTCGCCACCTGTTACTGAGGATACCAAATGCACATTCCACAAAGCGGCGATCTCTAGACAGTCGATAATTATAAATTTTCTTAGGCGTTGTTATGTTTCGTAAAGAAAATGGTCTCATAACATTTTTATTTAAACCGAACGCAGCATCACCTATAAATACAAAAGGCACAGGAGGTTTTCCTATATTGTTAGGAAGATGAGCTGGCTCTGGTAAATCTAACTGAGAACAAGTTAACTTTTGCCCGAAATTTGAACTTTTGAAAATTGACGAGTCACCTTCTCGACCTGGAGCACCAACGTCAATGAATGTAAAACAGTAGTCTGCGTCAACCACTGCCAATAAAATAATCGAATGATATTTTTTATAATTATAATATTTGGAGGGCATGTAATTCTAATATGTTTGCCATCAATGGCGCCAACACAATTAGGAAAATTCGCTTCTTTGTAGAATTTCTCAGCAATGTTTATACCTTTTCCCTTATTTGGTGTTGGCATTTCTAAAGGTGCCAATTCTTGCCATATAGCTTGACAGGTTTCTGTTACAATAAATGGTATGGTTTTTCGAGAAATTAGAAAATCATACTCCAAATCAGTGAAAGTTGCTCCCGAAGCCAAATATCTGAAAAAGAAATAGATGCGACATTAACATATTTCTTCTTTTTGCAGTTAAAGATCTGATGAAGAAGTGGAAGAATATTAGAGATAGTTATATGAAAGAAGTTAAATCAGAAACTACCTCAGTGTCGGGTCAATCGGCTCCAAAAAAAAGATATATTTATTTTGACTTGTTGTCCTTTTTACGCCCTACCGTCAGTACTGTAGATGAACGAGAGTCCAATGTATCTCCAATACTTTCGACTTTATCACAAAATCAGGAAGAAGATAATTTGATGAGACCACCTTGACAAAACAAAGTTCCTCCCAAAAAAAAGAAACAAACGGAAAGTACCCAAATTCCTCAAATAACAAAAATTTTGAACGAAAGTTTACAATTACAAAAGTTAAATAACGATAGTGACGCAAAAGGAAATCGAGCATTTCTTATGTCCTTTGTACCCATTATGGATTCTATGACTCCAGATTTGGCTATGGAAACCAGATATTATGAAATTACAAATTTATTCAGAAATATACAAAGAAACGAAAGAAACCGCAGTATTCCTAGCAACTTGTCTGAATTTCTTTACCAGAGGAACCAGGATTCATCTGGGAGCTCTGGCTCTAGAGCATATCACGAGACATTATCATTAACAGTGTCGCATCGCCACAAAACGATACTGCTTCGGACATATCAACGGAAAATGATGATTATTTTAATGTTCTGCAGTACTTACCCTAATAAAAAAGATTACATAATAAAATAATGTTATTTTATTTACCTGAGAGTTACAGCCAAACGTTCTGCAGGTGTGATGGATCTTCGCATATTTGTATCCTGTTTCTTGATACGTTGGCTTATAATTGATAGAAGTTCATCAAATGAGTTCACAGACATTCTGTAGTATGAGAAGAACTTATGAGGGTTATCGCGGTGTGCACTAAACATTGAATGAAATATTTCCAAAGTTAAACGATTACTTAACACTGGTTTCACCCACACATTGCGCTTTACTTTATTTTTTAATAATTCTATTAATATGAGAGCTGCAAGCGCAGTTATCATTGGCGGATCCATGTTGAAATGAACAAAAGGCAGCGATAAACCGCGTCCCGTGTAGTTTGATGGTCTGCGGCAGCTTTGTCGAGCGGTTTCCCGCGGCGGGAGGACCGCCCGTGTAGCCTTACCCTAACTCAACAACCTATAAACAAGGATTTAAAAGATCGCTTGGTGAAAAAAATGAATTTGAAACATTCAATTTTCTTGACAAGGCAGAAGATTATATAAAGTCACTTAAAATTTACAACCTAGTAAAAGAACAAGAGGAAGAAGGATAAAAATAATTATTAGTAAAAAGTTAGTCTTGCAAGCAAAATGCAAAATGGGATTTCTTGGGTTTTAATAGACATTCAGAGTTTGAAATACTTGTACCGAGAATTGGTTCAACAGAATAAAGTGATGAATTACTCGTACATGTCAACATACAGGTTCAGTCAAGACCACTTAGAACTTTTTTTCGGACTAATAAGGCAACATGGCGGGCGCAATAATAACCCTACCACCGAACAATTCCGTGGCATATATAAAAAGCACTGCCATCTAGAACTACGGAACAGTTTCACGGGAAATTGTTTGCCAATTGATAACTTTTCAATTTTGGGTTGTTCATCAGCCCTTGAAAAAATAAATATGACCACGTCAGGATTGTGCAATACTGAATCTGACCCAACGACGAAGGCGTCACAATCTGCTGAAGATGAACAATTTGAAATAAATAGTGACATTCTCCCAAGTGTTTTAGATGAAGAAAATGGTAATAAGCGATTTGTCAAAGCAAATTGTCGGATACATTTCAGGGTGGGTTGATAAAAAAATTGTGAAAAAAATTAAATGTCATACATGTTGCAGTGCGTTAATATCTGATCGACGATTAACCTTTCACAGATTAATTAATTTGAGAAACTTAGGTGGTTTGCTTTTTCCTACACAGGATGTATATGATATATGTATCAAAACTGAATCACTTTTGAAACTTCACAAAAAACTAAATGGCAATCATTATATACGTAATGAAAATGAGTATAAAGTTTTTCAAAGTAAAACATTGAAATTGTTTATTGAATAGAATGTTTTTAATAATTTAAATGACCATTCTCTGGAGCAACCGGCAACTTGGAACCATAAAGTTCTATTGATAAAATCTGTTATCAAATACTACGCTGATGTACGCCTTCATTATCTTCATAAAAATGTTAATAAAATAACAAAAAGGCAAAAGTATAATAAATTGATTTTGTTTCAAGGAGAATAAATAGCCATTATTAGTAAATCATAATGTTTTTTACTTGATCACGCCTCTACATTTAAATATACAGTCTACCTACTATGTAATCTGATTAATGTGTTTGCGGACCGTACCTTCTACACAAATTGCACTGTTTTTGGACGCCATGTTGACGCAAACATTCAAACGTTTTCGATTTCAACCTGAAAAAAGTATTTTCAGGGCATCTAAGGGCAAACTTTTTTCAGAAAAGTGTGTGCAATACAATTGCCCACGAAATGGTAATAACAACAGATAAGTACAATGGCAGAAACACGATTTTTTACCTATTCGTTAGTGTGCGTGTGTCGGCATTTTGTTAACGCACACATTCAAAAACAATGCCACAGTTTTTGGTGTCGGGCCCTATCTAACGATAGAGCTGATTTACACAGGGTCAGTAACTGACTTCAAATTCGAGGCAAGTCAGTGCTGACCCGAAAAAAACCCCGTGTAAACTGATTTGAAGTCAGTACAGTGGCTTGAAGTCAGCGCTGACTTGAATATTCGGACACGAATATTTTAAAGTCAGTTGGCGCCCCCCGCCACCCGCGCACCCCCGCACCAGCCAAATAAACCCCGTGTAAACAGACAAGTCAGTGCGTGGTTAGTCACTGCCGCTACGTTGTAGAGTGACCACGTTTTTTTCGCTGGCGATAAAAATGAAGCTTAGCGAAGACGAAACATTAAAATTGGTGCAATTATATGGCGAAAACGAGTGCCTTTGGGATATTAAATCCCTAAATTACCGCAATAAAGAAATGCGGTCAACAGCGTTGCAAAATATTGCTCAACAAATGCAAATCGAAGGGCTTAATTCTACTGAAGTAAAAATAAAATTAAAGCCATAAGGGCTACATATTATTTAGAGCTCGACAAGATACAAAAATCCACCAGATCTGGCGCTAGTGGGAACGTATATGTCCCAAAAGTCAAGTGGTTTCAAGAACTGGACGGCTTTATAAAAAATGCTATTGTAAAAAGAAAAACAATGGTAAGCATTTATTGTAACTTATGTATTTTATTTCCACCCTAGGTACCTATACAAAATTAATGAATTCTATCCAATTGCCATGGCACACTTCCAGCAGTCATAAAGAAGTTCCTATATAGGTCTCTTTTTTTCTTTAGCAGTCATGGAATGGTTGCCTCTTTGTTGTTCTGAAATGCTTAGTAGTGGATTTATTTCCGATCTCCATGTTCCTTCTATTATTTGTCCATCATTGTCCTCTCTGTCTACACAAGTAGATGTTATGTAGGAACTTGAACGCTTTCGCAACCAATTATGCAGGGCACAGGCTGCACAGACAATGGCATCAACTGTGTCCAAATGGGTTGGAATTGCTTTTTCGAACACTCGGAACCTAGAAACCAGTATACCAAAAGCATTTTCACTTATGCGCCTTGTACGCGACAACCTGTAGTTAAAGACTTTTTCGGCAGTACTTAGCTGCGTACCTGGATAGGGTTTTAGTAAATAATTCTTCAGTGGAAATGCTGCATCACCAACTATAACTCCATTTGTAGGAAGCAATCCATCTTCTAACCGACGATATAATGAGGAATTTTTGAAAACACCTCCATCAGAGGCGTTTCCATTCGCTCCAACGTCTATATATGAAAAACAATAGTCGTGGTCTACAAGTGCTAACAATACTGTACTATTGGTTTTTTTATAATTATAAAATTCACTTCCACTATTTGTAGGAGCTTTAATTATAATATGCTTCCCATCGATTGCTCCATAACATGAAGGGAAATTCCACTTGGTATTGAAACCGTCTTCAATAATTTTCCATTCTACCTCTCGTTCTGGAATCTGTAAACAAAAAAAAAATACAACCTAAATACGTATTATCATCAACTAGTGATTTATTAAACATTACATTTTATTCTCATTAACAGGATAACTCAGGAACCAGCAACGATGACGCTGAGTTGGGTGAAGCTGAGGGTGTTGGTGACGGAGCTGAAAATATATCAAGATCTACTGAAAATAATGATAATTCTACTGAAACGCCAACTCAAGCCATCCAGACGCCAGTTCGAAATTCTGTGACAGCTCCCAATCAATCTGGGCCTCCGCGATCAAAACGCTCCAAAATATCTCAGATGGCCGCCATGATAAAGGACTTAAAAAGTGTGTCAAATGATGTTAATATGTCACCATCTGAAGAAGAGTCTGACGCTGATATTTTCGGTAAACATGTGGTGGCTCAACTAAAAAAACTGTCTGAAGAACAATCTGTTATTGCACAAGAAGAGATCCAAAAAATATTATCCAAAGCTAGATTGGCTGATATACAACAAAAGAAGTATACAAAAAATGCACAATCTTCATCCCCTAACTATTTTATCCCTAGTCCGGCAGCAACTACAACAAGCAGCACAAGTAGCATGGGATTTCACTACCTGGAGCCCAACCCAATGACTGCATCAAGCGACAACATCATAACATTTTACCCGCCAGAAGTTGCCGAGCCTGCCACTAGCAACAGCTCTTTAGGATTTCATCCTTCCGATCGATCAACGATCACCCTCAATTTTGAATTACAGCACCACGATCAACAAAGAAGCTGAAAGTGAAAATAACACTGCTGTTAACACGATTATGCGTGCCTATGAAAATTCTTAATACTATATGATTTTGTATTTCTTAATTTTCTAATAATTTAATAATAAAAAATTTCTTACCTTAATATATGTTTTTAGTGCCGTATATATTGCCCAACAAACTTCTGGTATTAGTTGAGAAATTGCTGGTTTTGAGACGCGATAAAAGTGACTAAGGAACCGATAGTACATTCCTGAAGCCAAAAATGTCAGCGTTATTTCCAGTTTAATTTTGGCTGGTAAAGCATCTCTCATGAATGTATCATGTCGTTGAATAGAGCTCGAAATCATTGACAGCAATTCGTCAAAATTCTGTGGTGACATCCTCATAGCCAGTTTATACTCCGCAGGATCTTCAAATCGCAATTGCTTCAGCAACAAAGCAGAGCCACCAGTTTCGTTTCTATCGTCAATCCATTTTCTTACCCATTGTCGTTTATTTTTAGTTATCTCATTTTCTACCATTTCTATTAACTCATTCAACAGCAAAATTGATAAATTTTTCAACAAATAATTAAATCGTCGTTTCAGTTGTTTTCGCGAATTCATTTTTCCCACTGACTTCACAGACGTGTGCTCATCGTGAGAAACGCACCACTACTACTTACTTCATGTAAACAGTTAAAGTCAGTCGCGGCGCCGACATTGGCGCTGCGACTGACATGTCTACTTACCCTGTGTAAATCAGCCAATATAAATCTATGGACTGACCGAATGGGTTCGGCGGTGCTTACTTGCTTACTTGCTGAATACCGCGTAGTGTAATAAGAGCTGATTTACACAGGGTCAGTAACTGACTACAAATTCGAGGCAAGTCAGTGCTGACCCGAAAAAAAACCCTGTGTACACTGATTTGAAGTCAGTACAGTGGCTTGAAGTCAGCGCTGACTTAATATTCGTACACGAATATTTTAAAGTCAGTTGGCGCTCCCCGCCACCCGCGCACCCCCGCGCCAGCCAAATAAACCACATGTAATAGTATTAACTGACGATCGAACTTGGTACGGGCCCGACAGCGGATTCCGTACGCTCCATACCATATCCGTTCGTCTGGAGAGTTGTCTGCCGAACATTATTATTATTATTTCGTTTTAGCTCGGTCCGATGGTTTGCACATCGAATTTGGTCCGCTCCGTACCAAATCCGCGAGTCTGTACGCTCGGACCGGACAAACGCACGGCAGTAGCCGCGTACTGACTGAGCGAGCAGCCTCGCGAGGCTGCCTCGCGAGGCAAATCCTCGGTCGGTCAAGACGTGCCTCGCCCGAGGCAAACGCACGCGCTGCCTCGCCCGAGCGTGCCGCGGCCCGAGCCGAACGTTGTCGGTTTTTGTCGATGTTCAAAGGCGCCTCAGTACGTTTGCCGCGCTCACTCAAGACGGTAGTGTTTTGCCTCGCTTATTCGTTGCGTGTTAGTTGTGCGTCATGGATAAAGAACAGTGTCTTAAATTAATACGACTATATGGTGAATATAGACGACTTTGGGATGCGCAATGTCCTGATTACACAAATAGAGGACTAAGGGAAGATGCATGGAGAAAAATAAGCCAGGAAATGAACCTTCCAATAGCTGAATTAAAGAAAAAAATGGACTCTTTACTAGGGTCTTACAGGAGGGAAAAGTCGAGAGAAAAAAAAAAGCCGAATCACAGGATCAGGTATTTATTATTTAATGTTTATGATTAGGGTTAACAACATTCATTTTATTATATTCAAAGTTACATCGGTTTTTATATTATTTCTAATATTATTTTTTTTTATTTTATACTGCAGGTCGTGGTGAAATATATGTTTCGAATTGGTATGCCTATGAAGCCTTCAGTTTTCTAGGAGATAGAAATCACCCAGGAAATACACAAGATACTTTAGGTGAAGAAGTGAGTACCTATTATTTACTGATAATTATTCTGCCAAGAAATTGCTCCGTTTGTTATGAAATGTCTCCCTAAATGTGAACGTATTTCTTTTATATTTGTTGATCCTCGCCGTGGTATGGCTTGAATAGATAGCATTGATGACATTTCTGTATCCTGTCGCCATCGGCCGGGTATTACTGTCCCTTCAACTTCGGCATCGAATGATCCTGGGGGAGTGAACCTTTGTGAGGAAGCTAAATCTCTACGCAAGTAGTTATATAAGCATATGGTAGTCAATACGACTTTCGTAGCTTTTTCTGGTTCTAATAGTAGCGGCTTCCTCAGTACTCTAAAAACGGAGCTTAAAATGCCAAAGGCATTCTCCACAACTCTTCTTGCTCTGGACAGCCTGTAATTGAAAATCCTTTCCATTGAACCTCTTTCTGGAGTACCTTCATAAGGTTTCAATGTGTAATCATTGAGAGCAAAAGCTTTATCGCCTAGAATAAAATAGGGCACTGCAATTTTATACGGTATTTGTAATATTTCTGGTGAAGGAATGTTCAATTCCTTCTTTTCGACCTTTTATATAAATTGGTATTTTTAAACACACCGCCATCTGATATACGTCCTTTGCTGCCAACGTCTACGTACAGAAATTTATAGTTAGCGTCGACTAAAGCAAACAGCACTATACTTGGAAACATTTTGTAACAGTCATAATCATTGCCACTATTTATCGGCGACTGTAATATAACATGCTTCCCATCCATTGCTCCTATGACATGTGGGAAATTCCATTTGCTCTCAAACTCTTTCGCTATGGTAAGCCACTCTTCTTCGGATGATGGTATCTGTAAATAAAATTAAGTAATAATTTCTATCTTTACAGAATGCAAGTCTGGATAATACTCGAAATGATGACGGTTATAACGAAGAAAAAAATGAAACTTCAAACTCGACGACAACGGAAGGACCTAAACAAAAGTCAACTAGACCTAAAAAGAGATCCAAAATGAACGAAAGTGATGATCTTACTGATAACGCCATATCTGAAGCATTTACACTCTTACAACAGTGTGCAAGCGATAATATATCAGAAAAAAATGATCCCTATAATGTGTATGGCCAATATATAGGAAATGAGTTGAGAAAGTATGATAAAATTACATTAGCATACGTAAAAAATGCAATAAATAAAATTATCTTTGATGCAGACATGGGAGCATACAGTGGTTATAGTTATTATACTCAATCATATGGTGAACACGATAATTTAAGATATATGTCTCATCCCTCTTCCTCATCGACGCCATCTACATATTCGATGCCTGCTGCCTCACCAATGCCTTCTACCTCACCGATGCCTCCTACTTCACCGATGCCTCCTACTTCACCGATGCCTCCTGCCTCATCGATGCCTTCTACTTCACCGATGCCTGCTGCCTCACCAATGCCTCCTATCCCACCAATTTCGATGCCTCCCCCTCCTCCTTCTCCAGCTCCTCATCATTAAATATTTGTTTGTTTAATTTTCTTATATTATTTGTCCAATTTTCTAATCAGATTAATAAAAAAATAATAAAAATATGTAATTTTATTTTACCTTAACATAATCCTTTAACACCTCAATTATAGCATCACAGACTTCAGGAACTATAACCGATATCCATTGTTTTGATATACGAAATAGATACTGTAGACTGGTATAAGAATCTCCTGTGGCCAAAAATCTCAACGTCACTAATAATCTTTCCCTAGCGGATATTGCTTCTCGAAAATTTGTGTCCTTCTTGCTTATTTTGGCGTTTATGAGAGAATACACATTGTCAAATTCGATTTTACTCATTCGAGTGAAATTTTTTTCTTCGTCATCGAAGCACAACTCTTCAAATAATCTGTTCCCAGCCTGTAATCTATTTTTGTATAAGAGTTTAATCCAAAAACGTTTAGTTTTCTGTTTTCTTTTTTTTGCAAGCCTTAGAATTATTAAAAAGGCAGTGGTAGCGACAGCTTTCCGAATGTGCGGCCTCATGGTGGTCTCGGGCAAACTATACGGGCACGCGCGGTCTCTATTCGACTTCAAGTTAAACTGAGCGTCGATGCTCACGATGGCTCGGACTTGCCGCGCGAGGCAGCCTCGGATTAGAAAACTTACAGACCGAGGCTGCCTCGCGCGGCAAACGTTGCGAAGCAAACGTCCGAGGCTGCTTCGCGAGGCTGCTCGCTCAGTCAGTACGCGGCTAGTCACGTTTGAAACATTCTGGAGGTAGCACGTGCGTCAGCGCATGTTCGCACTATGGCGGATATTTTAACAGAACGCGAAGTCCTTGTCGATGTTTTGGCACTGTATAAAGACTTTCCGTGCTTGTGGGATACATCACATGAATTGTATTGCAACAGAGATGCTCGTAATCGAGCTCTACAGATTCCTCGGGATTGTCATTCAAGATTTGATAGAAGTATCACTGTAAATGATGTGAAAAAGAAAATAGAGAATATGAGAGCCGCGTACAGACAAGTCAGTGCGTGGTTAGTCACTGCCGCTGCGTTGTAGAGTGACCACGTTTTTTTCGCTGGCGATCAAAATGGAGCTTAGCGAAGACGAAACCTTAAAATTGGTGCGATTATATGGCGAAAACGAGTGCCTTTGGGATATTAAGGGATAGGCATATGAAGTGCCGACACCGCAAATTAGATATGAGCAAGACATGATGGAGGAAATCAGAGCATTTCGCTCAACAGTACTACCCTGCTTGGAAACATGCTTTAAAATAAGAAAAAGTGGAAAAGTGAGGTTTTGTTCTTCACCTCCTGCTCACTTGCATTTTGCACCTTGTTCGAAAGAAATAGGAGTCAATATCATGTGTACACAATCGAAAACAATTCGGGCGATCGGCGGCGGTCGCCGGTCAGTCAGTCGTTTTTATATATTGATGGTGACTGCACGTGTTCTCTCTGTGTGGAATTATATCGACGCTTAAAGGCAAAAATATCTAAGCGACAAAAATACTTAAAATGAGTTCTATATACCATTCGAATCGTCAATTTTTCTGCGTCGTTTGGTCTACTCTATATATACTTTATTTATGTTTTGTTACAGGAGAATAATGAAGAAAATCGTGGAGACAATTCAATTGATCAAATAACTGATGATGAAATCAGTCAGCCTGCATCAACTAGCGAGCAACAATTTACAATACCAAATCCTACTAACGCCACTCGTAAAAGAAGACTCCAGGACTTACATTCACTTGTGTCACTCCAGCTTGGGAATAATATTTTATTCCCAAGCTGGAGATTTATCACAAAGTATCCTTGAACCTAATATTCTGTCACAAGAAGTAGCTTCTATTGTGGCGGTCGAGGAGCAGTAATTTTATTTATTTAGTTTGTTTAATTGTGAGTTAATTAATGATATATAATGAAACACAAGAAAAAGATATTCAAACCTTTTACGACAACTTAGTTAGCATCATTGCCTCCAGCGTTGCATGCACATCTATAAATAAACAACAAAAATCTATTAACAAAATTCTTAGCAAGCCTACTAAAACTCTTCTTAAAAAGCGAACTAACCTCCTGAAAACCAAACAAAAAACTAAAGAAATGAAGAAAGAACTGAGCACACTATTTAAAACTACAAGCAAGGCAATAGATAAAGACTACAAAGACCACAGATACAAAATAATTGTGGAAAATATATACACGCACAGAAGCACGAAAAGAGCATACAAGGAATTAACCACACATAAAAGTTGGATCCAAAACTTGCGATCTAAAACTAAAGAAACAAAAACCAGAATTGATATCATAAACTGCGCCACAGACTATTATAAGCAATTGTACACAAAACCTACTCCTTGTTTATCAAGTATCACCGCAACAAGCGCTGCAATACCAAAACCGCAAAGTGTGATCGATTTGCCACCAGTGGATGAGAAGGAAGTATTTAAACATATCAAGAAACTCAAAACAGATAAAAGTCCCTGCCCTGACGGCATACAAAATTAAGCTTTAAAAGCTGGTGTTAACCTACTAACTAGCCCACTTACGTACTTGTTCAACGAGGTTTTAAACACAGGTCAAGTACCGACGCAATGGAGAAAATCAGACATATACAAGAAAGGAGACCCTGAAGACATCTCCAAATACCGCCCGATTAGTCTCCTTTCAAGTGTGTATAAATTATTCATGTCAATTTTACAAAGCCGTCTGGGTCCGACAATCGATAACCATCAGCCAGTAGAACAAGCGGGGTTCCGCTCCGGATATTCTACGACGGACCATATACATGTACAAACACATAATATACATAAACAAATAATGGGAAAATACAGGGAGTTTAACAAGCCACTTTACATAGCTTTTATTGACTATGCCAAAGCGTTTGACACAATTTATCACGAGGCTATTTGGGAAGCCCTTAATAAATGTCACATACACAAGAACTACTTAGTAATCCGAGAAGTACTTAGGATCGTAATATTATAAACAACGTTCAAGAAATGTGATGTTGTTAGGTAGAAATAATTAATCAAGTGAAGTCAACAGTCATTGACAGCCGAAAAGCACGTAAGTGTATTTTTGTTTTATTTTTATTGAACATAGCGGTTATCTATGTTAAATTATTTATTTTACTCAAAGAATAGTGTTCTTTTTATATGCAGACATTATAATAATCATGGATCTTTGTATCTTACTGTGTAAAATCTGTACTAATTGCCATGTCTATTGTAATGGACAACAGGTTTAAATAGATAAATTTGCGCTTAACATTTATTGTGATCAGTTTGAAAAAAACATACTTCGTTTAATTACTTTATGATTTTTTAGGCAAATTGTCAACGTCTCGTCTGGATGAGTATCCAGACGAGACGTTGACAATTTGCTTAACCTAATAACGACGAAGAAAGCGATGATGAAATTCTACAGAATACTTCAGAACGCCGCCTAGTGTAGGTGGTAATATCGTCCTCCCCAACGAACCTTTGAAAGATGAAGAAGAAATTGAACACCATTCAAACCAAGAAGAGCCAATTCCTTAATCCAGTCGACAGCCTAAAACGCGTAAAGCGGATATAACTTGGAGAAGACATGTAGAATTCAAATGGAATTAATGGAATGGAAGGAATAGATAAAACAGATCATCTAATTAGTCTGTACTTATCTTTATTCCAAAATCAAGTAAAATTTCCAACGGGAATAAATTAATTACAGTGTTCAGGACACACCATAATTTTTTCAAATTAAAATTTTTTTTTTCAATACCTTAAATAAATTAATGTGCCGTAGTCGCTTTTGACGCCACGCGCGAATCCTAAAAATGTCACGCGCAGACCTATTTTCAGCGTTAAATTAAAATTATAAATAATGTAGATAGAGTTCCGGGAGTTAGGAGTTTTTTATTGGAAATTTCTTAAATATTAATAGTTTATTAAATATTGGCAAAAAACGAAATGCCATTTTTTTTTTCATCTTTAATTGTTTATAACTTTTGCAATTTTTTATGTGCTAATACACGCTTTTGGCACATTTTTCTAGGCGTCATTCCGGATCTAATGAGCTATCGCACATAATTTTAAGCGCAGTATCTCTATTTTGTTCCATTTTCAACTTGTCGACTAGACTACAGGCCCTTTTACACTTAGCATCCACATCTAATTTTGGCAAGTGTTTATCGTGCTCGACGTTAGAAGATAATCTTCGAGACCAATGTGTATCGGGTCTGGCGATAGATGCTACACAAAGCTAAAAAAAGTACCCGAGGTCATCAACAAAAATTGAATTGCTCAATTTCATTTAAAAAGCACATAATCAATCATTGCCACAACAAACAAATCGCTAACAATATCAATACGAATATCCTGCACCAACTTATTCTGGATATACCACTGCTATACCCTCAACACCAATGCCTTTACAATCATGGCCTCCGACGCCACCACCACCAACGTGAACGCCGTCACCTCCCAGACAAGATTCCAGCTTAGATTTATTTAAATAACAAACGCACGTATCTTAACGTTATAACGAGGTTTTCTTTTGGACAAACACAGAAAACAAATGATCACGAAGCGCGCTATGCTCGTTTGTGTCTGGTTCTGTTTATTTTGGACCGTGTTTGAGCTGATAATTCGTAAATGTTAGGTGTTATTGATAGCGCCGATGTAACTGATAGCTTTAACAATAAGGCCATATCGTCTTGGGTAAGTTACAATCGTATGTATAATATTATATAAGAGTAATATATATTTTTCTTGCCAATCTACCTTCACTTACAAAGTAATTCGTTAATTTAGTTCGAACATTATCTGCTTCATGGATTGGTCGTACAGTGTTTACCCAGAAAGATATACAAACTGAACCCAGCCGATAAGCATTTTGCTAATATTTTAGAAAGAAGAATAGATGCTCGTAATAAATATGTAACAGAAAAGAAAGAAGAAGATAAGTTATTTTGTCTTTCATTGGTTAAGGAAATAAAAAATAGTTTCCGAAAACCGGCGTTTGAAGTTGAAAATTGAAATGCATCCCGAAAATAACCAATCAATTGATTTAAAATGTTTAAAAGATGTTATTTCTGTTTCCACTAAACAGTCTGAGCTCATTTACTTAAATGCTTCTGATTGAAACAGTTCTGGCGGCATTGATAGCGAAGATGACTTACTAGTAGCTCAATTACAACAAAACAAATACAACGAAGAAGTTTCAGGATCACAACCGCTTCAAACTGTCTCTGTTCAGTGTAATGAATCCAATAAATATTTCAATGATATGTTAAAGACTCCAGAAACAATATCAAGACCAAAAACTACAACTAGAGTCAAAGCTATTAATAGCCTTGCTCTCAAGAATTTACCAAATCTAATTTCACTTACAAGGAAAATAAGGCGGGGCCATTCAAAGACATTCCAATCCCCAGAAATCTCCAGAACCTACCAAGGGACGAGGCGGCATAAAACTGGGACACTTAAAAAGATTCTTCCGAAGTGTCGAAGTGGTAAAGGAAAACCAAGTGAGGCTCGTGCTAAATTTTGTTTTTTTTTTGCTTGCAGTGAGGACAGAGTGACTGACATGAGGCCTTGTTTTTATGTGCAATTCATATTCATACATTCAAGAA
Organism: Pieris macdunnoughi; assembly: GCA_905332375.1. Lineage (NCBI taxonomy): Eukaryota > Metazoa > Arthropoda > Insecta > Lepidoptera > Pieridae > Pieris > Pieris macdunnoughi. The sequence continues at coordinate 369,384 of CAJOBZ010000070.1, read as the reverse complement.
GAATGTGTTAGCTGAACTGCAGACAACACAGACAGTAATAAGTCAGGAGTAATATAACTACTTTAAGTGAATTTATTTTTCAATGTTTTTAATTAATTAATATGTTGCCTGTCCAGAGTATTTTGGTCAAGTAGCGGTGACGTCGTTCCTATAGTGAGGAAAATTCCACTTTATTTCGAAATTTTGGGCTACTGTTTAACATTCTTCTTATCCTTTAGTACCTTAAAAAATTACAAATTTTGAATGACACCAATATTGATACAGCTACATCATTCACGAGTTTACAAGGAAATTTATCCCAAAACATTGAAGCAGATCTGCAGCCTAGCACTGCCTGCACATTAACAAATATCGCCACCTAGCACACCCTCATTAACGTCTCAATATGGTGTATATGGAGATCAAACAAGAAAAAAGAAAAAAAAGGGTCTTTAAATACAGTACCAGTAATGTATTATATAAAGCAGCTTTAGGAGTATAAGACAATCAACAGGTTACACATGAGGCATCAATATCATTGACACCAGATATTGATTTAAATACTAATTTTCAGTCTGCATATGACAATCAACGTACAATCCTGAGCCATCACCAGTAGCACTGGCTACTCAACATGAGCCAATAGAAATATGGATGATGAAAGTCAATCTGTTTTGGTGGAATGGAATACCTTGATCAATCAAGTAGTCTCCAACACTATTTAACTTTTAAAGGCAAATGCAAACCGTGAATTATGAATAACTGAATAAATACTATCTCAGTTTGTATTAAGTTGACTCAATAAATACCTATGCTGAATAAACAGGAAAATTATTTTATATACAACCTACATCGACACTTAATGACTAGGTCTCTATTTATTGCCTTTATGTGATCTTCCAATACTTTTAAAATAGCCTCACATACTTCTAATACAATGAGGGAAATTGTAGAAGATGATACTTCAAATAAGTAGATTAGAGACCAGCTGTAAGAATCACCGGTGGCTAAAAACCTTTAATGTGATTATGCAGGCTCATTCTTGGTGAAACGCTATCTTGATAGTTGGTGTCCTCTTTTTGAATATATGGTGGAATTAGTAGTAGTAAATGTTGAAAGTCCTCAGTTGACATTCTGTGTAGTTTATAAATAAGGCACCATCGTCTGCCTTAATTTTTGTTAGTAAACAGACCATGGGTCATTCTTAACTAATCTTCATTTCCACCTATGTTTCTTCTTTCGGTATTTAGCTGCATGGCTTTGTAGTACTAAATAAGCAACTGCTAAAGTTAGTTGATCAGCCATATTCTAAGATGTATCCCTTCGATTGAACAAGTAGGAAGACCAGTAACACTCCATAAACATTTGGAAATTACCCAGGCACTATGTCGCTTCGGCGTAAAATAGGCTTCTGTATTCCACATATGATGCAAATGCTTTCTATTTGTAGCATGCCACAAGCCTTATTACGAGTACAGTTGATTACACCTACCACATTTTTAAATTCAGCTAGAGTTTCAAATTAACTGTCACAGACATGGGCATTTTAAAATAATCAAATCTTTTCTCTAATATTGCCCTTACTACTTGATGGCATACTGTAGAGCCAGATTGCTGAGTTAAACCATGAATGTCTGCAGCATCATCTTGCATCTGAAAGATATAATAAATATTTTATGTTCAGGTATAAAGTACTTATACATACTTGGTTGCGATCAAAGCTATCAATATCTGAAGAACAGAAGATAAACCACCCCCACGTTTGTCTTGACTTAAAGATTTATCAAAATAATTGGTCTAAAAATACAACACCAGCCTTAGAAAATCTATATTTTCAACGGAACTTTTTATCATCATAAATACCTCTCACACGGATTTTTTCTAATTTCGAATGTTTTAACATTTCATAAAATGTGCATTTCATTTATTAGTTCAATTTCTTCTATTACTATTATTTCTATCGTATATCCTTTCACTTTATTTTTAATGGCGACTCCACGCACGTCTATACTCTATACTCAAATCAACACTGACAATTGACAATCAATTATCAAGTATCAACCATCGAGTTTTAGGTTATGTCAGACTTATACTAGGATCGCGGCTGGAATAACGCTAGTAAGAGCAGTTACGATGACGTTATACTAGGTTTTTTTTAGTTAAGTTATTCCGGGTATACATTTTGCTCTTTCTTAGTTTATTCCTGGTATAACACTTTATAACACGTTTATTTGTAATGTTTGTAGTATTGTACTTATTCAAACCTTATATTAGGAATATTTATGCTTAGAGTAAGCTCAGAATAAGGAGATCATAATTTCTTACTTAGAAACTCTAAGTACGTTGGTATAGCTATTATATTACTAGAGATACCTTTGTGGGAAGGCCATAGAAATAAAATTTGGATATTTTTACTGTGATATTGGTGAATTATTTGTTTAATGAAGTAAAGGATATAATTAGATTTGAATTTAACTGTGAGGGTAGTTACAGCTGTTTTAAATTCAAGGAATCAGAAATTATTAAAAAATATTTCATGTTATTGATTTCGCGAATACGCATTAATGCCTGATACACTGCATATAATGCCTTTGCCGTAAATATAGAGCAGGTTCATGAAGAATAAAACTTGAAGAACATTGAGACTTCATTGCCAAAAAGCATAACTCTACTTTTAGAGGGTTTAATTTTTAAATGTAAACGATCATTATAATATTGGAATAGTTGAAAATATAAGGATTTTTTCATATTATGTATATAAGTTGTTAACACAGCAATTATACAATGTCATTAGCAAATTGTTAAATATTTAAATTCCTATTATTTACAAATTTCACTTGTATATTGTAATTTGTACAGTAATGAAGATAGTTTGGCACCCTACATTGTACCTCTTGAGGCACATTTGGGTCCATATAAAATATTGTTATGCCTAGCATATAGATTGCTGTTGCTGTTGTTCAAAAAATTAAAAATCCACTTACATACGTACCATACGCCCGGGCTTCCCAACCTAGACATGACTTGAACCATATACCAGGAATACGCAGTGTGTAATTTTCTATGTTTTGCATTTTTCAGGTCAGAGATTAAAGAGTTGAAACTGTCTGCACTACTACGCCCTCTACGGAAGCCAAGTTGTATATGTAATATGTGGAATTGTGGTCTGTGGAATGAATTATGAAACACTTGATACTTGGTAGAATTATAGTTATCTGTTATACAGTTAATAGTTATACTTCAATTTCATCAATCATCATACCAATCGAGATTCCAGATGGACTTTCTCCATATTTTCGAATATTTTACCAAGTCAAGATGACAAGGAAATTGGTCTATAAAAACTAGCAAACTCAGGAGATTTGTTGGGCTTAATTATTGGGACAACACACTGTGTTTTCCATGAATGTGGAATAGATTTATTACGTCAAAACAAATTGAGGATGTTAAGAAACAACTTTTGGGCAGATACATCTAAGTTTTTAATTACAATGTCAGGATAATCATCTATAGCCAGGAGTTGTATTTCGTCTAGAGTGCAAACTTGTTAAAAATTCAAACCATGAAAATGGATCCAGTAAAAATTTAGAATTTGGGTTATAATTGTTGATTTCAAAAAGAAGTTCAGTTGATCTACTCCAATTAAGTTGCTATTGTCTGATAATTTATCCAAAGGTGGAGATATCTGTCTAGTAGTCTAGTGTCTGTAAGAGGTCTTATTTATTAGAGTATTTCTATTAAAAGTGTTACATTAATACTTTTCCACCAAGGAGATGGTGTTATGAAAGTGTTTGTTTTAGTGAGCTTTGGAATTGACATTTCTTTAAGAGTGTCTAAATGAAAACAGAAATATCAAGTCATTAAACATTGTTTTTGAAAGAGTTGTATATGTTGCCTAGTCAGCTTTTTTATATATAAAACCTATCTTCAGGGGAATTGAGATGATATTTATCTATATGTAAAGATATCTCTGTTATTGTTGGATAATGGTAACTTCCCATTGTATCATCATGTACAGACCATTCACATGGTGGTGCGAGGCTGCCACTGATGAAGCTTACATCAATGGCAGAAGCAGTTTGTCTAGGGCGATTTATAGTTGTAGGTGTACCGTCATATTAAATACACAAATCTAAGTCCTCAATTAAGTAACTCCTGACCTCTACCTTCGGTTGACTGACAACCAAATGCAATATGATGAGTATTAAAGTCACCACTGATAAATATGGGCTTTGATAAATCATTAATAATGTAATGGGTCTATTAATTTGTATATGTCGTGGGCTTATCGTTAGATTGGCCAGATCGAGATATGCCCAGGCAGAACGTGATACTCCGGCACATCATGATCTGGCCATCCAACACAGGGCATATCGTTCAACACTTAACGTTTGGCGATTTGGCCAGAGATACTTTAGGCATATCGATTATGTAGGGTGTCCAAGGTTTTAGCAAATAAAAATAAAGTTAAGAATTAAAATGTTTATTAAAATTGAAAATAATTATTGTTATGAAGCTCTAACTTAACATTATTTTTTAAAATTCCAAATGTGGCACATAGAATCACAGTTCTTTGGAGAGAAAATAACAAAACGCCTATTTGAGGCAAATAAAATATGTATATAAACAGTAAGGTTTAATAAAATGTTAACACAGCCATCACGTAGAAAACGGCACGTACGAGCAACAGCTAGAATTAAATGAAAATGTTAAAAAATAATGAATAACATTAAAAATGAGTTATTTAAATAAGGCTTATGTTTAACTTACCACCAGGTATAGTAACATATAACAGACAAAAATAGTAAATGATTACCAAAATTAAACCCGCATTTTAATGTAAAATTACAACCTAAGTTTTAACATCTCGCTATCCTATTTAAGCAAAATGACTCCAAATAAATCATTGTTAACCCAAAAGTAGTAAATGATCGCCAAAATTAAAACAGCATTTTAATGTAAAATTATAACCAAAGTTTTTACATCTTGCTATCCTATTTAAGCAAACTGGCTCCAAAAAACTCATTGTTAGCCCAAAAATAGTTAATGAAAACCAAATTATTAACCATATTTTAATTTAAAATGAAATGCAAAAAAATAAAATCTCGTTATCCGATTAAAGTAAATTACCCTCGGCAAAAAAAATATTTTGCCAAACACAGTAAAGTAAATTTACTCCTAACCTTTTTGTCTCCAAATTGATTAACCACTACAAAAAAAAATTATCTTGAGCGTTTCGTTTACAACCAAATGCTATACCTAAAATAAAAAATAAAACTCTTACAATTTCAATAATCCCTTTTTTAATTATTGAAACAATCATTAAAAAGATAGTCCTCTTAAAACTAATAATAAACAGTTCAAAGATCTTAAAACTAAACTAATAATAAGCATTTAAAAAATCTTAAGAAGAATCAGTCTTCTGTATTAATTCACTGCACAATTAATGCTTTCTTAGCTTTGGCTGGTCGTCCTCTTTTGCGCTTCATGCCAATCGGAATAGCTCTGGCCTCTGAAGGTGGCTGGACGTGCTTAAGCCGAATCGCCAATCCAACGAGATGCTTGCAAATGTAATCTTTGAGAAACTTTGGGCAATTGCATGTGCCGTGTAACCAATTTTCCTTTTCTCGGGGCATTATAACTTCCCACTCTCTAAAATGTTGCTCTTTGTATTCGTCAAAGGTCTCCCATGGCTTTTCATAATTTTTGCAATCTAAATCCGACCCAGCTGGAATTCTGTATGAGCAAACTAGCTCAGTACTATTCTTTAATGGCACCTGCTTCGACAGTTTTGCCCATTGGTAACTTTCTGTCCACATCTTTAAAGATACTGTCGGCAGTTGAGCGAACCGTCTCTCAGTATTATTAATCACGTATTCATTAGACCAGTCCTTGACTATATCAGAAGCAATTACTAAGAACCGCGCCAAAGGATGACGCTCACGAAGCGTGCCACCATCTTTTATTGTTTTATTGAAAGATTCCAGAGCATTGTTTGTAGCAGGAGTCCCCAGAGATGCGCCCAAATACCAGAAACGATTTAGTATTAGCCATTCATTTTCAAAGTATGTAACAAAATCTTTTTCGGCTTTCCACTTGTCCAAAAATTTTTCGCTGGCTCGATCAAATATTTCCTGAGTTGAGGCACACTGTAAAGCATCAATATCTTGTAAGATCTCTTTTTGGGATTTCTTTTGCACACTTTGCTCTACTCTTGTTTGCATCTTCTTTTTCGCATGCGCCCAGCACATTCTTATGACTGTATCTGTTCCAAATGTGCACGCAAAGGCAGTTTGTATAGCCTTCGCTGCATCACAGACCAAAACTTTACAACTTAAAGTGTATGAAAATATTGAGAAAACTGCTTTTTTTTAATGCGGAAAATAAAAATATGAAGTCTTCCGTTCGTTCAGCTGTTGTCACAGCTAATCCAAATGGGTGAAAATGTTTATCTCTGTCTGTAGTTCCAATCACAAGTACTGGAAACCCTTGCCAAATGAGCTTATATGTGGCATCCGCGTGAAGAACAGAACATTGGCGTGATAGACCAATTAAATATTTCGTCGTTAACATGAACCGGAAGTTCTGATCTAAATCATCTTCAGAAATTTCATACGCCAAAACAAAAACTTCGTGACCGTCATCAGGTATTTCAGAGTTTTCTTTTAACCATAATTCAAGCTGTCCCAAGCTTATTACCGATGGCCCGTATTTTTTCTTACGTATGATTTTAAGATAATTGTTTAACTGTAACTTAGTCGGCAGAACTAGTCCATTAATTTTACTTAAGTTCTTCATAATAGATTTAGGTTTCAAACGCAGTTCGAATAGTTTTTCTATTTCCTTTTTCGTTGCCTCATTTATTCCCCTAGTCGACTGACAGTCAGAATTTTCATGGTCGTGACATGTTTCAGTACGAAATAATAATATATCATCACACGATGCGTCAAATAAAAGATAAATCGCGGCAGAACACTGAATTTCAGCCCGAAGCTTCACTTTGTTACAACGATAGTAACGTTTTACTCCTTCTTCAGTCGTATGAATTTTTTGTATTGACCAGGTCTTCTCATTTTTGATAAATTCCTCAGCGCTCCGCACAGTTATAAATTTTCTTTCAAAAACCCAAACTTTATTTTGCCTTCGACGTTTTTCGTATGCTCTGTGATTTTATATTCGTCTTCATCTGATTCCGATGAAGTACTCAACAGCGGAGCACACGAACTCGGTCCCGCTAAGTTTTCATTCGCCATTGCAAAGAAGATAGATACCAAAACACACCCAATAAAAGCAAGTGCTCGCACGCGACTAAATTGGCGATCGTGTCCGGGCGTGCGCGGCGCTTGCGGTGTGGTGGGAGAGGATCGTAAGCCGCAGACATAACTTAATATGGCATCATAATGCTTCATTTGGTAATAAGCCTACATTTTATGTCAATCATAGTGGTTTATTTAGGCAGAAATAGCGCATTAATTTGCTCGCTAAGATTTGGTGATCATTTACTACATTTGGTGTTCGAATACAATTTGAAGTGCAGTCGTGACTAAAATAGCTAGTACTATTGTAATTTTAGACGTTATTTATCTGGTGTTAAGTATATATTTTTGGTAAAAGAACTAAGGGTATCAAAGCATTTTATGGTGATCATTATATTTAACCCCTTTAAATAATAAAGTGTAACTAAATAATCAGACTCATTAATCAGTTGAAAACAAACTTATATTAATAGGAACGTCAAATAGTTTTTCAAAGAATAGTTACCTATTATTTGTTATTAAATATGACAAACATTAATAACATCGTCAAAAAATTCTAAAAATGGCACATTCAATCACAGCCCTTTGGTAATAAAATAAGATAACAAACCAAACGTTCGTAACATTTAAATACCTAAAAAATCTTTAGAAATAGGTAATACAACCCGACAACCGCCATGCAGAAAGAGAAATTAAATTAAAAAATGTTTATAAACATTAAATAGGTACCTACTTAAAAAGTGTTCCTCAATCAGACTAACAACAGACTTAATCAGTTGAAAATAAACTTTGTATTGAATATTAAAGGAAAGTCAAATATTTTTTGAGATATCTATCATTTGTTGATGCATGATATACTTTGATGACATTTTGAAGTGCAGAGAACATTATTCTTATAACATGCACACCTTTTGGTGTGACATTGATTTCTGGCAGGCCTGCAGGAGCATTTCTGGAAACCTTGACCTCCAAACATGGACTGACATGTGACTGCATGACGCAATGTTATAAATGATTCAGAAATGTCTCCATTATAATCTTTGGCTGAAATTTGTAATTCTTGTCTCGGGAACCAGTTTTTTATTGTTCCAGAAGTAGTACCAATTTTAAATACACCATTCCTAATGTCAACAATTTTACCTGCGATGTTCTTGGTATCAAGTGGTCCACGATCAAATTTTGGAACATTTATCAAGACGCTATTACCAACTTCTAATAACGGAAGCTTTTTGACTGTTTGGTCAATCATTTTTTCTGCAGCCCGTTTGGTACCTTTAAGAGTTTGTGCTCTTTCTTTTGCAATGTCTTGTTCTCTTTTGCATATGAAACATAAAATCTGAGACCCGTAACCTTCTTCACCGTCAGTGAGACCACATATAACGTGAACTGGTTTAAAGCACGATCTACAACTATGAGCTCCAGTTGTTTCTTTGGTACAAACCAAACAAATCTGCGTATTGCAGTCGGCTTTCTTAGTCGTTAGTGACGTGTCGCTACTGGCTGAAACCCCTTGAATTGAAACGACAAAAACATCTTTGCTAGTAGAAGCTCTGTTAACAGTTTGCAAAGCTAAATCTTCTATACAGGACGTATCATTTCTGGGTGAACAATTAGTTGCTTCAAGTTTTTGTTCGGCGGTTTCAATATTTTCTATTTTCAGATCTTGATTGGCAAGCGCCGTTGCCGAATTTACACTTGTTAGGACGTTCTGTACACTTAATGCTTTAGGAACATTTATTTCGGCCGAAACCATCTCAACATCAAGCGTTAGTGCTTTACTACTTAAGCCATCAACATTTGTCCCTTCAGGCAAGATTATCTCCATCGAGTATGGTTTTATCAGTATTGCAACTCCATTACATGCATTGTTTTAATTATTATTATTATATCTTTATTTATTCCAAACTCTATAAGGTACAAAAAAGAAGTAAGAATATTTTATATGTTAGTAATATGTAGTAATCTTAGTCTATGTTAGTATGTGTAACATTAGTATATTCAAAGTTTGGATCCCTCTGGGTAAAAGCCTCCTCCATTTTTTTCCATTTTATTCTTTTTGTAGCTGTAGTAATCCAGTTTCCGCCTGCTACTTTGACTATGTCATCCACCCACCCATTTTTTGGGTCGACCTATGTTTCTCTTACCAAGTGGACCAGTCCATTTTGTAGTTTGTACAGTCCATCTTTTGTTGATGTATCGAGAGATATGTCCTGTCCATTGCCATTTCATTCTTAAGGCGTGCCTAAGAGCATCAGTTAATTTAGTTTGTTGGCGTATGTCTTTGTTCTTTGACTTTTGTATCTTCTTAATTTTCAGTATGCTCCTTTCCATAGCATGTTGTGTCGTAAGCAATCTGTTTCTCACTTTGTTAGTGAATACCTATGTTTGGCTTGCATATGTTAGACAAGGTAAAATACATGTGTCCATTACTGTTCTCTTTACTTCTAAGTTATAGGTTTCTTTGAGTATTTCTTTATGAGACCAGAAACTTTTCCATGAGTTTTTGATTCTTCGTTCTACCTCATCGTCGTTGCTGTTTGGTTCAAATTATATCAATTTACCTAGATAAATGTAGTCTTTAACATATTCAATGCAGACTCCGTCTATTTGAATTGGCTTCCTACTGCTATTTGTTATTATTTTTGTTTTTGTAGCGTTCATATACAGCCCTACTTTTTTGCTTTACTTGTTCAGGTATTGCATCATTTGTTCCAGTTCCTGTGCTGATTTAGCAAAAACAGCTATGTCATCTGCAAACCTTAAGTGACTCAAATGTTTTTCATGAATCCAAATTCCCTTTTTACTCCAGTCAAATTTTTGGAATACAGTTTCTAAGACTGCTATAAACAATTTGGGTGACAGTGGATCTCTCCTTGTCTTACACCTCTGTTGATGGTTATATTTTCTCCTGTTTTTTCGAGTTTTACTCTGCTTGTGTTCCTAGAGTAAATATCTTTAATTATGTTAATGTAGCTTGTGTCTATGTCACAAGCCTGTAAAGCTTTCCATATAGAGCTGTGGGTGATGGTGTCAAATGCTTTTTGGTAATCTACAAACCCAATATAGAGAGGTTGATTAAATTCTTTGAATTTTTCTAGAAGTTGTTCTATGGTATGTATGTGATCTATTGTGGAAAAGCTAGAGCGGAAGCCTGCCTGATCTATTGATTGTCTCTGATCTATTTTTTCTGTTATTCTACTTAGTAACAATGCTGAAAATAGTTTATATAGGGCGGACAGTAAGCTGATAGGCCTATAATTAGTGTAACTAGGGGGCGTACTTTTGTGTATTTGTCTTGCAAATCCAGATTATTATTGACATGAAGGTGGCGAAAAATAAAGTCAAATCTATCCCTAGTCATAGCCGAGCTGATCAATTCATTCTTTGTATCAGGGGAGTTTTCCCAATACATTCTTCTACGGGGGAGCCATGAATAACCACTAACCAACAATATGCCGATGAAACATTTCATATCTTCAGTGGTTATGTCTCCAGGCAAATTCTTTTTGACAGCATATTTATTGCTCTCTGACACCAACAACGAAATAACATCTTCATCTAAGAAGTTTTCAAACCACTCAATTGGGCGCTTATCTTGGCAAGCGCCTTGAACATCTGGCCAATTCACGGGATTTTTTGCCAAGTCTAGTTTTCTCCATGCGTAGGTACGCCTACGTTTAGTTCGACCTGTAGAATCAGAAGGTTCTTCTTCTGTATCACTCACCATAATCTGCCCTTGAATCAGTACTTCAGCCGGTTGAAGCAGAATGTTTCGTGGCAAATTATTCAAAGTTACATTATCTTCTTCACCCGAATCTTCGTCAGTGAGACAGTCAGGATCAACAGGAGGAGGTAGAATACATATCAGTCGTTCTCTATAATCTTCTTCATTATCAGAAACATTTTCTAAAGCATCTAAAATTTCATGCGCAGCTAACGGTCTGTAAAGAAAAAGTTGTATTATTGTACTAAAATCATGTATATTATCCTACTGTCCTATATATAGTACGCTAGTATTTGTAACAAGTTATACGTAATTTATTTATATTATTTTGCTAGAATATTTATTTAAAAGTTAAGGTTATCAACTAGATATTAACACAGAAAAAAACAACTCACGAGTAAAATATAACTTTTTATACATACCTGTCATTTGCCATGTCTGCAACGCACTTTTATTACACACTTATAAGGTAAAATATAAGGTAAAAACTGTTAAAATAACTGTCTTTTTATTTTTTCTAATAAAGCTGACACGTTTCTTACTGCAAATCATAAGACTAAATAATCTTAGATAAAGAGGGTATTCTGATATTTTTTTTTATTTCTACTGTCCTAAATATAGGACAGTAGGCTTATCTGGGTTAATTATATAAATTTAATGGGAAGGATGAAATTGTTTCCTATGTTTCGCCATTACAGTTTTGACATCAACTTCAACTTTAGTTACTTTTAATCGCAGTGAGTTTGATAAGTCCAATTTATTTCGGTATTTAGTTTTAATGTTCACCATATTCGAAAACCCAGCCTCACATAAGTATGAGGTAGTAAAGGGGAGGAGGACTTTCATAGCTTTATCAAACAGTCATGGATGACTACCAGCAACCGAGAGCCAGAATTTCGTTAATTGCTTACGATTGAAACTAACTATATCGTTTTGTGACGAATCTTCTGATAAATCAATTAGTTCTTCACTTGCTTTTGTTGACATACCAGTTGGTAGGGGGTCTTGAAATGGGTTAAAAATCCAATTCATCAAGTCGAGCTTTTTCATCTCCTCGCCGAAATAGTCGTCAATTTTTTTTTTTAAACAATGATAAATGTGCAGAAATTGCAAAGACTACGTTCATCTTTGGCTGCACTTGGTTTTCAACAATAAACGTTTCAAGTGTTTCAAAACAATCGTACTTCCCAATCTCAATACAACTCTTCCACAGCAAAAGCTTTTTCATAAACGCCCGAATTTTATCGTGAACTGCAAAAATATTTGATCCGTTTGAACCTTGCAAATACAAATTGAGTTCATTTAACTTCGAAAAAATATCCGCTAAATATGTGAGCTTGAGAATAAATTCTTCATCCGTTAGATGTTCAATATATTCAGTTTTTCCTTCCAAGTAAATTAGAACTTCATGGCGTAATTCCACTAATCGTGTCAGTACTTTTCCCCTGGATAACCAACGAACTTCGGTATGCAACAGGTGAGATGTATGAAGACTACCCATTTCTTCACACAGCTTTCGAAATAAGCGAGCTTGCAAGGGTCTTGTTTTAATATAATTAACAATTTTAACAGCTGTATTTAGAACTGTTTTGAAATCATCAGGCAATGCTTTGGAAACCAGTGCTTGAAGTGCTATGAAGGCTACAGTGTGTCCACGAAGCATAGGGACTTTGTTCAAGAATTCTTGTAACCACGCTGCTTTGTTTCACGCACAATGCCCGCGCACCGTCAGTACATATACCGACGCAGTTCTTCCACTGTATACCTTTTCCTTTTATATGGGAATCAATTACGTTGAAAATTACCTCAGCTGTTCCACGAATAATTGGCTTGCAAAACAAAATGTCTTCATGCACCTCTTCTTGCCATATATAACGCACAAAAACAATTAATTGAGATAGGCCTTGCACGTCGGTAGACTCATCTAGTTGCAGAGCATAATATTTACTATTAATTATTCGCTGGATTAATTCATCTTCTGTCCATTCAGCCATTTCGTCAATTCTTCGCGCAACAGTATTATTCGATAGTGGTATGCGCTCGATTTCTTTCACTTCTTTTTCTCCAAACATCACTCCAACAGCATCTTTAATCGATGGTAATACTAAGTCTTCACCAATGGTATGATGCATATACAGCATTTTCATTGATATTAATGAAATGAGAAACAATGTTTTTAGAAGACTTCATTTCTAACAATTTTTTTTGAAAAGTCTTCTGGCTTGTTTATAGAATGGGAATGCTTTGTTTCTATATGACGTGTCAGCTTATTTGAGCGCATACTTTCATTCGCTAATATTTCGTAGCAAATCACACATTGAGGACGCGGATCTGTCGTATCATGATTCCAAGTAAATCCTAGTTTCAGATATTCCGGGTCATATTTTCTCACCACTTTCCGACGTTTCGTTGACTCGACGCGAATAAAGAGATAATTAAAAGAGATAATTCCAGTTACGACGTTACATAATAGAACAGATGTGATTAGACCCAACTGTTCCCAGGTCTCGTCTTTTGTGCTTCTAGAAACTGACCCTCATGAAGTATACCTGACTATTGTGAGTCTCAAAACTGACAGTGCTCCTGGCTGGGATGGTATAAGCACCAAGTTTCTTAAATATACTAGGGAGCTAGTTGTGCCCATAATTACTCATTTGGTTAATCTCTGCTTCCGACAGGGAGTGTTTCCACCTGCGCTAAAACAAGCAATTATTACACCTGTGTACAAGAATGGTAACAGAGAAGATGTTTCAAATTATCGCCCAATCTCCGTTCTCACTGCCATATCAAAAGTACTTGAAAAATTAATTAATAAAAGACTAATTACCTACCTCCAGAAGTATAGTCTACTTTCAGACTCACAATTCGGTTTTAGACAGGGTCTGTCAACCGAAGATGCAGTTACCTCACTATCTTGTCATATTGTTAATGAAGTTGATAAAGGTAATAAATGTATCACAGTTTTTATCGACTTAAAAAGGCATTTGATACGGTTTCTGTCCCTATTCTGGTGCAGAGACTAGAGAACATTGGTATAATGGTATTCCACTCACATTGTTCGCTGATTACCTCAGTGAACGAAAGCAAGCAGTTAAAATAGGTCAATACATCAGCGAACAATCTGACGTCACATATGGGGTCCCACAAGGTAGTGTTCTGGGGCCGACCTTATTCTTAATCTACATAAACAGCTTATGCGATTTAAGAATTGATAGTGGGAAAGTCTACTCCTACGCGGATGACACTGCTGTTGTCTTCACTGGGAAAACTATTGACTCGGTGCGTCGACATACAGAAATAGGGCTTTCCAAAATAGATAACTGGTTAAGAGAAAACTTATTATCATTAAACGTAAGTAAAACTAACTACATTTTCTTCACTAAATACAATAGCGCCCAACCTCAAACAGATCTAGAAATAAAAATACATAACTGTAGCATCAGAGTAAACTGTACATGTAAAACTATAAATAAAGTTCATCACACTAAATATCTAGGAGTGGTAGTTGATCAAAGAATGTCATGGCATGAGCACCTAGAACAAGTTATAAGTAGGATTCGAAAGCTTATTTGGACATTTAAAACTCTAAGGCACATCGCTGACAAACATCTACTAATACAGATATACACATCGCTGGCTCAGTCAATTTTAGTGTACTGTATCCCAGTTTGGGGGGTGCTACAAAGATGAATTCCTGGATCTGGAGAGGGCACAAAGAATTTTACTAAAAGTAATGATGTTTAAGCCTTATAGATTTTCCACCTCTGATCTTTATGCCTCTTGTGGTGTCTTATCGGTCAGGCAACTGTACATTTTTTGCACTACCTTAAGATTGCACAAGTCTCTTAAATATGATGGTCGCAAACTGAGCAAAAGACGCAAATATACTGTTGCTCCTGTTGAGAGATCTAAATCAGTTTTTGCTATGAGACAATTTCAATGCCAAGCTGCTAAACTTTATAATAAATTAAATAAAATATTAAATATATACACATTGAAGAAACATGAATGTAAAACGTCGCTACTTAACATCCTAGAAACATTTAGCTATGAAGACACTGAAGCCTTTGTAGGTAATCATGAATCATAATACACTAGTAATTAGTCAACTTCTACAATCAGTCATGAAAATTCATTCTCATAAACACACAAACACACACACACACATACACATACACACATATATCATTATTCACATTTTAACCTTAGATTATGTTTAGTAAATTGTAAAATTGTAATACTTAGCTTAGCTATACGTGTTAAATTAAATTATAATTAGTTGGTACACCTATGTAATGGAAGAGCGGGTTCTCCTAACACAAGTGCTTATGCGCTTAAAAGGAGGTCCCAATCACTTATCAGCTATTGTAAAATCTTTGAGATAACGAAAAAAAAAAAAAAAAAAAAAAGAATTGTTGAAGGAATTTGTAAGTCAGACTCAGTGCCGCTTCTGTCACTCAAAAGATCATCTGTATTTTCACTACGATTTTCGCAATCAACTGGCGGCGACAAGGTATTTTTGCTACCCGTTTTAACCACTTTTCCATTATTATCTTCAAACGTAACTAACTATTTTCAAATGAGATTACAATAACGCACGCTAACGTACACGACACATCGCAAAATGAATTTCGTAAAACAAAAGCAGGGTTGCCAGACGTCGATGGCTTGTCCTCGTACAGACATGGTCCAAAATCTCGTACTTTGGCAACACAACCTCGTACACATCATTAAACCATAAAAAAAATATGCATTATACCATTAATTTAATACCAAATTTTTATTGTGAAACAAGATTAGTTATTATTAATAAAATACATAATATCAAAATGAACTATATTTTTTCATTAAAAAACAATGCAACAGTGAGCAAAACAAAACGAAACATACATGTTATACGAAACAAAACATATAATGTACTTAACATACTTATTATGAATACATAATGTATTTATTGTAGTAGATAAATCACAATCATTGTATCTAAAAATGTAACCAAACTATTAATTTAGTTACATTTTTAGATAAATTGATTAACGTAGTTTTTCTGTGCTATTAATAGCACAGAAAAACTACGTTGCAGCTGATGCACTGAATAGTCAAATATTATATCATCTGGAGCATCATCTGTATCATCTTCCTGTGTGGCTGTCTTTTTTTTTTTCATACATGTTTTCAGCGTTCATTCTGCTCAGCATAAAATGTGTCGGCTCAAATTTAACGCAAGAACCCTTTCGGTCAGGTCCCTTTACGCATTCTGTCGCAAGCAATGTGCCATTGACCGTTTCAGTTATCAGCCTATTTCTCAATTTGGTCTTGATAAGGTTAGTCTTACTGAACACACGTTCACAATCGGCATTAGCGTGTGGAACAGATAATACCGCTAATGCAAAGATGGCCAATTCATGAAACTCCGTCTTTGTTAATAGGGCCCAAAACTTGTCCGGCTCACTTACATCACAAATGCCTTCAGGATGACAAGCCGTGGCTATAGGCAGTCTTCTCCATTGGTCATCTATTTCTTGTTTGGAGATGTTATCGGAAGGTGATACAATGCGAGGTACAACCGCCATAACTGGCATCAGGGTTGGGAAACGGTTTCTGAAGTTGATGGACAAGGCTGACTTTGGTTCAAAAACTTTTAACTTAGAAAGTACTGGATCTTCCATGTCATATCTTTTGCGAATCTCCAAAGCAGCAGTCTGAAAATAAAAATAACATGTATGACACAGTAACCCATAAAGTACTTATTCCATACCGACAAAATAAATTACGTTACCTTTCGAAATTATCTGCAGTTTGACTTAAATGACGCTATTTGCACGGGTTTTGCTAATATTTCCCACCACCAGTGGGTCGCGACCCATAGTTTGGGAAACCCTGTAATAGGAAATAACCTATAATTTAAAAATAAAACATTATAATATTGAAATAAATGATACTGTTAACAAACGGAGAACAAACAATACGGAGTTGCAATAATTATTCACAATAGTACTGCCTACAATAAAGTCAATACTTCGACAACTGATTGCAAAATATATGTGTAAAAATAAAGTAAGTAAGTATAGTAAGTTTTTATAGTCCTTTGAAATGTAATCCAGAATTCAAAAAACGTAACTTCGATTTATTAATAAAATCTATCCCTGAACCTTTTATATTTTTCGGAGATTTTAATGCTCTTGGGGTTGTGGCTCAGACTCAATACGTGGTCGTGACGTTTTGGATGTTATTGATAATAATAATTTAGTTTTGCTTGATAATGGTCAAGTAACAACAGTTGGATCTTTAACTTGGCGTTCTAATGCCCTGGATTTAAACCTGGCTTCTTCATCCTTAGCACTTAATTGTGAATGGGGTGTACACGATAGCTCTCTTGGCACTAGTTATCACATTCCTGTAATCATAAGAGTAAATATTAGTAATAGACATAATATTGAGGAATATAACTATCGTTGTAATGTTGCACATTTGCCTATTTATTGGTGGATTGGCAAAGGTACAGAAGTTTTGTTGATGAATCATTACTTGATTTTAAAGTAGATAATTTAAGTCTTCTTGATTCAAATCTTCAGTTTTGTACAATTTTGCGCTCAGCCGCTGCAAATTCTTTACCAAATTCTAATCAATCTAATGTCAATATTGATATTGTTAGCCGCTCATGTCATAAAGTTATTACTAAAAAGTATTCGCTTCCTTGGTTGAACCAAAAATGCACAGCTAATCCATCGGAAGAAAATTACCTGCAATTTAAAAGACTACGTGCATGTCAAAAGCTTACTTTAAAAACGGAAAGACAAAAAAGTTGGTTTTCTCTTTGTGAAACATTTAACAGATGTACCCCATTATCTGTCGTATGGAAATTTATGCGCAAGTAAAATAGAACATATCATTTTAACGCTGAGAGCGATGATAGCTGGGTCTTAGATTTTCTTAAGAAATATACACCTGACTTTGTATCCGATGACATAAAACCTTACAATAACACCAATCCCAGCAATAATTTTCTTTTTAACTCTTTTTCTATACAAGAATTGCTATCAGCCTTAACTTCCAGAAGAGATACTGCCTATGGTCTTGATGGCATGCCTTATATACTTTTCAAAAAACTTAGTACTACTAGTTTAGAAATATTTTTACATCTATTGAATTTACTATGGGAAAATGATATTATACCTCATAACTGGAAGATGGACTGTCTTGTGCCTGTCTTAAAACCTGATAAGCCTAAAATGTGTCCTGATTCTTATCGTCCTATAGCTCTTACTTCTTGTGTTGGTAAATTATTTGAACAATTGTTAAAACAACGTTTAGAGTTCTATATAGAAAAATATAGTATTTTGCCATCAAATCAGTTTGGTTTTCGTAGGAATCGTTCTGCTAGGGAAAGTGTTTGCCAATTACAGTTTGATATACATAATTCCTTGTCCAAAAATGAAAATTTGGTTGCTGTATTTTTTGATATTGCTGGTGCTTTTAATAGTGTAAATATAGATTTTTTGTGTAATGAGTTGTCACTGATAGGTATTCCTGGAAAAAATATAAACTGGGTTAAAAAATTCTCAATAGCAGGGAAGAAGTATTCATTAAATTTCATAAACATCTTTATGGCCCTAGACCAGTGGTTCCCAACCTTTTTAATATTGTTACCCCTGTGAACTATGTATAAAACTGATTTTACCCCGCTTTCAAAATGATATCAAAACAAACAATACAAGTAAATACAAACATCTTTATTGATCATAAATTGCACAACAGTCTTAAAAACTATGGATTAATAATACTCAGTTATATTTACTAGTAGTGACTACTACTCCTATCTAACATAAAAAACTAGTGAATTTTGGCTCAGTGTGAAGGTTGGTATTGTTTAGCATTAACAAGTTTTTTAATGTTAGGTTTAGTTTTACTTAAAGCGCATCTCAAGTCATGTTCCACATTGAGACGATTTCTGGTCTTTGTTTTCAGTGTTACTAAAGTAGAAAACCCACTCTCACACCTGTAGGTGGTGGCAAATGGTATTAGCATTTTTAAAGCTCTGTTAGATAAAACAGGATACTCGGCACCTGTTTTGATCCAAAATGTGCTGAGACCATAATTCTGAAATTCTACTTTCAAAGTACTATTCTCGCGTAATACAAGAAATTCCACTTTTGCCGCCACATCTTCGTCTCGAATAATATCATCATCAGTAGAAAACGGTCTTAATATCCAAGAGTTCGACTGACGATTATCCAAGTCCGGAAAATACTGCTTCAGTGAATCTATTATTGCAGATAAAAATGTTGAATCACAGAGTTTTTAAACGTGATTTCGTTTTGTTCCGTATTTACCAATTGCTCACACAGTTGTGTAAACATCGACACATCATCTGCTTGCACTCTGCGTTGGTAAAGTTCCAATTTACGCACAAAACTAGCAACTTAATCCTGCGCTGCCTGCAATGAGAGATTAAGACCGTTAATTTCACTGAAAAAATCAGCAAGATACGCCAGCATTTCAACGAATATTAGCTTTGCAATTGTAGCATGTGCAATATCTTTTATTTTTCATGGTCATTTTTGATATAACGAGTAAATAACAGCAATTATGAACACGAAGCTACATCCGTAGACTCATCTAATTGCAGCGCAAACATATCACTTTCTTTAATTTCATCAATAACGTTTGCCAAAATATCGTTACTCATGTCTGAAATGCGTTTTTGAACTGTTGTATTTGAGAGTGATATTTGTTTAATCTTAGCAACATGTTGTTCGCCAATAACGAGCGATACTGCATCATACCAACAAGGTTTGATAAGATCCTCTCCAATAGTATGGGGTTTTTTGTTCATAGCAATACGATAAGAAATTCGAAATGAAGCTTCAAGACACGACTCGTTTGCCTTTTGCATATTTCCTGTGGAATCCATTCGCGAAGATTTCAGAACGCTCTCTTTTCTCTTAAAAAATTGTAAATCTTTACCTACAAACTCTTTGTGAACTTTCTCGAAATGTTCTTTTAATTTACTCGGTTTCATGCTCTCTGGATTAAGCACTTTATTACATAAAACACACTGAGGCTTTTCTATATTTCTGTCCACAATATTCGTAAAACCCCATTGTAAAAATGCTTCTTTATATTAGCGCTTTTTTCCGGATGTATAAGCCATGACAACTAAAACAATCATAAAAAATGTTACAGATAATAGAGAAGTACATTAACGTAAATATACCACGTACCATTCGTACTGTTATATATTTAAAACCTTAGAGACAGCCCTATGTCAACCTCTATTTTAGCAAGCTTGCATTCTCCTATTCAACTGCCATGAGCATTATCTTTCAGCTTAAAGTCAGTCCCATTTTACGATTCAAACCGAGCAGTTGCCATAGATTTTGAAAGGCAACAAAATTTCTAAATAAATCTTTTGTGTAAAATAAATTCTTTTTTTAAATCTCTAAATTCGGGACGTCGTATAACATTGGTGGCAGCTCAAGGGATTTTTAAAAAATCCTCGGTACGCCTCAGTTTGGCAGTCGCGACTAACGAGTGATTACAAAAGTGAATATTTCTGTGAATAACTAGATTTTCCTATTCGCTGTGAATTCTGAAATTGTCTTGTGAAGAAACATCCGTCGTCTCCGCCCCATACATCAAAGATGTTCATTGGTAAAACTGCAGCATCCCTGTAAGTCTCCAAAAAAATCCTACATATTCGTATTTCAGTGTGTTGTGTGAAAACAATTAGTGAAGTTTGAAGTGCTAAAAATAGAATGGTTGTTTTATAAAATTACAATCTCATAATTGGTTACAATACCAATTAGAAATCAGTGCATCGCCTAATCAGTTCTCAGTAACGCTAGCAGTCGTTGCGTCGTTATCAGTATTGTTTTGTCTAAGCCATATCCTACGTGACAATGCCTAAGGAAGATGTTATTGTACGCGAGTCTAAGAGTAGGTCAGCCACAGACGTTGATTTAAATATACTAATAACCGCGAAAAATTAAGTGCATTTTTAAAAATTGTAGAAATGCCGTAGAACTTGCTACTCAAAACCAACAGGAAATTTTACTTAAATATATTGTAAGTCAATTAGAAGGACGCGCAGAAACGGCTTGTTGTGTAAAAGAATTTGAGAATTGGCACCAGCTTGAAGATTTCTTAAAATCTCAATTTGGTGATAAAAAGCACTATGCTGCGCTGCTTTCTGATTTACAAGAATGTCGTCAATTAGGCAACGAAACGGTCAACCAGTTCGCATTACGAATAGAGTCTTGTTTGTCAAAATTATTATCCGAAATTAATATAACTATCCCTACTTAGAAAAAGGACGAACTGGCAGGCCGCGTCGCAGCTATGAAAGACTTAGCGTTACACACGTTTGTAGTCGGCCTAAATCTAAGATTGTCTACTGTAGTTCGATGCCGTGACCCTGAATCTTTGAACGACGCCATTAATTTCGCTACTTCGGAAGAAAAGATTATCAATGCTTTGACACGACGAAATACTAATTACGCGCAAACTCCAAATACTCAGAATCAGGCGCGATTCCGCCCATCTCACTCATCATATCCACAAAATCGATCAGCCTTACAACATGGCACTAATAATAATACAACATCTGCCGCGTTTAGGCCCTCTAATCCTATAGTGTGCCGATATTGCAAGGCCCCAGGGCATACTATTGAAGGTTGTCATTTTTCAGATTTAATCTAGCAAATATAAGGACAAGAGACAAAAAACAATTGATGAATCAGTGGAAGTGCACTAAATTGAATACAAAAAAAGAGTTGTCATCTTATCGCTGTGAAACATCAAAAACTGGAGGTGGAACAAAGCCACCATCACCTTCTCCAGACACAATGGACGTGGCAGAGATGATACCGCAACAGTTTGAAGTCGATTTCAATGAATTTGATTGTGAAGGTGTCGAGGTAGGAATGTTAATTATAAATATGATGTATGGTGATAATCAAGGTTCAACCTCTCAAGCATAAGCATATGCTCACAACAGTACTTTATTCCCCTACAGGGTAGTCAGAGATCAGTGGCGTAGCGTGCCTTGTCGGGGCCCCGTATAAAAATTTTTTTGGAGGCCCTTATATGGAGGTAAAGATTTTTCACAAAAGAAAAAAATATTGTGAGAAGTAATATTTATTTATCACATAATTTACCCATTTTACAAATAAAAATCGAATTTTAAATATTCACTCTCCTTGCCTTTTTATCGGCAAACTGATTTATTAAATCATTTATGGCTGATGATGATTTTAGTTTTTCTAAAGTTTCTGCCTCTATGGACAATAGTGAGATGTCTGACAGCCGTTCTTGTCCCATCGAAGTTCTTAAGTAATTTTTTATTAGTTTTAATTTTGAAAAACTTCTTTCTGCCGTTGCGGTTGTAACTGGAAGGGTCAAGAATAAAAAGCATGCTGTGATTACCTCGGGAAAACTGGATGCAAGACTATTGAATTTTACTAGCAATAATTCAATGAGTTCTTTAATGGAATAATTTTTTTTAATTTCAGAATTTAAGCATGTTTTTAGAGCCTTTAATTGGTCACAAAGATGTCTTTACTGTATTTAGCAGACAGTTTTCCGGAAGCGTTTAATATCTCTTCGCTTGAAGAAGATAGGAGTTTCTCCGGTTGTAATATTTCGAATATACTACTCAGGTTGCAAAGGCTCTGAAATCTTTCTTTAGTTTGAGAAATTAATATATCTAAACAGCAATAGTATACATTGACTTTGAAATAGGATTCCGGGTCAGAAATTCTCTCATCTTGTGATAACTCATCAAAACTCTCTAAAATATTAATTATACTTTTACATTCTTCACGTTCATCTTTTTTATTTGAAATTAAATTTAGTTGGTACAAAGTTTTCATGATTAGTAAAAAAATTTTCTTTACTGCTAAGAAAGCGTCGTTCCTAGAAGACCATCTGGTAGGACATACCTTTTTAAGGGTAATCAAATATTTTTCAGATGAATCGTCACTTAGCATAGCCCAGCGTTTTATACTATTGCCAAAAAAAGTATATATTTTTTCTAAATTATCCAAAAAAGTCGATACTTCACGAACATGTCTCGCAACATCGTTCAAAACCAAGTTTAAAGCGTGCGCAGCACAATGAATCGGCATTTGGAGCATGCTCTTTTATTAGGGTTTGTAATCCTCCATACACACCCGACATAACATTTGCTCCATCGTATCCCTGTCCTCTACATTTAGTCAAATCAATTCCATATTCTTTAGTCAAATTTAAAATGACAGTTTTCAGACGGTTACTGCTATGAATCCTAAAAAGGACTCACACATTTTTATTTCTTTAGGCACATTATCATCATTTTCTGTAACCGAGATATATCGAAAAACTACAGATAGTTGGTCAATTTTTGACAAGTCTTGTGTTGTATCCAGAATTATTGTCAGAAATGGAGCTTTTTTAATTTCTGAGATACAAACAAACAAACAAACAAAAATTTCTTTATTAAGTAAATAGTCTTAAATCTATATTTTAGTACATCCCTTTTAGGTTCAAGAACCTGTGTTAGGGATGAACGCTCTTTCCTATATGTTAATACTTAATCTACTTAATAAAGCAAAACAGTAAAGGTACTTAAATGGTTAATTAATTATATTACATACTTGAAAAACCAAATTACTGGCGATTGTTGATATTAAATCGTAATAACTAAACAAGTGAGGTAGATTGAAATCAATCACACCATCGTCTTTCTTTTAATTGTGTGAGTGAGACATGAGTGTAACTGTAGTGCAAACTCAGACGAGTGTAGTCCGTATGTCGTGACCAGTGCAGGTTAGTACAGCGTAGCATGTCTCTTATCAGCAGGATGATGCGACCACATAAAGTATGGAATACTTTAAATAATTATAATATAATATTATTAGGAAACACAAAAGATTAGAACGTGTAGGTACTTCAGACTTTTAAAATCTACTGAGGTTAGGTTAGTAACAAGTCCGTTCCGCACGAAGTCTCGAAATAAAAGTGAGTCAACGCCGGTGTTGCCACGCTTTATATAGGTTTCTGCTACAAAATGGCGTTAGTCCGCTAACACGGCCTCTCCTGACACCCTGACGTCCTCGTCAGGATTTGATGTTCCAGCGTCTATACTGTCATCTCTGTGGGTAGAATAGAACGTTAGAACATTACAGTTCTGGGAAGGTATTGCGTCGTCTATTTGGTCAGCAGCTGATCATATTTACTTGGTTTAATACAAACAATCAAAGTAATGAAAGATAGAAAGGAACTTTAAAGTATCAGACTCCAAGG
Organism: Pieris macdunnoughi; assembly: GCA_905332375.1. NCBI lineage: Eukaryota > Metazoa > Arthropoda > Insecta > Lepidoptera > Pieridae > Pieris > Pieris macdunnoughi. The sequence continues at coordinate 345,141 of CAJOBZ010000070.1, read as the reverse complement.
AATGAGTGAAAGATTATTCATAACCCTTACAAGATTTGAAACAAACTAGCACTTTCATGTGTAAAGGACTTGTGTAAACAATCACAAGTTTAGTATCACCATAAGAGTAGATATAAGGTATAAAGGTCTACTTATTTCTCAAGAAGATCGTGAGTTTGGGGCTAGTTACCCTGTCCATTGATCTTTTTACCATTCATAAAGGAAGATCGTGAGTTTGAGGCTGGTTACCCTGTCCATTGATCTTTTTACCATTCATACAGGAAGATCATGAGTTTGGGGCTAGTTACCCTGTCCATTGATCTTTTTACCATTAATACAGGAAGATCTTAAGTTTGGGGCTGGTTACCCTGTCCATTGATCTTGTTACCATTTATACAGGAAGATCGTGAGTTTGGGGCTGGTTACCCTGTCCATTGATCTTGTTACCATTTATACAGGAAGATCGTGAGTTTGGGGCTGGTTACCCTGTCCATTGATCTTTTTACAATTTATACAGGAAGATCGTGAGTTTGGGGCTGGTTACCCTGTCCATTGATCTTTTTACAATTTATACAGGAAGATCGTGAGTTTGGGGCTGGTTACCCTGTCCATTGATCTTTTTACAATTTATACAGGAAGATCGTGAGTTTGGGACTGGTTACCCTGTCCATTGATCTTTTTACAATTTATACAGGAAGATCGTGAGTTTGGGACTGGTTACCCTGTCCATTGATCTTTTACAATTTATACAGGAAGATCGTGAGTTTGGGACTGGTTACCCTGTCCATTGATCTTTTACAATTTATACAGGAAGATCGTGAGTTTGGGACTGGTTACCCTGTCCATTGATCTTTTACAATTTATACAGGAAGATCGTGAGTTTGGGACTGGTTACCCTGTCCATTGATCTTTCAAAAAAGCAAATATTACAGAATTAGATCGCTTCAGACTTAACATAAATAAAGACAACTCAGTATTTGCAATACACCGTCGTATCGACAGTGGCTCCTAGTGCTCTCATAAGCGACAATTTTTTAAAACAGAGACTCATACATTTTGCATGTTCTCTAAGTGGTCTAAACACATTAGCACCAGAATAACTTAAAACAGAGACCCATACACTTGTATGTTCTCAAAGTGGTCTAAACACATTAGCACCACAAAAATTTAAAACAGAAACCCATACCTTTGCATGTTCTTAATAACAAAGACCAGATCATCCTTCTGGAATTTACAAGGGGGGGTCTACGACCCACATTAACGACAGTGTCCTGATTGATTTGACTGTTCTTCAACCGTTCGGCCGTCCTCTGTCAAAGCATCTCTCGTCTACCTTGCTGACTAGACGATCCCGAATTTAATGTGACACTGTTGCACTCACAAACACAAACAACATTTTAACACAAAAAGCACTTTTAAAATGTTAATCACTTGTGACTTCGTACATTACGGACACAAAGAGAAGGAAAATTTAAACCACAAAGATTACTCAAAACAAAACAAAAGAGAAGTGAGCGAAAAGTTCAAATCCCAATTCTGATATTAGGAAACACAAAAGATTAGAACGTGTAGGTACTTCAGACTTTTAAAATCTACTGAGGTTAGGTTAGTAACAAGTCCGTTCCGCACGAAGTCTCGAAATAAAAGTGAGTCAACGCCGGTGTTGCCACGCTTTATATAGGTTTCTGCTACAAAATGGCGTTAGTCCGCTAACAATATAATATTATAATATTTTATGCGGGAAGTAACCTAACTGAATCGAATGGCTACGATATTATAATACTACATAAGATCGAATTAATATTGAACAATATAGGGGAAGATCGTTACCCTTCGTACGCGGGGCACATTCATACAGTCAAAATAAAACTTGAACGGAACAAAGTACAGTCTTGTTTTTGTATGTGTGCATGAGTCGAGGTACCAACTATACATCAACGAAGTTTCGTGAAATTCGCACCGATGAGAGTGAAGTTACAGGCATGGACGTGTTTTCGCGCTCGGTAAGTAATTTTTGATCTATGTTTTTATCTCTTGTTACCGTAGATAAAATAAGTTTTCGTGTAGAGTATTCTATCAGTAACTAGCAAAATATACTTAAGATACGTCTTCAATACTTAATTTATGACGTTTTCCTATTAATATTAAAATAAGTTATATTTTGTTGTTATTCAGCTAGTGGGGTACATTCGGACAGCACTAGATGGGGCACATTTGAACGAATTGTACAACAAAATTTGTATAAAAATTTGTCGACGCGAACTGTCATTTTCATACAAATTAAGTTTTCGACTTTCTACATATTACACTACTGTTAAGGCATCTTGACTAAGGTTGATTTTGATGCTTGTGAACCAGATGCTGTGAATAATTTACCAATCCATCAAATATAGTTATACAGTAGTTCCTTCGAAGTCAGTTTTGACACCAGAGGCATTTCGACCCTATTCGCATTCTGTAAAAAGTAATAAAACAAACAAAATGACGATGACGGCCAGGAAAACCACAAATTTATACTGCCACACCCGAAAATAAGAAATTGTAATCCACACTAAAGAGTAAAAAATGTAATTCTAAATTTTAGATACCTAACTAATTAAATTTTGTTTTACATAAGAAAAGTATTTTATTTTGGTTTAATAGAAGTTAAATCTTTATTTTTGTGTTTAATTTCATTGCTAATAAATGAATTTTGAACTACCCCACAGCGTAAGAAGGTACCCCCAACACTGTACGAAGGTGCCCCGTTGATGGGGCAGATTCGTACGTATTCCAGATTTAGTTTAAATCATAATTATGGTTGAAACATCGGATGAAATCATTTGTCATTTTTTTATTTGAATCTCAGATAGTTAGACTATAAATTTAAGCTATTAGGTGATTGATTCATGGAAAAAGAAAAAAATAAAAAAATAAAATGTGAAAACCGTACGAAGGGTCCCCACCTTCCCCTACCTAATAAAATAAGGTATGAACAATATACACAATAATATGTAATAACGAATAATTAGCACACTCTTTTTTTTTTTTTTTTTAAATCATCTTGTAATTTGGATTGATTTTTGATATATATCTATTTATTCAACTTCTACAAATAGATCTTCAGTTTGTTGATAATTTAATGTTTTTAGCCACGTAGTTACTGTTTTTTTTACACTCTTTAAACGTCATAGGGTATATATTTAGGGTTTTGTTTATTTTGTTGTACATTCTTGTAGATTGGGTCGCAAATTGTTTCGAGGCAAAAGTTGTACACACAGTTTGAGATTTTATTATATATGAGCGATTTCTTTTGCTTAATATAGATATGTCAAACGGGGTATTTTTGTGGACTTTAAGTATGCATTGAAGTATGTATAGTTGCCTAACTGTTAGGAGATCTGAATCTTTATAGAGTTTTTCTGTGGAATATAGTTTACTCTTGCAAAGCATTATTTTCAAGATACTTCTCTGCGCACGTTCAATGCTCACAAATTTTGATTTAAATGTGCCGCCCCATATACTTATGCAATATAGAAGAACAGACTGTACTAAGGTTTTGTAGATATACATAATAAGCTGTAAATACAAATGTTACGAAGGCGTTTAAAAATCCAGATCAGCTTCCTAGCACGTTTAGCTACTACATCGATTTGAGGGTACCAGTTTAAATTTCTATCTATAATAACTCCTAGATATTTTGTGGTTTTAACTCTCTCGATCTCGGGACAAGTACAATCTTGAGGTACATCGCATACATGAGCCTTTATTTTTAAATCAATATTTGGTTGCAACGAATTTCGTATAGAAAACGGGACATAATTTGTTTTACTTAAATTGAGTGACAGCAAGTTAATTTTTAGCCATTCGATAACAGTGTTCAATCCCGATTCAGCGCAACTGAGAGTTTCAGCCCAGTTTTTTCCGTAAAAGAGCAAGGCAGTGTCGTCGGCATAGCAAAATACTTGTCCATTGAAAAGATGGAGATTTGTAAGGTCGTTTATGTAAACTAAAAATAATGTTGGGCCGAGGACACTGCCCTGTGGAATGCCAAAATTTGTAGTGAACTCGTCAGAGCTGAGGACATCATCACAAATTCTAACTCGTTGGGTACGGTTTTGAAGATAGTCGGTAAGAAGTTTTAGGAATGAACCTCGGATACCTATTATTTCCAACTTTCGTAACAAGATAGGTACAGAAACAGTATCAAAGGCCTTTTTAAGATCCAAGAAGATACATAATGCCTTTTGTTTACTGTCGATCGTTTTTGTAATTTTACCAGTTAGATCTCGAATAGCGTCCTCAGCACTAATACCCGCACGAAAACCATACTGTGATTCGGACAATATGCCATAGTTGTTAAGATAGTTAAGTAAACGGTTATTTATAAGTTTTTCAAGGATTTTGGAAATTACTGGAAGGACTGAAATGGGTCGATAGTTATTTATATCTTCTTTATTACCACCTTTATGCACCGGGTGTATTATTGAGCATTTCAGTGTTTGAGGGAATAGACCACATGATAGTGATAGAATACAAATTTTAGTAATTACGGGAATAATAATATTTTTTGCCATTTTTATAAATCTTGTAGGGATGTTATCATAACCTGATGCTGAATTGGATTTAAGATTATTTATAATAACTTCTATCTCTACTGAGTCCGGTTCTATAACTCCGATTGTGTTGAACTGGATAGGGAGCTTGTTAAGATAATTCCTTAGAGATTGAGGATCACTTGAGATACCCTGTGCCAAGGATTTGCCTACGTTGTTGAAATAATTATTTATATAGTTCGCAGATTCAATGCCTGTAGACTTTAAATTAGTAAGTTCAATATTTTTCTGTTTGTGTTTATTTAGGTTTGCAATATTTTTGATACATTTCCATAATGATTTATTACTATTCTTTGAATTATTCAGTAACTGCCTTTCATATTCATTTTTTAACTTTTTTATTAAATTATTACAGTAATTACGATACCGTCGGTATGTAATCTTCAGTACGTCATTATGTTCATCGAGTTTCAGTTTTTTTTGTAGATTATTTCTATGTTTTATACATCTAAGAATACCAGGTGTTATCCAGGGTTTTATTAGTCTTTTGCTACTAGGAATTTTTATAATGATTGTATTTGTTTTTATGGAATTAGTTATTAATGTTATAAGTCGGTTTGTTAGAATATTAGGATCATCAGTGTTTAGGATAGTTGGATCATAGTTTGATTCAAGGGTTTTTAGTGCTTTATCGTAATTAGTCATTAATTTAGTTTTAGGTGCTGAATGATGTTTTTTTAAATAATAAACATAAATAACTGTCATTTTATGATCTGTGATTGTAGTATCTAGCACTGCTATTGATGCAGAATAGTGACTAGAATCCAAGTTAGTCATAATGTGATCTAGACAGCTATTTATCCTCGTGTCGAAGTTATGGCCGGGTAGGAGACTATGAGTTGCTAACATGTCAAGGTATGTACCTGAAAATTTGTCATTATTACCGTCGATTGTATTTATGTTGATATCCCCAGTAAGTATCACATTTGTTTTTAAATGAGGTAACATGAGGTATTTATCCAATGAATCAATAAATTTTTCGATGTTTTTATCCCCTGATGGGCGATAGATACAAATCAATGTTTGTCTTTCAGCACATGTCGGGAAAGTTATTTCAAGACATGATGCTCCTAGTAGATGTATTTCTTTAACTCTGTGCTCGATTGATTCTCTCACGAAGACTACAACACCATCATTTTGGTTAACCTTTCTCGTGCTATTATATGTCACATAATTATGTTTTTGAGGGAGTGGTTTGTCAGGGTTTATTCTACATTCAGTTAGAACTATTGCGTCGATATTTATGTTAAATGTTGATATATTTATGTCCAAGTCGTCAATATTTGATGTTTTATGGATGCTTCTTATATTTTGAGTAACCACTGAGAGAAAGGGAACAATTTGAAGTGCACTATGATTAAATGTATCGATAGTGCACTGTTGGGCAGTGATGTTTGAGACGGTGTCCAATTCTTGCAAAATATTAGTATCATCCTTGTCCATTTCCGTTTATGAAGAGAAGAGATGACACACGTTACTAGTTGAATATTTTGTATTTGTGTATGTATATATAAGTATAGGCATGTGTTAATATTATAGTATTTTAAAAGTACTCGAAAAACAGTAAAAACTGAGATAATTATCTTAAAACTACTTACTATATATGTTATCCTGGTAATAAAATGTAAAATAAATGTTTCGTTTTTGGTGACTTTTAGCAATTGCAAACTAACCACAAATTTTGGAAAAGAGTAAACTACTTCTAGTCACATCTCTGCTTTCAGCGAGATGAGTTGATTTTCATCCTTAATCTCAATGTGGGATGAGTCGGGAGTCTTGCGAAGAAACACCTTTCCGTTGCTGGTCCAGCAGAACTTGTAATTACGGCTCTTTGCCAGATCTCTGGCCAGGAAGAAGAGTCTACGTCCTTTACTGGTAAGTGCTTCAGAGACGTAGATTGGTGTCGGTGGGCTTTTAAAACCCAAGGCGGCGGAGTTTAGTCGTTGTGCAGGGTGTTGTTTATTGTAGGCCTTACAGCCATTGATCACATCGTTTTTTGTTATCACCGATGTAAATTCGGCAATAATGGTACCCTTCCCAGCTCTACCATTTAGACGGAACACATCTCTGATTGCGGCTTTATCGACTTTCACCTGAAGAGCTTTCACTGTGTTTTGAACAATCTGGCAGAGTTCGGCTTTGCTTTCCGGTTTTTCCGGCAAGGGTATATTCCGTATTTCAATACTGGATGCTTTTGATGATCGTTGCATGTCGTCTAGTTTCATTTCTAGTTGAGCTATGTGAAGCTGACTTTGCTTGTGTTGCGTCTCAAGAGCTTGCACCTTCCTCTTCATATCTTCGTACAGTTCATTGATCATAATCATCGATTTTTCAATTTCATCGTTAGAGCGTTTGATATCTTTGTTCTGTTCTTTTATCTCAATAACCTCGGCAATCAGTTTTGATAACTTTGTATCCTGGGATTTTTGCCACTCCTCAAACATACTCCTGAACTCATCTCTAAAAGAGGGAAGTCCATCGTCGTCACTTGATTGGCGGAATCTTTTGTTACGTTGGGACACAAAAGTTGGAGTGGGGAAGTCAGAAGCAATTTTAGATACATCAGAATCAGAAGATGTTTGCTGCAAATTGCTTGCAGGTGGGGTACGAAGAACTTTGGGCATTTTCAAGTTCGAAGTTTAAGCTGTCGTTTAAAAGTTCTGATTGAGGGTAATATATCGAAAGAATTGTCACCCTAAGAAGCGTAAATGCGTACGCCGGCGACGCGTTGGCGGCAAGCTATTCTTGCGTTCAGTCTCGACCGTTCGTTACTACTCAAATCTTCGTCTTCTTCTTATAATATATGTAGGATATGTTGATTTAAAATTTGTATACGAAACTTCTTAATTGCGACTCCAATTTTTTATTCAGACTTTCTTGACCGATCACGTGCAATACAAGATCCGTAAAATGTATCCAAGCGTCTAAAACACAAACACTATTTTTTGCACTAAACTTAGGAAATCACACACGTGCACACGCACCGAGCAACGGCAAATGACTGTCTGAGATAATACTGTTCCTAACGTTAGTACCAAGCAAACTAATAATTTCGTTTTGAATCGTAGGGCTTAAATAATTTATTTCACCTTTCGGTTTTAGAAAAAGTTCTTTTAAAGTTGCATCATAGTTAGATAGCAGACGTGAAATTGCCATAAAATTGCCAGAATCAGAATCATGCCCCCTCAAAGGTAGATTACAAGATACTAAAGTAATTATAACATTAATTATACGATGCAGTACATCTCTCCAGAATGTAATTTTACTATCGATTTCACTTTTCAATAGAGTATCGATGGTATTTCCTTGCAACCAATTATTATAAGAGAGTGAGGCACTAATATACTGCTGTGACTTTTCATGGTCAAGAATAGTTTGTGTGAAATTGCTTCTAACCGAAACACCGTTAACCCAAGCAGAGGAGTACGATTTGTTTTGACGATCTGCTAATAACCAACAGAAGTGACAGTACGGTTTGTATAAAACGTTAGAATAACATAACCATGGTCTTATAATTTTTATGCCTGCCTGATTGAAATATGAATAATAATAAGCTGAAAAAGGTCGGTTATTTTCTGAAACTTTTGGAAATGGTCCTTGTGGTTTAAATGGACCCAATTTAAAAATTATTTTTCGTTCGCATTCAGTTAAATTGTCACCAAAATTTCCTCTATCTGATGAAATTATATTACAATCTGCATTATCTGCAGATATATCAGAATCGTTGACTTGGGGTTCCTCGATTTCTGGATGGACATCCGATAAAGTATGTGCTTGGCTTTCTTCTATTTCCGGATGGATATGTGACGAAGTACATGCTTCAGAAGAATCCAAAAATAAACGAGTAATTGTTAAAAAATAAATACGAATGCTTTGATACTAAACTAAAAAGAGTTATATATAAATAAATAACGTTACTAAGGGTCACAGTTAGAGAGTGTTCAGTTCAGACGCACACAGATTCTACGCGGATTGTGCTCGTACCTATTAGTAGATACAAAATCACCTGCAGCCCGTCCGTGCATTACTATACACCTGCGTGCTATTTAAACACTACTTACACTTTTTATCATTTATTTACTCATTGAAATATACCTAGTACGACCCTGTATTTTTCTTTAACATTCGTAAACAAGTTTTACTAAGTTACTGTTTACCACATGAGTAATGTAAGGTGTACTGTCATCCCTGTTCTAGACAGTACACCATTTTTTGCGGACTTTCAGGTCCCTTAGCACATTAAAAAACAGTTTTTCAGGTGTACTAGTTGAAGTATTAGTACATTTCGGTACTATACAGTACTTATAATGCGGCATATTTTCACATAAAAACCACAAAACCACAACACGACCCGCGCAGATCGAGTAAACTTTAAAAAATGAATGGCGGAGAGCGAGCACGCGGGCGGTAGGGAAATCGTGACGTCACATGAGCATTTCGGCCGCTCCGCGGTTGACTTGTACAAAATGTGTAATATCTTCGCAACCAATTTACCGATTTCAATTATTTAAAAAGTATTGTACCTAATCGAGTAAAAGGAACACTATTATATAGATAATATATGCATTTTCCGACTTGATACGGGGACCCATTAGGATAAGATGTGCAAGGCAACATTAGTGCAGATCCGTTAAAAGAAGCAGAAAAAGAAAAGAAGTCGAATCCAAGTAATACAGAGCTAAAACTGATAAAAAAGATAAAAACATTAAAAATGCAACATAGAAAACAAAAACAAAGTTTTATGTTATTAGTCAACAGATACAAAACCAGAATTAGAGTTTTACAGAGACAAATATTTAAACTATCTAGAAAAACAAGCAATGAGATTAAAACCACTGAGAATAAGGAAAAAGACAAAAAGCAATTATTTGACGAACTTTTAAGTAAACAAATAACACAAAAATTTGCGACAACTACAAGTAGGAAAGAAAAACGTGCAATTACAAATTTAATTGATGGGAAGAAATTCAATTATTTTAAAGTTTCCACAGATCTTCGTAAGTGTGCCTTAGACAAAGACTCAAGAAAAAAAAAGATTTAGTTAGCATACATGTGATTCAAAATAATTACTTAACCCCGTTTAAAAACAACCGGCCTGGATATGATTGGTTTTCTGCTTTCAAGAAAAGACACAATCTGTCCTTAAAAAAGCCACAAGCAGTGGAGATGTCCAGGAAAGTCGCATGTGACCCTTTTATAGTAAACGAGTACTTTTATATCCTTGAAGAGGTTTTGAATGAACAGGATTTAAAAGGAGGACCAGACCAAAGTTTGGAATCTGGACGAGTCAAGTTTTGGAAATGACCCTGACAAAACAAAAGTTGTTGGCGCCCGTGGATTTGCCAGTACAAGAACTATCGCATCATCTGGCAAAGATAACGTTACGATCTTGTTTACTGCCAGCGCCGCTGGTGATAAATTGCCACCATTAATTATAAATCGAGGAAAAAATACATGGGACCAATGGATGTCGGAACTAGGTAACATAGATAGATTCTAAAGTAAGTGGGACGAAAAACTGGTACAATGGCAACGATTGAATGTAGGTAAAAAGTTGCCGAAACATGAATTTAGTCACATTATTGGAGAAGTTTGGCGTGAACTGAATCCTAATATTATACGGAATGGCTTTAGAAAAGGCGGCATATACCCATTCAACAGAGACGCTATTCCAGAAGAAACATTTGACCCTGAGTCGCTGAAAAGATTTAAACAATTTAAAAAATCTTGAAAAGAAATTCCTTCTTTGAAATATTTGAGTTTGCAAATAGTACTCCACAAGGTAAACAGTAGCCAGGAACCCAAAGAGGATACACAGATCACACTGAATGAAAACAATCAAGGAATGGGATTTAACAACTTAAACGACTCAAACACACTCAGCACAAACAAGATCAACACTATTGAAGATCGAATTTTGTCTGCTTCAGAAAAAAATTCTTTCGAAACTTTACTATTGCAGAACATTAAACGAAGTGATTCTACAGTGAAACTGAAAAAAACAAAAATTTCAAAAGGTTGTGAAGTAATTACAAGGGAAGAATTTTTAGAAAAAAAAAGAAAAGAAGAGGAAGATAAAGCAAAAAAGAACATTAAAAAACCTACAAAAAAAGAAAACAAAGAACCCCATTGCAGCAAGGAAGCCAAACACTCACTAAAGAAGAAAAAGGCTGTTAAAAAATCTAAAAAAAGGTCCAAAAAACAAAAGAAGTGTGTTGATTACGACGAAGAATCTGAAGTTGAAACAGATATTAGCTTTTATGGATCTGATATAAGCTGTGAAGATTTAGATCTTTATGGTGAACATTATTTAGCGGAAATGGAAGATTTTGATAATTTGTCGCTGTACACATGCAATGAAAATGTAACTGATGATTATTTTTCAAATCATGACGAAAATATAGTAAGAAATGAAGAATTTGAACCAAATGTAGGCAGAAGGAATCTAGAAGTTCACGACTGGATACTAGTGCGTTTTATAACCAAAAAGTCAGTGAAGTATTACGTGGGGAATATTATTTCTGTTAATGAAAATAATATACCCAACGTGAATTTTTTGAGAAAAATAAAGAACAGTAGGTTTATGTCTTTTCACTACCCAGACGTGGAGGATATATCTGAAATTAAACATTACGATGATATTGTAATGTTCCTTCAGAAGCCTAATATATCTCGCAGAGGTCATGTTACATTTGACGAAAATTTTAAAAATTACAATATTCAGTGATGTTTCATACATAAGACAACGAGATTTACTTAATCTTAAGAAAACAGTGCTGATTTTTAAGTATTGTAAAAGAAGTCTGATTTTTTGATAATTATTATCAATATTATAAGTGTTGTTAACATATAAAAACTTGAAATTGAATTAACTAAAAGATCTCACATGTTTTCGTAACTCTATCTAGTTATGTAATGATCATAATAAATCATAACACTTGTAATTGTAAGGGCAAAATGCTGTCAGACTTTTATTCTAATAAATTGTGTATAATTTTAAGTTGTGGTTTGATTACAAGTTTAAAATAACCCTTCCTCAGTAGTCGGGTAAGGTAACCAGGGTCGTACTCAGGCTCAACTAAATGAAATGTGCCGTTCCCGGGAATATTCCCGAAGTTCCCCGGAATATAGGGGATCATTCCGGGAACAAAGGGAAACATTCCCGCCTTGGGGAATATGTATCTGTAGGTAATAAAACTGTAGCCAAAGTGAATTCTATAATACATTGAATATTTTTTAATAATCGAGTAATGAGAGCTCCATACACGCAATAGAAACCAAAAATATTGTTTTTGAATTTCTTGTCTGTCTGTCTGTCTGTTGTACGCTTTTCACGCGAAAACCGCTAGACGTATTTTACGCTTTTTTTTAAACTCTTTGCGAATATTTAATTACAAAGTTTATCAAATCTTCAAATCATAGTAATTTTACGAAAAATTCGATGGCATGAGCCTAACACAATGCTTACCATACATTTTGGTGTCTCTGAAAGTTTGATTTGTAAGTATATTCAAAAAGCTATTCCAAAAATTGCACAATGCATGAAAGAGCTTATATCCTTTCCACTGACTGAAGAGGTCAGGAATAACTTACCAATACCATTTAGAAAGCGTTACTCGAAAGTGACCTCAATAATTGATTGTTTCGAGGTGCAAATTCAAAAACCAAGTAATGCCACACACCAGACATTAACTTGGTCGCAATACAAAAATTGCAACACCATTAAATTTCTGATTTCTATTACACCTGATGGAATGATTAATTTTATTTATGAGGGGTTTGGAGGGCGGACCCCAGATTTCACGATCTTTGAAGACTGGGTTTCTAGATGAACTAACACCTGGGAGTTTGGTTTTGGCGGACAGAGGATTCAAAAATATAGCCCATTTATTAGAACAAAAACAGTGTAAGCTTTTAAGACCACCTAAAGTGAGTTCAAGCTCAAAACCCAAAAAAGAGGAAGTGTTGCAAACAAAGAAGATTGCTGCGTTGAGGGTACATGTTGAAAGAAGCATTGGAAGATTAAGAGACTTTCAAATGGTTGGACCTCATGCAACTGTCAACATTTCTTATATTCAACTATTGGATGATATAGTGGCAATAGCCTGTGGTATTGTCAATTTGCTGGACTGTTTATTTAAAAGTATATCTGAAAAGTAAATAAAAATCATTTTTATCTTCTATAATACGTTTATTGTAATCCCTATTACAAAGTCTACAAAAAGAAATTACGTGTCAATTAGTCTGGGGACTATATTCCTTCCAAAATGTTGTTGCCTTTACAAGAAGATTCATACAGTATTCGTTATCATATTCCACTTCCAGTGTGTCCACTTTTTGATTGTTTTCAAAGTCTACACCTGCTACACAAAATAATCCTTTGTTTCTGTTACAAAAAAACATTTGCAACTGTATTTGAGCTTTAGATTTTTTCGTCAAATCATAATTTTTAACAAAACTTTATTTTCCTTTTTTTAGTCATTGCACATTTTATCTGTGACCAATGTAATAAAACGTTTTCTAAATCGATGCCCGGATGTGAATGTGCCCGATGTGAAAAAATGGTACACCTAAATACCAGATGCAGCGGTCTTACGAACAAACAGATAACTGCATTAAAGGCGGCCCCAAGCCTAGATTGGACTTGTATGGAATGCCAGCATGAATCCCCGAAGCGAAACTCCACTTTGTTTCTAACAGAGGATGCAGAGGAGGATATACCTATGGACACTAAGGGGCTAATACATAAAATCTCCAAGGAGGTGGAAAAAAACTATAAAGAAGGATATAAGCGAACTTAACCAATCTCTGCAATTTCACAGTACGAAGTTGGATGAAGTATTAGGTTGTATTGATGCCTTTAAAAATACCATAAAAGCTTTAGAAAGAAAAAACACGGAACTATTACAAAAAAACAACAATCTCGAATTGAGGGTAGGCGTATTGGAGCAGCGTTTCCATGAGATGGAACAGAAGAAACTTGCTAATTCTATAGAAATAGCAAACGTCCCCCCTGCGAGCGAAGAGAATGTGATAAAATTAGTTGAAAATGTAGCATTAAAACTTAAACAGCCCTTCGACGGTATCCGTAACTCAATGCGATACCAAGGTAAATACGACCAACCCGGCATTATACGAGTTAAACTTACTGATAAAGCGACCCAAGAAAAGTGGATTAAAGCTGCAAAAACCATTAAAACTATGGTGGCCGATGTTTGCCCCTATGAACCCAACAATAACAAAATAGTATTCATCAGGGAAGCAATGACTAAATCCAACAAAAGCATTTTATGGGAAGCCAAGCAGGAATTAAAGAACAAACAAAACTATAAATACGTTTGGTTTAAAAACGGTATGGTTCGTGCAAGAAAAGATGATAACACGAAAATAGAAAACTTAAGATCTATATTGGATATACAAGTGTTAAAAAAAAAAGACAGAATGTCAATTAACTGCCCAAATTAAATTGCATATAAATTATTATTATTAATATGGATAGTTTAACTAGTGATATTTGTGAATTAGAAGACTGTATAAACATAAATGATTTCGTGAGTAAAATACCCAGCAAACATTTAAATCTGTTGTGTGTACACATAAATATAAGGTCAATCATAAAATATTTTGCTAGCCTCGAGCAATGTATACGTAGTTGGTCCCAAAGTTCTGTCACTAGCACATTATTTCTACATTTCGAGCAGGATTTTATAAAAAAATTATTGCATTCTATTTTGGAATGTTTGATTATTGTTTTAAAACAAAAAACAATAACTTTCCGTAATTTTTCACGATGGAGTGGACATTGAAAGTAAACCGAATAGTTGTTATAGCGTTGCACCGCTGTGGACACTCGCCGAGTACCATTTTCAAGTTGCTCAAAAATTTGAATATAACGCTTAGGTTTGTGTACGGTACTATTGATAGGTACCTTGAAGTCTCCAGTGTTGAGGACAAGAAAAGAACTGGCTGGCCACGCTCCGCAAGAACACCAGCAGTAATCAAAGCTATCAAGGCGCGGATAGTAAGAAATCCTGTCCGAAAACAGAAGTTGATGGATTTGCAGATGGGTGTCAGTAGGAAAACAGTAAAAAAGGTTTTAAATGAAGATCTTGGTCTACGAGCATACAAAAAAGAGTGGGCACTTACTTAATGCTCGTCTAAAAGCAATAAGGCTTAAGAGATCGCGGGTGTTGTTTAAGCGGTACGCGAAAAACCGACACCGTGATATCCTCTTTACGGACGAAAAATTTTTCGATATTGAAGAGAAGTACAATAAACAGAATTATACAGTGTACGCTAGGAGTTCTGAAGAAGCTGAAAATAAAGTTCCAAGGTCGCAACATGGACATCATCCATCATCAGTAATGGTTTGGTTGGGAGTGTCCTATTACGGGCTAACTGAGGTTAATTTTTTCGAAAAGGGGGTCAAAACCAGTGCTACAGTGTACCAAGAGACGGTTTTGTATCGCCTTGTCAAAGACATGTCCAGCACCCTATTTGCGGGACATCACTTTGTGTTCCAGCAGGACTCTGCGTCTGCATACAAAGCCAAGACCACTAAAGCCTGGTTTGAGCGTCAAAACATCGTCTTAATTAGACATGAGGATTGGCCTTCCTCCAGTCCGGACCTTAATCCTTTGGACCAGAAATTATGACAGGGCTTAGAGAGGAAGGTCTGTGATAAACCTCATGAAAATTTGGAGAATCTGAAGTCATCTTTAAAAAAACCAGTGACTGAAATCGACACGAATATGGTGCGTGCTGCGATAGACGACTGGCCGCGACGCTTAAGGGCCTGTATTAAAAATGAGGGAGGTTATTTCGAATATTTTTATGCTTTTTTATTCCTTAATTAATGTACTAAGAATTGATATATCACTCATTACAAACTGATCAGTACTTTTGTTTTTATCATTATTTCCATTTATGACAGAACTTTGGGACCGACTACGTATATGCGGCTAACACCATTGACGTTATTGTTGTTACAGACGTTAACATTTCTGATAGAATCAGTTGTTTGTACAATTTAAATGGATATCAAATGTTCTCAGCGCTCAGAAACAGTAGGAAAGGTGGTGGTATCTTAGTTTATGTAAAAAAGAAACATAAATTTAGTATACAAATTGTAAAAAGCCAACATTTCGAGAATATACTCTTTACCATCACAACTCAGACGAAATACACTGAGCATATTTGTGCTATTTACCGCCCACCTAGCCTAAGCAAGAGCCTGTTTATTGACGAACTTCATAATATCATTAAGAGTAACTGCCAGAAAAATATAGACTTGTATCTATTGGGGGACGTTAATATAAACCTAAAGCTAGACATTCCTATAAAACATAAATATTGCAACACATTACACAGTTTAGGCCTTATGTGTGGGATCACAACATACACTAGGGCAGAACTATACAAAGGAATCGTTACAAAATCATGCATAGATCACATATACGCTCGATCCCAAACACACGACCTATACACTGCAGCGGTTGGCACAAAACTAGCGGACCATCGAGCGATCGTGCTCGCTTGCACTAAAGCACAGCTACAGGATGTTCCAACATATAAAACATTAATTGACAAAAATAAATTAACGACCCTTCTAGAGCAAATTGATTGGAAGCCGACAGTAGAAATGAAGTGTCCTATTGGCATATACAACTTCATACAAAATAACATAACTCAAGCATATAAAAAATCAGAATATACAGTTAAACTTAAATCTAACACTCATCGAAACAGTAACCATTGGATTAATAATAGAATTATTAAAGCATGTCATTACAGAGATAAACTTTTTACACAATATATAAAAGATCCAAACAACTTAATACTTAAACAAAAATATAATAAAACCAGAAATTATGTCAATAAATTAATAAATAAAACTAAAAATAAAACACTTAGAACCAATATAGAAGCTAATAAAAACAATCTAAAAAATCTATGGGATATATTAAACCGATTAACAGGAAAAATTAAAACATCCATTGACGTAGCTATACAAAACTCATTTGAAAATCAAAATGTTACGTGTAAAGATATTGCAAATAATTTTGCAACTACCTTCCACAATAGTATCAGTAATGTTGCAACCAACTGTGTAAATCCACTGTTGGATACAAGTTTATACCGGCGAGCAGAAAATATTAGTATGAGATTTCAGTCAGCAGACCCTAAATCTGTTGCAAAGATAATAAAATCATTAAACGACAAAAAATCTCCAGGCGCAGATAGAATACGAACTATAGACATTAAAATGTTATGTAATAAAATAAACGTAGCCATAGCTAATCTTATTAACACGAGCATTTACACTGGACAATATCCTAATTTATTAAAAACAGGTATAGTACGACCAATATACAAAAATGGTAGCAAAAAAAACTACAATAATTATCGTCCAATAACTATACTGCCAACAAAATAATTGAAAAATACATATGTGGACAAATTCAAAGTTATTATAAAAAACACAATATTCTTTCTAACAAACAATACGGATTTCAACCAAATAAAAACACCACACAATTACTATCCGCATTCACAGATCATATTTATAAGCACTTAAATAAAAAGGATCATGTCCTGGTAGTGTTTATTGATTATAGCAAGGCATTCGACACATTAAGGCACAGCGTAATCCTACAAAACCTAAATGACTGCGGAGTACGAGGAAACCTGCTCAAGTGGTGTGAAAACTATCTGCAAGATAGAACTTATCGTTTTAAGGTGTGCAACGAAGAAAGTTTCCCAATATCCATAACAGAAGGTACGGCTCAGGGCTCAGTTATTGGACCCTTGCATTACCTTACCTACGTTAACACATTACCTAACATAATAAAATATTGCCAGATATTCAAATTTGCAGACGATACATGCCTAGTAGCCGCTGGGGCTAACATACAAGAAGCAGAAACAAAGCTACAATCTGATTTCGATACATTGGCTAAATGGTCCCACGACGTGGGACTTGTACTAAATCCGAATAAAACAAAGTTCATGCATATCCGATCCAGTCACAATCTAAGCGCACGTACACCCCACTTAATCTTACACAACCACATTTGTGCACATTCCTATAACTCGTACCCCATCAACTGTAACTGCAACGCCTTAGAATTAGTTCATAACCACAAATACCTGGGGCTTACAATAGATGACCGAATGTCTTGGAAAATGCACATTAATTCTGTCTGTGAAAGGCTAAGAGCGATACTTGCCAAATTCACTATAATAAAAAATAAAATACCTCTCAATACTCTGCTACTGCTATACAAAGCACTAGCAGAATCTATTATAACATATGGACTTTCAAGCTATGGGAGAACATGCAAAACCTATCTTAATCAAATATTTTCATTACAAATACGTATTTTAAAAGCAATTGCTCCTTACAAAATAAAATCACAATATAAAGAAGACTATAGAAAGCTATTTGCATTTTTCAAAATTATACCTATACAAGAGAAAGTGCAGCTAGCATTATTAAATGAAAACTACTTTACAGACAATTACCTTAAAACAACTAAAACTCATTATCACTATACAACACGTAGAAAATTAAAAAACGAATTTCTTTTACCAAAATACAATAATTTATATGGGAAAAAAACATTAGACTATATTATTCCAAATCTATTAAACTCTTTACCGGCTGCGCTATTTGCTAATGTAACAGGAAACAATATCAAATTTAAATTAAAAAATTACTTTATAAGTCAAACAATTACAAATTATGCATAACTAAAAGTAGGACGTCGTCATTTAGTTCATGTTCGAATATGTAAATTCGATTACACATCCTGTATTCGAATGAGAATTTCTCGTCAAGAACAGGTTTCTTGCATCGGCTGTGGAGCGTCATTGTTTCAATTGGTATATGTTGTTCGTGCAATTTTTATGGTTTATTGGTGGGGGTGTTATATTGTATAGTGTGTCACTGGCCTGAGTGTGTAATAGGTTAATTATTTAAATATTTTCGACGACCTGGTGGACGGAAAAACTGTGTCCAGTTTGTGTTTCCACCACGCCAACTTTTTTCTATTTAGGATGATGTATAGAATAAATAAATAAATAGAATAAATAAATAAATAAATCTCTACTACGAGCTCAGGCGTCAAACCAGTCTAGTCAAACTAGACGACAACAATACGCAAGTCAATGAGATTCCCGGGCCTGAATACGACCCTGTATTCCTGACCTACTTATTTAGTTATTTCCTACTAGATCCTGCTGTTTTGATTAGGTTGATAATGAGATTTGCTTACCTCTGAAGTTTCCAACCACGAATTTATGCGCTTGTGTAGTTTAAATGATTACTAAGATAATCAAATACCATGAAGGTATCAACTTTAGGTAGATTATCGGATTGCGCTTGCTCAAAACCGATATCTACCACTCATTTGTTATATTATAATAACAACCTTCTATAGTGTATTTCTCAGCTAGGCGAAAAAACGATCATTGACACGAAGTACCATGTTACCTTAAAAATATAACGATCCGTGTCGCATTCCGTCGCTCGCCTTACATTTCTATCGTTTGGATATCGAAGCGTGTTTATAGGTACGGGGTGGGTTGAGAGCTCCGGTCAGTCAGAGATAAAAAACCTGTTTCAACTTGCATTCGGACGGCGGCGCTTTGTTTGCGGCGGGATTGTTAACTTTGTGTTTTGTTACTTTTGTTTTCGTGTGTGACTTGTGTTACGGAGTTTTACAACATTTGATGCGACATGGAGCCAGGTCCATCGACATCAAAACCGTTTAAAGACTTTACGTCACCACGTAAGAAGCGCAAGGTGTCACATATTTCAGAAAACGAAAAAAATATGATTGTTAATGTTTTCAAATATGTACAAGAAACATGGCCTGTTGATAAATATAAATCAAAAATGGACATGAAAAAGAACACCGCGGATATTTTAGGCATTGGAAAGACTACTGTCTACCGTGTTTTAAATCAATATAAGGAATGTGGCACAGTAAAAGCACCAGCCCCATTAAAAAAGCGTCCTAATTTGATCGAAAAGATTGACGACTTCGACAAATCGTGCATTAGAAAAAAAGTTCACGAAATTTTTTTAAAGGGTGAGATGCCAACAATAAACAAAATTTTACAGGCTGTCAATGAAGACGACATGTTGCCCAATTTCAGCCGCACGTCGATGTGGCGTATGCTGAAACACTTAAAATTTAAGTATGTCACCAAAAAAAAAGAAACAGCGCGCAGCGCCTTGATTGAGAGGCCCGATATAGTTTTATGGCGCTTAAAGTATCTCAAAAAGATTCGAAAATATAGAGAAGAAGGACGACAAATTTTTTATTTGGATGAAACTTGGGTGAATGCAGGTTAGTTCTACACGAAAATCCTTTGTAAACTGAGATAATAAATAACTTCACACTCTCTCGCGCTCTCGCTCGTATATTTAAAAATTATTAAATATTGTAGGAGAAAGACAAATGTAAATGTATACGAGCCTAGAAAATAATATGTGACATGGATTTACGGTACCTACTTGTTTTTAAACTTATTTTCATAAAAAATGTGCAGTTTTTTTTGTATCTGCCTGACCCAGGTAGAGACTCGGCTTTTGGCTACTTACATTCTTGTTTCTCTTTCTACCCTACGGAATTTAATTATTACCGTCTCCCTTAGAAATATACAACAACTGGATACGATACGAGTAACAAAGTCCAATTCAAGTTTTTTGTTATTGTTATTTCTTTTTATTTCAATGTCATCAAATTAAGATATGGTTACTTTCTTATTGTTCCTGAAGTAACAATATAATATGTCGTTTTTTTAAGGTCATACTGTGAGCAAAGCTTGGGAGGATACGACGGTGAAAACGGCTAAACAAGCCTTTTTAGAAGGCGTGTCAACAGGAGCAAAAAATCCCACATCCAAAGGAAACCGCCTGATTGTAGTCCACATAGGAAACGAAAAGGGATTCCTACCTGGTTGTCAGTGGGTGTTCGAGAATAAGATAAAATAAATAAGGCAACGGGAGATTACCACGAGACGATGAACGCCGATGGTTTTGAAAACTGGTTCAAAAATGTTCTTGAAAAGCTCGAACCAAATTCTGTGATCGTGATGGACAATGCAAGCTACCATTCTAGGCGCCAAGAACGTGTTCCGGTCACCAGTTGGAAAAAGCAAGCCATCCAAGATTGGCTTTCTTCAAAAGAACTAATATTTGAAGTTAAGGAGACGAAATCAGAGTTACTAGAAAAAGTTAAAAATGTAAAGGAAAGATACCAATCCTACGTGACCGACGAAATGGTACCACTGCGAGCTCAATCCGATTGAGCTAGTCTGGGCTGATGTAAAAGGCCATGTGGCAAGAAATAATACGACTTTTAAAATGGCTGATGTGAAAGGGTTGCTTGAAGAAGGGCTTAATAATATAAATCAGTTAAAATGGAAGAACTGTGTTGAACACATAATGAAAGAGGAAGAAAAATTAAATAGACTGGACGACAGTATTGATAAAACTGTAGACAGTTTTATAATAAATGTGACAGACTCGTGCACATCAGAAAACGATTGGGAAACTGACACTGATGAACGTGACATCCCTGTTTAATATACTTAATGTATACTCATACAAACCTGTTTTTTTTTTTCGCCACTTTGGTGTCGTTTCACCTTAACATAATTGTTCAATAATTACTAAACCTCATCGCTCATTAATGTGCCAGTTCGTAGTAAACTTGTAAAAAATTCAAAATTTATGCCAAACATAAAAAATGTTGTTTATTTCTGTGATCCGCTCAAAAGTCAATGATCGTTTTTTCGCCTAGCTGAGAAATACACTATAATATTAAACAAATCAAATCACTTATTAATCGATTGGGTATAAACTGGTGACGTTACGCTCCGTGTTGGACGAGTATCGCGAACAGAATAAACAGCGCGGGGCGCGCTGTGGTTCGGCGGCAAGCGTTAAGATATTGTGACGTCATCGCTTGCATTCGCGCGGTCAGTAAACCTTGTTCGGTATTTTGCCCATAACTTTGTCAGTTTTGGTCGTAGAACAAAAATTTTTGCACTTTATGTTTTAGTTTCTCAAGGACTATAAAACTGCATTTATAACATAAAACCATTACGTGTCCCCATTAGGATGTTTTGAATGACAAGAGCGACACAAGGCCGAATATATTAAAAATGAGCTGTATAGGTTGTTCTTGCATTGGAGTATATAAAATAAAATATTTGTCTGCGTTACAGATAACGCAGCGAACATAAAGGCGGCTATACGATTAACAATTTATGAACACTGTTAATTTAGTCGTGCGTGCAGGACTCCAGGACTGTGGACTCGGGAGCTAATAAAAAAAAATAAAAGCCATTGTGGAACATTTCCACAAGGGTCCAATATATAATAATGAAACAACGGTGGACGTTGACAGACTGACCTTAATTCAATGACAATCATACATAGACCCACAAATCAGTACTTTCTTTATAACAAACTAGATTTCGCTAGTAGTACATAAACATTATTTCGATACATATTTAACACACTCCCTTATCAAAATAATTGACATATAGGCAAACGAAAAAACAACTAATCATTTGAAACACAGTAAAGTGAACAAATTTCATTCTACAATGGAGTGACACCTAACTGGTTAACAAAATTATAATGTTTTTGGCAACATAAACTTTTTGTTAATATATCTGCTGGCATATCATTTGTATTTAAGTACTCTATTACAATAAAATTATTTTCAACAGCTGTTCTAACAAAATGAAATCTAACATCAATATGCTTGCTTCTTTTTTGGAATAAACTATGTTTAGTTAACAATTGTGCACTCTGGTTGTCATTATACAGGGTGGCCAAAAAGTCGTGGATCAAACGCAAATAGGGGATAGATGAGGTCATCGGCGGCAAAAAATTGTTCTACGGGAGGTCTCTACGGTCAACCCCTGCAGAGTTATGATTTATTTTGCCTTTTTTTTACTAATTCTTCTTAAAATTCGAAAATATCTACATCCTGTATCTTTCTCATAATATCCACTAGATTGGTACTGATGAGTTCTTGCGTTAGACATACGATATATAGTTGTTTATTGAGTGTATTCAAGATAATATTAAGTGATACGATATAACATTTTTACAAATCATAAATTTTTCTTTACTTTGGACCCCACTGTGAAAAAAAATTAATTCACCGAAAAGTGTCCCTGTACTACAAGTTTTGTCGCATTTAATAGAGATTCTGAAAAGGTATTACACGTGGCCATGAGTCGCTCTAATATCTTTCTAGGAAGAATTACAAACAACGATTGTGAAATAATAATTGTATTAAAACAATTATTTCTCAATGGTTGTTTGTAGGAAACAAAATATGCTCAAAATTCCTGACTCTGACCATAATACTTAATCTGCACCGTCTAATCAAATTCCTACTAAACCCTCCAGCCATCTGTCCAATTTTTTGAATCTAGTCCGATTCACACAGTACTGGTCACATGTAGGTAAATAATCTATCATAAGTCCGAATCGTTGTTGATTTTTCGTCCTAGAAAGATATTAGAGCGACTCAAGGCCATGTGTAATACCTTTTCAGAACCCATATTAAATGCGCCAAAACTTGTAATACAGGGACACTTTTCGGTGAATTAATTTTTTTTCACAGTGGGGTCCAAAGTAAAGAAAAATTTATGACTTGTAAAAATGTTATATCGTATCACTTAATATTATCTTGAATACACTCAATAAACAACTATAAATAGTATGTCTAACGCAAGAACTCATCAGTACCAATCTAGTGGATATTATGAGAAAGATACAGAAGAAAAAAAAAATAAAGAAAAAGATAAAGAAGGTTTTGAAGAATACATTAACTCGACAATATCAAAATTTAAAGATCTTTCTCACCGTCTTCTGGATATTACAGCACACTCAGCTTTGTTCATTTTAAAATTCTGCCTTTTTATTCCCAAATTAACTTACGTACTTCGCTGTAGCCCTCTATGGAATCATTCAGTTTTTTTAAGTGATTTGGATAATCTTTTAAAAACTTCTTTGGAATCTATTTTAAATGTTCGTTTTGATACACCTTCTTGGAATCAAGCATCGCTTCCTGTTCGCTTTGGCGGATTAGGAGTACGCAAGATAACAAGTGTAGCTCTTCCAGCGTTTCTCTCATCTGCTCACAAATCTAGCAGTCTGGTAGGTAAAATCCTTAGATATTATTCTACAAACTACGAGATTGCGGATTTAACAGATGCAAGAAACGCGTGGATAGCATCCAACCCAGGCTTGAGTTTGCCTTCTAGCGTCAACTTTCAAAGGAGCTGGGAAGATCCTCTTTGCAAATGTGAATTCAAAAAGTTATTAGGTCACATTCCAATAACAGACCGTGCAAGGTTGATGGCTGTGGGGTCTAGGGAAGCTGGACATTGGCTTAATGCTTATCCTTCGCCAAACACTGGCACCCTTTTAGACCCTGAATCACTTCGAATTGCCATCAGCCTCCGCTTAGGAGTGCCCATATGTACTCCCCATAAGTGTCCCTGTGGTTTTGAAGTAAGTAGCCTTGGACACCATGGCCTACACTGCCAAAAGAGTGCAGGTCGTTTTTCTCGCCATGCCGCGCTAAACGACATTATACGCCGCTCTCTTGCCTCCGTCAATGTTCCAGCAATTTTGGAGCCAACAGGCATCGCAAGAGACGATGGCAAGCGGCCGGATGGAATGTCTTTGATCCCTTGGAAAATGGGACGAGCTTTAGTATGGGATGCTACCTGTGTAGACACCTTTGCCCCGTCTCATCTCCTTCGGACAAGCAAAAAAGCTGGCGCGGCCGCAGAACAGGCAGAAATTAACAAACGGCACAAATATAAGTCTTTCCTCCAACTTCAATTTTGTTCCCTTTGGAGTAGAGACTCTTGGGCCGTGGGGTTCAAGTGCACAGGCGCTTATTAAAGATTTAAGTTGGCGCCTGGTAGATAGTACCGGTGACCACAGAGCTGGCACTTTCCTGGCTCAAAGAAAAAGTCTCGCAATACAGCGAGGAAATGCTGCCAGCGTTAAAGGTACACTGCCACAGGGACCAAACTTTTTAAATTTGTTTTGATTTTCTTCTTTCTTCTTTAATTATTTTTATTATTACTTTATAGGTTAAGAAAATTGTAAATACTGTATATTTTGTTAATACTGGTTTATTATAAATTGTTTACTTAATAAAAATAAATAAATAAAAATATAAAAAAAAGTCAATTTTCTAATAAAACGCAAAATAAATCATAACTTTGCAGGGGTTGACCTTAGAGACCTCCCGTAGAACAATTTTTTGCCGCTGATGACCTCATCTATCTCCTATTTGCGTTTGATCCACGACTTTTTGGCCACCATGTATAATAGTATAGGTGACTCATTTCTACATTTCAATTCTATTAACAAGTTCCTTAAATAAATGGCTTCTTTACTTGCCTCACATATAGCCATATACTCAGCTTCTGTGCTAGACAAAGCTATTGTTAATTGTTTTTTCATTCAAATGAGATGACACTACCAGACATCTTAAACATAAAACCTGTATAAGACTTACGGTCCACACAATCTGATGCCCAATCAGCATCCGCATAGCCTATTAAATCTAAATCATCCTTGACATATTTTAAACCAAAATGTTTTGTTTTTTGCAAGTACTTTAAAACACGTTTTACATGGTTCCAATGTGTTTCATTATAATTATTTTTAGCAACCAGGAGTAATAATCAAATATAAAAAAACAATTCGAAATAACCTAAGAAGTGATTTAACCAAAAATAACTTCATTAAAGAACAAAACACGGTATATTTGAAATCACACTAAATCTACTTTAAAATTAATCTTATACAATCAAAACAACACGACTTTGGGTATTTTAAAAACAACCGTTAACCGTAAAACAATTACACAAAAACCACCGAATAAAAATAACATAGAACGAACAGTATGCGCGGCCTCGATACCAACCACCTTAATTGTTTACGTCCGAGCAACCAATGAGCCCGTAGCACATTGAGGCCTTTCTTTTTTAGAAGGCGGGTGGGTATCGAAACTACCCACTGCAATTTCTGCTTATACGGCCTCTCCTGACCGTGCACCGTCCTCGGATGCACTGTTGATCTCTTCTTTGGAAGAACTGGTGGAAGTCACGGCGGTATCTTGGTCGCCATGTTCACCCATATGTGGTTCGAGTGTTCTTGAGGAAGCAGCAGGACTAGTACACGCTGCTGAAGGCTCACTAACGTCATCGGGGTATTCGTCATCGCAATCTGTGCAACAATTATTCTGTTAGTTAATCACGACGACATTACGTTAGTGCCTAGTCTGTCATTCATCACTCATCCAAGGCCCTGATTCAAAAGCACACTTCCACAACTTTAGCTAAAACACTTCGCTTTCAAAAGTATGCATACATCATCTCACAAAACATCTCACACATTCTCATACTTGAACTTGTACAAGTTCCCCCGTTAGCAACGTAAACCAGGACTGCGCCTGAAGTGAGTTCAAAGAACACACCAACCGGGACAGCGCCCGTAACACTCTCAAAAGAGCACCAGCCCTAAGGCTGCCAGGACTGCGCCTGAAGTGCGTTCAAAGAACACACCAACCGGGACAGCGCCCGTAACACTCTCAAAAGAGCACCAGCCCTAAGGCTGCCAGGACTGCGCCTGATATGTATTCAAAGAACACATCTTCCGGGACAGCGCCCGCCACGCGCACAGGATGCACGTCTACCGAGGCCCGCTTCTCAAGGTTGCTGGCCTCAGGAACACACCATGACCGCACCACATTGGCAGTCCGTTTCAACCAGCAAGGCACACAGTTGCCTCACACTCGCACGCAAGGGAACATATCACGCGCGCATCTTTAACATAAGGAAATAACATATTAGTAACAGGGTTGAAACTTACTTTCGAAAAATGCGGCACAACTCTCAGGGCACCATACTTTTCCCATGATGTAATGGGTTGACGTGGGGCTCTTGGGATACGTTTCTTAGAAATGCACCCTGACCCAGTGGGTCGTATATTTACGAACAAATTGCATTAAACCGGGAAACCAAAAGTGTTTTAAAATTAGGTCATAAGTGTTGTCAACCCCGATATGTTCATGCTCGTCATGGAATACCCTCAGTAAGCTAAGCCTGTGACTATTACGTATATAACAAAGCAAACGCGGCTCCTCACCAACGGGTGAACAACGATAATAGAGCACATCGTTTTGACATACGTATCGTCTAGGGTCTAAATTACCTTCTCCGAGCTTACGTATGAGATCGGCGGTCTCGGAGTCAGCTGATTTAGCCATCTGCGCCCAGTTCAAGGGCCGTTCTATGTTATTGATTTGATTGAAGTTCCATTCCTTACAAAATGATTTAACTAACTACAACACTAAAATCTTAATTGACCAAAAATAATAATTAACACAACTAAAGACCGAAACTAATACAGAGAATAACCGCTAAACACAACCGAAACGTCCGTCACATCTGAGCCAAACGTAGAATACCCCTTGTATTCTGGAACTTGTAGTAATCTACCTAGCTTCGTGTCATAGCCTGAAGCGTATATCTTGAATTGTAGGGACGAAAAATTACATTTATCTCTATTTCTCCATTACCAGAACCATGTGCGCAAGCGTGCACTCAAGCGCACATAGATAAGGTCTATCATAAAGCAAATATTACACAATTAGATAGCTTCAGACTTAACACGAATAAAGATAAAACTCAGTATATTTGCAATACACTGTCACAACGACAGTGGCTCCTAGTGCTCTCCTAAGCGACAATTTGTTAAAACAGAGACCCATACATTTTGCATGTTCTCTAAGTGGCCTAAACACATTACCACCACAAAAATTTGAAACAGAGACCCATACCTTTGCATGTTCTCTATGTGGCCTAAACACATTAGCACCACAAAAATATGAAACAGAGACCCATACCTTTGCATGTTCTCCAAGTGGTCTAAACACATTAGGACCACAAAAGTTTAAAACAGAGACCCATACGCTTGTATGTTCTCAAATTGGTCTAAACACATTAGCACCACAAAGTCAAGTTTCGAAGGAAACTGTGCACGCATCCGGCGTCCCACAACATCAGGAACCAGCTAGTAGCTCTTACTCGTAGCGGTGGCACGGTAGCGCGCGAATAACCTTGTAAGGCTCACGCATGCCAGGGTCCAGTTCACCGGTGATTTGTGCAGTCTTGCTCACAAACACAAAGTCTCCGACAGCAAAGGCGTGCGGCCACCGTCGACTCCCGCTAACGCAGGCATCCCGGCACCATCGACCGGTTGCAAGCAGTTCGGAAGCTCGTCACCTGCGAAGAGTTAAGAGAGCCTCTCGATTGGGATTAGAGTTAGTAATTGCCACATCTCACACTAACGATCTGATGACCAGTAACTCCACAGATCACATATCGATACCGACCAGTAACTGCAGTGGTGAAGTCTGCATGGTACTTTGCTTGGAGATGTTCCTCCAAAGTGAGCTGTAGGTATCCTCCACAGCACGTCGGACCACTGGGAACCTTTGTTGCCTACTTCAACACGTAGCTTGTTGCATTAAAGCCCCTTTTCTATAATCAAAAGTAAAATTACAATCTGGTAAATATACCCACCAGCGGGCAACTCGTGGAAGAAGATCCTTCTTACGTTCGGTGGCCTTCAAGGCATTGCAATCGGTGATTATCTTAAAACTTATACCAACCAGGTAATGCCGAAAATGTTGCAGAGCCTCGACGACCGCCAACGTTTCTAATTCATATGAATGATACTTGGACTCCAAACCCTGGGTAACCCTACTAAAATAGGCTACCACTCGTTTATTACCATCCGTGTGGGCCTGCATAAGCACGGCACCATATCCTGCACTGCTAGACGCTAGGTGTTTAGTTCAGTGGGAAGGCTCGGGTCAAAAATCGCAAGTATAGGCTCGCTGGTTAATTGCTTTAAGAGCTCTTGTTTGACTTGATCTTGTTCGGGTTCCCATTCAAATTTGACGTCTTTCTTAGTGAGACGCGATATACATGCGGTTTCTGTCCCGTAGCCTTCAATTTAACGCCGGAAGTATCCAGCTAAACCTTAAAATTGACGTACCTGCTTAACGTTAGTTAGAGTAGGTGAATTAACCAATGCAACGCTTCAATTTTATGCAGACTCGGCCTAACCTGACCATAACTGATAACACGACCTAAGTTCTCTATTTTAGTTGTGAGGAAAGAACACTTTCGCAAATTGACAAAGAATCCAGCTTCTGTTAGTCTTCAAAACATCGCGTAATAGAGAAATACCGTCGTCATTAGACATACTTACAATAAGAACGTCGTCAATGTACATAAGCACACTACCAGCCTCCGTAGTCACCGCTGTAGTTGCTGTACCGGATATTAAAAACGGAGACAATTCCTTAATGACAGCGATCAACTTAGCAAACTCTACACCTTCGAGAGGCGTATTTATGCTGTCAAATTGGTTAGCATTCACAGCATTCACTACTAGTACCCCATCTGGTGTGTGAGTTAACGAAATTTGGCCATGAACGCTCGTTAGTTTCCACTCGTTTAACCAGGCTTTTGCGTCACTTCTTAGGCAATTAGCCACACGAGAGAAGCAATCATAGTCGTCCCAATGGTTAACCTACCATGGCGCGAATGCGAATGCGACCTAACGCGACGCGAACGTAACATAACGCGACGTGAATGCGACCCGTCACGACACTATTGTGACGCGAATATGAACACACTCCATCATGACTTGAACACTGCCTATTGTTTCGCACAGACCGCTTTCGACGGCTACGCTTAATATCAGAGCGAGGCGGCTTCGTCCTAATTGACCGTTCACGGCACGTGGCAACTTATTCTAAAATTAACGGTTGTTTACAAGGCTTATTTGTGAGCGAAATCCTATCCCACTTCTGATTTTAGCAACCAGGAGTAATAATCAAATATAAAAAAACAATTCGAAATAACCTAAGAAGTGATTTAACCAAAAATAACTTCATTAAAGAACAAAACACGGTATATTTGAAATCACACTAAATCTACTTTAAAATTAATCTTATACAATCAAAACAACACGACTTTGGGTATTTTAAAAACAACCGTTAACCGTAAAACAATTACACCAAAACCACCGAATAAAAATAACATAGAACGAACAGTATGCGCGGCCTCGATACCAACCACCTTACTTGTTTACGTCCGAGCAACCAATGAGCCCGTAGCACATTGAGGCCTTTCTTTTTTAGAAGGCGGGTGGGTATCGAAACTACCCACTGCAATTTCTGCTTATATTATTATTAAACTGACTTAGTTAACAAACAGAATAAAATATATCAGGACGGGTTAACATTGATAAATAAAGCAAACTTCCTATTAATTGCTGGTAAGGATACTGAGTACAACAAGTGTCTCCCTTTTTAAGCTTTAAATTTACCTCCATAGGTGTACTAACTGGTTTACAATTTTTCATATTAAACTTATTCAACAAATGATCAACAAATTGTTCCTGGTCTACAAAAATCTCATCTTTTTTTTCTTCTGACCCTCATACCTAAGCACTGTCTAATTTCTCCCAAGTCTTTTAATTTAAATTTAGATTTTAGTTCTTCTTTCATACTGGCTCGCCAGAATTGACTTTCTGGACCATTAAATGCCTCTCCGAGTGTAATCTCTCCTTGACTACTGTCTTCACACTCCACCATACACAAGTTATTGTAACCATACCTATCTGGTCTCACTCTAGTGCGTTTGGGTAATTGCTCTGGCTCAATTGGTTCAACACCTGGGTCTGAGACTGTGTCAAATGTCTTATCACTGTAAGTACTCACTGAAACTTCAGATTCTGGGACATAAGTTTCATACCCACAACCGTCTTTAGAGGAAGAGCTCTCAATTTCTTCATAATAATTCTCTTGCTCAGTTACCTCCACTGGATGCTTACATTCCAATGGTATTTCTACCATTTTCTGGTTTGGACTTTCCATGACAACTACATCTCTGCTGATTGTGACAATGTTAGTTACAGGATCATATACTCTATATCCTTTAGTTTTTTCTGCATAACCTACAAAAATCAGCTTGTTGGCCTTTTTATCCCATTTCAAACGTCTTTCCTTGAGAATGTGAACCATGACTACACTGCCAAATATACGCAAATGACTTAGGTTTGGTTTCTGACCAGTCCATACTTCATAAGGAGTCTTATTATTCAGCCCCGTGACAACTGATCTATTTCTTAAATATACTGATGTGTTGACGGCTTCTGCCCAGAACTTCTTCTCTAATCCAGCATCATAGATCAAACATCTGGCCTTTTCAACTACTGACCTGTTCATCCTCTCGCAGAGACCATTCTGTTCTGGTGTATAAGCATTAGTTCTCTGGTGAACTATACCTTGCTTATAACGGCCAAATTCACGACTACAAAACTCCCCTCCATTATCAGTTCGAAGAACCTTGACTATCTTTTCTTTTTGGTTTTCTACCATTCTCTGAAATTCTTGAAAATAATGGATGCAGTGTGCATTATTATAGCTTTCATAAAATAAACAAATGCCATTTTGCTATACTCATCCACAAACAAAACATAGTATTTTGATCCTCCAATCGATTGATTTTCCATAGGACCTACAACATCTGCATGAATAATCTCCAGCACATCCTCTGTTTTTGATGAACTTTTCTTGAAAGGCAACCTAGTTTGTTTGCCTTCACAACAAACAGTGCATGAAGATTTGCCTATGTTTACCACCTCAGGATATGTGATTCCATCTACAGCTCCATTTTTCATTTTATTCAGGCTATTACTATTGATATTCCCTAATCGCCGGTGCCAAGTCTCACATGATGTTATTGCAGGTGCTGCAAATATTTCTTCGACTTGTAACGTTTGTAATTTATACACACCATCAACTAATTCTGCTTGGCCAACATGTTCTTTCTGTTGATTATAAACATAGCAAATTTCTCCTTTGAAAATTACTTTGTTGCCATTCCTAATCAACTGACTCACAGAAAGCAAGTTAGTGGTTAAATTCGGAACATACAATACATCTGTAACTGTAACGTCGTATTCTTCGCGATTGACTACTGTAACGATGTTTACGTCGCCAGAACACAACACTGAAACTCTAGTCTGATTTGCGATAATAATTTCTTTGGTTTCCTGCTGCTGCGATACATTCGTGAGGTTATATTTGTTTGCAGTCATGTGTTTACTTGCGCCACTATCGATATACCAGCTGTTCTTATTAAAATTTCCACTCAGAAAAACAGCACTGAAGGCATTGGTCTGTTTTCGTTTAGTATTATTCGATTGCGCACACTGATTTTTATAGTGACCAGTTTGTTTAAATTTGTAGCACTTTATAATTTTGATAGGTTGCGTCATATCTCATTGTCTATGAATATGGCCGCTTTTAGTATTGCCACTTTTCAATCTTTGTCTTCCTTTCGCAATAAATGCACTTTCTGAACCGGATGTAGTACCAACATAATCATCAGCACACATGTCTACCAATTTTGTTTTTACAATATCTGCACTAACCTCAATTCCAGAATGCTCGATGGCCATTATTAATGCTCCAATCCACTCATCGGTTATACTGAATCCTGTTCCTCGAAGTCGCTGGCCCGTTTCTACAATTTGAGTAACATACTGTGCCATTGACTCACAGTTTTCTAGCCGAATGTTAATGAGGTTTCTCAGTAGACTAATCTTCCTCATATAGCCGGAATCATCATACATATGTTTAAGCGTAGACCATAAATCATATGCCGTAGCTGCCTGCTTGATATGAACATATAAAGATGTATCGATTGTTAATATGAATTTTGCCTCGGCTTTAGCATCTTTCAATATCACTCGCAGACGCCGATGCTGAAAGCTGCGTCTTGATTTTATCCGCCATGTTTTCTAGCACCAAAACATTTTGCACCGCAAAACACCAGTCGTCATAGTTTTCACGACCCTTCAACTTTGGGACGTTGGCTACATAATTCACCGACATTATTATAGCAGTATGGATAAAGATAATACTTTAAACTTCCATAATACACTTAAAAACGGGTCTGGGCCTATAATAATGAAACAAACGTTGACAGACTGACTTTAATTCAATGACAATCATACATAGACCCACAAATCAGTACTTTCTTTATAACAAACTAGATGTCGCTAGTAGTACATAAACATTATTTTGATACATATTTAACACAATAGCTACCAAAAAACTACTTGCAATGCAAGACCAGCTGAGGCCTAATCAAAAACCATTGAAGCTAAAAATGGACGTAGTGACTAGATGGAATAGTACCCTAGACATGATGAGAAGATTTGGTTACTTCAAGAACCTTTAGAAGCGTCTCTTCCCAACTAACATTTTGGTAATAAGAATTGGTGATAAAAGAGTTCTTCATAAGTGATTTCGGCAAACCAGAGTCATACAAAAGTTTTAGCGATTAGTGTTAGAGCACGCTCTACATACACGCATACCGCATACCGCAGCGTTGTGCGTC
This sequence comes from Pieris macdunnoughi, assembly GCA_905332375.1. Lineage (NCBI taxonomy): Eukaryota > Metazoa > Arthropoda > Insecta > Lepidoptera > Pieridae > Pieris > Pieris macdunnoughi. The sequence continues at coordinate 312,016 of CAJOBZ010000070.1, read as the reverse complement.
ATGATCACCAGACCAAAGCTTTACTACCCCCCTCGATTGGGCCCCATTTTTAAGAGCTATAAATTGGTTATTATTTTCACTATTTTAACACTGAACGTTACTTAACGATTCTATAATGGTGGTACAATATAAATCTTAATTTGTTTCAGAGAAGTTGCTCACTCATGACACAGTGTTAAGTAATGAATTATATGAAGCACTGCAAACAAGGATTAAAGAACGCCGCACGAACGTAACAGGAATATTGATATACTTACAGAATCCAAAGAAATATCTTGAAAATGTAAACCGATCTGATGATACATTTACTATGCCAAAGAAAAAAGTCATACGATCAGAAATGACAAAAATCTTAGAAAGAGTTATTGAAGAAGATACATCTGAAGAAAACATAGAAGAAATAGTAGAAGAGAACTTAGATTCACCATCACTAAAGAAAGATTTGACATTACAGGAAGAATTACAATTACAAATCCAGCAAGAAGCCAATGCGTAAAAAGCATTGACGACTTCATCGGCGAGCTGGCGAGGCGCATGTTCGAGCGTGCGGACACCTCAGGTTTCCAGCACCTCCAGCGCCTCGCCCCTCACCATACGAGACCACCGGAACACAGACGAGCCTTCTCGTTACCTATCTTTTACCTAGACTACCTACTCAACACCAACCCCAACCCAACGCCCCGCGCTTTGTTGAGACCTGCAGCGGCATTCATTTTGGTTTAGTTTGGATCGAATTGTTTCGACGTGTGGTTGGTTGTGTGCGCATTCATATCGAGTCAGCGTTTTTTTATGCTTGGATTGAACGTAAGTTATATCGTTTAATAGTTATTTTTTAACCTTGTAACTAATTGTCTACCCACAATGCCTGGTTTATATTAAAATAATAGGTTGTATTCCATTCCATTACATTAATAATGTAGAAATAATAGGCACTACATCATAGAAGTTTCAATAATTTTTAAATAATGTTTTGACAATTGATCATGAGCTTGTGCCTTGTGGCATTAGATAGTACTAAAACTGAAGTTATGTTTGCCCCCCCCACCCCATATTATAGCTACTCGATTTGTATGTTGTATTAATTACCTTGTATAAAGAAAGAATACTTAACTAGACTTGTTTATTTATTTAATGAAGACAATGTCCTCAACACAGAATTTTGAATTTCGGTTCGAAGTGATGAAAATTATTAAAAATATAAAATATAGTGTACATAATAATTATGACGGTGGTATGATGCAAACTGGATGGACGAATGCCTACCAGTACCCACATCAAAACTACCCTCGAAACAGTCCATCACATAGCTCTACAGGTTCTTCAGCGGAAGTAGAAGACATAGAAGCAATATTGCGAGGCGATTCAAACCACATTGAAGATGAGGAATGACTGGTTACCAACTTAATGTTACCATATTTATTCCTAATTCAATTTAATAATACAGTAATTTTGAAAAGTGATTGTTAAATTAAAAACTATAAATGCGAAAGTGACTTTGTATTAAAATAAAAATAACATATCTTTTCGGGTTTATATATTGTACCTAGCACACACACACTACACCTGTATATTCATGTAATACAAGATTTTTTTTATTAATTTCAGAATGTCTTATAAAATAGTCCAGACTTGGGAATACAACAAACATAGATTGTTAGCAGGACCATCAACATGGGAAGATAACAATATTCTAAAATATCTGAGAAAAAAACATAACTAAGTACTTGAAAATTGGGACATCAATACCAGAACATGACTGGAAACAAATAAAATGTGACGTAAAATGAAGAGAGCTACCAAGCTACGAGACAGCCGAATACGTCCTTCAAGAAATGGTTTATCATACTGACACTGAAGATGATACCACAAATTCAGCTACTTCTAAGCAGTCCTAACCTGAATTAAACATGAATATCATCGCTGATGAAACTGGATGCGGCAATTTAATAGCCATATGACCACGGAGTAATAAAATTGATATATGGGTATTGTAGTTCCGGTGCTCAAAGCTTAAGTGTCGTGGTAGTGCAATCCTCAAACTTATTGTGATTAAAAATTGTTCCGAGTAAAAACTATTTTGAGTAAAAACTATTGGGATTAAAACTATCGTGATTAAAAATTAATAAACTGTTGTGATTAAAAATATATAAGTATACGAATTGATGGACCCGGTGAATAGTGGAAAATACGACTGAGCATTATTAGAAACGTCACAGTGATATCGGCTACATTCAATTCTTAAAACATGGAAGATCAATTTCAAATTCTGTTCGACAAGATGAAAATCGAAATGCAGAAACAGACAATGGAACTAAAAGAGTCTATAACTAATTCTGTCATGAGAAAATAGATAAAAAAATAAAACCTATTATAGCAGAAAACAAAGATTTAACGGAAAAAATAATGAACCTTGAAAAGGAGTTGGAATATTTGAAAAGAGATAAGAAGGAAAACAACATAATTATTTTTGGATTAAAAGAGGAAGAAGAGTCTACGTCAGGATTAATTCAAGTGGTGAAGAAGATTTTTAATAAAAACTTAAATATAAACATTGAAGATTTTGAAATAAACAAAATTTATCGCATCGGAAAGAAAAGCCCAGACGGAAAACCGAGACCCGTACTGTTTTCCTTTATCAATTCATGGAAGAAAAACGAGGTAATGAAAGTCCGGAAGAACCTCAAAGACATATATATAACAGAAGATTATTCTAAAGAAGTTTTGGGGAAGAGAAAAATGTTACAAATTAAATTGAAAGAGGAAAGAATGAAAGGCAACTTTGCATATCTTAAATATGATAAACTTGTAGTAAAAGAAACTAATTCAAACAAGGAAAAAAGGAAGAGAGAAATGTCCTCGTCGCCGCTAGACAATTCACAAGCTAAAAAGCAGCAAGCCCGGACATTACAAAACAATAGGCGCAATGCCTTTGATGTCATGAGAGGCAGATCTAACTCCCTCTCCTCCTGTAACGTGGATAATAAACAGTAACAATTGGATGTCGGCAACTGGAAAGCACAACAACAACATAAAAATATAAGAAACCAAATAACTAAAAACCAACAACCATTTTCCCCCACGAGGACCAGTCGGCTGGGGGAGCCCAAGCCGACTGGTCCTCGTGGGGGAAAATGACCACGACCCTCTAAAGATAAGAAATAACAGGAAGACAAATGACGATCTATATATAGCAACTATAAATTGCCGATCTATATATAGCAACTATAAATTGCCGATCTATATATAGCAACTATAAATTGCCGATCACTAGGAACCATGGAAAAATGATGGGAAGACGACTTCAACAAAATAGCTGGTCCGGTATGGACTCGTTTAGCAAAAGACAGGAATACGTGGAAATCTTTAGAGGAGGCCTTTGTCGACAGACAAGCTGTTCCAGACAAACATCCAGTTGCCGAACATACAATGATTAAACCAATTTAATTTAGTTAGTACTTCGAAAGTAATTTAAATTTAATTTAGTAGAAAAGTATTTAGAAAGTAATTATGTTAGGCATGTATAATTAATAATTAATGAGTATTATTGTAAGATAGAAACAGCAATAAAGGCTATTTTATTTTATTTTATTTATTATTTTATTATTTATATCATCGCTGCTGACAACGAAAGTTATTTTTTATTGTTGATATTTTAGATATAAAAGTCAATAAAATACATATGTTTCATACAAATACAAAGTTGAGCCCAAAATCAAAATTGCCGGCTAATAAAAAACAGATTTTTACCTATTTAGGACATCTTTTTGAGTATGTAACAAATAAAGCTATGCTACGTTCGTTTGTGGTTATAATTAGTAATCCAAAAAAATTAAAAAATTTCGATGCAAGCAATTTACCACCATGCAAAACTGAGTTATTTCAACAATTTCTCCGAGCTAATTATATTACCAGCATATGGAATAATGCAAATGAAAAACGACCGTCTACTTTTACTCCTGAAAACAATGGATGGACGTTTGAAGATAACCAGTATCATTTTTATTGGTTTGATGGTGACCAATTACCAGGACTCGTTAGCGAATCACTTCAAGAATCAGGTACCGTACTTTGATTTGTAGTTTACAATATATTTGTCGTTCTGTTTTTTAATTCTTTGTCTTTGTGTTTTTACAGAAGATGCTACCAGCAACAACAATATAACTAGTGATGATGAGGATGATGACTTGAGTGGACAGTATCGTGATGTACTTAATGTTGAAAATTCAAATGATTATTATGACGATGATGAGGAGACAATCAAAGTATTTCATTAATACAGCCGAGCAGCAAATGGCTACAGCATTCGGTCAATTGACTAATGTTTTAGGACAACGTCAATCACATACTGCAAGTAAAGAAGATGATGACTGCGATCTCTACGCCAAGCTTTTGGCTACAAAACTGCGAGAACTGTCTAAAGACGAACGTAAATTAATAATGTATGAAATAGATGCCATTGATTTGTTTTTGGAGAGTATGGCGATCACTAATAAAACGATGCTGACGTGGGTACAAAATCGTATTAAGAAAAAAAAATTTCTCATCGTTAGTGACGCCGAGGAAGAACTAGAAAATTATAGTACATGCATTACACCAGAATCGATAAACAATACCTTGCCGGCAGTACCAGGATCATCACGTCCTGTCAATGACGGATACACTACGTCGGGAGAGACTGTGAACAACACCATGCCGGCAGCAGCAGGATCATCACGTTCTACCAATACGATCTACCACGGATACAGTAGGCCGGAAACATTTGAGCCATCGCCGTTACATGATTATGATAACTATATATTTTCTTTATTTTTCCCCGCTTTGTTTTGATTCTGAGTAAAGTTTAAAATAATTATGAACAATGTTTTATTTCTTACCTTAGGCACACAGCTAGTTTCTCTTGAGGTGGAATAGCTTTCCTGTAGTTAGTATTTTGTTTTAAAATATCGGCCTCCACAAATGACAAAAGTTCTTGAAATTGTTCTCTACTAACCCTGTAATAGTTATTAAATTTTTCATCGTCTAAATCGTAGAATAGCCTATATTCCTCTTTCAATGTTCTTTCTCGAATGTGCTGGCATAACCAAAATGTCCGTCTTGCACGTTTTTTTCTATGCTTAAGATACAATAATATGTACTTTTTCTTTCTGTATACATAATCACTGTCTTCACTTGATCCCGTGTCACTCGACAACATCGCAAATTCGCAAAAAAACACTACCGCACGCAACCAGTTCAAACCTCCAACTGAACTCGCTCTCTGTGTAAACTGATTGTTCATTTTCCATTTCTCATTTTCCGTTCAGCTCGCTCCGCTGATTCCTCTCTCTCATTTTCCTTTTGCAGTGGAAATCAACAGACAAATCTCTTTGTTGGTGGAAATATAAACCTATTTCATTTAAAAGGCGTCCGTCCCGCCTAACCATTTCCCGCTCATTACCCTTTCGCGGTGGAAACCCGGCTTAAGTGTTTCGCGTTACTTGAATTTATATAAGAGTAGGTTCTATGATGGTTGTGACTATAACCTCCATACCTTCTTAAGTAATATTACGTTTCTGGGCAAGTTAAGTGGTATAAAACATTTACTTAGCACTCTTAAAGAACACTTGGGAATAGTAAGACTTACTAGAAACCTTATTACTACTTAAGGTACTTATTGTAACTTGAGGTTACAATACCTAGCGTTACTGTGGTTCAGCTTAACTCTTTTATAACTTCTTAAGTCATATTATGTATTATTGTTACTGTTACTCATCTTAATGAGTTATTTAGTTATATTCATGACCATTAAACCAACAAAAGTTTTACTAGACACTTTTATATACCCGTTAAAACAATACTTACTTAAATAAGCACTTATTTATTGTTTCAGCTGAAAAATGCAAGGAAAATTGGAGCAAATTACGAAACGCATTCCTTAGCGCAATTAAACGACGCAAAACTAAATCTGGGCAAGCGGCAACAAATATTACTGCTTGGAAATACGGAGACCAAATGATGTGTTTGCGTCCACATATAGAAATGAGAACGACAAAAACTAATTTGATTTGACACCGGAGTCACCATTGAGTGAGACAGCAGAGAACAGTCCTCCTGAGTTCAGCAATGAGTCAGAAAGCAGAGAAATGTATTCACCTAATATACGGTCGAGTGATGAATCTCAAAGGAGTTCGTCATTTAAGAGATCAGTCTCAGGTAATAGAAAACCTGACATGGAAGACATTTACCAATTGATGAAGAATAATAATTATTTAAGACGAGAAAGGCATCAATTGAAGCAGGATATGGACGAAACCGATTTATTCTTTTTAAGTTTTTGGACATACATTGGACATCCATTTGGACATATGGCCTCCTACTATGGGGCAGCGCAAGTGATACCAACATAAATATACTCCAGCGACAACAGAACAAGATCCTAAGAGCAGATGCAAAAGTACCCTGGTACATAACCAACAACGAAGTTCACTAGCACCTTAAAATGAGAACTATCAAAGAGGAAATCCGGAGACTGGCAGCTAAATACAAAGAGCGGTTAAGCTGTCACCCGAATGAACTTACTCGCCAACTCACCATTAGACAGTATGTGAGTCGACTAAAACGTCACCATATTCTAGAGCTAGAAGACCGGCAGTAGCTCTAGACAGAAGATGAGTAGATGCTTCCAATGGGAAGTCACTCCACAAGACAGCACCACAGAAAAAATTTGCTCATAGCCTTGGGGCTGATTGCAAATAACCGCAGAGAAAAAAAAAAGTATGAGTAAGGCAGTCAAGGCGCTACCAAAGCTAGAGCAAACAAAAATTAAGTTAGATTTGCATATGGCCATTTCGCAGGCAGAAATTCGTCAGATTTTTAAAAAGGAACATGTGTTGAACACGCCTATTAAAATAAAGTCGCAAAAAATAATTTCGCCTTGTAACTTGTAAGTCTCGTGACCAGCATCCGCAAGCACCTTCGTCGATCCAGCCATGCACAGTTCATCAAAATCATCATCCAGCAGGACCTACTACTTTCCAAACATACCTACCAGTCTGTTTAAATAATGCTGTAATACAGAAAAAGGCTAGAAATGCATCCTAATAAGCTTGCCACGCAACTAACCATACCGGACCTAATAAATATGCTTAAATGGCGACAAATCCTAAGTCTTGATAGACACGGTTGAAAGAGAGGAGAAGTCTCGATGGAGATTTTGCTCTAAACGTCTAACAGCTCTCAACACATCTGCTCATAGTCTAGCTGACTGATTGCAAGATAAAGACTTATATATAAAAAAATTAAATATAGCTTAGGTACCTATTAATATTATTAAAAATATTTAAATAATACCAATTTTAAAAAAATATTATAATTTTAGAATTTTAGAATTTTTTTACCTAGGCACTTTTGATAATCATATTTTAAATCATACAATACGGATTACGAAACATTATACATAATATCACCTGTGTTGCGGGTGCCGGACACATACGTGTAACTAACAAACCATTCATTTATGTTTATTATATTATTTTCAGCTCAAGAATGTCTCAAGATGTGGACGAATATCAGAAACAACTATCGAAAAGCGATGAAAAATAGAATAAGCAAAAGTGGTGATTCTGCAAAGCCACAAAGGCCTATAAAACACGAAAGAGAACTCCAATTCTTGAATACATTTTAACAAAATAGAGCGCAGGTATCTAATTTAGATTCTTCTTCCGAGGAGACACAAGATTCTTTCTTGGATTCTCCTAAATCACAAATGTCACATTCAGATTCTCAAAAGTCCTCGATCACAAAATATAACCACAGCTGAGATATTAAAAGAATATATAGATTCTAAAAATAACGAAGAAGAACATCCTATAGATATATATTTTTTAAATCAATGTCTGCCGAAAAAGTTGCAACTTCAAGTAAAAAGATGTATTGCTTCTTGTTAATAAGGCAGAAATCGAATATTCAGAACTATCAGAAGCACCACAGAATATTGAAACTACAAGATCTATTTATGAACCATCCACATCGAAACAAAAACTTCCTGTGAATCAATCAAACTACACCATGGACGATTTTTCTTATTACACACCCCAAGAAACATCCGTAAATAACGAGGACAACATACAATCAACATTGACATATTATATACTTATTACTTTTTTGTTGTCTGTACTTTTCGGCGGTGGATGACGTCACGCAGCTGTTATTGTGACAAGGTTCCAACGCAATATCAACCTGCGGGGAAATACTAGCCCCGCAGGTAAGGCTGCTGCACCATTACTAACACTAATTGACGAATTTGCCGTATTATTTATTTTTGTTATAACCTCTTCACAAGTCTGAACTTGCTCAATTATCTTTGACAACTAGACTATGGCGCGACAGGTATGTGACCATCGACCATCATTTGCAAAAATGCCCGAAGCTCACAACCAAACAAATGAAAAAGGGTATTATGAGACAGCGATAAGCAATGAAGATACTACTAATAGCGTACTTGAAGTAAAATGGATGGACAATTCTATAGTGTCCATTGCTTCTAATAATCTGGTTCAACCCATAAGTACTGTGAAGCGTTTTTCACGATGGAACGAATGTACGGGTCCAACGTTCTTATCTTCTTGGTGAATATAATCGGTTCATGGAATTTTTATTAAAATGCTGTGTAATTTCACTTAAAACAATGTTTGAATACAAACGTAGCGCTGAGTCGATTTGGTTGCTTGCGAGTTTATTATAGAACCAATTCGCTTTAAGGTATAATCTTAGAGGTTAACGTCTAAAGCCGTCTCCACACGTTGGCCCCAACGTCTGGATCATCAACAGATGATATTTTTAAACCAAATTGGTTTGCTTATGAGCTCATGGATAGCTTTCTTGCTCCGATTTATGATAAATCAAATACAGTTAAGTAACTGTATTTGATTTATCATAAATTAGTAAATTAGAACATAGTTAATAGTTTAACACAGAGGTAAGATAAACATTAAACATTGATTAATATTTACTTTATTTATTTACATAGATAAAATCACAAAGTGACAAATTACATAATTTATGAAAAAACAACCACAGGCTAGACGTACCTAACATTTTAACCTTGAGCGCGCCTTTGTGCCCTACGTATTAAAATAAGTGTGTTTTCGTAGTAGTGAATAATGAGGCTCCTTCGAGATTATTAAATATAAATTTAGATACTTATGCTAATGAGCTAAGATCAAAATCAAAAATAATATCAGCTACCGCTGACGAAATCATTAATCAACATTCAATTTTAAAAAACGAGACTCACTATTCAATCATATTTTATGTAGTTATAGGAATTATATTTTTGTATTGTATCTTTAAAACTTTTATTATAATAAAGAAACGCAGCCGTCTCCTATTCAGATCCTATCAATCAAATCCTGCTGAACTACCCACTACTCAAGGTATCCCTGTTACCTCTTCCACATCTCAGGAATCTATAAAATCCCATCACTCCAATCCTGAAATTAATCATATCCCAGCACCTAGTATCAGAAGACACCTATAAAGGATATCTTTTCCTAAACTTCGAATTTTAACCCCGAAGTTTAGTCTTACCCCAGGAGATGTTACACCCTTATTCTGTTAGCCTTAGAGCTGACTTCTTTCTCTCTTTTCGACAACATAAACACTTTGCTTCCTTTATAATAAACATTCCGCTCAAACCTAGTTAGTTGTTTCCTACTCCTTATTCAAGACGGTTGCTCCAAATTCAAAATTTGATTTTTGCACCTCCCTTCGCACCTCCACCATCCCCTTCATCTCAAGTGATGCCAAGCCCGTCATATCACGTTGCTGATGATTATAGTGATTATACAGTTGTATCACCAAATCATAGCCAAGCAGAATATATGACAGGTTCATCCAACTCCACATCTACTCCAAAGGTGACAATTATATCAAATGACATTATCTCTCAGGCATTTACTCTTTCTCAGATACAAAATAACAATTGAATGCTAATGCAATGACTCACTACTTTGTTTAATTATTTTTCTCAATAAACGTGTTTTTGATTACTATTATTATGGTTTTATTTTACAAAATATGTTTATATATTTTAACTACTTACTTTTACAAAAGAACGCAATGCCTCACATAGTGCTTTATATACTTCCGGCACGATCAATGATATGACTTGGGGAGAAATCTTAAATAGGTAATGAAGACTTTTGAATGAATCTCCAGTCGCTAAATATCTCAGTGTCACAGCAAGGCGTACTTTGCTTGGTATTGAGTCTCTGAATACTGTATCTTGCTTTTTTATTTTTGGTCCAATCAACTGTAAAAGGTATTCGAAATCAAACTGTCCTGATGGCTCTTGAATCAAATTACTCAATAATCGGGTTCCATCATACCTAAAAAAAGAATGAAAATGTAAATATAGAATAAATAGGTACTTTAATATTACAGCGTCTGTAAACAACTGTTGATACAATTGTAGCCTGTTGTTGATATTATTAGGTGTGTGTAATAAATGTAATAGTAGGTAAAGTGTATAAGAGATCTTTACTCACTGATTCCGTGTTTTATAATGTGTCGTCATCCACCATCTTCTTTGACGTGGCTTTTTATTTTTTCTCAGTAACAAATATAAATGTGCACTCATCATTACTATTAACGCGCTCAGAGCAGTTTCAATTTCTGTATCGGACATCTTCACATTGGCCCTGACGGGACAGAACTAGTTTATTAGCCAACGTGTGTACGCCTCTCCGAGTTTGCAGTCCAACGTTGGTACGAGCGTTGGGACCCACATGTGGAGCCGGCGTAAAATATTTATTTCAAAAATAATTATGGAGCTAATCGGATCGTAAGGGGCGAATTGGATAGTTTTTAACTGATTTATTACATGTTTGTGGTTATTGATTCATATTTATTTCATTGTAGATGGTTCGCACGTACAAAAAAAGACTGATGCCAGAGAATGGTCTCAAGAAAAAATTAAAGAGGCTGTAAATAAAGTCTAGAACAAAGAGTTGACCTTACGTAAAGCTGCTAAGATATTTGCAGTACCGTTCACGAGCTTACAGAGAAGAGTTACTTTATCCAGGGGTATGTGAATTATGTGCCAATAATTAAAATTGATCTCATTATTAATTTTCTACTCATTCCAAAGTTATAGTCTTAAGAAACGTAAAATTTTGTTACATGTTGTGTACGGTCCGATTCACCCCGAAAAATGGGGCGATTCGGATATTTTCCTTTTTTTAGTTTTAATAGCTAATTAAGAGAATATAATATGTAAGACTTAAGTTTTCAAATGTTTATTTCATAGCTAATTGTTACTTCTTACGATTTGATCAATAAAAATAACATTATATAACACTTTAGTATGATTTGCTCAACCACAAAGAAAAAGTGATCCGATTCGCCTCGGTCTACCCTAGGTGTTTCTTTTATTTTGTTCCATATAAGGGACGCCTAGAAGAAATAGCTTGTAAGAGATAAGGCCGACCGTTGCCTACTAACTTATGTAACCTGCTTTTTTTATATGGTAACGAAGTGTAAATAAATAAATATTTCTGGGTGAGTGGGCACACTATATCTATTGGAACACCTGACGATGAAATCCAAGAACATCTTTTTTCTGGTCTGAGCCTTGTTAAGAGTAATATATATAGCTTGACCGATTTTATAGTTGAACTTAAAATTTGGAATTTGAACAGGAGGGAAAAAAGTAATTGGTGTCTTCATTGACTTGTGTCTGTCGAAATCTTCTTCCACAGAATGGAGAGAATGGGCATCAGGGGCATAACTCACAAACTCTTCACGAGTTCTGTAGAGTGTAACTTACAGTTACAGTGATGAACTAGTGACCCACTACACATCAATCGCTATTTTTTTCTCAATAATATCCTTTATTTAACTATAATAAACTTAAAGTTGGAAAATCACTTCTTCAAGTACCTTCAATTTAACTTGTATTAATTTTTCACTTTCACCTTATTATGGAGGATCTTAAAAAGTCATTAAGGGATGTATCCGAAATGGTGTCTACCAGAATGGAAGAGTTTCAGCAGCGCCTTATTGCAACTCAGAATAGGTCCCCCTCACTGGAACAAACTCCACTTGCTAGGGAATTTGAAGCATTCAAAAATTCTGTTTTATTCTGCCTAGAGAATCTACAAGCTCAGATGGCGATTCTATTTAGAGTGCAGGATGAACAGGAGATGCGCAGTAGGCGAAAGTGTCTGTTGATGCATGGAGTAAATGAAGCAAAGGATGAAAGCCCGGGCTCCATTGCAAATATGATATCCATACTCTTAAAGTGTCCTAATGTGACGGAGCAGTGCCTCTCCCGTTGCCATCGAGTGGGATTAAGATCCAATGACAAGCCTAGGCCTATATTAATAAAGTTTCGTGAGCATGCTGACAAGTTAAGGATCTGGGCTGCCAAAACTAATCTTAAAGGCACTGGAATAACCTTGTCTGAGTTCCTGACAAAATCAAGGCACTCGCTATTTATGGAGGCAAGAAAGCGGTTTGGCGTCTCGAAATGTTGGACTCGCGATGGACGTGTACAAGTGATAGGGGCTGATGGGAAACTTCGCCGCATCTCTTCGCTGAAGGAACTCGATTCAGTTCCGGACAGCATACCGTCATCGTCCGCAGCTGATGATGCAAAGCTGCCAAGAGACAAGACCCGTAATAAGAAGGCTCCAAAAAAGGGTCAATAACTTCCGTTTGTACAGTGTTGGTGTTCCGTGTGTTGGGGTTATAATCAACTTTTTCTTGGTTTGTTGTCATGAGTTTCAAGTGTTAAACAGTTCTTTTTTTTTATTACTTATTTGGTATCTTATAACCTTCACCTTTGTTTACTAATTGTTATTATGATGATATTAATTTCTAATTGTTATTTGTTATTAAAGCCCATTGACAGATTATAACTACTAAGTACTACAATCGTGATGTGTAACTAGGATGCTCCGGCTGTCGTACGCATCGGACGTGTTTTTTCGTTGCGCGCATACGGACCCGTGTATTTCGTCTATACTGTAGTGGTGTAATTATTGTTTATATAGAAATTTCGCAATTGTATTTGTAATATTGTCTACGCATCATTATTTCGTAATTCCACTTGCACGTGGATCAATCAGTCGCCCTATAACCGCCATGTAAGTCAGAGGACAATAAAGATAGTGAATTCTGTTATGGTTTTCATTTGGTGTACCTCAAACACTAAACTGGTGACCCCGACGTGATTCGCGGGCGGCCCGACGTGATTCAATGGGAACTAAAAGGAAAATCTAAATAGGGCGGGGCGACTCACAAAAATATGTAAAAATTTGTCGTGCAAGTATACGAAGAGAGCGCACAACAACGGCGAAATCGCAGCCATGGCCGGAGCATCATCAGCAGCACCACATATGCCTGCTGTAGCAGACACAATTACGGGGCTCATGCAGCAAATAAACAAGCTCATGCTGGAAGTTGCGGCACTCCGCAGCGAGGAACAAGATCAAGGACGTCCCAGGAGTCGCGGCCACCAAAGCTACAGGAGCAGGTCCTCGTCGCACAAAAGAAGGACTCCAGGGGATCCAGAGTGGCTCTGCAGGTTTCATTTCCGGTGGAGGAAGAACGCGAGAAGGTGCGAGGAACCTTGTGCCTGGCGTAAAGACAGACAGCGGCGCGGGAAACTAGAACCAGTATATCCGCAGGCGGTGGACGGATGTACTGAGGGACAGGTATCTAGTAATCACCGTTTGTTAGTTAGGGATAGTTTATCTAAGTTTACTTTCCTGATAGACACAGGAGCTAATATTTCTGTAATCCCGAAATGGTGTGTTAAACAACGCACACTAATTCATTGCGATTTTAAATTATACGCGGCTAATGATAGCGAGATAAAAACATACGGCATATGTTATTTAACAATAACTTTTGGCCTTAGGAGAGATTTAAAATGGCCGTTCATAGTGTGCGATGTTAAGCAACCAATAATTGGGGCAGATTTTTTAAGAAATTTTAGATTATCTGTAGATTTATATAATAATAGATTAGTCGACCTAGTTACTAATTTGTACGTTTGTGGAACAAAGAGTGTAAATTCGATAGGAGCGGTGAAGTCTATTAGTAGTAGCCAGCCGTACGCGGAATTACTTGAGCAATTCAAGGAAATCACGCGCCCACCTATTTTTAAGGAAGTGCCAGAGCATTCTGTCTATCACCATATTGAGACAACAGGCCCGCCAGTGTATACGCGTGCAAGGAAGCTGCCACCTCACAGGTATGATTTAGTTAAAAAAGAATTCCAGCTGATGCAGGAGTTAGGGATATGCAGACCATCGAGTAGTCCGTGGGCCAGCCCACTACATGTAGTGCCTAAAAAGAACGGTGAAATTCGACCTTGCGGGGACTATAGAATGCTTAATGCGATTACAAAACCGGACCGTTATCCGATACCTAGAGTTCAGGACTTTACTTATGGTTTACATAACAAAAAAGTTTTTTCAAAAATTGATATTTGTCGAGCGTATCATGTTATAAAAATTAGGCCGGAAGATATTGAAAAGACAGCGATTATTACCCCATTCGGACTTTTTGAGTTCCCAAGGATGACGTTTGGACTGCGTAATGCAGCTCAAACATTCCAAAGGTTTATAAATAGTACGATATTAGCAGGCATAGAACATTTGAATAGTTTAGATGATAAGAATATAACCGGGGAATCATATGTATTCGGGTACCTTGATGACGTCATCATTGGATCAGATAACGAGCTAATACACCAAAAACATTTGCGACTGTTGTTCGAGCGTTTCAGTAAATATAGTATGTCAATTAACTTAGGAAAATGTGTTTTTGGTCAAGCAAAAATAGATTTTTTAGGATACGAGGTCTCAGAAAAAGGTATTAGTCCGTTACACGACAAAGTTCAGGCTATCGAAATGTACCCGAAGCCAGAAACTATTGTTGACCTTCGCAGGTTTCTCGGCATGTTAAACTTCTATAGAAATCACATACCAAACGCCGCGAAAGTACAGGGAACGTTAGATAGGTATTTACACGGAGCAAAAAAGAACGATAAGCGTAAGATACAGTGGACAGACGAGGCTAGTAGGGCATTTGATTTGTGTAAAGAGAATTTAAAAAACGCCGCTACTTTATCGCATCCGATTGCAAACGCAGAATTAGCTTTAATGACCGACGCATCCGATTTCAGTATCGGCTCGGTGTTACAACAAAAGGAAAACAATACTTGGAGACCCCTAGGATACTTTTCGAAAAGGCTTACGGAATCCCAAAAGAAGTACTGCACATATGACAAGGAACTTTTGGCGATTTACTCAGGCATCGTTTATTTTAGAGACTTAATAGAAGGTAGGAATTTTACGGTGTATACAGACCATAAACCGTTAACATTCGCATTTAGTAAGTTAGGCTCAAACAAAGAATTACCTAGAAGGACGCGACAGCTGTTATTTATTAGCGAATTTACAAATAACATTCAACACGTAATAGGTAGTGAGAACGCCGTTGCGGACGCATTGTCGAGGGTAGAAGAGATAACATGTCCGAATCCGATACAATACGTAGACATCGCCCATGCGCAGGCCGATGACACTGAGTTAGCAAATTTATTGAGTACAAGTACCGGTAGTAGCATACAATTGAAACAAATGAACTTAAATAATTCCGATGATTTGATTTATTGCGAAACGTCTACTAAAAATATTCGGCCATACATTCCGAAAGAGTTTAGAAAGTCTATATTTGATTATTTCCATGGGTTAGCGCATCCAGGGATAAAGGGATCGCGAACACTTATATGTAAAAAAGCATTTTGGCCAAATATGAACAAGGATATAGGGATTTGGGCAAAGACATGTATTCAATGTCAAAAAAGTAAAATAGTGCGACACACGGTGTCTAAGTTAGGTACTTTCGAGGAAGGCGACCGTTTTGCACATTTGCATATCGATTTAATAGGACCACTACCCGTGACGGAACATGGCTATCGGTACTGCGTGACGATGATAGATCGGCGTACACGATGGCCTGAGATTTGTCCAGTTACAGATATGACGGCTGAGACTGTTGCAAAAGCAGTTTATGATAACTGGATCTGTAGGTACGGTTGCCCAATTTTCCTGACGTCAGACCAAGGCAGGCAGTTTGAGAGCGAATTATTCATAGATTTAATGAAAATATTAGGCATTCGTAAAACACGCACTAGTCCCTATCATCCGCAGGCAAATGGTAAAATAGAAAGATGGCATAGGTCTTTAAAAGCGGCATTGATGGCGAGGCTAAACAATAACGCAGCTTGGTTCGCAGAGTTATCTACGGTGATGCTAGGACTGCGAGCAGCGTGTCAGGCGGACAGCGATAACATAAGCGCAGCGGAATTCGCTCTAGGTCATTGTTTACGTTTACCTGGTGAATTTTGTAGCGATAGTATTACCAAAATAGAGAATCCGCAAGCGTACATAATTAGATTAAGAGATATTTTAAATAGTATTAAACCTAAGTCTAGAGAGTTTAGTAATAAAAATATGTTTGTACATGCTGATTTAGGTTCCTGTTCACATGTTTTCTTGAGAATAGACGCAGTACGGAAACCTTTAGTACCACCTTATTGCGGACCCTACAAGGTATTGGAAAGGAATACAAAGAATTTTAAGATCGCAATAAATGATAAAATTTCTTATGTTTCAATAGACCGTGTAAAGCCAGCGTACATTCTAGATGAGCTTAGTAGCAACCAGGTTAGCGGAAACTTAGATCAGCATAAGCAGGTTAATGAACCTTTAAAAACTACACGTAGTGGTAGAAGTGTTAAGCAACCCGTTAGGTTTATGTTTTGATTTGTAAGCAACATACTTAGTAAGTAGGTAATTGTTAATTAAGCGAATGTTCAGATTATTGCAACACCAATTTGTATTGCTGAGAGTTGAATCTTTAAGTAATATTGTATAAGGTATTTCAGTGTTCACTTTGCACTAGCATAGGCTATAACAAGTAGCTACCTGTCACCGTCAGATAGTTAAATCTCAGAATGGGTAAAACTTATTCAGTCGAAAAGAAGGAAGAAGAAGTCATAATCGCGCAGAATGGAGCCAACCAAGCTTCAACGTCCCACTTGGAGTTCAAGCTGGAAGTTCTAGGCATTATGGTCACCGTCATGTCATTCATAATCTTCATAGCGTGTGCGGTGGCGTTGTATAAAGTGTGTGTATACAAAACTAAACGTATGTTACGCCGGGAATTAATGTGCGCGTCGCAAAATGTTAGCGCGAGTGTTACTCAACAACAGGCGTATAGGCCTAACGGTTGCGGGGTTTAGTTATAATTAGACTTAAGACATTGTATTTAGATTTAAAAGAAAAATATGGAATTCATTTATACTACGTATATAGTTATTACATTTACACTTTGTCATAGTTTTATTTAAAAGTTGCAGTAGTCAAATTTTAGTTTTTTGTGTTTATATGTATCTACTCATTTTTTTTTTTAAGAAGGGGGTGTATGTAGTGGTGTAATTATTGTTTATATAGAAATTTCGCAATTGTATTTGTAATATTGTCTACGCATCATTATTTCGTAATTCCACTTGCACGTGGATCAATCAGTCGCCCTATAACCGCCATGTAAGTCAGAGGACAATAAAGATAGTGAATTCTGTTATGGTTTTCATTTGGTGTACCTCAAACACTAAAATACTAACTATCGCTACTTTTATACATAAAAGTTTGTCATAGTTGCCAGGAGGTGCTGTCACAATCATCTGATTCCACTCTCGGTGACGTACACTCGCCGCCTATCCCTAAGCCTTCGGGATTCGGGAGAAGCGGTGGAGTGCGCTATGAACCGATAGTTTCGGGTCGTGCGTGACAGCCTCCTAGCTTCATTTTATTTTATTGTGTGTGATTAAAATGAAGCGCATTCCCCAGGCCGGTCAGGAGGAGAAGCAGCCGTCCCGCCCGCAGCGCCCACGCTCCCGTTCAGGTCGAGCGAGGCCCCCTGCGGGTGCCGAGGCCGCCGCCAACCCCGGACCGTCAAGTACTGAGCGAATAACAACGCCCAGCTCGACTACAGCGAAGCACCAGGCTGCGCCAAGCTGTTCCGGCTTTGCGGAGCCAGCTTTGCCTCAGCCGAGTCG
This sequence comes from Pieris macdunnoughi, assembly GCA_905332375.1. NCBI lineage: Eukaryota > Metazoa > Arthropoda > Insecta > Lepidoptera > Pieridae > Pieris > Pieris macdunnoughi. The sequence continues at coordinate 293,901 of CAJOBZ010000070.1, read as the reverse complement.
CAGCCGTTCTACGGAGAGGCGAAGCCTCACTCCATCTTATAAGACCAAGGAATCATCTTCATCCAGTGAAATTACATTCCAGGCCGTCGGGTCATTAGCGACACATCGCGCCACCGATGACACCATCCACCCGCCCGCCGCACTCCCCGCGTCGGAGACATCGCGGCGCGGCACCGAGTTGCAAGCCGTGCGTGTGACGTCAGCGGGCCACGCCTCCAACGACGCCACTCGCCCGTTCGCCCCGCCCACCGCGTCGGAAACATCGCAGCCAACCATTTCCGCGCGCGACCCGTCCGTCGCGCTTCACCGCGCACCTACTGACGCGCTATTCAGTGCAAGTTCGACGCGTAATAGTGAAAGTGATATCGAAAATATGAGTGCCGCTAACATAGGCCCGACGCCTAATTACCGCGAGTGCAGTAGTGTGGACGAATTGTTAATCATGCTCGATCGGGATCCGGGTCCTGGCACCGCATCCTCGCCGCGGACGGCATACGAATCGGATCTGATATTTTTAGCTCAGTCCTTTGCATGCTCGTTCGCGTCGCGGGGGATGCTGCGCGCTATGGCCCGTTATGCCAAGACGCGAGAAGAGGCGCTGCGTAATAGCGGCGCTTTACAATCACCTCTGTCAGACGCTGAACAACGGGAGTTGGCGCAGGTCCGCAACGAGTGTCGCCTGCCGGCGCGCACCCCAGCCACCCCCGTGCGCCGCCCTTTTTCAGCCGTGGACCCCGGCTCGGAAGGTGAGTCCGCGGCAAAGCGCCCATGCGCTTCCATTAATACTAAAAGTGCGCCAGGCTTCCCTGGCGACCCTCGGCTGGCGCCAGGTCGTCGCCTTGATATGGGAGGGCCATCGGCACAGCCACCTGGCGCCGTTCCATCGCCCGCCGCACCGACTGACATTAACATTAACATTGACGCCTCACTACCGGGACCCGCTGCCGCTCCCGTCGCCTCCGCTGACGACGGCGCCGCTTCAGCACCGGACGCACCCACTTATGCAAGGATGGTGACTGCGCCGACGGTCCAGGCGCAGCCCCTAGAGCTCCCGCGGCCCCCAAGAGATCTGACTATCCACCGATAGTTATCGAGTGCCTCCCCAATTACGTACATCATTTGGGGAGGATCAGTCAGCTGTTGGGGCGGCCAGCCAATGCCAGGGCGTACGGTAAGGGTTACCGTATCACCCCCGAATCCGGCGACGAGTACCGGGTGGTCCAACGTTACCTTTCGGACCTGGAGAAGGAGGATCGCCGGGTCTCCTGGTTTTCGTACTCCCTTCCCGCGGAGCAGGATCTTAAGGTGGCGATTCGGGGGATACCGGTTACAACCGACCCCGAGGAGCTGGCCCAGGCGCTGCGAGACCGCGGTTACGAGCCTGACTATATCCGCCCGATTCGAGCCCGGAAGGGCCGACCCGGCTGCATTTTCCTTGCAGTGATGCGGCGTACTCCAGACATCACCCCTGCCATATATAGCATAACCGAGCTGTTATATATGACGGGGGTCACAATTGAAGCCTGGCGCGGGAAAAGGGTCCCGCGCAATGCCATCGATGCCAGTCGTTCAGACACTCATCGGTTAATTGCCATCGGCGAATGGCGTGCGTCCGCTGCGCGGGGGAGCATCGCGCGGCTGACTGCACCAGACCGAGGGAAGTGCCGGCGACCTGCGCCAACTGCGGGGGGCCTCACCCCGCTTGCCACTCAACTTGCCCGGTGCGCAAGGAGGAGGAGCGGAACCGGCGCGCGGGCACGTTCGCCCGAACGGCGCCGCCTCGCCCCTCGTGCCAACGCCTCAACGAGCAAAGCCGAAACCAACATCCGCCCATGGGCGCGCCGCCTTCAGCCGCCCCCTTGACGTCTGCCGCCGCTCCTACGTTCGACGATGAGGGCTTCGTCACGGTGCGACGCCGCACGAGACGAGGCGGCCGCAGGCGGGCCCCGCCGCGCCTTCACTTGCCGCGCAGGAGGCGGGCCGCGCTGCCGCACTTCATGCGGTTTCCACGGGCGTCGCCAACCGCGCCGCTGCCGCAGCCGCAGCCCCAGCGCCAGCACCAGCACCAGCACCAGCACCACCTCCGCGCGCGCGCACCAGGTCCCGCGCGCGCCGACCCTAAATGGAGGAGGCACTGGCGGCCATCGCTAACATACTCCAGGCCGTACAAGCCGGAGACGATCCAGCCCCGCTTTTTAGGAGAGCGGCATCGGCCTTCAAGGCCCCCACCCGAGGTCGCAGCCGCAGATGATGGGGGGCCTTCGGCTCCTACATTGGAACGCGCGCGGCCTCGCGAATAAGGCCACCTACCTAAAACATCTTATGAATTCACAGGACATTGACGTCGCCCTAATTAATGAGACACACCTCTCCGAATCAGCCAGGCTGCGCATCCCGGGGTATGAAATCTACCGCCAGCACCACGTCGACGCCATCGGTCGCGCCTACCGTGGCCTAGCAGTCATGGTCAGGCGCCGCATACCACACCGACTGCTGCCCGACGTGGCGGTCACCGAGTGCTCTGCCCTGGGTGTGGAACTGCAGCTTGCGGGTCGCCCCTCAGGCTTTTTGCAGTCTACGCCCCGCCCAACGATCGATACGCCTCCGCCGATGTCCGCGCGCTCCTCGCCGCCGCCCACCCGTGCGTCATAGCCGGTGACTGGAATGCGAAGCACCCGGCGTGGAATTCGCGGACTGCGAACTCGAGACACTGGACTTTTCAGTGTCCGGCCCGGACGTGCCGACCCATTACCCGGACATTACTCACCACCGAGCCGATACGCTGGACATCGTTGTCCACCAGGGAGTGACGTGCCAGATGACCCAGGACGTGATCGTCGACGAGTTCCTGTCCGATCACCTCCCTGTGGTCGTCACCCTGCTGGACACCGATCCTAGTTTAACGCCCATGACACCGCTTCGCCGTAGGTGCATTGACTGGGGGTTTTCGAGCGAGCCCTCGACGACGCACCTCAGCCGCGTCCGCCCGAGACCCCCGCGTCAATTGACGAGCTTGCTACATCCCTCACTCTAACGTTCCAGAACGCACTACAAGCGGCCACCACGGAGCGCCCTCTGCCGGCGTCGTATCAGCAGTTGCCGCCGCGTTTACTGGCGCTCATTCGCCGCAAACGCGCCCTGCGAAGACGCTGGCAGCAAACCCGCTGTCCGCGCATGCGCGCAGAACTGCGCGCCCTTGCCGAGCGAGTAAAGACCGCGCTCGACGAACATAATAACGAGTCGTGGGAGCGCTGTCTCGACGAGGCCTCCACAGATTTGGTACGGCTGCACCGACTGTGCAGGCGCCTCAATGGCGCAGCCGACCCGATCCGCCCGCTGAGACACCCTGACGGCACGCTGCTCTACGACGCCGAGGACGCGCCGAGGTGTTCGCAGACCATCTACGGCGGCAGTTCTCCCCTAACCCCGCGGCAGACCCAACACGCGCGTTAGCGGTCGAGAACGCCGTCGTCGAACAGCTGAGCGCCCCTCCGCCGGCTGAAGAAGAGGTGCTGTTCTTTTCGCCGAGCGCAGTCAAGCGGCATGCAGCGCGGCTCAAGCCCAGGAAGGCCCCCCGGCCCGGATGGTATTACCAACGCAGCTCTGCGTCACCTGCCCCATCGTGCGGTGGTGACGCTCATGCGTCTATTTAACGCAATCCTCCGGACTGGACACTTCCCCGAGGCTTGGAAAGAAGCCAAAATCATAATGTTGCCCAAGAAGGGCAAAAATATCACGGACCCGGCGAGCTATCGCCCTATTTCATTACTGGCGACGCAATCCAAGCTGTTCGAGGCCATGTTGTTGCCGACTATTAGGCGACACTTCACACCTAGGCCCGAACAGTTTGGGTTCCGCACCGAACACTCAACCACCCTCCAGCTGTCGAGAGTACTGCACGACATCGCCGTCGCCCAAAACAAGAAGGAGGCGGTCGCTGCAGTATTCCTAGACATGGAAAAAGCGTTCGACCGAGTCTGGCACGCGGGTCTGCTGCATAGGCTCCTCGACTCCGACATACCGCGGCGCGTGGCGGCGATCATCAGCTCCTTCCTCTCCGACCGGCACTTCCACGTCTCCGTCGGGGGTGAAGTCGAGCTGCCGGCCGATCGCCGCGGGGGTCCCTCAAGGCAGCTGCCTATCTCCCATACTGTATTCTATTTATTCGAATGACGTTCCAGTTGCTGCGGGGTGCGCGGTGTCGCTGTTTGCGGACGACACCGCCTTCATCGCCTCCTCTCTCAACGCGCGCCACGCAGCCACTAAACTGCAGAGGTCGCTGGACGCCCTTCCAGCCTGGCTGGCAGAGCGGCGCCTCACCGCAAACGCCGCCAAGACTCAAGCCATCGTCTTCGGCTGGGGGCGTCTCCCGCCGCCGCTGCAATTCCAAGGGTCGAGGTCCAGTGGCGCTCCCAAGCGACCTACTTGGGCATTACCCTGGACAGAGGCCTAACGATGCGCCCGCACATCGCTGCAGCCGCAGGCCGCGCAAAGGCGGTCGCCTCCAAACTGCGCCCTGTACTGCAGTCCGCACTTCCGCTAAGGCGTAAATTAGCACTGTACAAACTATACATTAGACCTCATCTCACGTACGCGGCGCCCGCGTGGTACGCTCTCGCGGCCGAGACGCATCGGCGTCGGTTGCGCGCCGTGCAGAGCACCACCCTGCGGCGCATCGTCGGCGCGCCGCGCTACATGAAAAACTCCACGATCCAGCGAGATTTAAAAATAACAACCATAGACGATTTCATCGGCGAGCTGGCGAGGCGCATGTTCGAGCGTGCGGACGCCTCAGGCCACCAGCACCTCCAGCGCCTCGCCCCGCTCCACACGAGACCGCCAGAACACCGCCGAGCCTACCCGCGCGAACTCGTTCGCGCGGAACGAGACGAGCCTCACTCACAATAACGAATTTAAAGACGAAAGGACTGGACCCCGCCCGTTGGCGCCTCGGAGCGCGCTGAGGATTCAGCCGCAGGTCTGCCTCGCTGGGCCTCCCTCGGGTTACCGAGGGTCTCACCCGGTGTGGTATGGCCGCGCCCACGCGCGCCCGTTGTCGCCACGGGGGGCGCCACCAGACCCACCGTACAAACATACAAAGCGCTGCGAGAGCGAAGACGCTCCGCAGCGCAAGTGAAGCTCAGGGCCGCTCCAGGCCCGCCACAGCGACCGCCCCGCCGTTGAGCGGGGCGCGGAAAGGATACCCCCCGCAAGCCCATGGGCGTAACGGGGTACCCAGCGCCACCCTAGGGTGATTGCGCGGAAGAAGGCATCATGTGTGTAACTATCAATCGTGATGTGACGCTGTCAAAGGTTTTTGTTGTCAAATGTCAATTGTGTGTTATATTATCTGTTCATTTTATTAGCGATTGAGTGTGAATATGGGATCGTTTTTAAACAAAAGATAAAAATGTATTATAGACTTTGTATTTTTTCAAAACCAAAACTTATCCATTTATTGTCACTTTTGTTTTTTTTTTCAATTCGTGCTCTAAAAGATAAATTCTACCATTTAGTAAAATCAGTCAAGTTCAAAACAGCACTATTTTCCTTGTAAAATGATGTTGAAAAAGAAAAATTCGTTCAAAACCTCATCATATCCGTGTTCAATTTTTTTATTTTAAAATTGATTCAAAACCGCACATCTCCTATAAGTATTTTACTATGCTGTAATGTATGCACATTCAACACCACACATATCCCGTACTTTTTCGAATTATCCCGCAATATAAAGAGTTTTGGCTTGTCCATCCCAAAACTCTTTGCCTTAGTATCTTGCCGTGTAAAGTGGCAACATTATTTTGACATTAAACGTCATCTGCCACTGTCTGTACTGTCATTGTCACAGTCATTATTTATGGCACGTAGCTCTGTTCAGCGTTCCCTCGTTTTTCAATGCGTGTTTTCTGTGCCCTTTCTTCTGTTTATCTATATTAATAATTTCGTCAAGGGGTACGGTAGACTCGATCGAAACCTTATATGAATAACAAATAAAAAAATATTGATTTTGAGTCGACAACATATATCCGCAAAATTCGGATTATGGAGAATTTCGTTAAATTCCGATGGCACTGACAAACAAACCGCTGTCGCCATCTTTGGTGTGAAGCACGTTCCGTTTCATGCTAGCCCTTAGATACGTCTTGCCAATCAACACATTGCGTGCGTCGCGCAAAAAAAAACCTTCATTGCATCACAAAGAACTGTGACTCATGTGACTATGTAAAACGAAAATATTGACTCGCGAAAATATTGGTTTTGTCACTTTTTATGATATACTCTTTGAAGGGTTATGCGTTTTTTCTTTAAACCTGATTACGATCACAACCATAAATTTTCTCCTGTATGGTTGATAACGAAGAGTTGACGCTAATCGAAGATTCACTGATTACTGATGATTGCTGTCAGTCAGCAGTGATTTTATTTCTTTAGAAGAAGAGGACAAAGAAGACATATCAAATGGCGGGCAGACCCCCGAATAAACGTAAATATTCAAGCAGGTTTAGTACAGAACATCAGCCCCCTAGGACTAACTGTGTATATTTAGCACTTTCAAATAACATCATTCAAGTATCAGTACATTCAGTTGGTTCTTTGATTTATGAATGTGTTCAATGTCAAGCACTTCATTTTTTAAGTGAAAAAATTAAAAATCATTTTAAAAATTGTTGTCATAATGGGAAGGTATACATAGACCCAGACAGAGTATTAAAGCCAATTCCAGATATATTATTAGATTTATACGAAGGCAATACGTCTGATGCTAATCATTTTAAGGCCAATATACGACAATATAATTCTATATATATAAAAACTGGATCTTTGGTTCCGTTGCAAGGTCATAAACCACAATACAACCAATTGTATATAATTGAAGATGAAGCAGCATTAAATGACCGATTATCTGATTCTAGAAATAACATGTGTAGAAGCAATATAATGAGGTCCTTACAAACAATGCTCAATGAATCCAATCCTTTTATCAAAATATACAAAAAGGTGGCTGCAATTTTAGCTGAAGAGGAATTAAAAGCAGCGTCAGAAAATCGACCCAAATATTCGGTATCAATGCAGTTTTATAAACATAAATCTCTTGATTTGCGTCGGTATAACACACCATCAAAGAATGAGGTAGCGGCCATCTTTGTAGGAGAAAACGGCGAACCTCCATTAACCCTTATCGTCATTTTGTATAGTATACCATACATCCAACTTTATAAAAATATATGATCACTATACAATCATTTTTAACTTAGTTTTATTAAACACATGACATTTCTAGACGTCTATTTATACTTCAAAAATAAAAATAGTAGTTTATCTGTCATAATTTTAAATCAATTGTGAAAAATAAACGTCAAAATGCGCCGCACAGGTTTAGCTATAGTAAGTTTTATTTTATTTTTATGTTTGTACTCCTAAATATGCATGTTTTTTATAAAATAAACATGCCTAAATGTTTGTTTTAACACATTTTTATATATATGCTGTTGTCGCTATGAGAATTAGTATGTTTTTGTCGTGTTTTTTACTAACGTATATTATACTATACAATGCCGCAGTTGCAGTAATTTACTTTTCGTTGATGGTGTATAGAATAATATACATTGCTAACTGCACGGAATGAATATTTTAATGGACTTTACTATAAAAATTAAATTGCAAGTATGTCTGTCTTATATATTAAACCAATTTTATTACAATTTAAAAGACAGTTGAACTTATCGCGGGCTTCAAGCCAGAGGGGCGTATAAAAAAAAATCGTTTTTTACGTCCTCATCTTTAGTTCAAATTGAACAACCAGTCAGCATTACTAATCCACAAGAAATAGAAGAATCGCCCACACTTGAAAGTAACCTTGATCGTCAAAAAGTGAAAAGATGCAAAAGAAAAATACCGGAAAATTGAAAAAAAAAACATTAGAAAAACGAAGAAAAATTGCGGTGAAACATAAATATCAAGTCAAGGAAAAAATGTACCGGCAAAAAGTGTGGCAATGAAAATTGTAAGTGTCAACGAGCTTGTCATACAAAAATTGATAATAGTACGAGAAAAAATATTCATTTGTCATTTTGGGGTTTGGGTAGTATTGAAAGACAAAGGGATTTTATAGTATCGAACGTGGTTTCAACTGAAGCAACAGGATCACGTGTGACAAACTCGAGAAGGAAATTCACTTTGAATTACAGTTTCAAGATTAATTCGGAAACGGTAAATGTGTGTCAACCTTTTTTTCTTCGTACACTGGATATCAGTGACAAGATGGTCCGTACTGCTTTGAAGAAAGCGCGCCGAGGAGTGGGTAATATACCTTCCCCTGATAAAAGAGGTCATCACATACCTTGCAACAAATTTAGCGAAGACAACATAAAGTTTGCTAATGATCACATAGATTCATTTCCAAAAGTGCCTTCTCATTGGTGCCGTAAAGATACAAAAAAGATTTATTTGGAGACCATTCTTAATAAAGAAAAAATGTACGAATTATATAAGCAGCAATGTTTGGAGAACCATAAGAAACCCATTGGAAAAACTTCGTATAAAGAACTAATTTTAAATAAGAATATAGGTTTCCACAAACCAAGAAAGGACCAGTGTTGGTGTAACAAATATGAGCAATTAACTGAAGAAGAACAAAAGGCGAAACAAGAAGAATACGAAGAGCATGTTAACAGAAAATACTATGCACAGGAAGAAAAAACATCGGATAAAATTAAAGCAATAGAAGATAGTCGCTCGCATGTTTGTACTTTTGACTTTGAAGCAGTGCTATATTGTCCTTTGGTTTTAGGAAAACCTGTATTTTATAAACGGAAGTTAGGTAGCATGAATTTCACAATTCACAATGCAGCGACTAAACAAGGCTATTGTTATTTTTGGCCGGAATATGAAGGCAACCGTGGATCAAACGAAGTATCAACATGTCTCTATAATTACATCTCAAATCTCTCCAATGTCGATCACCTGATTTTATTTTCTGACTGCTGTCCAGGGCAGAATAGAAATTCTGTGCTTGTTGCTATGTTCAATTATATCATTACATCACCTGACAATGAGATTAGAGTCATTGACTATAAATTTCTTGAACCTGGTCACACCTACATGGAGTGCGACAACATGCACTCCACAATTGAACGAGCTTCTGAGTATGCCAAAATCTACATCCCTGATGACTGGCAAAATGTCATACGACTAGCTCGTAAAGACAATCCATATAATGTTCAAGTTATGGAACACACAGACTTTTTGGATTTCAAATCACTGCGAAGTACTATTATTCCAAATACAATGAAAGCCACTGATGGAACTGTTTTGCAATGGGCTAACGTAAGATGGTTACGATTTAATAAAAACATTCCCCATTCGTTGTTTTTTAAATATGATTACTGGGAAGAATTCAAAGAGGTAAAATTAAAGGAGAGAGTGACTAGATCGGAACATAATTCGAATCTTGCAAAACTGTACCCAGGACAAATTTTGTTAAAACAAGCAAAACATAAAGATCTGATGGAAATGTGTCGAGATGGGACGATAACCAAGAATCATAACTACTACTATGAAAAACTTCATGTTCAGTCTGTATCAGGATCGTTGCCTCAGACTAGGCCTCGTCAAGATGATGACGAATTGGAATTATCTGCAACACGAGCCTCATATTTAAGACGTCGGTCAGGGAAAAAGAATTAATCAGTTCATTTGATAAGAACCTACATAGATGTTTGAACTTATTACTTTTGCTTCCTCAGTTGGATCTAAATAGATTAAGTCGTTTGCCTGTACCTGCTCTAAATTTAAATGAGATTGCATGCAACTAAATGGAAAGTACTTACTATTCATGTTTTTCATCTTTATAGATATTTTTATAGATGTATTTTTTTGTTTGTTTATTTTGTTTCTATTTAGGTAAACATCTATTTTTTAATAGGTAACCAAGTTTAATACTATTCATGTTTTTCATCTTTATAGATATTTTTATAATTAGCAGTTTTTTTTAGTTTGTTTATTTTGTTTCTATGTAGGTAAACAACTTTTTTCAACAGCTTTAAGATCTCTGCAATCGTGAATGCTGAATACGACCAAAGAAACAATAATTATCTTTGTAGTACTAGAGTGTTAATTATACCTATGCTAAGTTTTTCTTTTAAAAGTTTAATGGTTCCAAGTTCCTTTTTAAATAATAATAATTTTAAACTATTTTTGTGCCTTGTTTTATTTCACTGCCATCGAAATTAACCCTAAGAAGCCCTTACGTCTGTCTTGGAACAAAACTAATTTTATATTTTTGACAAGCCAGACGGACGTGTAATCTTCAAAAATGGTAGAAATACTGCATTTAATTATATAAAAAATATTTATTTATGATATTTCACGATACTTGAACTAAGTTCAGATGTTTTTTTAAATATTTCATTGCGTAAAAAGCTTTTGTATTTTACGTCCATCCGATAAAAGCGTTTTCTGAGAAAAGAAAACATACGGTTTGCCTACAACTGTCGAGCCAAATGGAAGTAAGTGCAATATTGCAAGTTTTTAAATACTTACAAAGAAAATAATCATTTCACGTTATTAAGAAAGTACTTTAGTAGACACATGTACATTTTCAGATAAAGAGATACATTGCAAAAAAACTTATTAAGTTTTTTTTGTCTCCTGAAAAGTAGGGGTATTGCTTATACGCCCCTCTGGCTTGAAGGCCACGTTATGTTTGACTGCCTCGTTGATATAGTGGTTGTAGAAAGCTACACACAAAGTTGGGGTTCGATTCCCACAAAAAATACACATATTATTATTACTGAAATACTACATAACTGATATATAAATATATATCTATAATACAATATGGTTTGGCTTTACTATAACGATGGGTTTTTTGCATGTTTCTTTTGCTTTGGGTTTAGACTGCTATAAATTATGTTGAGGGAAAATTATGGTATATTTAGTTTAGGAACAATCAGACTAAATACAAAATAGACTCAAAGATGCTGCTACTAACCTGCTAACTGAAAAGGCTTTGAAAAAGAAAGAATTATTATATACTTAGTATTGTCAAGTGGGTTGATAATAAACAGGTCACATTGGTGAGTTCTTATGATGATGCATACCTTGTCGAAAATATAAAACGATTCGGCAAAGAAGCAAAATCTCGTGTTGATGTAAAATGTCCTAAAATTGTTAAAGACTATAATCGTCACATGAGAGGTGTCGATTTGGCAGACATGCTGATTGCATTATATCGCACTGGAATAAGATGGCACAGGTGGTATATGAAAATTTTCTCGCAGCTTTTGGATATACTCGTAGGCATCAACAACGCTTGGCTTTACGTCACAGACATAACAAAATGATAAACACCACTAGAAAGCAGGATCGTCTAGAAGATTTTAGATATGAAATCTACAGTGGCCTACCGAAACGAGGTCGAAACGTTTCAGTGAAAAACCATGCGATGATGTCCGGTGTGACAAATATGATCATTAGCCGCAAATAACCGGATATGAGAGGTGCAAGTACTGCAAAGTTGGTCAGGCAAGTACGATGTGAACAAAATGTAAGGTTCATCTTTGTTACGTGAAGAATCGAAAATGTTTTTTGGAGTACCACTGCAAGGAATAGGGTCTCTGAATTATTAAATTACGATTATTTTGTTGTTCAAGAAAGATTAATTTTATTAAACATTTTATTTCCACCAAGACAGTTATTTTTATTTAAAATCATGTTATTTACAATAATCTTTTGGTATACGTATATTAAAAACTACTAGTAACATTTCAACTCTCCCTAAACATACCAATGTATAGCATAATATACATTCCTGAAAATGCGATAATCACTGTACGTGTAGCAATGTATAGAATAGTATACATCTTGTTTTTCCAAAATTTTCATGTCACGTTTTTTTGAAGTCAAAACTTCTTTAGCGGCGCTGAGCACTTTTTGTATGGGTAAAAACTTTCAAACTTGCGTCAGGGTCACGTGATGCTGATCGAAAAAGCGTAAGATCGAGGGGAAGGGAGAGGAACTAGTATCTCCCACTCTTTCTACCGTGCCTGAGTGTGCTGCTCTGTTTAGGCGGCACAGGGCGCTTGCGCGAATGACCGTGTGTGTTTATGTACAGCGTCCCACGCGTATCCAAGGATGGTGACAGCTGATTGCTTGACTGTTGTGTAGTAAATACACTGTTGTGTATTCGTAAATGTGAATTGTTTAAATTATGGAAATCGAACAAAGTGAATCTATTAATGAAAAAAGTGATGATGAAGTAGTGAAAGCAAATGAGTACGGTTTTTATTAGACACTTAAATAGGTTCGAATCAAAACTGTTTGTTTCTTACTTCAGTTATCATAAACCAATTGTATCAGTTGTAAAAATTTGCGATGATGATTCTGATAATAACGATGGTGTAAAAGTCGTCGAAATTATGGATGGAAGTTGATTTTTCTGAGAGATAAAATTTAATGTAATATATAAATAACGATATAATATTATAAATAACAACATATAAATTGTCATATTTGTGTACGATAGCGCAATAAATAAACATTGTATTCTACCTCATAAATGATAGTACTTTTATACTTATAATTAAACACAACGTTAATATTGAAGTTTTTACTTCTGCCGGCACTCCCGGAGTGCTCCCGTTGTTTTTTATTTATTTTTTTGATGTTTTTTTATACCCCAAAGAAGCTACCTATATAATTTTTTTTTGCTTTTCTTCTAAAAAAGAATCTTGCCACGATAAGGGTTAAATATAGAAGATGGTACCCAAAATGGAGGTTATGCTATAATAAGAAGAAGAGACGACGGAAGAACAATAAAAAAGAAGGATTTCGAGTGTGATAACAGATGGGTGGTGCCCTACAATCCCTATCTATGTAAAAAATTTAATGCTCACATAAATGTTGAAATTTGTTCAAGCGTCAAAAGTGTGAAATATATAAATAAATATATTTATATAGGTCATGACCGAGCAAAGATACAAATCACAGTAGCGCCACAAGAGTCCAGTGATCAATCGACATTAAGCAATGAACACCATGATGAAACTTCTCGGGGCAAACGTTCTCGGGGCAAACGGAGCAACTCAACAAAGGCACCCCCGTCCACGCTCACTGTGGACTTCACAAATGTTAGGGGGCTCAATTCTAATATCAACGCAGTCCACTACCATTTAGAGACTGCGAAGCCGGCCTTGCTCTTTCTTACCGAGACTCAGATTTCCTCCCCGGCTGATACTTCCTACCTCTCCTACCCGGGGTACAAATTGGAACATTCATTTGTGCCGCGGGCGGGAGTTTGCGTGTACGTCAGAGAGGATATCTGTTCTCGTCGCCTCGGGACGCTTGAAGGAAGGGACCTATCTAACCTCTGGCTGCGCGTAGACTGCGATGACCATCCGCGATTCTATGCATGCCTGTATAGGTCCCATAGCGGAAATACCGAAACTGACCGACTCATTGAGCACATCCTAATGGCTACAGATTCCATGCTCGAAAGGGTTCCTACCGCTGAAATCGTGATACTTGGCGATTTTAACGCCCACCATGCCGATTGGCTCGGCTCAGAAACCACCGATCATGCGGGAAGATCCTTTCACGACTTTGCTTTGGCTTATGACTTGACGCAAATGGTCCCTGCGATTACGCGAATACCAGATGTGGATGGTCATAAACCCTCTTTGTTGGACCTTCTGCTGACTTCACATCCGGAGAACTACCAAGTCTCTGTTGAACCGCCATTGGGTTCATCAGATCATTGTGTGGTCCGGAGCATTGTGCCGTTCACGCGCCCTCTTCGGCCTAGCTTCACGGGCTGTCGCCGCGTGTGGCACTATAAGTCAGCAGATTGGGATGGGATGCGGTCTTTTTTGCGTCCTACCCTTGGGGGCCCATTTGCTTTTCGTCGAGTACTCCAGATGCCGTCGCTGACTCTGTCGCCGAGGTGGTCCTGCAGGGTATGGAACTCTTTATTCCATTCTCTACGGTGCCGGTCGGTGGCAAGTCCCAGCCTTGGTTTAGGCGTTCCTGCAAAGCGGCTTTGCGCCGTAAGCGTGAATGCTTTAAAGCCTGGGCAGAAGCAGTGACATCCTGTGATGTGACTATCGGCGAACGTAAAAAAGCATACAATTCAGCCTCCAGGTCCTTCAAGCGAGAAATCGCTAAAGCAAAGTCAGAGCACATTGCCAGATTTGGTGAGAAATTGGCCCACCTCCCTTCGGGAACTCGAGCCTTCTGGTCTCTTGCCAAAGCTGTCCAAGGGAATTTCTGTCAGCCCTCAATTCCACCACTGCATAGGGAGGATGACTCACTTGCCCATACCGCGAAAGAGAAGGCCGATCTTCTAGGCTGTCTCTTTGCGTCGAACTCCACTTTGGATGATCAAGGGAAGGAACCACCGACATTATTGCGGTGTGATACTACGATGCCCGAAGTTATATTCCGGCAACGTGCTATCCGTAAAGCTTTGTCTTCCTTGGACATCCATAAGTCGAGCGGGCCTGATGGCATCCCTCCAATTGTGCTGCGTACTTGTGCTCCTGAGTTGGCTCCGGTCCTAACGCGCCTTTTCCGGTACCTTTACACGCTCGGCACTGTTCCGAAGTGCTGGAAGATCGCTTCGATACATCCGATCCCTAAAAAAGGCGATCGCTCTGATCCGTCCAACTATCGCCCAATAGCTATAACCTCCTTGTTCTCCAAAATAATGGAAACCATTATTAACAGCCAGCTCTTGAGGTATCTAGAGGGCCACCAGCTGATTAGCGATTCTCAGTACGGCTTCCGTCGTGGTCGCTCGGCTGGTGACCTCCTTGTATACCTTACACATAGGTGGGCAGAGGCAATTGAGTCCAAGGGGAGGCGCTGGCGGTAAGTTTGGACATAGCGAAAGCCTTCGATCGGGTGTGGCACAGAGCACTGCTCTCGAAGCTTCCAGCCTATGGGCTCCCTGAGAAATTATGCAACTGGATTTCCAGCTTTCTCGCTGATCGGAGCATCAAAGTCGTCATCGACGGAGCATGCTCCGACCTGAAACCTGTGAATGCTGGTGTCCCACAAGGCTGTGTCCTATCCCCGACCCTGTTTATTCTGCATATCAATGATATGTTGCAGCTTAGCAACATTCATTGCTATGCGGACGACAGCACTGGGGATACTTTTTACACTGGCCGGGCAGGTATCTCTCGGGCTGTTGTCGATGGTACCGGAACAAACTTGTGTCTGAAGTCGAAACTCTTCTACGTGGAGTCTCGGACTGGGGTAGACTAAATCTAGTCCAATTTAACCCCAAGAAGACACAAGTATGCGCGTTTTCCGCTAAAAAAACTCCCTTTGTCGCTACTCCCCTCTTTGAAGACACTCTCCTTAAAGCCTCAGCTAGCATCGGAATACTGGGCGTTGACATATCGAATAACGTTCAGTTTCGCGGTCATCTGGAAGGAAAGGCTAAATTAGCCTCCAAAAAGCTTGGTGTGCTCAGCAAGGCGAGACGGTACTTCACTCCGGGCCACCGCTTGCAACTATATAAAGCGCAAATTCGGCCCCATATGGAGTACTGCTCTCACCTCTGGGCGGGAGCTCCCCAGTACCAGCTCCTTCCACTTGACCGTATTCAACGAAGAGCGGTTCGAATCGTCGACGACCAGTCACTTTCCGTGCGGCTTGATCCCTTGGCGTTGCGTAGAGATGTGGGATCTCTCTGCATCTTCTACCGCATTTACCATGGAGAGTGTTCAGAGGAGTTGTTCGGTCTAATACCTGCAGCTGAGTTTCATCATCGTAGTCAAGGCAAAATACAAAATACCATCCGTATCACCTCGACGTCCGTCGTTCCACAACAGAGCGTTTTCTAAGGCAGTTTTTGCCGCGCACCACCACTATGTGGAACCAGCTGCCCACAGAAGTATTTCCGAACCAATTCGACTTAGGGTCCTTCAAGAAAAGAGCGTACCAATTCCTGAAAGGCCGGCAACGCACTTGCGAGCCTTCTGGCATTGTGAGTGTCCATGGGCGGCGGTATCACTTAACATCAGGTGAGCCTCCTGCCCGTTTGCCTCCTATTACAATAAAAAAAAAAAAAAAAAAGAAATTAAGGCTTATATTGTTACCAGGTCTGTTTCGGCCCCTGAAGCAGTTTGGCGAATATTTGAATTTTCAATGCACAGAATGAGTCACACAATTATACAGTTCGGTGTTCATTTGGAAAACCATCAAACTGTCGTATTTACAGATCAGAACGTTCATAGAGCTAGATCTGCTGGAAAATCAACATTATTAGCATTTTTTGAACTAAACAGAACAGAAGAAAGTGCTCGACAAATCTTTACACTGAAATTCCGACACATTTCAGATTTATCCATGGACAGTGGCAACCACGAATATCTCAGTCAGCGGCTGATAAAGTAATTGTAAGAATGTATAATTATTCCTTTACTGATCGGGAACGATATTATCTCCGGCTATTACTTCTTCACGTCAAAGGGCCGACTTGCTTCAGAGATGTTAGAACTTATGAAAATATTATTTACAAATCATTTCGAGAAGCTGTTCAAGCAAGGGGGCTCCTGTTTGACAATGTTTACCAAATGCAAGGAGATTCGGCTGTTAACAAAATGATCAGGTATCATCAAACAAATAATAATAAACGAAGACAGAGACACGGCCAACGAAACAGTTTATGAAATACTTACGATTTTCGGCATGATGTGTGTGTGATCCAAACGAATAAATCACTATGCGAAACTAAATGACATTTGAACTAAAACTTCAACTTTTATGGTTATGATTAGTATTCTTTTTTCTATGGTTGTTATCGTTTATCGACACAATTTATTTTTTTATTTTTAAAATTAGTAAGTACTTAGTAGAGTAGCGAAAAAGACTGAGTGCTTACAAAAAAGAGATTTACAGGGAGTAAACCTTATAAATATGTTTTTTGTTAATTTAGTCTTAGTTGTCTTAGTTTATTTTGAATGTTGATTTAAAATAAAAATAATTTGTGTAAAAACTTTTGCAGATTTTATTTACTATATTTATTAAACACAACGAACGATGCTATACGAATCTATATTTAATATTCTTTGAGAACCGATGACTACAGAAATATCTACCTACATTTTGCACCTGTATTATGAGTCAAATTTCACCCGAGCGAAGCCGGGTTTTCATCTAGTATTAAAATATAACAGTAAAATAGGTATCATTTTGTCATGGAAACTGAGGACAGACAAAACGTTGAAAAGATAAACTGCGGTGTTAAGAAAAAAATGAGAAGAGGACGTCAAAGAGATATCGTTAAAAACAACAAGTAAGTCTGTGCTTTCAGTGCATATATTTTAGCACTATCTTTTAAAAAATGGTGTTGCGAGACGTATTTTACTTGCCTTGAACTTTACAAAAAATTGAAAACGGTTCTGACAAAACATTCAAATGCGGTAAAGTTGAATTGTCTTTAGTAGTGAAGAATAGAAGCTTATTTTATAAAAACAAGACCAAAGTCTCTCAAGACGGATTCTTGACTAGACTTATCTCAGCAATAATCCCAGAAAGGAAGAGGACATTCAAGCCTACCTGTAAGCCAAAACCCCACAATATATCTTGCTTTTATCATTTTATTGGAAAAAATAAAAAATTGATAAGAGTTTGTAAAAAAAAATTATGTCAACTTTTTCTATAAAGCCATTCAGACAGACAAACACAGATCACACAGACAGATCAATATCTAAACATGTGTTCAATGGTACAATTCCAAAAGAAAATAGAGGAGGTGATCACAAATTGAGGAAATATGCAGCTAAGAAGGAAAGTGTTTGCAAGTTCATATCTAGCTTACCAGCAAAGGAAAGCCATTACAGCCGGAATAAGAGCAAAAAAATTTATTTAAATTCGGATCTAAATATTCGTAAACTTTGGCAGTTTTATAATGACTCTGTAGAAAATGATCTGAAAGTAAAACGTAGCATGTTTCGGAATGTATTCAACACACAGTTCAATATAGGGTTTTCCTCTCCTTTTTTTAAAATAATAAAAGTGTTGATTTTGTACGGTTTTTATTATTAAGTACACATTTCCATAACAATTAAAACAAAACACTACATATCCAGACAGATGACGTTCAAAACCACACTTATCCATGCAGAAGGTACAAAACAACACATATCCTGATTTGTCTTCACAAAACAGTACTTATCCAAAATAACTTTGCCCAATAATCAACAACAGCGCGAGCAATCAAATAGCAAAAAAATGTTTTAATTGCCGATTTATCTCCACATTAATATGGTATTTTTATTTTAAATACAAAAACATGCTCTCACAATTTATTAAGTTTTTTTAGATTTCTGTCTTATTGAGAAAAACGGATATGATGTAGTTTTGATCCTAACCTCCTCAATTATAGACAGGACATTATTTATGGCGCCACCGATACCTTCGAAAAATTAAAGAGTATTGAAGGGAAGGAAGGGATATTTATTACCAAGATGAAACCTGGATCAACGAAGGTAATTAAAATTTTCTGTTCTTTACATTTGTAATGAATTTGTGATTACTTATTATTATTTTACAAATTTAGTATTTAAATCACGTTTATTTTTAATTAATATTTATATTCAATTTACAAGCTACTTTATTTGATGATTGTATTTGATGTATCGGGGTGGTGGCGCTGGTGTCAGCTGCCATTTTCATTAATTAATAACTTCAAAGTCAAATCAGTTAAGATCTACAAATTAACAGGCTATTTGATAGTCTGTAGTAATTTCATAGTATTTTGAATCAATGGTGTTAGTGTCGGCCGCCATTGTCATTATTGTCATATTAAATGAATAACGTCAAAGTCAAATTAATGCAAAACCGTTAATACGAATGGTTAATTTCGAAATGACTATTCAATGGTCTATAATAATGATGACTCCATAGTCATTATTATTATTAAACGTTATTTATCATAATTTTAAATATTAACTCAATGACTATAAATATTAAAGTAATCTTGACACTCGTTCCTATGACTGCCGTACGACTCTGTGGTCGATTAGGTTTCGGTCGTGGAACGAGTACACGAAATGTCACGAAACTTGTTTATTACAAATTCTGGTTGCTTAAATAAAGGAACTGGATGGTGCGGCCCTCAGTTCGATTGATTGGTCAAACCAGGCAGAAGCCTTTAAAGTCTACTGTTTAAAGTTTAAACAGTAGACTCTAAATGTCGACATTAAATGGCTGATGCCAACAAACCAATCATCTATGACAATATGGAGAAGTATTTGAACAATATAAATAGTCGAATATTGAGGATTCATCACACATTAAATTGTACTTTTGATAATTAATTGATATTTTTCACTATCTTGAAGGTCATGCACCGAAGAAGGCATGGATTGACCAGACAGTGTCATCGTCCCGCCAGGCCTTCCTAGATGGCTTGACCACTAGCTTAAAACAGCCTTCAGGAAAAGGCAAACGATTAATTATCGGCCCTATAGGCCATATAAAAAGGATTCATAGAAGACAGCTTATTAATATTTGAAGCCAAAAAATAAAGATTATCATCAAGAGATGAATGCCGATTCCTTTGAGAAGTGGTTTAGGGGGGTCTTGCCAAAACTAAAACCAAATTCCGTAGTAGTGCTCCCTACCACTCCAGAAAACTAGAATCGCTGCCTAAAATGCCTTGGACTAAACCTAGAATACAAGAGTGGCTAACAAGCAAACATATTTCTTTCGAAGCAACAATGGTTAATGCTACTCTTATAGACATTGTACGGTACCTTAAACAAGAACATAGATAGAACAAGTTGTGGAAGTGTTGTGGACGAGATGGCAGCGCAGCATGGGATAATTGTTTTACGTCTGCCCCCATACCAGCTCAATCCCATAGAGTTGGCACGGGCGCAGGCTAAAGGATATGATGTAAGAAATAACAAAACCTTCAAAATGTCAGAAGTAAAAAAACTTTTTGAAGAAGGACTTCAACATATCACACCTGAAAAATGAAGTAGCTGCATTTCTCATATAATTAAAGAAGAAGAAAAAATGTATGGTCTCGACCACATGATCGACAATGTTTCAAACAGATTTATAATTAATGTCACCAAAAGCGATAGTTATAATAATAATAATAATATAGGTTTGTTTTATGTTTTTATATGATGATGAATAAAAACAAATTATGTAATAAGCGATGTTTTTTATTTTTATCCAAAGATCTGAAGAATACCCTGACTTTTTTAATAAAATACTATGGACCGACGAGTCCCGATTCGAAAGGGCTGGAGTATTCAACCTTCATAATTATCATAGTTGGACCATCGAAAACCCACATTTGGCAAGTCAAACTCCAAACGCGCTTTAGTGTCAATCTTTGGTCTGGGGTAAACGGAGAGTTAATTGGACCCTTTGAATTACCCGCTAGGTTGAATGGCCAGGAATATTTAAATTTTTTGCAAAACAATCTTTGTGAATTGTTAGAACCTTCATATTCGACGAGTAATGATTTTTCAACAAGATGAAAACCGCGCCCTGTCACTATACAATACAAGTAAGAGAGCATTTGAATACCACTTTTCCAGATAGATGGATTGGGCGTGCAGGGCCGATCGAATGGCCTGCGCGTTTGCCAGATCTTAACCCCATCGACTTTTTTGTTTGAGGATTTTTCAAAGAGCTGGTTTACGCGAAAGAAACCAACAATGAAATAGAATTAAGACAAAAAATATCAGAAGCGCAAAGAAAAATGAAACAAGAATATTCAAATAGCTTCAGGCAATTAAAGCATAACTTTTTAAAACGTTGTCGGTTTTGTATTCAAGTTGGTTGCGCCGGATTCTTATTTTATAATAATGATTGCTCAATATACCCATCCTCATAGTTCCTAGACGCATATCTCATCACCCACCTATTTTATGTCCCAATCCTATGAAGGTACTAGTTCCGGAACGGGCTATAGGTGGTGGCGCACACGATGAAGAGTCTCAAACAAATAATTAGTTTAATAGGTATAAAGTTTTATATAGTAACAACCCGCGCCGCCACAAGTTGAAGGAAGGAGTTTTGAAAATATCATAAAATAAATAGTATTTTTTCAGTAAATTTGTGGCTTTTATTTGTTATTAAAAAAACAAGTCGTTCGAAGACTTAGGCCGGGTTCCCACTACGCCGGACCGGCAGATCTGCCGCGCCGGTAAATCTGCCGGAAGAGCTAGTGGCTGTACAATTTATATGAAGCTATTCACATTATCCCGGGTCCGGCATTTTTGCCGAGCCCGGCATTTCTACCGAACGTTTTGTCACTACGAATTGCCGGTAGAACGACCGGGCCCGGAGTAATGTGAACGAGTTTGTGCCGGTATCTGTCCCCCGCTCGCCCTGCTCGTGCTCCCCTCGCCCCGCCCGTGTTCCACTCACGTCATTCGGCTCGCATGTTCTGGTAAAAGTAGACGTTTAGCATGGATATTCAAGCAGAAACTTTAATTACGCTTGTCCAAGAGAGACCTGTTCTGTGGGATAAGACCGAAGACGTTTATAAAGACAAAAAACTTAAAGTTAGCAGCATGGCGTGAAGTATGTTTAATACTGAAACCAAACTTCGATGAACTGGATGAAAAGAAAGAAAACAGTACGGTGAGTTTTTAATGTTTTATTGATAAAATGTAAATGCATTGATAAATTTTATTTTATAGCTGCTGCCTGCCACGGAACGGAACCAATATCTGAAACAAAATAATTAGTAAATGATGTCCGTATAGCGTTGGCATTAGGGCCACCTCGACTCGACACATTTCGATTCATGGGTGTAGTTTCTTGTTCTTGTCTATGTTCTATATTTTGGTAACTTTCAAAATTTATACCATCTTTTTCTCTTACAAAATTATGTAAGACTGCACAAGCTTTAATTACTTGAATTGCTGTGTCTACGTTGAGATCTATAGCTCGATGGATTATTCGCCACTTATTTGCCAGAATACCAAAAGCGCACTCAACATACCTTCTTGCTCGACTTAGTCTATAGTTAAAAATCTTTTTATCAGTATTCAAATGTGTACCTCCATATGGACGTAGGAGATTAGGTGTTAAAGCAAAGCCTTCATCGCCAACAAGTATAAACGGTAATTCTTCGTGCAAGTTTTCATGAAGCGGTCTAGGCTTTGGTACATTTAAAGTACCATCATTGATCTTTTGCCAAAATGTACTATCCTTTAATATACTAGAATCGCATTCCTTGCCAAATGAGCCCACACTAATAAAAATAAATCGGTACTCTGAATCGACAACTGCCATTAATACAAAAGAATAATACTCCTTGTAATTAAAGAACATAGAACCACTCTTGGCTGGTTTCAAAATTCTGATATGTTTGCCATCTACTGCTCCAAGACAGTGAGGAAAGTTGGCTTTTCTTTCGAATCCTGAAGCGATGTCCTCCCATTCTCTCTCAGTATCAGGCAGCTTAAGGAAATCTGTCTTTAGGTTTTCCCAAATGACGTGGGTCATTTCTTTTATTAGTTTACTTATTGTCGAAACGCCTACTCTGTATGAGTAATGTATTTCTTTGAATGAACATCCTGAAGCTAAATATCTGAAAAAAAAGTATTTTTTGTTAATACATTATTACTTTATACGTCACCAAGAAACAAATTGTATTGTTTTATGATATTTTTTTATTGATTTCAGGAAAACAGGTTTCAACTAAATGGAATAATATACGAGATTCGTGGCTTAAGACAGTAAAGAAACAAAAAAGATGAGTCTAAATCTGGATCTTCGACCAAAAAGACACGAAATTATTTATATCACGAGCAATTAATGTTTTTTGAAAAAAGTCTCCGAACCTCGACCACCACATGAGTCAGTTTCAAAAAAAGCAAGAACCGAGACTGAAGTAGGCATGGAATCAGATTTTCGTTCACCTTTAATTAAAGATAAAAAAAATTGATAATAAAGAGGTAAATGACAGGATGGTAAAGTTTTTGGACTCCAGAATAAACCCAGAAAAGGAAAACCATCATCTATCTTTCTTCAAAGGCATTATACCAATCTTGAACACTTTAACTATCGAAGAGACTTTAGAATTTCAAGCTAGCGTCATGACAATGTTGCAAAAAATTAAAAGTAGGAATTATGAGAGACCAAATTACGGACATTGGCGTGATTCATATAATCAGATAACCGGACCAGATCAGTATTCTGGATACTACACACATAATAGCGTCAATCAACAGCCAATACCTACGCAAGATCAACACTACCCTGGATACTCTACGCAATATAATAGTAGCAATCAACAGGCAACAACATCTATACCATCAACTTCATCTCAGACATCGAATCCGATTCCAGCTTCGCCATCAGCATCTAGTAATCGTTCCATACATTCCCAAGACTCAGATTACTTAGATTTTGAAGGGATTTAAGTTTGAGTACAAATAAATACTTAAATAATTGTTTGCATTTTTAATTCATAATGATTATCAAATACATACACCCTCCCACACACACACATTATATATATTCACATTCATGAAACAAACATACATAGCAAACATTCATTCATTCATACAGTCTTAAGTAGGTACCTACGTCAAAACTATTATTACGCAATCTAGTGCATAAAATAATCTTACCTTAGACATATGGCTAATCTTTGTTCTGGGCAAATACATTCTCTGAAACTTGTATCTCGTACTCTTATGTCTAGTCGTCCCAGTAAATCGTCAAAAGTGGTTGCTGTCATTCGAAAATAATTGAAGAACTTTGATTCGTCTCTTCTAAGTTCACCCATTAATGTTTCAAATGTTCCAAGTGAAAATCTTTCCCGTAAAATAGGGTGTACCCAATGTTTTCTTTTATTTTGCCTTCTATTAAGATACCACCACAACACAACAATTTCGTCGTCCATTGTGCGCGCAGGTCCAAATTCAACTGAGGACTGTCTGAATTTCTTCCGGGATCCGATGTAATGTGAACACTCTGTCCGGTGTCCGGTTTTCGGCAGATCTGCCGGTCCGGCGTAGTGGGAACCCGGCCTTAACCTCTTAGTTCCGGCTGTCGTACCGGTGCGACAAAAAAATGGCTCCGTCAACGCCGGCTGTCGGTACCGGACCGGTACGGCAAAACTATGTTGTTCTTGTTTAGACCTGATAATTTAAACAAATAATATCAGAATGGTTTGTGTCGTATATCAAATGAATGAGAAAGAAACAACCTATTCACTTATATGATTGCCAGTCTACTAAAACTATACTTATTCATGTAAACACCATTTAAAAATATTCAGTTTCGGCTCTCTTGCGCTGTCGACATACGTTTACCATTTCAATGTGTTTTGTTTGTGCATTCCTACAAAGAAGTTAAAAAATGGGTAAGTTATCAAATCTTTACACGTTCGGTTCAAAGATACTTTATTTCTCAAATAATAACTTTCACTTAGCGAGAAAATTTTGAGTAATTTAGTTATGTACATCGTGTTATGAAATTTTTTGAAAATAAATCATACTCGTATAAAATAAAAATATTAGTTTCTAAACCGCACTGACAACTTCATAACAGCTACAGTTGATTGGATTGTAAAAAAATATCTTCCTTTCTCATTTTTCGATGATGAAGATTATGAAATAATATAGGAGGAATATTTTCGATCGATTTGCCCGAATACGATATTTCCTAAAAGGTCGACACTAAGAAGGAAAGTCAAACAGCGATTTGAAGAACTACAATCGAATGTTAAAAATCGACTACAACAATATTCATGTAAAATGTCATTTACCATTGATGGATGGTCGTCCATTGCTGGTAGGAGTTTCTACGGGATCACTATTCATTATATAGACAATGAATGGAAGTATCGATCTGTAGTCCATGATTTTATACCATCGACATACTGGGTTAGATATTGCAACGATTTTCCATGAATGTTTATTGGAATATAACATAATTGATAAAATACAGGGTATCACGGTTGACAACGCAACTACAAATACCAAATTTATGTATGAAATTGGCAAACAACTGCTGCATTTTGATTCAGACAATCAACATTTCCGGTGCTTTGCTCACATTTTGAACCTTGGTGTACAAGATTTACTAAAGACGTTAGCATTACACAGTGAAACTGACAATAAAGAACAAGAACAGCAGTATGAAGACTATGAAGACGAAACTGAGGAAGATGAAGAATATGCGCCAAATATTGCTGACTCACATACAGGTATTACAAAATTACGCAGTATTTCCAGTAAAATAAAAAGAAGCGAGATATTAAAGAGGAAGTTCCAGTCTGCTTGTGAAGCAGTTGGCGTGCCATTAAATCTGAATCCTATACACGACTGTCCAACAAAATGGAATTCCACACATGATATAATTGGATTTGGTTTAAAAGTGAGAACTGTCATTAACATATTATGCGTTTCAGTTACCGAATTGTATGATTTTCAAATCACAGAAACTGAATGGCAAATACTCGAAAAAATACATAAGTTTTTAATAAACTTTAAACTTTTATCAACAAAACTTGGTGGAGAAAATTATGTTACATTACCGCTAGTCATTGTATCATTCAATCTATTGCTTGATAAAATTGAATCCATGGTAAAACAATTAGATGAGAAACCTAATCGAACTGAAGTGGATGAAAGGCTAATTTTAGGTTTCCAAGCAGCCCGAGATAAAATGCTTAAACATTATAAGAAGAGCAACTGGATTTACTGTACCACTTTAGTTCTAGACCCAAGACACAAAGCTCCAACTTTTGATATTACATTATGGGGGCAGCAAATTAAAACAGAAAGCCTGCGCAAATTTAATGAATTTTATAAAGAATAACGTCTACCAGTACAGCAACACAGTGTCTAAGACCCGGTTGTTTCAAACCATTTGCTATCGTAACTTACGTTCGTTAAAATTTTACAGACACGTATGAACTTTAACGTCTGTTAACTTGCTAGCGTTGCTTCATTGTTAAAAAATGAGTTCGTCATTGTTAATGGGGTTGCCTGTTTGCGTAACGCTATTTTGACCTAATGTTTTATGGGATTTCTTTATTAATAACAATATTGATAAAAACAATGTAATTTGAAACATTATGTCAAGTTTGACATTGGATGTTTATTGTTTTGTTCGAAAGGCTAATTTTAAAAAGTGTTTAATTTTAGCGCTATTACGCACTGTCGACTAGTCGCCGGCGACTCGGTCGCTGGCGACTGTGAGTTTCTACAGTTTAAATAGATGTCTACGCACTTGGTCGTCGGTCGCCCAAGCGACTGGGCGACTCGCCGCGTCGTGGCGACACACAAGCGACCGCCGGTCGCTGGCGACCAATAGGAGCACGGCTTCAAATGGAAGCATTCACACTGCGAGCAACTGTCGTAACGACCGGACGTCGCGCACAAAAATGGCTCAGGCTTTCGATACCGAGAAATTTATAATAGAAATACAATCCCGAAAAGCTATTTGGGACTTATTAAGTGACGAATATTCGAATCGGGATTTGAAGAAAACACAGTGGGAAGAAATAGTGGAGTTATTTGGAGGTGAAGGATTACTAGACGAAGAAAAAAAAACATAGGTAAATTATAAATGTCATTTATTTTTTAATGAATTCTGCTCATCTGCCAAGGTAATTGACCCTCAGTCATAAAATAATCAGCAAACATATCTCTGTATGACATGCCACGTCGCGTAGCTCTTTGAATACCTGGTGGCACTTCTTCTAAGCCAGGAATGCACAGGGTATCTTCAAATTTATATCCGTCTCTTTCCCGAACATAGTTGTGAAGAACACAACATGTTTTGGTGATGCTTGTTACTAGATCTAAATTTACATTAATAGGTCTGTGAAAAATCTGCCACTTATTTGCTAATATGCCGAATGAACATTCTATGTAGCGTCGAGCACGAGAAAGCCTATAATTAAATATTTTTTTCTTTGTTGTTAAATTTGATCCACCAAATGGTCGCATAACTTTATCAGATTGTCCAAATGCTTCGTCACCAACAATGACAAACGGTACTGGTATTGGATTTATCGATGAAATAGGCTGATGTTCCGGAACTTGTAAATCATTATTCATTAGCTTTTGATAAAATGTTGAATGTGTAAATATAGTAGAATCGCTATCCTTTCCATAGGAACCAACATCTATGTATACGAACTTGTAGTCAGCGTCACAAATGGCAAGCAAAATGATAGAAAAGAAGTGTTTATAATTATAACACACTGATCCACTATTGTAAGGTTTTATAGTCCTTATATGTTTACCATCTATGGCACCTATACAATTTGGAAAATTGGCTCGTAAATGAAAATCTTTTGCGATTTTTAACCAATTTTCTGTTGTATGTTGTGGCAAACACATGTCTTTCAGTAAAACCCATATAAAATGACAAACTTCTCTTATTATCTCAGCAATAGTTGAAATCCCAAGTCTATATGAGTAATGCAGATCTACAAATTTGCAGCCACTTCCAAGATATCTGAAATAAAAAAAATACAATTTATTTACAGGTCAATCACTTCAAAAAAAATGGAAAAATATAAGAAGCTGCTTTGCTCGAGAAATACGAAGAATAAAAAATACCAAAAGTGGGTCTTCTGCTTCTCATAAAACTCCCTATATTTATTTTAAACAGCTGTTGTTTTTGAAAAATACTGTTGGTAATTTAAATACAGAGAGTAGCATTACGGAAGAAGAAAAGTCGACAACTGATCAAGAACCTTTAGGACCGTACTCTAGGGAAAATATAGTGGGAAGAAAGAAGAAAAAACCTTCAGATGATGGCACAAGAGAATTATTGGAAACACTGAACAAATGTATTGATACTCGTAAAAATAACGCGGACATTTTGGAACAAGATGAGGACAGAATGTTTCTGCTGTCCCTTTTATCGTCTTTTAGGAAAATTCCTGATCACAAAAAACCAGCAGCGAAAATTCAATTAATCACAATGATCGATTCATTCGGAACCAATACGCCAAATAACGTATATCCAAACTCCGTTTGGCGTAATTATATTCTACCAACTTCAGTTCCTTCACCGCAAGAATGCTCAGAGTCGCGAGTTTCTACTGCCACTTCAAGTGCCTCGCAAGATTCTGATTACTTGGACTTATTTTGAATCTTTATTTTATTTTTTGTGCTTTGAATTTAAAATTAGTTTATATAGTATTGATTTAGTTAAACAATAATTACATGATGTCAAATTATTTTATTTTATTTATTTACTGCAATTACAGCATCAATGTTCTGTGAGGAACTGCTGCCGATATACAAAATATTTTCGTGTTACAAAAAAGAGCCATACGTGCTATATATGGTCTCAAACCGCGTGACTCCCAATTAATTATTTAAAGAAATTAATATATTTACAGTACCATGTCAGTACATATTTGATTGCATTATATATGTTCATAAGAATATAAAAATCCAAAAAAATCTGACTGTCATAGTATGAACACTAGAAATAAACATAAGCTTGCCATTCCCAAGATCAGACTTAAAAAGACATTTAATTCATTCGTAGGCCAAAGCATAAAACTGTATAATAAACTTCCACAACATGTAAGTGACTTACCAATTCAAAGGTTTAAGTTGCATGTTAAAACTTTATTAATAAAAAAGAGTTACTATAAAATGGAAGACTATTTGAATGATAATAATTTGTATTACTGTTTGGAATCCTGAAATTTACATTTATTTTACATATTATATGTAATAACTTCAAATATTTTTATTGTAGACTTATATTTTTATTTAAACAACGCTTTTACGGTAGTGCCACTGCAAGTCGAGCAAGCACTGTTACTTAAAAGCTCTGGTTTTAAAACAATGAAATTTACACTTACCTTAGAGTTATAAATAATTTTTCTTCCGAAGAAACACATGGTCGCAAATTTGTATCTGTGCCAGTTATATGTGGTTTCAAAAGACACAATAGCTCATCAAACGAACGCACAGACATTCTTGCGTAGTTGAAAAATTTATGAGGGTATTTTCTCACGTCTTCATAAAATAGTTTAAACATTCCTTTTGATCTTCGTTCTTGTAACAAAGGATGTACCCAATACTCTCTTGATTTTCTTTTATTTTTCTTTTTCTTGATTAGTAGCGCTACTATAGCAGCTTCTTCGACATCCATTCTGCACGAATGTACTTGGAATACTGTCGCTCGGCTTGGTCTCCTGCCTAGTTGCCTATGTTTTGGTCGACGAGGCGACCGAGTCGCCAGCGACAAGTCGACAGTGCGTAATAGCTCTTAATATAAATAATGGAAACCTTTTCGCCAAAGTATAAAGCTAATATTTTAATATTATATTGCATGAATTGTATATGCGCAAAGTATGTATATTATATTGAGAGGATAGTTCGAAATGTATTTATTTACGTGACTCATTGACTATCAGAGAACGTTCGGTAAATTTAGGAAAAGAAGAGGACAGATTTAGAAATGTAATAGAAAAACATAAACACATATTATTTAATAAAAAGACAGACAGTACTAACAATTTGCAAAAAAAGAGGGCATTGAGGGCGATTCCTGCAGAATTTAATGCCCTTTCAGATAACACTCGAACTATTAAACAGTTGCAAGCCAAATTTCACAACATGAAGCGGAATGCTCGTAAGTAATAATAGCGGAAAAGTCGAAACACTGAACAAGAAGCTCCAGACCTTAGACTTAAACGCAAGGAAAAATAACATCATTCTACATGGCATCGTAGAACCTACCACCAAAAGATACGAGGAACTAAACGCTTCGGTAATAAAAACCAATCACGGATTTGGAAGTGTCACTCGAAAATAGCGAAATAAATAAAGTGCAACGTCTTGGTAAAAAAGAGGAAAATGGAAAGAATATTGATGTAAAACCTTGATATTTAGAATTTGAATTTTATTCCATTAACCTATTGTCAACTGTCACTCTCTGAATTCTGTCAATCAATTTTTGTTAATAAAAGTTGTATTCGAACGTTGGCTAATTAAAAGCATATTATTTGTGTACAAAACTATAATAAAAAAGACCTATTCTGCTTACATTAACTACTTTGCAGAAAAAAATCCAAATCCTTAGAAATAAGAAAATGAAAGAAAACACGTATATAACTAATGACTATTCTAAGGAAACCATGGAGAAACGCAAAGCAAGAAGAGCAAGTAATTTTCGTGAAAATGAAAAAAGAACCCCAGAGACACCAAGTCCGAAGGAAACAACCAACGGCACTAGCAAGAAAAAACAACGAACAGACGCTTTTCAACTCACGCGTGAGCGAGCCTACTCCACGTCTGAAAGAAATACCTAACTCAATTACTAACCGGAAACGGAATATCACACAGAAAAAAACAACAACAACAGCAAAACAAAAACACATTCCCCGACCCTGCTGGTCCCCGTGGGGAATTAGACCGAAACCCTCCAATAATGAGGCCTTTGCCACCTGGCAAACGGACACGCAACAGTAGAATGAAAAACAGTCTACGAAAAATAATGAATTATCGCTCCGGGAAGCCTGTGAAGTGCCCAGTAGACTTCTGTGCTTCTGGTAGGAGCTAGGCTGGGTAAATTAGCCAGGACTCTTACGCACAACGGACCAATTAGGAGTCTTATTGCGGAAAAAGGAGTCCTACTACCCTAACCCTAACCCTAATAATGAATTACTGTCATGTCCGAAAAGAGGCTATAATTTATTAATTAACGTAAATAAACAAAATAAGTCGTTATTGGGCCTCAGACAATCAATATTTCAACACCAAAAGCCTTTGCATTCGCCGAAAGTGACAGTTTGGGCGGCTATTTCAGCACACGGAATCATCGGACCCTTCTTCTTTGAAGACCAGCGAGGGAATTCTGTGACAGTAAAAACTGAGCGATACATAGCCATGTTACGCAATTTCTTTTTCCCGCAGCTGTCACAATTTCAGGGGTACAATAGTGCGACATGGTTTAAACAAGATGGCGCCACATGTCATACATCAAACTAGAGTTTGGCAGTCGTAAAGGAGATGTTTACTGGAAAACTCATTTCGCGCCGAGGTAACATTTCATCGCCATCTAGATGTCCGGATTTAACCCCACCAGACATTTTCCTGTGGGGATACATGAAAAGTAGAGTCTACAGCAATAATCCCACCACAATTTCCGGTGAAAGCTAACTTCCGCGGAGAAATGGCCGCTATTCCGCGATTAATCAAAATGCGGCGGATTCAATATACGGGACAAGAATACGCCAACATGCACTTCATCTACGTTGAGTGCAGGAGCAACGCTAGTGCTGCTGCAGCCCTTTATAGAGAAAGATATCCTAATGCGCGTCATCCAAATTACCGTGTATTCGTGAGAGGCCACAGATGTTATTCGGAAGGCAGAATACCTGGCAGTGGCATTGGTGGTACGAGCTCCGGAAGACTAGCGAATATTAATAATACTCAAGACATTGTACTTGACGAAATTCAGCAAGACCCGTCGACCTCTGTAAGAACAATATCACGGCGTACTAGAATCCCGAAATCGACCGTGCACCGTGTACTGAAAATAAATAAATATCAATCATCCTTACCATATTAGACGCGTCAATTACATACGGTACATCGCTGTTCATACATTTATTACGGAACATCGTGCAATGAGTCGCTCTGACTCTTTCACTCGGGGTTGCGTTAAACAGGAGTGACGTCGCACGGAAATCCTGGTCTGGGCTGGGAGTGAATGAAGCTCCCGTGTCTCAATCTCCTATAAGAGCCTGGATTTCCGAGATGACGCAAGGAATGGTACTCCCAACCAATACCGACGCACATATGGCCATTAATATCAACGGAAACTTCAGTATCAGCACGGAGATCGAAACTTACTACGGGATATCACCCAACAACAACGTATGGGGACAGTCAATTAACATGCCTTACCCCTGCTTTTTGCAATGGGGATCAAAATTCGACATAGATATGACTGGGTCGTATGAGGCCACAGAGGGCGTTATAACAGCAGCATTTGAGAGCCCTCACCTACTGGTCCAACATTCCAGTAACGTGTCCATCTCGTGGCTAGCGACTACATTAGATACACGCACATATTACGGTACCCTAAAGTTCGATGTACGATTGTACCGCACGTTATCTTAGAAGAGCCTTTATAAGAAGATGTCGAGCGCGTATTAGAGTCGGTGGCAGATAATAGTGACGGAGAACTTACAATTAGACTATGAACTGCTGGCAGTTCATAGCTCAAGATGAGGAAATGGAACCGATGTTTTTGAAATTGAAGATTCTGTTCAAGAACCGACAAATCAAACCTCATAACCCACTGTTCAGATACTTCAGAGACTATTCCTATTTTCAACTGGAGAAATAACTCATACGCATTCAATGAAAGTGAGTATGATTTGGGCGCATAAATACATTACCTGACTGGCATGGCATGTTGTTGGCAATGGACATCTTCATGGAGGTGACACAAATGGATCAGTTAGTGTCTAATATCATACTAAAAGAAAGTGTCAAATACGCACAACAAAATGGAAGACCTTTTACAGTCAGCTTGGATGAAATGAAGGCATTTTTGGGCATGAATTATGTCATAAGATATCATATTTTACCAACTCTTGGGAATTACTGGTCGACTGATGAAGACATGGGTGGCAGTGCCTTTCGTTGCTAATGTTATGCCAAGAACTATTAAGGAGTACAAATAAGTTCCCGCCGTTTTAATGTAGATGGCGCGGCACGGAGTGTCCGTTAGCTTTCGCAGCGCTAACCGGCTTAAAAGATAGTTTGGACATTCAAGAACAACATAACCTATTAATATCATTGATTTCATATTGGTAAAATATAATAATTTTTATTAGTTGAAAATGTCTAAATTTGAGCCAAGTAAGTAATTTAAAGAAATCTGCTGCTGAGGCGTATAGATTGCTCGGAGAAGCATATGGTGAGGGTGCTTTGAGTGAGAGAACGTGTCTTGAGTGGTTTCAAAACGGTGATTTCGACGTAGAAGAGAAAGATCGCAGTGGAAGGCCAAAAATTTACGAGGATGCAGAATTGGAGGAATTATTGGAGGAAGATTCATCTCAAACACAAAAAGAACTTGCTCTAACAGCTCCAGCAAGCAGTCTCACATCGTTTAAAATCATTAGGGAATGATTCATAAACAAGGAACTTGGGTTCCGTACGAATTAAAGCCGAGAGATATTAAACGCCGATTATGCTTAAGTGAAATACTGCTAGCTAGACATAAAAAAAGGGTTTTTTACATCGTATCCTAACTGGTGATGATCGCTTTTCCGCCAGGCTGAGAAATACACTATAGCTCATTAGTTCTATTACATTATTAATCAATTTTTATTTCTTATTTCCAGGCGCGCTCAGTTCTCTCCACAAACTTGACAGCGAAAAGCCCACACCACAAATTATTTCAGAATATGAAATATTTTTTCAAAACATTGAAATTTATGGAAGGTTGGATTTGGACCATTAATGGCGTCGAGCGGCTGTTTAAGCAATTCGCTAACGAGGGTATAAGAGCTAGTTCAGACATGGCGGAATCCGTGCGGATGCAAATCGCGCGGTTAGACCGCGCGGATCTTATTTACATTAGCGCCTATAAATTCGTTCATACCTGTCCGCGCGGATTGACAAACCGCGCGGCTACCGCCACTCAACCGCTAGAAAATGAATTCGCGCGGTTGCCGCTCGGATCTATTTACTTGACGTACCTAGAGCGCGTTCAGTTGCTCTGCGGAAGCCGCGCGTATCGGACGGTGACAATGGATCGCTTCGACACCGAGCTATTCATCGATGAGGTGGAAAAGAGACCTGCTTTGTGGGACATCCAATGTGCAGAATATTCCAATAAAATTATTAGAAACGGAGCTTGGCAGGAGCTGGTGGATATTTTTGGAGAAAATGAGGATTCTTTGGAAAAAAGGTTCTTTTTGGTCAGTATGTATTTAATTTTACATTTATCAGGGTAGTTTACATATTTTGTAATTGACAGTCCACCCCAAATAACTAAACTATATAAAAATGTTGTTATTGTGATTGGAGGTAAGTATCGGGCGCGGGAAAAATATCACGTTAGCATAGTAACGGAGTAGCTAGTGACTATGTGCAACCGACGCGACGCCATCTTGAGTTTAGTTATTTGGCGCGAACTGTAACAAATTTTAATTTTGGAACGAAGTTCCTTATCGCGCGTTGTGAAAGGGGGCTAGACGGAAAAAAATCTCACGATTCTCACGCACGCAAACACCACGCCTCGCTACTCGCCTCTAGTACTCGCCTCCAGTGAGGTCAACTTCGTTCTATCCGGGTGTCCCTTGACACCTCTCAAGTTTTTATATTTTTGTGTCTTGCCATTCTACACGACCCTCATTTACAAAGTAATTAGCATATTTGTCTCTAATATTTAATGATGACGGTGTACCCCTTCCTGCATGTAATGTATTAAGATTACTCATTGGCCCAGTATATAAAGTATCTTCAAACTGTATACCATCTCTAGTTCTAACAAAATTGTGTAGCACACAACAGGCCTTTATTATGTCTTCGGCAAAGTCTATATTAACGTTTATAGGCCTATGAAAAATGCGCCACTTGTTTGCCAGAATTCCAAAAGTGCATTCAATATAACGTCGAGCTCTTGATAACCTGTAATTAAATATATTTTTTTTCGTATGATAGCCCTCTACCTGCATAGGGTCGCATTACAGTTTCGGATAAACCAAACGCTTCATCGCCAACTATGACGTATGGCAATGGCGTAGGATCTGTGTTAGATATTGGTTTAGGTTTTGGTATGTGTAATGACTTTTCTATTAATCTTTTATAAAATACCGAATTTTTAAAAATTGCAGAATCACTACTTTTTCCATATGATCCAATATCTATGAAAGAAAAACAATAGTTACTATCACAAAGTGCCAACAGCACTATGGAAAAAAAAGTTTTGTAATTATAATACAAAGATCCAGAATCATTGGGTTTTGTAATCCTTATATGCTTGCCATCTATGGCGCCAATGCAATTGGGGAAATTTGCATATTTTTCAAAATCTGTAGCTATTTTCTTCCATATATCTTCGCTGGGTTCAGGCATGACATTTTTTGCGACTTTTTCCCACAGAGCTTCACATACTTCACGGACAATTCCTGTAATTGTAGATTTGCCAAGACGAAAGTTGTAATGCAGTTCTCCAAAGGAACAACCAGTACCCAGATATCTGAAACAATATAATCTTGATCTGTATCGTTTTGTTAACAAAGTTGCAAACTTTTCATTTATTAATTATAAGTCGCGGGCACCAGCTAGTTTAAAATAATGAGTGTCAATTATTTTATTTTAAATTTTCAAATTTTTGAGTGTCTTCAATTATTTGACCGCTCCTGTATTTATAAGTCTACAATTTTGTTAAAAATACTGATTTCTGTTCCAGGTGTAACTTTACAAAAAAAGTGGAAGAATATACGGGATGCTTATAATAAGGAATTCAAGAAAGGCAAATCAATTCCTTCTGGTTCTGGTGCATGTAAAGGTTCAAAATACATGTATTTTGACCGGCTTTCTTTTCTTCAGAAGACAGTAGAAAACAAAGAAACGACATCAAACATACATGAAGCCAAAAATGAAGGAATTCAAAACATTGACCAAAACCAAGATAATTTTGTTAATGCACGTGAAATACAACCAGTACCCAATAAAAGGAAGAAGACTAAAATTACTTCAGAAGAGCGATTGGCTGACATATTAGAAAATAGCATTGAATCAAGGGATAAAATACAGAGACAATTACAAGAAAGTATGTCAAAGCAAGATGATGATGATAAGCTTTTTTGTATGTCATTGTATAAAGAGTTAAAAAAGTTCCAGAAAATAAGCGTTTGGCTACTAAAATTGAATTACTCCAGGTAATACAGAAAGGGCAGAAATTACCAGCGCCTATTCATATCACGAGCCAGCAGAACACGCCTAATGAAGTATTTTGGCAAAACCAACAATATTCAAACCCACAAGGATATTTTACAGGATATTCTACAATCGTACCAGGAGAGTCTCCATCGCCTTTATCATGCAATAGCACTGACGACTCACAGTCTTCTATAGTACAAAACATATATTCTGATGTATAAAATAAATATCTTACCTTAATGTAATCACGAGTTTTTCTTCTGGGGCCACGCTTGACCTCATATGGGTATCATTAGATGCAATTTGTTCACTGATCATTTCTAATAATTCATCAAATGAATTTATCGACATTCTCAAATAATTAAAGAATTTTGGTTCAAAACTTCTTAATTTTGGATATAAAGTCAGAAACTGACCATGGGTGAGCCGATCACGTAATATTGGATGCACCCAATACTGCCGTTTCTTCTTTCTTTCTTTTTTACGGAGCAACAAGTACACACATATTGCTTCTTCGACTTCCATGATTGGACTAGAACGCTGTCACTCTATGCGGATTACGGCACTCCGCATTTACATCCGCGTCTGTCTGAACACTTGCGTTTAGAACCGCGCGATTTGCATCCGCACGGATTCCGCCATGTCTGAACTAGCTCTAAAGACCCTGTCCACAAGACGGTTACAGCAAGATCCATTAGAAAATTTGTTTGGCTGCATAAGGGGCAACTGTGGCCATTTGTTTTAATCTATATAGTTCAACCTATTCTGTAGTATTATTTTCATAGTTGTAGTTATTATAATATAATCGAGTTTAAAATGAATCATAAATATACACAAGGATATCGCGATGTCTGGGAGCAAGATCCCTTATTTAAAACTTGGTTATGTAAATCTACAAAATCTAACGTTATTTTTCAAAGTGATCAGACCCTTATTCATAAAATTGAAACATACATACAAAACATGATAAGTTCTATTTTGAGATGCTTTATGAAGATAGATTATATAAAAACTCCTCCGCTTTAGTCAATAGATCCAAGTTCAAGAATGCATTTCGTACCTATACAAAACATGTAAGCACCTGGGCACAAAAGTAGCAATGAAATTGGAATCATTAAAAGATGATGTTCGAATGAGACCCAAAATTTTAGAATTCTTTAACAGATGTCAATCGAGCTGAGTAGCCAATTTCTGTAAAGACTGCACTGCCCGTACAAGATAATTTTTTGCAGGATTTTTCGTTCATCGATCCCCAAAAAACTGTGTAAGGTTAATTACGTACTCTGATAAGAATACTCCATAGGTTTCTTAACTTAGTTTGCAACAGAAAACATGCAAATTGTTGATAAGGGAATTAAAATTAGGTGTTTCCGTGTCTTATTCATTGTCAACTTCCAGTTCGACGTCTGAAACTTTTATGGTGAATAAATTTTAGAGTGAAGTCAGCCAAATCTGTGATGCAAATAGCAAACCAAAGTATGGCATTTTGTCCCGATTTGTGAAGCAAATAACGACACTACCTTTGTCAAACGCAAAAGTAGAAATAATATTTTCCGTTATTAATAGGATTAAAAATCAAGATCGAAATCGATTTAATAATAAGAATGTTGCTTCAATAATGCATGGAAAAGAGGGGCTACGACAGTTGGAAGGAGGATGTAGTAGATTTGATCCTGACAGAAGTATGATCAAGTTAATGTACTCAAAACCGCTTAATGACAATGTTACCCAACATAAAGACGAAGAATCTTAACTTTAAGTTTCATTTTATTATATTTTTTATAAATAACTAGCTGGCCTGGCGAACATCGTACCGCCTAACAGTCGATTCTTTATTTGTTTAAAATACTTATTCTGCTATTCGGGACACCGGTCTAGCTACTAAGATAAAAAAAAGAAAATTGATAAGACAACAAATACATTAGGTATGTCAAAAAATAAAAATTTACCTTCCCGGAACCCCTCCACTAACACTTGAACTTTATGCTATGGTATTAAAGTTCAAATTGACTTTTAAGTATTATTACGAACATTTTGTATGGGAATATAGAAAAGTGTTGTTTTTAGACTTTTTAACTCAATTTTTTTTTTAATTTTTCTCCGTAATAACCATCCTCGTCCTTCAAGGTATATTATAAAAAAATCAGACAAATCGGTCAAGCCGTTTTCATGTTATGTTGTGACAACGGAAAACGGGTTTCATTTTTATATATATATATAGATATATTTATTGAAAATTTAATTTAAAAAACTTGGTTTCATTAATTAATCGTGCTTTCTTTGTTATTTTTATTATTTTATCCTTGAATCAAGAAAACATTCATTTAATTTCAGTAAATTCATTAGAATCAGTAGTTTTTAACCTCCTCAAGCAGTATATTCGTCAAATAAAATCTGGTCACACTGTTGGATAGTGGCACTCGTGGAGTTTTAGTAACCATGAGTCACTTAAAAGCGTCGCCCTTTTTGACTTTTGTGTTCACACGTTTTACGAGAACGGTCGTTCATAGATCTCTACAAGGCGAATGTATTGTTCTGAATATGGATTAACACACATTAATGAAGCTCCGAGTGCAAATTTAATTAAAATATGGATCTTAAAGCGTTTTGAAGTTCCACGTTTAAACCACCAGCAAAAGGTCGTCCAAGAACGTCTAGGACCACAAACAACATTGAGATGGTGAAGGTGTCAGTAGGAAAATATTCGCAAGTGTCTAATCGGAAGCGATTGGCGGCTTTAAACTTGTCGCGACGAAGTTTACAGCGAATTTTGAAGTTGGATCTGAAACTGCATCCTTATAAGCTCCAGTTAATACAGGAATTAAAAGAGGCCGACTTCGGAGCAAGGTTGGCATTTGCTGAAGAAATGCTTAAACGATTTTCCACTTTTGACAACATCCTTCTTTCTGACGAGGCTCATTTTCATTTAAATGGGTTCGTAAACCGACAATATTGTCGCTATTGGAACGACGAGAATCCAAAAATGAAACATCAAAAACCACTGCATAGTCCGAAAGTAACGGTATGGGCAGCTCTCGAGCAAAGGAATTATTGGCCCTTTCTTCTTTGAAGATTCACGAGGACGAAACATCACCGTTAACACCGACCGTTATGTTGCGATGTTAGAGGGATATTTGACTCCAGAACTTGCGAGATCGAGAATAGCGAATACGAGGCTTGGTTCCAACAAGACGGAGCGACCTGTCACACATCAAATGACTCTATGGCGGTTGTAAAACAAGACTAATTTCCAAGAGGTGATATCCCTTGGGTTGGGGTTGATATCCGTAGAGGACGTAGCCCTGACTTGACGCCTCCTGACATTTTTTTGTGCGGATATCTGAAACATAAAGTCTACATGAACAATCCGAGGAACATCAGTCAGCTAAAGGAAAACATCCGTGGGGAAATGGCAGCCCAGATTTATTGACACAAATCTGCGTTCGCGTTTAGAGGAGTGCCGTCTTCGAGAGGGCCGTCATTTAGATGATGTTTCTTTTAAAAAATAAACTACATTTAATTACCTAATCAATAATCATCCTATATTTTATTTCAACTATACCTTTAGTGTTTATTTTTTAGCCTATTCTTAATAAATGCAGTTTCTATTGCGCCACCCGATATAAGACCCTTTTTCTCTATTTTTGGTTTAAATATTGGTGAGGAATTCAGAAACAGGAAGGGATATTTCTTTATCCAAGTTGTTTGTGATGCAGACCTTGAATTATTTAATGTAGTTGCTCGGTGACCAAGTTCTACCAATGACTTTTTATTATAATTCAATATTAAGAGGTAAGGTTGGTTACTTGGGGATAGCACCTATCCAAATGGCCGGCTTAGAGTGAATGCGTAAGTATAGAGAAAGAAACTCCAATCTCAGTCTGCGAAAACCGGAAAAGACAAGCGTAGCTAGATCGTTCGCCTTCAATGAGACTACAGAAAAATAACAATAGTCTACCGTCTACTTCTGTCATCTCACGACATCTTACTTGACTGCCTTGAACGAAGCCCTGTAAATTTAGGACGATGGAAAAATTCTCAGTACTAGAGACATAGATGAAAGCAGACGTAGGTACTCTCCAGTATCAAAACTACTAAAGTGTAGGCACAAAGGCGCACACTGCATCCATTATCGTTCCAGCGTCGCTCTTGGGGATGAGAATCAAAATATTGTAACAATTAACAATAACTTCGAACTGGAACTGGTTAACTGACTTGCATGTTCTGAGAACCTTAACTGATGAGGACATTAGCATTTAAGTTCCAGTCCCCGAAAAAGTTGTTAATTCAGAGGCGGTAGGAGCTTTAAACACTGCTTTATAATGGGTTAATCACAACAAATTGTATTGCCACGAAGTTATGTTTCTACGTCGACTTAGAGACCAGGCTTTGAAATGAAGTGCGAAATTAAAGTATTAGATTATTTCAACATGTGTTTTATAACCATTAAATACAGCATATAAGGGATTTGTTTTTGCTTCTCCAGATTAACGAGGACCCGATTTATACCCTTGGATTTAAACTGAAACACGAATATCACTACTGTGAGAGTAGTACATGATGCGCCTGGTGAGAAGTCATACGGAGCATAATTGCGCGATTTGGGCTACCTATGAAATTAAGTTGATGTTGGAATACAAAACAATTTATTTAATTATGTAATTTTTAAATTTCAATTTATCCCTATTATTTCTTGTTTTTTTTGTTAATTGGTTATGCATATTTGTCGATTTAGGGTCACCAGTTAGGACAGGATTGTGATTTTTAGAAATAAATAATTAAAATAAAAACTAACCAACCCTACACTCATATTACCCTTATAATCACAAAACCTAGTTAAATGATTCTGGGATTGATGGTGGCAGAAGTGGATAAAACCTAGTTCACCAATTATTATTAAAGGCACTAGCTGTTATAGTGACTAAAGACAATACACAGCCACTTTTCTTTTCTTGGTCACAGTAAACAGTTCTATGCGGATATAAAAGATCCAAGAGGATGAAAATATACACATAGCAATAACAACAAAAGGATTTAGGTCCGGTCATCTCTGTCTTCGCCCAATTCTACAAATTATTTTTAAACTACAAAATGTTGTTACAAATATGGATTGACATTTCCATTTGCTGTTTTAAAAAAAAATACCAGACGATTGGAATTTACACAAAGTTATTCTCTTCTTAGCTTCAGGAGACTAAAACATTTCTTCAGACAGTTTTAGAATAGGTAGGCATGTAGTTTTAAGACGTTTTTAGTGTTGAAATCCTGTTTCTCCTCAAAACTACCCTTTGGTTATGCAACATTATAGTGACCTTTCTCAGGAGAGACCTTCACATGTTTCTGTGAGATTTGAGCCAAAATGAGATGGAGTTATAAGAGTGTGTGTGGGGGAACAAGAAAAGAAGGTATCCAGATTCTCTTTTGCAACTAAGCATTTTCATTATTTTCAAATTTAAGTGTAATTCACAAAATCGGTTGTTCTCAACAGGTCCTGATTATGACTGAGTCTATAATCTCTCATCTAACACACACCCGTTAGTGGTCAACACAAGACAATAAACAAAATAATACATTAACAATCACAGACATATTTTTCTATTCGGTGAAGGGACACTGTCATTGTGGGTAATAAAACTAACTATGTGGCAGCCAAATGAACACCAAAATGCTCAGAAAGCCCAAACAACTTGCCCCTATAATTCATAAACCACTGAAACTTAAAGGAACATATGCACGAGGAAATGCAAAACATTTATCAATGCTTGTGAGTTCAGCATTGTTAAAATAATCAAGGATGATTTACTGTATGTCATCCTAAACGTTTTTAATGTAGAGACTATTGATCCAACCTGAATAAAGACACACAGAATAAATATAAAGACAAGTGTGCACAATAACAATGGAATAACAGATTCTACCTGAACTCATCTGTACAAGATCTCATTATGGGCCTCCAAAGGCTGAAAGAAGTAGAAAAAATCCTTGTTTAAATTCTGCTTCTCTAGTAAAAATCAATATCAAATCTATATTTTCTTTTACCAGACGTGGTGAAGGGAAAAAGCGAAAGCCAAATAATTTGCCAAGCAAAAAACATGGTGGTTTAAGTAAATAGTATTTTTTTAGTTACATTATCAATTTTATTTTGAGCAAGGGTATTATTGAGATGAAATGAACACTTTTATTCGTAATGGGATATGTAGAACATACCTGGAATCACATGAAAGATATATATGTATATATGAATATTTTTTCCAAATATTATTTACCAATTATTTTTAATGGCCTGCAACTTCAAGGTTTATTTCCTAAACAAATATATATTTCAAACACAATATAAAAACAGCACTGATATGGATAAACAAGGAAACTCAGCCTTCCGTGTATGGAACAGTATTAAATGAAAAACCAGACTTTCCTAAAGACCAAAGGAAATTATCATAGGCGGGTGAAGAATGTTTAACATGACCCTATAACAAATAATGGCATGACGCTGTGTAACAACAAGACAAAACATTGAGAGAATTTTGAATAAGTAATGGACTACACCTACTAATGCATTACGCTATATCCGAATTAATGACCGTGAAATCGCGAGGTACAGTTATATTTTGTACCTCAAACAAATTAGAGGACAAATTCTTTGTAAACAGAATAAAAAAAGGAACACGTGGAGACATCATAGAAGACTGATTTTTCTCACGAAATT
This sequence comes from Pieris macdunnoughi, assembly GCA_905332375.1. Classification (NCBI taxonomy): domain Eukaryota; kingdom Metazoa; phylum Arthropoda; class Insecta; order Lepidoptera; family Pieridae; genus Pieris; species Pieris macdunnoughi. The sequence continues at coordinate 251,307 of CAJOBZ010000070.1, read as the reverse complement.
GTCCAAAATAATAGGCAAGGTGATATCTGAGACGCCAAATTTCAAGTTAAAGTTACATTATCTTAATTCTTTGAGGATCCATACCGCTTTACTAACTTAGCATCAGCTGTTTTCGTTGTTAGTGATTTCATTAATTTTCCTTTGACGTGTTCACACCAATGAAATTATTTTTATTTTAACGTTAAGGTTAAGGTATAAAAATACATTCTAAGTTACTTCAAGAATACTTCTAAAGTGCAATAAGCAAATCCCAGATATCTTATTTACTTTATAGATTAACAAATGTTTAGACTTCGACAACCGTGAATCGCGACAACGTTTGATAAAAATTATAATGGCGTCGGCGATTGGTCATTGGCGAATGCCGTTGCCGTAGGTATAAACTATAGAGTAATGAGTATAGACAAAAAACATAACATAGATTACCCAATCTCGTCTTTAGTTTTAAGTACTTTTAAGCATTTGATGTAATATCTCATTAAAATTCCTTATCTGATATAAATTATACAATGGATAATATTATATTATTATTTTTAAATAGTTTTTTTTGGAATCTTTGTGATTTCAAACCGGATGCAACGGATAAAACGATAGGTAAGAGACACAAATACAAAAATGTGTAGGTCGAAGAAATAAATCTATTATTTGTTTTAATTTTCAACACTTTTAATATTTTGAAATGAAATACAGACTTTTATAGGCATATTTTATTTACGAACTTCTTTTTTGTGCCAATAAAATAAACCTTATACTGAGTCAATTAAAGTTGACTTTTAATATTATATAGGTACAGTCCTAGGTTGGGAATTAGCGCGAATCCCCTCAAGTCTCAACATCAATCGAAACGAGTTACGAGACCATTCTCAACGGAGTACGGACACTGTTGTATGTATAGTGAATATGTACTATATATTATTGCTGTTGCCAATTAATTTGTATTCTTTTCGTCATAATATTTTTCACTTCGCCGTATCTACTCTTATACTGTTAGTGAATCATTGCAGTTGGATATAATGGAAATGTCTATGAAGAAAAATTAATCATACATTCAAAAATACAAAAAGGACAATCCTCAGTTCAAGGGATGACTAGCATCAGTTTATGGCAATGATACTAAAGCTGTGTCACTACTACCAAACCGAATTTTATGCTAAAATAAGCGACAAACATTCTGCATTCAAGAAACATAAATTAAAAATAGACATAAAATCTGCATATAAGCCCTTGCCAATACAAAAATATACTAAGTTCTGATTTAAGATTTTTTTTGATTACATAACATGAATATAATAATATTAATAATATAGTGTTTGACATTACTTTCATAAAAAATGTGGTCATTGAAAGTCATCGTCCTGTCATTACCTAACGAGAATTACGAGATAGAGTCCTTTTCATGAAAGAAGTCCCGCGGAGATTTTTGGAACTAAATTTGACAGGTCGGCCATGTTGTCGTTCGTCGATATTATCAAGTTCGTTTGTTGTGGTAGATTTTTGTGTGTTTTTAGCTAGCTGAGTGCATTTTATAGATTGTTTACAATGCCAAAAATTGTAAAAAGTTCGGCTTGAGAAGTTATATTGAAGATGAAAGAGTTCTGTGAAGCGGAACAAAAGAATCAAAGTATTTTAATACCACTAATGTTCGGAAGAGAGTCGCCGATATAACAGGTACTTTTTACAGTTGCCACATAATATTTTTTTGCTGTATTGAGGGGACTTTAATGTTGTAAATTCATTTTTGCGACAAAATTGAACAAATACATAACGAATGAAACTAGGTAACTGAAAAACATATATTACATAGTACATATAAGCATTATAAACTTAAAGTTACTATAATTTATAATTGTTAATTATTTAATCGTAGGTGTGTCAGAAAGAACTGTAACAAGAATTACAAATGAAGGTATAAAAGCGGCGAGTACTTCGAGTGAAAATGTCACCCCGTGGAAGAATCCCCCGCATCCGAAATAGTATCAATATAAAAAAGAATAATTATATCTACGGCTATCGATACTAAAACAGAATCTGATTCTGTTTCCATCCTCTCTTCAGACAGTGATGTTCCTATGACCGCTGATCTAAAATTATTCAATAAAACTCTGAATAATAAATTGTAATGCTTTTCTTTACCCTATTTTCTCATCTTATCCCTGTAAGTAGGTAGAACACCTTTAGGGATGTTGTTTGAGGGTTGATTGCTTCAGAATTATTTCGTCGATGTTAAAATAAAACTCCCTAATTACTTGTAGAGAAGAGGTGAAGATGGAATAATGAATGATATTTATTTACAAAACTGTGTACAATTATACTTAAAAATTATCCTACACTTACAACTAATATTGACATGTGGTGCCAAGATGCGGAGCGTTGATTGGTTGCGCAGGTACCAGAGTAGGCGATAAAAATGCGGCGCGGCAAAAAGTTGGCCTTTCTGCACGCAGCCATCTAAGCGTACGAACGTGTTCTTCTCAGAACACTTCGATATCGTAGCCTTGCGATAACGCTAATAACTGTCCTTTTCAGGACAAATTGTCGTATCACGACTAAACGTCTAACAACTGTCCTTTTCAGGACATATTATTCTTGTTTCACGACGAAAACGCTTAACAACTGTCCTTGTCAGGACATATTACCGTGTCTTACGACACGATGAAACTGTTCTTTTCAGAACACACGACCGTAACTATTCTGGTATGTTCTTGTCAGAACACATCACTGTTTCAATACGACACGTTAATCAATCACCTACACACCGCTTAAATAAGTAAATAAAAATATACTTTTTACATAACAGAAATATTGTTTCATACTCAATTAGTATGCAGAAAATAGGGTATTATTTGATAAATTAAATATCCTAAATGTAAAATATTTGTAACGTTTTTTGTTAAAGCCCATGTTTCGCTCCCGTAAGCCAGCACTGGCAGGATGCATGTGTTAAATAATTTGCTTTTCGTTGAATTGTCTTTCATCACTTCTTTTAGGCTCCAATATTTTTTCCAGCCGTTTGCAACACTTCTTTCGACTTCTTTGTTTCCGTTGTCGTCTGGAGACATCAGTTGACCGAGGTATAAATATTCTTCCACGTAGGGGATTTGGTTCTGTTCCACTATTACAGGGTCTTTGTTGCCATTGGTCATGATTTTTGTTTTTTCCGGGTTTAGCTTCAATCCGGCCTTTGCACTTTCCGATGCTAGATCATTTATCATCTTGATCATTTACTCTCCGTATGTCAACATGCCATGGAAAGGAGCATGACTGGGATCAAAAGAAAAGACAAAGTAAGGAGTAGCAACATCAGAGGAAAGACTAAGGTACAGGACATAACTTTGAAAATAAGAAGACAAAAGTGGAAATGGGCAGGCCACATGATCAGGGGAAAGGACAAATGGAGTAAAATAATCACACAATGGTACCCAAGAGATGGAAAGAGAAAGAGAGGTAGACCACAAAAAAGGTGGGACGACGACATTATACAAGTCGCGGGAACCACATGGGGTAGAGTGGCCATAGAAAGGCCAGAATGGAGAAGGTTGGAGGAGGCCTTTGCCATCTGGCAAACGGACACCCAAAAGTGGAAGAAAAGTACAATATACGAAAAATAAAGAAAATACTGGCATGTCCGAATAGAGGCTATAATAATAATAATAAAAAAAAATCTAAAATAGGTAAATTTTTTACTCAAAAATGGCAACATTACGTCACGCGATTACAGCCCTGCGATTCTGTAACTCACTGTTAATCCGTGAGTCCACTACGCAGTAACAGCGCTCCCTTCGTCACTGACGTAATTTTTGGAATCTCATGGTATTCTGTTAAGAAATTTTACATTACGTCTTGATAAGTGGAGGGAGGTAACCTAGTGAGTTGTTGTCTATTAATATCGTGACAATTGACTCATTTTATTTTATAAAAAGAGTTAATTGTCAAAATTTTCATCATACATAAACAAAATATTTTTAATAAAACAAAATAGAGAACAAAATGGTCGACGTTTGAAATAAATTGAAGAATATTAAAAAAAAGATAAACTGTGAAAATATCTCAAAAATGATTTATCTGATGGAAAATAATAGAATAGCGAGGAAAATTATTAAAACCCATCTGGCAATGGGGCCGCTTAAAGGTAAGTAGTGAGTTTATTTATTAGTCAATCGTAAGTTACGTATTTTGTTTATGACTTCCAATTAAGAGTTTATATTTCGTATTTACCCGACAACTGACCAGCCGTGGTGTATATGAGCGACAGAAACTTAAAAATATTAATTATGTTTCAGCACGAAACAAGGGATACCTAACATCTGGATATATTGTAAAAAATTTAAGAATATTATCTTAACAAAAAGATAAAAGATGATGTCACGCTAAAAGTGATTCTCTCAGCAAATGGGCTACGGATTCAAAGTAAACAGGATGGATAGGTGTCTTAAATTTTCAAAATGTTACTAAAAGTAACCAAGGTTAATACCAATGTTTTCATATAATATTTTGTTGAGTAATTATAAAATAAAAGGGTACCTATCTATAAAGAAGAAAAATTAGTGTTTATATATTTATTCATTTGTGTAAGTGCAAGTGTTGGTACTTTTTAGATGCCATGAAACTACTATTGCAACCTTTTTAAGTGATTCAGAGGTCAAACACACATAACAATATTACCTATATGTTTTTACTTACACTCATAAAAACTTGCTTCTATTAAAACTATTTTAGAAATATAATAACTATCATAGTAAATAAATAGGAATAAGTAGTGTCTAGAAAAACAGTTAACAAAGTTTGTTGGCAAATTTGAAGTCAAATGTAATAGGTTAAATTGAAGCGACATTGTAAAGAATAATGAAATTGTTGGTTAAAAATGTCAATTAAAAAAAAAAATTTTAGGTTTCCTATATGAGAAGTATTAATTTTAACTGATCAAGTTGAATTTAATTTAATTGTTCAGATTTCAGAATACAAGTATAAATAATCATGTTAGGTATGTTGGATCAAATATATAAGCTTTCAATTGCTCAAATTCATACCATTTCAAGTGATCAACGTTAATTTTAAATGTTGGAAATGACATTGCCATAACTTATTTAATAAACATAGAAGCAATCAAAAGATAGTTATTGCTGCTGACTACACTTTAGCACTAAACATACCCTTTATGGGTCTTGGATGTGTTTCATTAATAAATAATTGTTTTTAAAGTACATACTTGGATTTGGATTTTTGAGTCTAAATATAGGTGTGCTCAAGATTTTTTTATTCATAGTACTGAATCAAATACTGTGTGCGAAATTACTAAGCCTTGTTACCATAAAACTTTTAATAATATTTGGCTTAGTTATAATATTATCAAACATGTTTTTAAGATACTTTACTTAGAAATACAAAGATATCCCATATATAAGTTTTTGTGTGTTTTATGCAAGTTTTTTTATTATTTTCCTTACTTTACAATAATTCAATTGCTACGCAATATTATTGTGTCAGTACAGTGACCTACCACATCTCCCTATTTATAATTTTAACAGATAACCATTGTATTACAGACATTAGCGGTAGTTGTCAAGAATGAGGAAGAAAATTACCAATTATTGAAATGTTAAGAAGAGATATTAAACCGAGACCACTAATCTATTTTGAATGCAGTTTGGACAACTGATTTTTATATGAAAAATTGTATTACTGTGTTTAAGATAATTGTGTACTTCATAATAAATTTTTTTGTATCTAATAATATTGTTATATTAATAAAATGATTAATTAATTCTACCACTTATTTAATGACTGCCTATAGAAAACGTAGTAACCGAGTTAAATACATAGCTAAACCAAAATGAAAAATATATAAGCCATGTTACTTTATAGGTTAATAAAAGAACAATATAATAACTTACACATTTAATTTAATGATTATAGTAAACTTTTAACACACTACAAAATAACTTTCAGTAAAACAAACTTAAGTATAATAAAAACTAATTCAAACCCAGCCTCACATAGAGCTAATCAATAACATCTACTTTATTTTGTAGACAAATATATTTATCTTAATATATTTCCTAATTAGTTTGTAAAAAGTAATAGTTATGAACGATAAATTTAAAAAAGCTTAATAAGTACTTAAACCATCATGTATGTAATGATGGTATTTCATACTTGTGTAAAGCAGAATAATGTTTTTATGAAAAACCTTAATTTTATATCAATATATTTTATAAAAATATAGGATCCGAAATTGTACTGTGTTATCATTTATTATAAATTGAAGGATAAGTAGTCCAAATTCAATAATTTGAAAATGTCTGCACTATTGTGTCTTTTTATATCCAGGGGCCTTGTCGTATGATACAAATGTAATATTCTTCTTCTTCAAAGGCAGAATGTATTTTTCTTTCAGAAATTTTGAACATTTGGGGATCTCTGAAATTATTGAGATTTATAATTTTAGTATAGTAGAAAAATACAAATATATTACAAAATTTACCTATCTTAACTTATTTATCGTTTTCTGTTCGACTTATCTCTGCTGGAGACAAGACATGATCAAGACTGCATCGAAAAATTGGTTCTAGGATAAAAATGATATTTTTAATGCTAAAATAATCAAAATGTTTACCTTAGATCATCTATTTACTAGACTCTTCGTTCATCTCAGCAGCATATCGACGTAGGAAAGCACATTTGCTGTAAGTAGACATATTGCAATTGTTCACCAGAGCCAAAAAACTTTATTAATTTCGGAAAAAAATTAATAGTGTCTGACCTATCCATGATATTGCTACCATTTTTGAAACATATATTTATTTAACTGCCAGTCACCATTTGCAATGTAAACTTTTTATCCAAAGTTACTATAAGTACGTGTTTGGCTAGTTACAGCAAACAGTTTTTTAAATCACAAACCTTTAAAACGCTGTAACTAAGGAAGAAAAATGTACGCGCGGAAATATTATCAATTTACAGGCGGTAAATATGCTGTATGCAGGAAATTTATGTATTTGGGTACTTTTAATTGCAATTCAAGATGTAAGGTTAGTTTATAATTATGATTAGATCTAGAAATGCAGTGGGTCATTTGGTAATGTAATGTTTGGTTGAAATAAAATGTCGTAAATGATAAAAAAAACCAAAACTGTAGGTTCCCTAAACTTGCTGTAAGTAAACGAATGTAAAAATCACACGCCGCTGAAATGCTGTAAGTAGCGTTAAGTTTTTAAATGGGAAGAAGTAAGTATTTGTAAAGAAAAAAATGCAGATTTTCTTTTGCTGTAAGTGCGAAATGTCTGAAATGACTAGATTTTGGTCTACATACAGCATTTAATCTTGCTAAAAATAATATAAGTACGGGCGTTTTCAACGGCGTATGTAATTTTTTTTTCATCGTAGAGACACAGGACCCAGGTCATTCGATGCGGCTTTTTTTTCTGATTCTAATGGCAGGAAAAAGTCACTTTAGGTATTTTGTCTACTTACAGCAAATATGCTTTCCTACGTCGATATGTTCTAGGTTTCGTCAATACCATATAATTTCTTGAGTATTGGAAAAAAGCGATAGTAACCAACGCCGAGAAACCAATTGGGCGTTTCGTGCCTACATTTTCTTCGCCATCTATAGATATTATATTAAGAATTTTTTAATGGTCATTTATTTCTTGAAATAGAGGTTTAAACTTTTAAAGTGGAAACGGGCCTTCTGTAACAATAACAAAGTTCTATTTCACGAAGCTTAATGTTTATATATATAATTTTTTCGTAAAATAATGCTGTATTATAAATATTATTTTATAAACTTACCCCAAGATACATATAGATTGTCCTATGTTAGAAGAATATTTTCACATAAAACAAGTTTTAACTTCGCTAAAAATGGCTAACTCACTGGTAAATGACGATTTCAGCGAGGGAAGAGCAACTTTTAATTTGACGTACAAAATGTACATTTAAGTGAGATGAGATGTCAAATGGTATGTATCAGAATACCAAATATGTACCAACAATTTTGGAGCGTAAAGCTGGGTATCGATTACGCGCTCCTGGCGCGCGCGCCATGAATGACCGCACCGAGAGTGCGTTCCGTGAAACGCGTTCCAAATATTTGAAGTATATCAACTAAGCGCGCCTGGCGCGCGTGGCAACTGTTCCAGTGTTCGACCCTTCATCATGGAAGCCAGTCAGCAGCAGCTTTTGTAATTATTCACAGTATTATAAACAAGAAAAGCCAGAGCCAGTGATTTGGCTTTTAGATACTCTCAATTTTTCTCTTCTGTACGATGATAGGAGCACAGTCATTTTTTTCTTTAATTCCGGCATAGGGACTCCCATTTCACTACTGATTTCTCTCCAAGCATCTTCTCTAAGCGATTTATTATGATACGAAGAACTTTTGCTATTCCACAGTAGTTCTTTTGTACCATACAGTTGTATTAATTTACGGCAACTTTGGTTATCCATAATTGGGAGCGCAACAAAACAAAAAAAATACGATATATCCGTCCCAACTGGCGCGCGCGCCACGATTGATGCGTGGTAAAAAACCGACACCCGTCGGAACGGACCGCTCCGCGTTCGGGCGCTCCAACGAACACATTGGCGCGCGTTCCAAAGTGGTATCCATTGCGCGCGGCTGGAGCGCGCGCCAATGTTCGCCCTCTTGGAGCGCGTAGTCGATACGCGGCTTAAGTGTAGCAGTGCCAAATTTTAGTTCCAAATGTGAACAATCTCATTTGAGCGGCGCTTTTGTCGCGGTTATTGTTTATCAGAATACCAAATTGTAACATGACACCGAAACGAACGATTTGACAGCAAAAATCAGCGCTGCGAGTGTGTGAAGCGAGTTACAGAATCGCAGGGCTGTAAACAAATTTATTTTACAGGATTATACTTTTGTAAACATTGCAATGGTTTTGAAAAGGTATATAATTTTTTTAGAAATCATTTAAAAAAAATTACTCAAAACGTAAATGATGTAAACTTCTTACATGAAACTATATATTTTACTGTTAATTTAGCTTGTTAAAAACTTATATTCTTTAAAGGTTTTCTCTTATTTCAGTAAAAAAATGTTAATGAAATATTTTGATTATTAAAATAAGCGTAAAAAGTTTTCAACCAATTATTATTGTTAACCACATTATTTATACATTAATGAGGTTGCTAACTCTACTCAGAACATTTTTTTTTTCAACACTGACTTAGCGTTAGCGCACTCTGCTGATGCATTTGAAAACTAATTCACGTTCCAATTAAGCTTCAGCATTATGCGGCATTGTGCGGCACTGAGTCGCATTATGCTCTGTAATTGGAAAACGCACGTAATGAACTAGTGCCAATAGACTTTGTATCCGGCTAATAAATAAATAAAAAAAAAATGTAATGAACTAATGACGCCTAAAGTCAAGACAACTTGACAAATGACAATTCAAAAGTGTACTTGATATTGGTTACCCGGCACCCGCTTGAATAAACTATAAAGATATTTTGAGTAATGAGTTTGACAAACATGGCGGTGATTTATCTTCTGTTCTTCAGATATTGATAGCTTTGAGATATTGGGGGTCGCAACCAAGAATGTGTAAGTATTTTATACCTGAACATCAAATATTTATTATATCTTTCCAGTTTCCATATAACATACTATTTTTATTAACTTTCAGATGCAAGATGATGCTGCAGACATTCATAGTCTAACTCAGCAATCTGGCTCTACAGTATGCCATCAAGTAGCAAGGGCAATATTAGAAAAAAGATTTGATTATTTTAAAATGCCCATGTCTGTGACCAGCTGACAGTTAATTTGAAACTCTAGCTGAATTTTAAAATGTTGTAGGTGTCAATCAACTGTACTCATAATAAGGCGTGTTGCATGCTACAAATAGAAAGCATTTGCATCATATGTGGAATACGCTGAAGTAACATAGTGCCTGGATAATTTCCAAAGCATTGTGCTTTTTATGGAGTGTTACTGGTCTCCCTACTTGTTCAATCGAAGGGATACGTCTTAGAATATGGCTGATCAACTAACTTTATCAGCTGCTTATTTAGTACTACAAAGCCATGCAGCTAAACACCGAAAGATGAAACATTGGTGGAAATGAAGATTACTTTAGAATGACCCATGGTCTGTTTACTAACAAAAATTAAGGCAGACGATGGTGCCTTATTTATAAACTACACAGAATGTCAACTGAGGACTTTCAACATTTACTACTACTAATTACACCATATATTCAGAAAGAGGACACCTACTATCAAGATAGCGTTTCACCAAGAATGCGCCTGCATAATCACGTTAAGGTTTTTAGCCACCGGTTATTCTTACAGGTCTCTAATCTACTTATTTGAAGTATCATCTTCTACAATTTCCCTCTTTGTATTAGAAGTATGTGAGGCTATTTTAAAAGTATTGGAAGATCACATAAATATAATAAATAGAGACCTAGTCGTTTAGTGGCGATGTAGGTTGTAAACAAAATATTTTTCCTCTTTATCTGCATAGGTATTTAATGAGTCAACTAATACCAACTGAGATAGTATTTATTCAGTAGTAATTCATGGTTTTGCATTTGCCGAAGTTGAATATTGTTGGAGACTGCTTGATTGATCAAGGTATTCCATTCCACCAAAACAGATTTACTTTCATCATCCATATTTCTATTGGCTCATGTTGAGTAGCTAGTGCCACTGGTGATGGCTCAGATACCAGGATTGTACGTTGATTGTCATATGCAGACTGAAAATTAGTATTTAAATCAATATCTGGTGTCAATGATATTGATGCCTCATGTGTAACCTGTTGATTGTCGTTTACTCCCAAGGCTGCTTTATATAATACATTACTGGTACTGTATTTAAAGACCCTTTTTTTTTCTTTTTTCTTGTTTGATCTCCATTTACATCATATTGAGTCGTTAATATGCTATGCTAGGTGGCGATATTTGTTAATGTGCAGGCATTGCTAGGCTGCAGATCTGCTTCAATGTTTTGGGATAAATTTCCTTGTAAACTCATGAATGATGTAGCTGTATCAATATTGGTGTCATTCTGAAACAAAATAGGTAATTTTTTAAGGTACCAAAGGATATGAAGAATGTTAAACAGTAGCCCAAAATTTCGAAATAAAGTGGAATTTTCCTCACTATAGGAACGACGTCACTGGTACTTGACCAAAATACTCTGGACAGGCAACATGTTAATTAATTAAAAACATTGAAAAATAAATTCACTTAAAGTAGTTATATTACTCCTGACTTATTACTGTCTGTGTTGTCTGCAGTTCAGCTAACACATTCTTCTTGAATGTATGAATATGAATTGCACATAAAAACAAGGCCTCATGTCAGTCACTCTGTCCTCACTGCAAGCAAAAAAAAAACAAAATTTAGCACGAGCCTCACTTGGTTTTCCTTTACCACTTGGACTCTTCGGAAGAATCTTTTTAAGTGTCCCAGTTTTATGCCGCCTCGTCCCTTGGTAGGTTCTGCAGATTTCTGGGGATTGAAATGTCTTTGAATGGCCCCGCCTTATTTTCCTTGTAAGTGAAATTAGATTTGGTCAATTCTTGAGCAAGGCTATTAATAGCTTTGACTCTAGTTGTAGTTTTTGGTCTTGATATTGTTTCTGGAGTCTTTAACATGTCATTGAAATATTTATTGGATTCATTACGCAGTACAGAGACAGTTTGAAGCGGTTGTGATCCTGAAATTTCTTCGTTGTATTTGTTTTGTTGTAACTGAGCTACTAGTAAGTCATCTTCGCTATCAATGCCGCCAGAACTGTTTCAATCAGAAGCATTTAAGTAAATGAGCTCAGACTGTTTAGTGGAAACAGAAATAACATCTTTTAAACATTTTAAATCAATTGATTGGTTATTTTCGGGATGCATTTCAATTTTCAACTTCAAACGCCGGTTTTCGGAAACTATTTTTTATTTCCTTAACCAATGAAAGACAAAATAACTTATCTTCTTCTTTCTTTTCTGTTACATATTTATTACGAGCATCTATTCTTCTTTCTAAAATATTAGCAAAATGCTTATCGGCTGGGTTCAGTTTGTATATCTTTCTGGGTAAACACTGTACGACCAATCCATGAAGCAGATAATGTTCGAACTAAATTAACGAATTACTTTGTAAGTGAACTAGATTGGCAAGAAAAATATATATTACTCTTAAATAATATTATACATACGATTGTAACTTACCCAAGACGATATGGCCTTATTGTTAAAGCTATCAGTTACATCAGCGCTATCAATAACACCGAACATCGAATTATCAGCTCAAACACGGTCCAAAATAAACAGAACCAAACACAAACGAGCATAGCGCGCTTCGTGATCATTTGTTTTCTGTGTTTCTCCAAAAGAAAACCTCGTTATAACGTTAAGATACGTGCGTTTATTATTTAAATAAATCTAAGCTGGAATCTTGTCTGGGAGGTGACGGCGTCCACGTTGGTGGTGGTGGTGGCGTCGGAGGCCATGATTGTAAAGGCATTGGTGTTGAGGGTGTAGCAGTGGTATATCCAGAATAAGTTGGTGCAGAATATTCGTATTGATATTGTTAGCGATTTGTTTGTAGTGGCAATGATTGATTCTGTGCTTTTTAAATGAAATTGAGCTAGATAATTAAATTTTTGTTGATGCCCTCGGGTACTTTTTTTAGCTTTGTGTAGCATCTATCGCCAGACCCGATACACATTGGTCTCGAAGATTATCTTCTAACGTCGAGCACGATAAACACTTGCCAAAATTAGATGTTGATGTATTGTTGTTTAAGGGCCTGCAAATAATCGGTTAAAAACTCCCCAATATGTTGATGTCGCAAACGAAACACGTGACGTTTCGCGATTTCGGACCGTTGAGGTTACTAATTTGACCGACTCGTCAAACGTTGAACGTAAAGGCCAGACGTACTGGAAATTGTAAGCGTTTAAAATCGAATGGTAAATCCGTTGGAATCATCGGTATTCGCGGGATCAAGACATCCTCTGACCTCTCCTTTTTATTTTCCTTTTATGATTGTTGCCTCAATAACGTTATTCATCAGCTTTTTAACAGCCAGTCTTGTTCCATTGCATAGTCGAGGTTGATTAATGTTACGCAGCATGATGACAACTGATCCTAAAGAGCGTAAAGGATCTGGTGGTGGGACCAATTGTGGCAATTTTACTTTGCCTCCAGCACAACATAATCCAGTAGATTCACCAGTGTATTTTAACGCCTTACAATATTTACAAATTATTTTCATATCCCCAATTGTTACCGATTTGTCGGCACAATAATAATCAATTGCCGGATCATAGTGGAATGCAGCTCGTTCAAGAATCACAGGAGCACTGCGTCTGCGGATTCGCTCAATTTCATTATGTCGTGCTCGCTGTTGTTGTGTTTTATGTGCACGAACTCGTTGCATTCTAAGCCTATCCACTTCATTGTCACTCACTAAATAACGCAATTCTGACATAGCAATACGACTATTTTCTTGATCTGTCTCTCTCTGGTAATCGTCACTCACAAAGATAGAAGGATGCACTCATAGAATATCGTAACCATGATCGTAACACAATATCGTCAATCGTAATACTTTTTCCGTGTTCTGATTTTTTTATTTATGTTTTTGGAGTTTACCTTTAAGCCATAAATCTCCGTGTTCTGAAGTGCGACAGAATGATTGACATATTAGTTGGTTGTCAAATCTTATGTCAAATATTATGGTTGTGTTCAGAAACTTAATTTGTGACAAAACTTAAGATTTATCAAACTTAAAAAAAAAATCTGATAGTTACAACTAAGTTAGCTAAAATTAATTTTCGCGAAGCCGACCAAATTAATTGGAAATCAGTACTACTAATAGTTTATTACATTTTGTTTATTTTCGGAACGCGACATTAGATCCTCCAAAGCGCACGCGAAGACTATTTTCATAGATATGATTGAATTTAAACTTTATGCAGCGGTAATAAACTGCAAATTGACTCTTTGACGTTAGGAACACACCTAAATTGCTAAGACAACAGTGAGTGATTATAATTTAATATGAACTTTATTCAATAGCAATAAAGTTCAAATTGACTCTAGAAAACGTTTGTTTGGACACTTTTCTGAAATATGGCATAATATGCAGTAAAGTCACAAATTCCCGTTCTGCCATTTTTGGCATCAAATGCAGTCATGGTTACTTTGAATGTTAAATGGGTGCGAGCATTTCCCCTTGCCCCTCAAAAATATATTAGATGAGGTTAGGTTAGGATAAGAATATTAAAAAAAAACTCAGGAAATTATGTTAACTGAAAAAATAAATCTATTGGATGAGATCTGTTGAAGAACACATTTTGCGCCTTAATTAAATACCTATCTACAATTTAAGTAGTGTGAAATGCTTTAAAACAATTTCTCTCTTTATTAAGGCAAAGATGTACATTGCATTTCTCACATTTCACGTAGGATTTTCCTGAGCACCCCTACATTTTACAAAGTTGTCGATGTGTATGGCAAATGATCTAACCCGTCATTGGCGATTTCGGGTAGAGGTAGCTCTATTCGTCGTCTCCTTTTCCTTAAAGGCTCTACAGCTGCAGGCCTCCCACGACTTCGCGTAGGCGTGTAAAACTCTTGGTTAGCTCTGGTCAATGATTCTGCAAATATTAATTTGAAATCTAGCAATGGTATGTAGGTTTCATGGGTTTTACGCCACAGGTTCTATTTACGCACGCTAAGTCAATCATGTGGAATTTTTTTTTGTGAACCATTTCTTGCTTCTTACTTTTATGCGATAATAACCGAGCATGGAGTCAAGAAGGTCGACACCACCCATATAGCGATTATATACCTGCACAGCTTTTGGGCAAGGAACAGTGACAAATATTTTTTTCTTCCTGTTAAACCGCTGAACCTCCCCTTCTGGATTTTTTCCAACATATATTTATTATATAGTAAGAAATTAACAAATAAAATTACTAAAAAAAACAAATTAGATTACACGAAATTACCACGCAACTACTATTAATTAATAAAGAACACATGACCACAAATTCAACAACAATAACTGTAAGTGACGTCTATATTATCTAGTGCGAGGCGGCGAAGAAGTGAGCGCGCCACACCACGGTCCACGCGCCGTGCTTTTATAGCCTGAAAACCAGTTCAGTCCAGTATACCCCACTAGTACGCTTCAGTTGAGTTTTTACAGCTTATTCGGCCTCTCCTGACGACGGTGCGTCCTCGCCCGTCTGGCGCCAGGCTGGTCTATTGAAACTAGATCAGGAGATGACTCTGCTATCGCGTGCGGTTGTTGTGAGGAAGGACTATCGTCATCATCATCGCCACCTAAAAATCACATCATTTTGATTATTATAACGTTAAATTAACATTACTTACATCGAAAGTAAGAGCGCATCCATTACTTTCGACACAACATCACTCGAAATGACTAATTGTGTAGAACACAATATCAAATCATTATTTCACATAGCAAGAGTGTCTCCATTGCTATCAACAGTAAGAGTGACTCCATTACTGTATATCACACTAAGCAAGAGCGACTCCATTGCTTTCAACAGTAAGAGTGACTCCATTACTGTACATCACACTAAGCAAGAGCGAATCCATTGCTTTCAACAGTAAGAGTGACTCCATTACTGTGCAACACACTAAGCAAGAGCGACTCCATTGCTTTCAACAGTAAGAGTGACTCCATTACTGTACAACACATTAAGCAAGAGCGACTCCATTGCTTTTGATAGTAAGAGTGACTCCATTACTATCATACAAGACTCCCGCAGGTCTTTAATAAAATTAGGTTCTACGTATATGAAAAGCAGTCCTAATAAAATGTCAGTTCTCACAAAACATATATCAACAAATATAAGTTTTTAAAAGGCAAGTAAAAATTACTTACTCTCAAAAAATGCGGCACACACATCAGGGGTCCATACCCCGCGCCAGGGCATCAGCATGGTCTTACCATAGAAACCAGCGACCAATTTTAGTTCATATCTGTACTGCGACAACACCGCTAAAACCACATATGGTCCGCGCATACAGGAGTCTAGCTTGCCAACAGATTGACTCGCCTTTTGCACAAATACAAAATCTTGTCATACACGGTTTTCTTCTAATCGCTGTGAGCTCGGCCTTACCTGACCATTGCAAGTAAAATAGGTGCTTTACCTAGCCGATAAATATTGTCCTCAATTAAGGGAAGCGGGTAGTGATCTTTGACTGTCTCTGAGTTTAGGGTCCTAAAGTCGACACAAATCCTATCTGACCCGTCTTTTTTTTTACAATTAAAATTTGACTAGAATACTCAGAATAATTAGAAAGTCAGACTCTAATTATTTTTTTTATCCAATAGGTCTTTTATTATTTCTCTTACGCGTAATTTTTTTATCGTACGATATTTTATAAGGGCGGTAAACATCCGTGGTATTAGCCGTCCCAACTACTAAGAAATGTATGAATTTTTTAACAATGCTCATTAACCCTTAAATGCATGTTTTTTCCTTTTTATATACCATAAATTGAAACAGGTAGAAAATTAAACATAGATTATGGGAAAAATAAAGAAAAATTTTTTTTTTTTATAAAAGTATATTTTTATACAAAAAACTTACTGATGTAGATCTGCATCAGTATGCATTACAGTTACTTTTAATAATGTTAACTAAGTATTATTATATGATACGATTATTTACGAATTAGTCTTATTGCAGTGTATGAAAATATTTGAAACAGTTGTTTCTCTGATTTAGACACAATGCAACGGTACATTACATTTGGTACACGACCATTGTGTGGTGCCCTTACAATTGGGCATCTTGCACCGTAATCGGTTGGCAAATACAGGCAAATGTTCGAATCCATCTACGCGCACATCTTTTGACTGGAGTGGATGTTGCGGACCTTTCTGTTTTTTTATATGAAGCTCGCGTTCTAGAGAGGAAGTACTAGGACGTCCTCTTTTACTACCACTAGATTTACCTATATTACACAGTGTGTCAGCCAAACAATTACGAAACTCCCCAAGATTAGGCAGTTGCTTTTTTGAGACACCTTAAGCAATTAGATTTTGTTTCATAAGTACCCATGAGTTGATTACTGTGAGGTCCAGAAGGTGATAAAACAAGCGTAAATACCATTTCCGGCTCTTTACTCGAATTCGATAGCGTCCTAAAAAGCTATCCATTAGATCGACCCCGCCCATATGCATATTGTACTCTTGTACAATTTTGGGACAAGGGATGTCAATTTTTTGTTTAGCCTTCTTATCGTATCTTGATACTTTTCCAACAGGCTCGGCACCAACGTAAGTCGATAAAAAAGTGACGACTTTATTATCTTTCCATGCAGTGGCCGAAAAGTCTACTCCTTCTGAATGGGAAACGCGTTCTTCATATGTACCTCTCGGAATAGAAGTTTTCATTAGTTCCTTTTTGTCAGGGAGCCGACAGTTCGGCAGCCTGTTTTGCTGAATAGTTCCGACACATTGTATACCCTGTTTGTTTAAATAATTTACTAAGGGCAGGGACGTATAAAAATTATCGAAGAACACAATATGATTGTTATTCCTTGGTATAACTCTCGCCAAACGTATAACGACGTTATTTGTTATTCCAAGATCAGGCTCATCGGCTGGTTTGTCTTTTTTTTCTTCTTGTCCAGAATAGACCTCAAATCTGTAAGCATATCCCATAAGACTACAGAGAACGTATAGCTTATAACCCCACTTGTGAGGCTTCTTAGGTAAATATTGCTTTAGGAAATGTGCAATTTTAGTTGAACACATCTGCTCATCTATCGAAAGTCGTTGGTCAATGGCAACTGATGAAAATGTCGTATTTAGCTGTTCTATTACAGGCCGAATCTTATGAAGGCGATCGTGACCAGATTGGTCTTGCGGAAGATGTTTATTATTATCGTTGAAATGTAAGTAGCTCCTAGTCATCTCAAACCGATTTACCGGCATTACGCTCTTTACAGGTTCGTACCCAAACTTGGAATGCCAGTATGATCGTACACTTGGAAAATTCTCCACTGACATAAATAAAAGAATTCCTATGAATTTTTTTAACTCCCCAACAGTAATAGTAAAAGATATTGAAGGGTTTTTTTGTACTGCATATAGGTTGGTTTCATCAACAATTTTTTGAAGAAACTGGGGTGTGAAGTAGTGCAAGAAACATTTATATGGTGTGTCGAGTTCAGTTATAGCAGGGTCTGTTGTGCTTGATCGGTGAATTATTTTCGATTCGTCATACAACAAACTGTCTTTTTTCCAAATGAGTTTCCTTTTATCAAACTCTACAAAGTGTTCATGACCTTCTTGCGTGGATAATGAAGCAATACTTTGACTTGATGGGCCAGGAAAATCTTGAACTAGTGGTGGATCGCTATAGTTAGGATCTTCATGGTCCTCTGCATCCTCGTCTTCCAACTCTCGAATTTTTTCTCTTGCATTAGTGTAAAAGGTTTCTTCATCTTCACTTTCATCTTCCAAGCCATCCTCAGAAATATTTCCGTTTTCTAAAGCCGCCAAAATTTGTTCTATGTCTCTATCTGCCAATTTGCGGGACATTCTGGAAAAATAATTATAAAATTCATATGAATAAATTACGTATCTATGAAATGTAATTATTCATACGAATGTATAACTAGCCATGAAAGTAAAAGCGTGATAGATAGATATGTGTTAGGAATATATAACTTGAAGGATAGTCTCCGCCTACCCTATATACCTATAATGTAAAAATTTAATATTACATACATATATAATGATAGCATATATTATCCCCGAAGGGGTAGGCAGAGGCATATTATATGCCCACATTTCACCTCATAGACTTTGTCCCACGTAATAGGTAATAGGTGGTGAGCCGTATTGCCGTGTTGAAATGAATATTATAGTAATAATAAATAATTTTAAATAATTTATCTGTTTGAAATATATGGTATATGTCAAAGTAAATTAAATTAAATTATTATTCATAAATTAAAGTCAAAAATAAAAAATAAAATATACCTACAGTTAGACTGAGTATAACTATTTCTTGCCGATTGTGCATACTGATGTATTTCTACATCACAATTATAACGCTGATATTTACAACAACTGTTATTGAATTCTTAAAAAATACAATGTAATCTGTCCTTCTTACCTTTATTCTCTCGTATATCACTTTAAGCACGTAATAATACTATTTGGTATCCACTAAAACGAAATTAAAATTTAACCGCCTAAGTCAGTATTTGTAAGTAGCGCGGCTAGCTGTCAAATTATGACAATTAAAAAAGTCAACTGCCAAAACACGAAAGCTTGCGTTCAAAAACCAAGACAGATATTTTTAGCACCTAAAAAAAGTTAAAAGTACTGTGCTTGAGTTACTGTTTAGAAATTATGTAAGGAAGAAAACACTGATGTATATAATATACATCATCATGCATTTAAGGGTTAAACGTTCCCTATCAAACCCTAACAGCGGAGTATTTACTTGTACGACGTCGGTAGATTCGATAGTCATAACTCTCAACACAGTTGGTAAGCCTTTGCACACCGCGAGTACGTGTATGGATAACGCCATCCCGATTTAACACGTCGGTCCGCACGATCACCGGGATATACATGCTTTTATTGCACACTACATAAAAACTAATTTAATTTATAAAAAAAAAAAAAAAATATATTTCAAGCGATATCTCAGAAAATTCTACTGTCAGAGTAGTACAAAAAGATATTTCGATGTCTTGGCTTCCTATGCCGCGTAATACAAGAAAACACGATATTTGAGTTTACCGTAAACACTTAGAACTTACAAACTCGGAAATTAAAGACACCGTCGACCCACTATCTGGCAGTTGTAACATCATTTTGCTTATAGCAATTAGCTAATGAATCACTACAAAAGTTAACATTTAGCCTACCGCTCGACTCAAAACGCTGTCGAACAAAACAGTCCTCCGTTTTATGTCCTACCTTCTTACAAAATGTGCAAATTATTTTATCATTAAAAAAACTGCCTTTTATTTAAACTTGTTTGTAGACCCAAATGCATTTTCATAATTAGTTTTTTTTTAGGACACAAAATTTGTCTATGACCAATTTCCCCACATGAAAAACATTTAATATTAGACTTAAAATAATCTCGCTTTCGGGAATTACCTCGCAAATTTGTCCTTTTAACATGATTTTGTAATATAGAGCTCGGTTCTAGGGGGCTTGGTATATAATGAGAGGAATTTAACTAGGTCTTCCGATGATAAATTAGCACTAGTCGCGGCGGCGCGAACTTGTACTTGTACCCACAAGTTAATACCCCGAATGACTACTGCGACAATTAACTAATCACTCATTACCCGTACGACACGCAATCGTAATAAAAAGCGTGTAGCGTATTCCGCATACGTGGGATAACTATCAGAGTCGGTTTTCATTACGTCGAATAAAATATTTGCTATGTCTACTCGCTGCGGTCAAAGTGATCTAAATTCCCTTTTAAAGTTAGACCAACTACGATCATTACTAAGCCACTCATTTAGCCACACTTTAGCATCTCCTTTCAAACAATATCCAATCCGAGATAAGCACTCACGATCATCCCAATAATTAGACAACCGTGCAGAGTCTACCTCATCACACCATATATCGAAATCGTTGAAAGACGGATCGAAATTAGAAATATAAGTGGAGATCTTACCAAAATTGTGCTCATCGCACTTACAAGTTTGTTGGTCACATTGGTTGGATTACACGAAATTTACCACACAACTACTATTAATTAATAAAGAACACATGACCACAAATTCAACAACAATAACTGTAAGTGACGTCTATATTATCTAGTGCGAGGCGGCGAAGAAGTGAGCGCGCCACACCACGCGCCGTGCTTTTATAGCCTGAAAACCAGTTCAGTCCAGTATACCCCACTAGTACGCTTCAGTTGAGTTTTTACAGCTTATTATATATTTCCACCTCATCTATTTGTACGACATTCTCAACGCTATAGCCTCTTCCTTGTCTTGTCATTTGCGCATTATTTGGTAGATTATGGTTAGGGAGGCGTTTCCGATTCACTCATTCCTCATTCCAATTCCGTCTCATTTATGGGTATCCATGCGGTAAGGGGTTAATAGAGGCAGAGCTCATTAGATTCAAATTTCCTGATGTCAGCTCTGTTCTCAAATGGGTAGGAAGCAGATCAGCCAAGGCTATGTATGAGCATGAAAGAAATGTAAAATTATGTAGTTTTATTATATATATCAACAACGCAGTGATCACCCGCCTCACAACCAGGTCGAAATGATTGATAGATATAGTAATCCTTGTTGCTGAAATCTTTGAAAAATGTGTGGTCAGGTGTAATTACTTCGTAAGGACATGATATGGTTCTAGCTTCTTTAGTGATGGTAAAAAAAATCCCGATTTTTCAATTTCCTCTCAATTACCGAGTGAACAGAGTCGACAGAGTCCAAATATTTCTGTGTTATGATTTATTTATTTATTTATAAAAGCTTGCCAACGCTCGGCACACTGATACATTGATAACAGAAAAATAAAAAACCATTTTTAATGTGTCAAGCACGTACAGGCAAACATAGCATAATATAAGAAACAATAAAAATAAATTAAGCAAAACAACAATATAATTTAAATAAACATTAAACGAAAATCGCTCTTAATGATTAATGACTATGTTCTTTGCCATAGCTAATCTCAGCAACGTATTTGACACAATATTGTAATTTTGCGCAGTACAACCATCTGTATAAATTATCCCATCCTTTGGACTATCATTAATTAACTTGGTTACATAATCTTCGAAAAATGATGCGTATGTCGTAGATTTCAAATCACAGACTGTCTCGTCAAACCAGAAACATGTGACACCATTATTTCCCAGGTAGACTGGTAAATTGCATTGGCAAGTATGTAATGTTTCATTATGAGATGTTTCTCCAAGGACTGTCAGTAAGGAATCTGTTGTAATGTAGGCGTTTCTTGTCGTCATCATCATGCAATTCGAAGCCAAAGGTACATTCAACGTTATTCTATAAGGTTATCCTCAAGTTGATTGAGGTAACTATCAGATGGAGAATGAATGCTGTTGACATAGCATGAATCGTCTTCAGAATCTGAGCCTATCAGATCAGATATTTCAGATAAATTTTGGATAACCTCTTCTAAATTCTTTTCAGTTTGCTACACTTTACGTTAATTTTTCCTTTCCATTTTACAAATTGCTGGAAGTAAATAATAGAAGATTGTTAAGTACAGTTATTCTGTCTTTAGATAGTTTGCCTCCCGAGCATTTTTCACTCCTAAATTTTAAAGTTTTATCTGGCGTTAGTTTGTAAAATAATCCAGTTTCGTCTGCATTAAATATTTCGTCGTCACTAAATTTTGCTCGTAAATTAGGCCAAACTTTTGTTAGCCACTCGGTCACATCGCTCTGTGAAACCGACGACGACTCCCCAGCAATTTTCCCGGCGACAATATTGTGTCTACTCTTAAGGGGTATTTACACGGGTCGATTTTCGCTATCTAAGCTACCTCCCTACCAATTTTCAGCCAAATCTGTTCTGCCGTTCTTGAGTTATAAGTGGTGTAACTAACACGACTTTCTTTTAATTTTAATTTTCCATTGTGTTTTCATCTAAGCATGATCTAACAGCTTGAGATAGAATATCGTCGTTCACTGCGTATTGTTACAATTTACTTTAGCCTCTTCTTTATCTTTATTATAATTATTTCTTGCCGAATCTGCTTTTAGTAAGTGGAGCTTTCTCTGAGTTTCAAGATGGCTTTTCTCCTCCTCATTATCACAAGCTTGCATCTTTATATTCAACATGTCACACCTTTTACATGAGTCACTGATTGGTGGATGAAATGATAAATTAAAATTTGCATTAAATATTTTACTAAACATGTAATAAGATAGAGGTGTAGCACTCTGTTCACAGTACAAAGAGTACATTTTGGTTATGTTCAACTCTGGAGGCAAAAATAGTCTATCTGACCTTTTATGTAAAGTGTAATGGGATTCATATGTTGGAAATTTTTCTATAAATGACTTTACATTTTGAACTTGATCATCACTTGTTTTATTTTTTGGTATATGTCTTCCTCTTTGGTCTTGTGGTGGAGTCGAAACCGACAACTTATTTTTTAAGCAATCTAGTAATTCGACAATCACTTACTTGAAATATTTTTTTTTTAATTCTTTACACACCTTTGTTGGTACAACATCAGAATTTGCAACTTTGTATACCGTTGAAGATTCTGTTTTTATCTTCCTGTTGGTAATGTTATTCTCCAGCTTTTTTGTTGAAATAAAGTCCATCCCTTGTCATTAGGGGTCCGTAAGTTAACGCCCAATGTCAGATACGCAAAATGCCAGTTTTGCAAACGACTGTTTCTTTATTCGAGAAGAATTTTGTAATTATTATAATACAGTGGGAGCAGTCCCATGGCAGTCAACACGAATTACGGAGAGGCTAAATCAAATCAGGCGTAATTAGAACGTAATATATAAGAAAAAAAATGTTTTACTTTACTTACCACTTGGAAAATCACACTCATTAAATACTTCTTCCCACGCTGCTTCTTTTAATTCGTTGTCCTTATACTCTTTGAAATCAAGTTGCCATAAACAGGGACGTTTTCGTGCACTTTCAATCAAATGCTCCATTATAATTAAAATGACGTGCACGTTCTTTGGTGAATGAAAAGAAACTGCAGGCGGAGGAGGGGCAGCGAGGCGCGGGCGCGCGAGGCAAAGCGGAAAGGTGTGCGGGGATCGAAACACGCTGAATAATGTATATTACGGTATCGCTTGGTGACGTCACAGAAATATATATTATAGCTGAGTGTGCGGTTACGCGAAAATTAGTATAGAAAATATATAGTAATATGCCTAGCCATAAAAATATTAATATATATTATAGCTAAGTCTGTGACGGGCTTTAGTGACAATTCTCGACGTAACATTGAGATTACAAAGGTCGTAATACAAAGTATGACTTATAATTTTTTCGCAATGTATTGCGACATTTGGCGGCAAGCTTATCATTTTTTAAGCCACAAGTTGTCCAAAACTTGCATATTTTTCTGGTTGTATTGGGGGTTGTCTCGGCTCATCGAGTTTTTTTCATATTTCAGTTAGCACAGCATCGGCCTGATTTTTAGTTTTCATGTTTTGTGGTATACGTACTGACTGGATATACTGATCCTTCCAGCTCTCCAGACTTTCCTCCAGGCCGCTCTGTGCTTCCTCCCCCACTAGAGTATCTTCTTGTTCGTCCATTTCTCCATCGGATTTGGTACCCGCTATCGCTTTCAACGACCCAACCCCTTATTTTCCAGCACATGAAAAATAAAAAATAAAACTAGTGTCAAAATTAATAAAACAAAAAAAATATCTATACATAGGTACCTAATAGGTTTCATTGCATGAATATTTTAGTTTAAAAAACTTACCGAGTGGAACATTCCTGAAGAATACTTAGTTCTGATTGGTTCAATCTTTCGATTTGAATATGCTTCAATTCATTTTGAGCAATTAAAGAATTATTGAAGTCAGTCGCAATTTTTTTGCACTTTGTAATCACCAGTGATGTTCTTCGCTTTCCATCGCCGATCGAACACACAATTGTAGTTGATGAATAGTACAGTTAGCATCAGTGAAATAAGCCATATTCATAATAGAACCTCTGTCGCGTAAAATACAATGAACTGATTCCGAGCTTAATTTCCAGTCTTTCAAAATATTGTTCAAATTATTCGCTATGATTCCAAAACCTTTAACCTTCCGATGATAACGAGGTAATGCTGCCTGCATTACTCTTTTAAACCCCACACCTTCCACAAAACTAAATGCCAAGTTTTGTAACGAAATCATTTCGGCCACCAATCTATCCATTTCTTTTTGTTTTGCATTACTATCATCCCAGGTACTATTATTTTTCAAAAAATCTGTTAATAATAACTGATTTTGACACTTTTGTAAAGGTGTCAGCTGTTTGGATGTTTGTGTTTTTTGTTGCTTATTTTGTTCCAAAAGTTCTTTGAAGTTTCAGTGAAGTAGTGCCACCTCCTTTCCGGGAAAAGTTTTTATCACACATTTTGCATGATCTATATTGACTTGATAAAAAAAAATCCAAATAAAATCATCAAAAAAAAATGTCAAAAGCGACTTTGGTCGCACTTTGTTTATAAATTTTAAAATGAGAATGCGTTGTTCATTCGTGTAGCGCTCCATTTTCACTAACCTCGTACCTTCTACTAGCAAAAAATAACAATTGTTGAAATGTCAAACAATGACACTTCGAATGGCGCCAAATTTAAAAATTGCGTTCTAGTTGGGACACCCATTAGAAATCAATTTAACACTTAACACAAGACTTTCTTAAATTAATATTATATATTAAAATATTTCATAATTATTAACATTTATTTTTGCTGAACACAGTTTTTTGCGGGATAGAGAATAAGTCGTATTGTATATTATCTGGTAGAATATTAGATAGAAAAGTAATGCTTACAGTTTGTAAAGGTACATACTCATGCCCTACTTTCTTTGTAAATCTTCTGATCGCAATAATTTCGTATATTGATGATAGCCTACTGTACAACTCTATTGGAAATGTTAGTCGGAATAAATTTTATGATTCCTGTCTTTTCAATCTGCGCAGCAGGAATGAAAGCTTTCATTTCGTATTTAAAAAAAATTATGAATTGGTAATAAAGTTATTTGCTGTGTTATACTGTTTAAAAATAACTGCAATTTTACTGGCTTTTACTCTTTGAATTGCCGTCACGCCTTTAACTTCAGTTGCAAAAATGTGGTTTAAGTAAATGGGGCTCTTGTTGCCCAGTCTGTCCTTATTAGTAGCTTCGACAAATACTTTAAAGTATGTATTAGCAGAGTTCTCCGGATACAGTCTTTTCTAATTTGGTTAGTAAAGCGGTAAATAAGAGTCATTACGCTCACCGCCAACGCCAGAGTCCGCCTTGGGTTCATCACCACGATCCTCCACGCGAGGACGTTTATTTAAGATGGGCGGGTTATCCCCGCCCCACTCGTTACCCACCATTTCTAAGAGTCACTACTTCTAAATTCTGCTATTTATTTATTTTAAAATTAATAAGAACTTAAAATGTACGCGCGCTCTTTTTGGAGTTCCCGCCCAAAAATATACAATATGAGAGGGCGTAGTAGTGCAGACAGTTTCACCTCTTTAATCTCTGACTTGAAAAAACAAGGCCTCATGTCAGTCACTTTGTCCTCACTACAAGCAAAACATAACCAAAATTTAGCACGAGCCTCACTTGTTTTTCCTTTACCACTTGAATGTTAAGAGTTCAAGAGATCTGAACAACTTAGTTCATGTACGCATATTTTTCTTATAGTGACACAATCTATCAAAGGCGTAAGCCTAGTACTCAAAGAAAGTAATTTTTTTAAAAGTTCCTTGTACTTAGCCCTACCACACCATTCATGCGATAATTTAAAATATGTTAAACTTAATTTTGTACATCCTCCAGTTGTGTGACATATATAGTGTAATAGGGATTGCAGATTGGACAGGCGTACTCCAACTGGGACTGCACATATAGAGGTGAAGGAATGTGGTTTTGTCTTTGAAAGGTCTGGTGACCCGTGACACGCGTTGAGGCGGAAACATACTTACGTGTCAATCATATTACAAATGACACTTATTGATAACATTAATTACAACAATGTTACTTACACTTAAACTATTAGATGTGGAACTTCTTGCATTGGTTCGCAATTTTCATGTTCGTATTCATGCTGTAATGAATCTGGTCGGCTCAGAACTTCTTTGAATAACTTCAAATTTAAATCTGATAGTTCTTCCCAATTTTCGCCATAATGCGTAGTGAGTAAAGTTTTTACATCACTTAGTTTTTTATCTTTCACTTTAATGAAAAGAGGTGCTGGGTCCGGGTTGATCTGACACACCGATTTTCCTTTTCTTGCAAATAAGTTTGAAATCTGATTGCTGATTACGGTAACTAACTTCGCCCCTTACTAATACATTTGTTTTCGTCTTATTTCGTTTCAGAATAAATCTTTTACATTCCTTTATAGAAAAGTGCATTGTTGTCTTTAAAACTTTCGCACATTCCTCCTTCCACTGATAGGCTTCTACTTCAGTTCCTAAATGTAGAACAGCCGCATGCTCTTTAAAAATTCGTTCATAAGCTTCTGGGTTATTGATCTCTTCATTTTTTTTCTATTTGCGCTAACACTCGGTCCGGTGGAAGGAAAGA
The DNA here is from genome assembly GCA_905332375.1 of Pieris macdunnoughi. NCBI lineage: Eukaryota > Metazoa > Arthropoda > Insecta > Lepidoptera > Pieridae > Pieris > Pieris macdunnoughi. Next base: position 224,026 of record CAJOBZ010000070.1, on the reverse strand, counting down.
GTGCCCCACAACTGGGAACACGATCTCAATGGACTTGATTCGTGCAGGTGCGTAGTCCAATAAATATTTGGAGGCCATCCCTAAAACAAGACTATTTTTATTCTGACCTGCTTGTTCATATTTTTCAACTGACACAAGCAGTGGAAGACAGCGCTTGCAATTTCGTTGGAGGCTTTTGGTAAAATATCTTCCGTCCACGTGTAAGAATAGACATTTTCTTTCTTAAGCCCCGTTTTAGAGTGTCCTACAACAACAGTAAAGTTGTAAATATACAGTTGCCGGGAATAATACGTTATTTGATCCGGTATTTTGGGCATCGGTTGATTCTTTTGGCAATCAAAGCTCAAAATTAACAAATTTGCATTATTTTCTTTCAGTAAGTCATAGAAAGCCCTTGCCCTGAGTTTATGAACCCTTTTATTGATCACCAATTCTTTTTTTTGGATTCGTTCTTTTCGTGTTTCATTTGCTCTTGTAACTGAAGGCATGTTGAGCATACGTCAGTACGTGGACTTCCGAAACCAATTTTGAAACATGTATTAAAGATCCTTCTAAAATATGAAGCTTTAACATTCATAGATTCCGGTGAAGCTTGATCTTTGTACAATCTATACATTTTTGCAATGGATAGGTCCGACGATAAGTATTGTCTGCATTTTATGCTCCCTCGGCAATAATGTATCTCAAGAGGTTTGAATTTTTTTGTAAAATCTTTTACAGATCTGCGTTGTGCTGAAAATTTGACTTTTTTCCGATCTCTCTCTCTATTTTCTTGTGCTGAAGCCCCCATACTCATAAAATTACGGCTTATGACGTCATTTACGCGCCCTTTTTTAGGCCTAAAATGTGCAGAAATGTCTTCCTACAAATCGGTACAATATTATTCCTTCTGCGTGCATAATACACAACATTAAATCCTTTTCCAGATCTAGCACCAGTTTTAGGGCGACGACGGCTGACTGGCGACGCTTTTGTATGTTTTAAGATGAAGTTATCCTGATCCATTTTTGACTTTGTCCGATAAAACGCAGAATGAAATGCAATAATATCACTTTTTCTGAGCGATGTGCATCTGTATGCCTTGGAATAATGTTCACAAGGTACTTTTGTATTTGGTGGACGTTTTGGAGAGTATCTGCAAAAAAAAGTTTAGTTTAATAAGCAAAGCAGTGCCTTGTTAAATAACTTGTGTTTTTTTCTAAGTTAGTACATCCACCATTTAAAGTCAAAGAAGCCTTCACCCGTTTTAGTGATCAATTTTCGACTACGAGAAATAAAATAACAAAATAGGTACATAGAGTAGAAGTGTAGAGCACATAAAATAAGGAAATGAGTTTAGAATGTTGTTCCACTTCTTTCAGATATTCATATACAAAAAGTATACCAAAACCAAAATGTTGAACACCCCTGCTGACAAACACTTGGCGAGGTGAAGCACAAAGGATTACTTACCGAGAAACTTTTTTCTCATTGCGCTTCCACTTCTTTGTTTGAGGAATCCTTTTTCTCGAAAAATTCGCTTCTGTTTCTTGTATGTTTTCTTGCGATTCTTCCATTTTTACTACATTTATTTAATAAAAAACGCGGCGAAACACTCGTCGTGGCAAACTATGCAACTGACAGTAATTCAAAATGGCCGCTGGCCCCATACTAAGAACTCATCTCTGATTGGTTGAAGTCCAATTTTGATTATTAAAGCCGGGCGCATACATACTGATTCCTAATCAGAAATCCTGATCAGGTTTCCTAATCAAGAATTCCGTGTGGAGAGCGCACAAATTCTGTTTTTTGCATTCGGAATTTAAACGATCAGTTCGATCATAGACGCTTCTGATAACGCACGAGTATGGACGACGAAGACGAATTGATGCTCATTGCTCTTTTATTGGCGTTTCACAAAAAGGGCATAAAACGTCGTTATTGGGTGCATCCACTGAATACCCAAAGATTAACTGAGAGTCAATTCTATGTCAAAAGAGCAAAGTTACGGGCATACCCAGAAGAATTCTTCAAATATTACAGGATGTCAATGAAATCCTTTGATGAGCTTCATAATAGCATACGAGATAAAATAAAAAAGCAAAATACGCACATGAGATTGTGTTTGGATACAGAAGAAAAATTGACCATAACATTAAGGTATGTATGTATTTATTGTAATAAAAATTAAGATATTGTACAAACATTATTCTTTAAATTTACTTAAAGTTTAAGAATTCTTGCATTGTTCCCTCCTGTCAATCTTGAGGGTGGAGAACTATAAACTGTGTAGCCTCATTGTCTTCAACACTAGTATTTGGTATAGATATCTCAACAGGATAATCTTGCTTGGGGCTTTGTTGGGTAGTTGATTGGGGAGGTGTCACACTAGAAATTGAGTGGATAATAATAGGCTTCCTGGTATTCTTACGGGGCACATTTTGCTGCTGCGAAGATGGATAAAAAGTTATATATTGGTGATACTTTGGGCACGTGTATATTTTGATAAGATGGAACGTAAGTCGGTGATGGAGATAAGTTATTTCCAGCCATTGGAAACGACCCTGAAGAATCGTCACTTTGTTGGTAATAGTTAGGGTATGTTCCGATATACACTGCGACCACTGTACAGAGTACCGTCAATTTAGTATACTGTGAAACCGTTTCTCTATAGCCAGCTATACTGGTTACAATTTAAAACGGAACGCAGTCCAGTATACTAGTCAGCTTCGTTTTTCGACACAGTTTTCAAATGAGTGCATCAAAGTTTTTCAATTCAACAAGAAAAACATTTATTGGAGTATTATCGCATTAAAAAAATCTATATTAATATTAACTGTCAATTGAATTAATACTACAAAGAAAGTAAGTATTTTTTAATTAGAAAAAGTCTGTTTATCATAACTCAAATTATATTAACTTTCTGTATTACTTATAATGCAAAGGTTATGTAGGGTAAAAGTAAGGAGTTTTCTTTATAAAAATTAGTTATTAATTACTACAAATAAAAAACAATTCACAGCTAATGGAATACACAATAATTGGAATTGTGCTTGTTGGTGCCGTTCAAAATTTAATGGAATCTTCAGACGAAGACGATTCTAGCGATGATGAAGATCTCATTTATTGTTTGGAAATCGAGCAGGACAAGGTATTATTCCAAGAACCCAAGATTATGTAGAAAATACGGTTTTTCGGATGAGCGATGAGACTTTCAAAAGTCATTTTCGGTAAGGCATGCATTTTTACCCAATTAAGTGATAATAATGATTTTCTTATCATAAACCACAAGTATCTGAACAATTGTTAATTTCTATAATTAATAATTTATTTATAAATCAATTGCAGTATGAGACGAGATACTTTTGAATTTCTACTTACTGGGACCGGACTTGCAAAAACAATCTGTCCACTTTGGTAGACATCCTATTCCTGTCGAAAAACAGCTTCTCCTGAGTATTTGGACCATGGCAACACCAGATTCCTACAGGTAGATTATTGACATAAATTAAATCTCATTTTAAACATCTTCAATAATTAAAAATTAAAATGATTGAATAAAATAGCTTACTATTATGTTGATTCTACAGATCAGTGTGTGATCGTTTTAATGTCGGAAAAGCAACAGCTTGGAGAACTGTTTGGAAAGTAGTCAAATCAATATATAATTTTCTACCTATTTACGTAAAATGGCCTACCCGTGAAGAAGCAAGTATAACATCAAATCATATTTATCGAAAGTACGGATTTCCTAATGTATTGGGAGCGGTCGATGGAACACATATAAGAATTGCTCAACCGAAAGAACATCAGGCCAGCTATATTAACCGCAAAGGATTTCATTCTCTACAAACTCAGGTTTTTGAAACAATTATATTTATATTGATGTGCTGTATATTTACCAAACTTGTTGAAATGGATTTAATTTAATAATTTCAGCTAGTATGTGATCACAAGTTTAAAATTATTCATGCGTTCTGTGGTCAAGCAGGCTCAGTTCATGACGCTCGTGTTTTCCGGTTGTCAAATTTACAAAATTATTGCACACCTGAATTTTTCCCTGATGATACCCATTTGTTAGGAGATAAAGCTTACAGTATTCAACCTTGTATAATGGTACCTTATCGAAATAATGGTAACTTGAATGAAGATTCGGTGCGATACAATAAGATACATTCAAGTGCTCGTATGATGATAGGACGAACAAATGCTTCATTAAAAGGAAGATTTCGGAGTTTATTGGATAAACTACCATTCAAAAGAACTGACTTAATACCATATTATGTTATTGCTTGTTGTATTTTGCATAACATTTGCATTATGAGAGATGATTTAATTGACATCCCAATTCTTGTGAATCATGAAATTCTAGCCATGGATGTAGATATTGAAATGAACAATGCCATGAAAGTTGCTGGAATGGAGAAAAGAGAAAAGTTGAAAAATTTAATAAATAATAATGTATAAGTTTCAACCTTTTATTACACATGCATACTAATCAGCTGATAATTAAATCATATAAATCAATTTAGAAAAGTAAGCTTCTAAATCGACTTGCCGAAGAAAAAATTGTAAATTTTATTGTAAATCTATTTTTATCGAAAATCTTTGAAAACAAAGCGTATCCTGCTAATTTTGGGGAAAAAAATTACTGAGAACAAGTAATGAAATTATTGCACATTTTATCATGTTCATATATTTTTATTTTTACTTATAACTTATTTTCATATATCTTATAAAAAACCTAATGTTATTCTTGCGATAAATCTTTGAAAATAAAAAAAATTTAAACATAATAACATTTGTACTTTATTAACCTTAACATCGACATAAATGTATCTTTATACACTGATAAAAAATTCTTTTGAACCAAGAACACCATTTTGAAGAAAATGAAATTCTTGAGTTAAAAAGAAAAATTTTTAAATCAAGAAAATATTCTTGAACCAAGAATTATATCTTGGTTCAAGATTCTTCCTCTTAAGCCAAGTTAAATTTTTTTTCAGTGTAACAAACAATAAAAGACATGATTAAATTTAAAATATTAATACTTGAAACTTTTATGACAAAAAAATTTTCTTCAAGGTACTAGACTTATTTTTTTAAACTATACTATTTCATAGCATATATTTTTTATACGTAAAAAATAGTAAGTATAGTCTTTGACCTTTTCTAAGGCATATTAAAATTAGAATATGAAAAAAATAACTCTGCATCAAAAAATCATAAGTCTCCTTGTCCTTTTGTTATGTGTTCTACAAGCTTATTGAGAGCACAAGATAATTGAGTCATAGATGCGATTTTCTCACGATGATGTTGTTTTCGAATTTCACTATTTTCTTTTTTAGCTGCAAGTAATTCTTCACAGTAGCTTGTTAAAGTTTTCTGCCGCTTTCGTGGTGGGCTGATAATTTCAGGATCTGTAAAATATCGAAATTTTATTTTTACCGATTCTGTTGTAAGTTTATGAAATAGAAGAAGAATATATATTTTATTTAAGTTCGTCTAACTGTTATGTTACACTAAAAACTATTTTACGAAATAAAATAATATAAGTACCCATTTTATTGGTAGAATTTGATCCGGCAGTAGAAAGAGGTTTAACCCATGGTTGCTCACCAAATACTTCTTCCATTTCCTACAAATTAATTTACTTAAAATATTTGTAAAAAATTCGAATAGTATCAAGAAGTAATTAATTTCTATGATTACATCATAGAAAGCCCATGTTATTGAGGAGTTCCCCGATTTTTTGTTGCTATCTTTTAAACCTTTGTAATGACGTTTGAGCGTTTCCCATTTAGTCTTGAATTTCTCGTTAGCAATGGGCGGCAAGTCCTGCACACTAAGGGTTTCGTTGACGTCATTCGCAACTTTTTTCCAAACTTCATCATTGTTAACATTTACGTCCAGGAATTCAAGTTGATGTTCTTTATAAGCCGCAATAAGAAGTAAAACCTCATTTTTGCTCCAATTCTTTATATCTGTAATTAGATTATAACAATGTATTTAATATAAATATATAAGAAAGTAATGGATATTATAGTTGATGCTAATATAATCATCTGATTGATAATTATATGATGCGAAAGTAGAATGAAATTTTGAAAATTGCCAGAAATTTCTTCTGACTAATCAGTTTTACAAAGAAAAAATAAAATAAACAAGAGTGGTGACAATTTTAGAAGTTTTCTGATGAAATCTATTGAAAATGCTTTTTTCGCAACTTCATTATTAGAGGAACATAAAAGAACTTTCAAAACCTACCGATTTATTTACTGAAAATATAATTATTCGGCTTTTACCATAACTCACCAGTACTTTTTTTATTTTTTTTGATCTGATGCCTTTTTAGCCATCGATGGTTTGTCGAGACTTTTCTGGCATTGAATTCGCCTTAAAAGACTTGAATGATGTTGAAGGGGTCTCGAAAAACGGATCAGCTTCCAACGTACCGGCATCTGATGTAGATTGACTTTCCTTTTCAGTTTCTTCCAAATTATAAGCCTCAATAGGGCCATCAAAAAACATAACATTCTGTGGATCATCAATTAATTAAAATTTTAAAATTATTACTCTATACATAATTATTGAATCGATAAGAGGTACTGATATTGTTAGTAAACAATCATTTGTAAATTATCAGTATACCTTATTGTGGTTAATTTCAAATTTTTATCTTTAAATTTTTACCTTTAAATTTACAATGCTCCAACAGTTGAGTAACAAACATCGTATCTGCAAAATAATAACGACAAATAATTACAATTTTTATAAAAACAAAAAAGCTGAGGAGTTTACTTTTCAAACATTAATACAATGATAAATTTACCTTCTCTAGGACGGTCGAAAATTTCCTGCGTCACTTTCAACTCGTACAGAGTATTATAAACTCAATTTTCGTAAGTTTTCCATTGTTTCATTAATTAGTCCAAGCTAATTCTTTAATTAGAATTTTAAATGTTTGTTATTAAACTGTAAGTTATATCAGCCGTTAGGCATTCAAGTGGTTTTGATTGATCACGTGATCAAAGCACTGCGAGTACCTTACCTCGAAAACGCCAGTGCTCGCAGTAGAAGTATAGCGGGGATTTGTGACGTCATATATTTCCCTAGGACGCTGCGGCTGTATACTGGCAGTCCATAGCGGAACGAATTTTTGAACAGTGGGAGCACTATACAGTACTCGCAGTGTATATCGGAACATACCCTTAGTGTACCGGGACGTTGATGGCGATGGTTCGTTTCCCATGGTAATCTTTTTTACCAATTGAAGCATACTGACTTTAAAATTAATTTTTTGATGAGCATTCATTGTTTTCATATAGCTTCTGAAACTAAGAAGATATTTCGTGTCGTACACGCGATGGGAAAACTTTCAAAGCACCAGAAAATCGCCATAGCTCTTGCCGCGTCTATTAATTTAAATACAAAAAAGAAAAGAGAAATATGGGTGAAAGAGTATTTAGTTTTGCGAGAAAAATTATCAAATATGCAAATACTGAGTGTGTTGTGGAGATTGGATTGTCTGTTGTGGCGACTGAACTTCTTGTTGTGGTGATTCAATTATGTGTTGTGGCGATTGGCCTAGTTGGCTTTGGTAACGAGGTGATTGTGAATAGTGAGGCGATGGATGATACTGTGTTGTAGATGATGATGAAGGACTCGGTGAGGGTGATGGATAATTGCGATATGATGGACGTTTGTGTGGCAAGTTAGGAGATTGTCAATTGTATGGGGACGGGGAAGAATAACTTGATACTTATGATTGGATGAAGGGTATCTGATAGTTGTATCTGTTCAATGTATGTCTTATTTCCGATGGTGTGACGAGTAGACAAGAATCTTCAGAGAGTCGTTCAAGTTTAGCATTATAAATTACATCGGATATAATTTTTTGAGTAAATATCAGTTGTGTTCCACTTATATCCTTTAATTGCAAGCCTACAGACTTTCCAAATATTTCCCAGTGTTCTTCTTCTTTATTTGATAACATTGCTTCAGCAGATTTCATAAATTTTTCTTGTTTTTGTAGAAGTGTTTCTTTTTTTTCTTTACGCTACGTCCTCTAGAAGTTGAAGCAATCGATCCGATTTGCTGGCTTGGAATGTTTTCGTCAGATGAACGTCAGAATGTACTCCCGGCAGGTCATTTATCATAATAATAAATAGAAGAGGTCCTAAATTACTACCTCGACTCACACCCGATCTCGTATAGTAGGGTTCAGATTTATCACCTGCATATTCGACATACTGTTTCCTGTCCCTCATGTGATCCGAAAAAAAATTTAACAATTTGGGAGTGCACCCGACTGTTGCCAGCTTAGTTAATAAGATGTCATTATCAACCATATCAAATGCTTTTTGAAAATCAAAGTATGCGGCGTCGACCTGCACCCCTGAATCCACGCTGAACCACATAAGTCATAAAATTTAGCAGGTTAGTAGTCGTACTGCGATTACATCTGAACCCATGCTGCGCGTCCGATAGCGTAACGTCAACTTGCCTCAAAACAGAATGGTGGACTACTGTTTCAAATACCTTCGCTGGCGCCGACAGAACCGCCACTGACCTGTATCCGTGTAAGTTTCCAGCGTTCCGGGAAACAGGCCGACTCAAAGCAAGTATTATATAAATAAAGAAGGGATTTTCTAACGTACCCAACGTTAGAAAATCCCCAGAGTCCCTAATGATAAATGCCGGGATGCCATCCGGTCCCGCTAAGCGCTTTGGTTTCAGCTTTATTAGTGCCTCCCTCACCTGATTCGCGTCAAAACTTGAAATATGTACTCGGGCACTGCTTACCCCGCTCTCCGCGACGGCCGCCTCCCAGTCTAATTTTGCTATCCGCGGACTGTAGACCGATTAAAAAAAAATCGCTAATTCGTGCGCACATTCAGACTCCGCTAAATTATTACCGTTTTTAGTAATCGTTTTATGATTAACAGAGCCTTTTTTACATTTTACATAATCCCAAAAAGATTTGGGATCTCTCGTGATATTGCGTTGCACATTATCCTGGTATTTTTCATGGGTTGATGTTATCATTTGTTTAACCGTCGCCCTATACTGGGCGAACATTTCGTAATCACATGACAAACCACTAATTTTGTATTGCTTGTGCAGCCGTGCTTTTAATTTTATGTTGCGAATAATTTCAGCTGTGTACCACTCTGGGTAATTGTACCTAGAATTTACACTGCATCGCTGTTTCCTGGGAACACAATCATCTAAAATACTATACATAACACCATAAAAATAATTCAGAATATCCTCTGTCTCCCATATACTGTAGATAGGAGTCCAGTCGTGCATCATTTACATATAATACAACTTATTAAATTCCACTGCGGCCATAAGTCGTCATTTTGTTGTATACTTAGCAGCGGTTGAGATATATCTGTAGCACTAGTAGATCCAAATACCTATTGTTACAGTTTGGCACCTCATTTCTCTGTGTGAGTTCACAAAAAGAAACAAAATACTCATAATAATTAATTGTATGTGTATTACAAGAGTATAGATTGAAGTCACCTATTACAATCATATCCTTATACTTAGTACACAACTGTTCTAATAATCTAAACAATAGCATATGTTCATTATCATTACCGTCAGGTGGTATATACAAAACGCAACACAAAAATAAATATTGTTTATGTTTATGTACGGTCGCACAAAGTAGTTCGTACATTTATCTATTATGACATCCCCCGGTAGCGATACGCGCCGTAGCTCAAACCTGTTTGTGGCCACGAGAAGCGAACCTCCTTGTTTACGTCCATCCGCCCGGTCACATCTTAGTATATTGTAGCTCGGTGGTACCAACTCCGCATGGATGTATTGCAGCTTGTTTCCGTAATGGCAAATAAATCCGCTCCTGAAGATTGTATATTTGTACAAAACTCGTTTAGTTTTGTCCGTAGTCCTACATTTTGGTAATAAATATTAATTTTACTAGGTTCCCGCGTTTCCTTCAATTGTGGACTTCCGAAACCAAATCCATTCTGCAAACTCTGTATTTACGGGCCATACTTCTCGTTTGCACACTTTTTCATAACTACCCTCCGCTACGCCAATTATAAAAGAAGAATAATCCCTTTCTGTTTTGTGCTTAATTTTTTCAATTTTAACAGTTTGGTCATTACATATATTTTTCACATGAGCTGTTAACATTTCAATGGTCGTTTCTGGGTGCAATCGCCATACGTGAAGATGTTTCTTTCGCTCCATAGCTTGTAGGTCAAGTATGTTAGTATTTTGACCTCTTTTTACAGATTGACGTTGAAATTTATTATTTTTTCTTTGTACTGTAATCCAACCGGCCGCGTCCGCATAAACCTCATTTGATGTTATTGTACTCGCCTCGTTTGCGAGCGAAGTCGCTCTTCGAGCTGTCGCTTGCAGTCCCGTCTTTGCAACCTCAATATAAACAGGTTTTGCCGATGCCGCCGTTTTATTGGCCACCATATATTTTTTTCTTTTAATATCGGTGGTCGTGTTTAATGTAGTGTCAGTGTCATGCATATTTAACGTTTCGGTTTGTATTTTATTTAGTCCAAGAGCTAGTGAACCCTGGGAGTAACGGTCTCCCTGTAAGGTTAGAAATTTGTATACTTACGATTTATGACCTGGCAGGCGTCAGCCCTGCACGTCATCAGCCCCATTATTTTTTGGACTGTTAAGTAAATTGAGTTTCAAAACTTGTTTCTGTAAATTTGAAAATGTAATAGGATAAAGTTTATTTATTGTACATCTTAAAAAAAGAAAGTTTTTATAACATTTTACATGGTAACCAGTATTTGCGTTACTTTCCTCTGGCAAAGAAATATCTTTAAATTTTAAATTATTGTCTTTTCTTATTTTCAATATTGATTTACTTTTATTCAACGTAGTCTCTGTAAATCGTTCAGTTTTTTCGTCAGTGTCTTCGTTACAAATCACACAAACCACGTGTTCCAATTCCATCTTGCACACTATTTACTGAAATGTTAATATTAAGTACAACAATACACAATATCACTGCACAATTGATAATAATATAAAGTTTGATTTTTTAAAAATTCGAAATCACTCAACATAAGAAATGTTATAGCTCAAAGCATCTTCACAAGTAAAAATCATTGGCACAACTGACAAAATTCTTCTCTGTACATTGTTGCTCGAGAGCAGTTATACGTCCCTTCGTATTAGATAAACGGTCTCACTCGCACTATAGGCATTCACGCAACACCTCTCACTCGCACGCCCTTAGCAGCTGTCCCCTCGCCTGTCAAGGTCTTATGCTGTTCAAAACCGCCTGGCATTGTACATATTTACTCTGAGACGTTTACTTGAAAACATATAAAAAATTTAAGTATACAGGATAAAGTTTATTTTACCTCATCAACTGTACGTTTTCTAATTGATCTGTCATATACTTCTGCTTATTGTAATCGCCTGTCAATTTTTTTTTGAGATGTACAATAAATAAACTTTATCCTATTAAATTTTCAAATTTACAGAAACAAGTTTTGAAACTCAATTTACTTAACAGTCCAAAAAATAAAGGGGCTGATGACGTGCAGGGTTGACGCCTGCCAGGTCATGGCTATTGCTCTTAGCATGTCATAAATCGTAAGTATACAAATTTCTAACCTTACAGGGAGACCGTTACTCCCAGGGTTCACTAGCTCTCCAGCTAATTCCGTGTTAGTGACAAAGATGTATGTGGAACCTCGGATGCGCCAATCAAGTTTTCCAATTGGTAATTACGAACTTTTAATTTCTCCAGCTGGCTGCGTAATATGTCAACAGTGCTACTTTTCTCTTCGAAAGCCTTCAGGTTTGTATCACGAAGCTTTTGTATTTCTATTTTCATACCACAACATTCCTCCTCGATTCTCTTGATGTCACTTGATTGTGTTTCCAAGCAGGGTAGTACTGTTGAGCGAAATGCTCTGATTTCCTCCATCATGTCTTGCTCATATCTAATTTGCGGTGTCGGCACTTCATATGCCTATCCCTTAATATCCCAAAGGCACTCGTTTTCGCCATATAATCGCACCAATTTTAAGGTTTCGTCTTCGCTAAGCTCCATTTTGATCGCCAGCGAAAAAAACGTGGTCACTCTACAACGCAGCGGCAGTGACTAACCACGCACTGACTTGTCTGTACGCGGCTCTCATATTCTCTATTTTCTTTTTCACATCATTTACAGTGATACTTCTATCAAATCTTGAATGACAATCCCGAGGAATCTGTAGAGCTCGATTACGAGCATCTCTGTTGCAATACAATTCATGTGATGTATCCCACAAGCACGGAAAGTCTTTATACAGTGCCAAAACATCGACAAGGACTTCGCGTTCTGTTAAAATATCCGCCATAGTGCGAACATGCGCTGACGCACGTGCTACCTCCAGAATGTTTCAAACGTGACTGCCGTGCGTTTGTCCGGTCCGAGCGTACAGACTCGCGGATTTGGTACGGAGCGGACCAAATTCGATGTGCAAACCATCGGACCGAGCTAAAACGAAATAATAATAATAATGTTCGGCAGACAACTCTCCAGACGAACGGATATGGTATGGAGCGTACGGAATCCGCTGTCGGGCCCGTACCAAGTTCGATCGTCAGTTAATACTATTACATGTGGTTTATTTGGCTGGCGCGGGGGTGCGCGGGTGGCGGGGAGCGCCAACTGACTTTAAAATATTCGTGTACGAATATTAAGTCAGCGCTGACTTCAAGCCACTGTACTGACTTCAAATCAGTGTACACAGGGTTTTTTTCGGGTCAGCACTGACTTGCCTCGAATTTGTAGTCAGTTACTGACCCTGTGTAAATCAGCTCTTATTACACTACGCGGTATTCAGCAAGTAAGCAAGTAAGCACCGCCGAACCCATTCGGTCAGTCCATAGATTTATATTGGCTGATTTACACAGGGTAAGTAGACATGTCAGTCGCAGCGCCAACGTCGGCGCCGCGACTGACTTTAACTGTTTACATGAAGTAAGTAGTAGTGGTGCGTTTCTCACGATGAGCACACGTCTGTGAAGTCAGTGGGAAAAATGAATTCGCGAAAACAACTGAAACGACGATTTAATTATTTGTTGAAAAATTTATCAATTTTGCTGTTGAATGAGTTAATAGAAATGGTAGAAAATGAGATAACTAAAAATAAACGACAATGGGTAAGAAAATGGATTGACGATAGAAACGAAACTGGTGGCTCTGCTTTGTTGCTGAAGCAATTGCGATTTGAAGATCCTGCGGAGTATAAACTGGCTATGAGGATGTCACCACAGAATTTTGACGAATTGCTGTCAATGATTTCGAGCTCTATTCAACGACATGATACATTCATGAGAGATGCTTTACCAGCCAAAATTAAACTGGAAATAACGCTGACATTTTTGGCTTCAGGAATGTACTATCGGTTCCTTAGTCACTTTTATCGCGTCTCAAAACCAGCAATTTCTCAACTAATACCAGAAGTTTGTTGGGCAATATATACGGCACTAAAAACATATATTAAGGTAAGAAATTTTTTATTATTAAATTATTAGAAAATTAAGAAATACAAAATCATATAGTATTAAGAATTTTCATAGGCACGCATAATCGTGTTAACAGCAGTGTTATTTTCACTTTCAGCTTCTTTGTTGATCGTGGTGCTGTAATTCAAAATTGAGGGTGATCGTTGATCGATCGGAAGGATGAAATCCTAAAGAGCTGTTGCTAGTGGCAGGCTCGGCAACTTCTGGCGGGTAAAATGTTATGATGTTGTCGCTTGATGCAGTCATTGGGTTGGGCTCCAGGTAGTGAAATCCCATGCTACTTGTGCTGCTTGTTGTAGTTGCTGCCGGACTAGGGATAAAATAGTTAGGGGATGAAGATTGTGCATTTTTTGTATACTTCTTTTGTTGTATATCAGCCAATCTAGCTTTGGATAATATTTTTGGATCTCTTCTTGTGCAATAACAGATTGTTCTTCAGACAGTTTTTTTAGTTGAGCCGCCACATGTTTACCGAAAATATCAGCGTCAGACTCTTCTTCAGATGGTGACATATTAACATCATTTGACACACTTTTTAAGTCCTTTATCATGGCGGCCATCTGAGATATTTTGGAGCGTTTTGATCGCGGAGGCCCAGATTGATTGGGAGCTGTCACAGAATTTCGAACTGGCGTCTGGATGGCTTGAGTTGGCGTTTCAGTAGAATTATCATTATTTTCAGTAGATCTTGATATATTTTCAGCTCCGTCACCAACACCCTCAGCTTCACCCAACTCAGCGTCATCGTTGCTGGTTCCTGAGTTATCCTGTTAATGAGAATAAAATGTAATGTTTAATAAATCACTAGTTGATGATAATACGTATTTAGGTTGTATTTTTTTTTTGTTTACAGATTCCAGAACGAGAGGTAGAATGGAAAATTATTGAAGACGGTTTCAATACCAAGTGGAATTTCCCTTCATGTTATGGAGCAATCGATGGGAAGCATATTATAATTAAAGCTCCTACAAATAGTGGAAGTGAATTTTATAATTATAAAAAAACCAATAGTACAGTATTGTTAGCACTTGTAGACCACGACTATTGTTTTTCATATATAGACGTTGGAGCGAATGGAAACGCCTCTGATGGAGGTGTTTTCAAAAATTCATCATTATATCGTCGGTTAGAAGATGGATTGCTTCCTACAAATGGAGTTATAGTTGGTGATGTAGCATTTCCACTGAAGAATTATTTACTAAAACCCTATCCAGGTACGCAGCTAAGTACTGCCGAAAAAGTCTTTAACTACAGGTTGTCGCGTACAAGGCGCATAAGTGAAAATGCTTTTGGTATACTGGTTTCTAGGTTCCGAGTGTTCGAAAAAGCAATTCCAACCCATTTGGACACAGTTGATGCCATTGTCTGTGCAGCCTGTGCCCTGCATAATTGGTTGCGAAAGCGTTCAAGTTCCTACATAACATCTACTTGTGTAGACAGAGAGGACAATGATGGACAAATAATAGAAGGAACATGGAGATCGGAAATAAATCCACTACTAAGCATTTCAGAACAACAAAGAGGCAACCATTCCATGACTGCTAAAGAAAAAAGAGACCTATATAGGAACTTCTTTATGACTGCTGGAAGTGTGCCATGGCAATTGGATAGAATTCATTAATTTTGTATAGGTACCTAGGGTGGAAATAAAATACATAAGTTACAATAAATGCTTACCATTGTTTTTCTTTTTACAATAGCATTTTTTATAAAGCCGTCCAGTTCTTGAAACCACTTGACTTTTGGGACATATACGTTCCCACTAGCGCCAGATCTGGTGGATTTTTGTATCTTGTCGAGCTCTAAATAATATGTAGCCCTTATGGCTTTAATTTTATTTTTTACTTCAGTAGAATTAAGCCCTTCGATTTGCATTTGTTGAGCAATATTTTGCAACGCT
The DNA here is from genome assembly GCA_905332375.1 of Pieris macdunnoughi. NCBI lineage: Eukaryota > Metazoa > Arthropoda > Insecta > Lepidoptera > Pieridae > Pieris > Pieris macdunnoughi. The sequence continues at coordinate 208,605 of CAJOBZ010000070.1, read as the reverse complement.
GTTGACCGCATTTCTTTATTGCGGTAATTTAGGGATTTAATATCCCAAAGGCACTCGTTTTCGCCATATAATTGCACCAATTTTAATGTTTCGTCTTCGCTAAGCTTCATTTTTATCGCCAGCGAAAAAAACGTGGTCACTCTACAACGTAGCGGCAGTGACTAACCACGCACTGACTTGTCTGTTTACACGGGGTTTATTTGGCTGGCGCGGGGGTGCGCGGGTGGCGGGGGGCGCCAACTGACTTTAAAATATTCGTGTCCGAATATTCAAGTCAGCGCTGACTTCAAGCCACTGCACTGTACTGACTTCAAATCAGTTTACACGGGGTTTTTTTCGGGTCAGCACTGACTTGCCTCGAATTTGAAGTCAGTTACTGACCCTGTGTAAATCAGCTCTATCGTTAGATAGGGCCCGACACCAAAAACTGTGGCATTGTTTTTGAATGTGTGCGTTAACAAAATGCCGACACACGCACACTAACGAATAGGTAAAAAATCGTGTTTCTGCCATTGTACTTATCTGTTGTTATTACCATTTCGTGGGCAATTGTATTGCACACACTTTTCTGAAAAAAGTTTGCCCTTAGATGCCCTGAAAATACTTTTTTCAGGTTGAAATCGAAAACGTTTGAATGTTTGCGTCAACATGGCGTCCAAAAACAGTGCAATTTGTGTAGAAGGTACGGTCCGCAAACACATTAATCAGATTACATAGTAGGTAGACTGTATATTTAAATGTAGAGGCGTGATCAAGTAAAAAACATTATGATTTACTAATAATGGCTATTTATTCTCCTTGAAACAAAATCAATTTATTATACTTTTGCCTTTTTGTTATTTTATTAACATTTTTATGAAGATAATGAAGGCGTACATCAGCGTAGTATTTGATAACAGATTTTATCAATAGAACTTTATGGTTCCAAGTTGCCGGTTGCTCCAGAGAATGGTCATTTAAATTATTAAAAACATTCTATTCAATAAACAATTTCAATGTTTTACTTTGAAAAACTTTATACTCATTTTCATTACGTATATAATGATTGCCATTTAGTTTTTTGTGAAGTTTCAAAAGTGATTCAGTTTTGATACATATATCATATACATCCTGTGTAGGAAAAAGCAAACCACCTAAGTTTCTCAAATTAATTAATCTGTGAAAGGTTAATCGTCGATCAGATATTAACGCACTGCAACATGTATGACATTTAATTTTTTTCACAATTTTTTTATCAACCCACCCTGAAATGTATCCGACAATTTGCTTTGACAAATCGCTTATTACCATTTTCTTCATCTAAAACACTTGGGAGAATGTCACTATTTATTTCACATTGTTCATCTTCAGCAGATTGTGACGCCTTCGTCGTTGGGTCAGATTCAGTATTGCACAATCCTGACGTGGTCATATTTATTTTTTCAAGGGCTGATGAACAACCCAAAATTGAAAAGTTATCAATTGGCAAACAATTTCCCGTGAAACTGTTCCGTAGTTCTAGATGGCAGTGCTTTTTATATATGCCACGGAATTGTTCGGTGGTAGGGTTATTATTGCGCCCGCCATGTTGCCTTATTAGTCCGAAAAAAAGTTCTAAGTGGTCTTGACTGAACCTGTATGTTGACATGTACGAGTAATTCATCACTTTATTCTGTTGAACCAATTCTCGGTACAAGTATTTCAAACTCTGAATGTCTATTAAAAACCCAAGAAATCCCATTTTGCATTTTGCTTGCAAGACTAACTTTTTACTAATAATTATTTTTATCCTTCTTCCTCTTGTTCTTTTACTAGGTTGTAAATTTTAAGTGACTTTATATAATCTTCTGCCTTGTCAAGAAAATTGAATGTTTCAAATTCATTTTTTTCACCAAGCGATCTTTTAAATCCTTGTTTATAGGTTGTTGAGTTAGGGTAAGGCTACACGGGCGGTCCTCCCGCCGCGGGAAACCGCTCGACAAAGCTGCCGCAGACCATCAAACTACACGGGACGCGGTTTATCGCTGCCTTTTGTTCATTTCAACATGGATCCGCCAATGATAACTGCGCTTGCAGCTCTCATATTAATAGAATTATTAAAAAATAAAGTAAAGCGCAATGTGTGGGTGAAACCAGTGTTAAGTAATCGTTTAACTTTGGAAATATTTCATTCAATGTTTAGTGCACACCGCGATAACCCTCATAAGTTCTTCTCATACTACAGAATGTCTGTGAACTCATTTGATGAACTTCTATCAATTATAAGCCAACGTATCAAGAAACAGGATACAAATATGCGAAGATCCATCACACCTGCAGAACGTTTGGCTGTAACTCTCAGGTAAATAAAATAACATTATTTTATTATGTAATCTTTTTTACTAGGGTAAGTACTGCAGAACATTAAAATAATCATCATTTTCCGTTGATATGTCCGAAGCAGTATCGTTTTGTGGCGATGCGACACTGTTAATGATAATGTCTCGTGATATGCTCTAGAGCCAGAGCTCCCAGATGAATCCTGGTTCCTCTGGTAAAGAAATTCAGACAAGTTGCTAGGAATACTGCGGTTTCTTTCGTTTCTTTGTATATTTCTGAATAAATTTGTAATTTCATAATATCTGGTTTCCATAGCCAAATCTGGAGTCATAGAATCCATAATGGGTACAAAGGACATAAGAAATGCTCGATTTCCTTTTGCGTCACTATCGTTATTTAACTTTTGTAATTGTAAACTTTCGTTCAAAATTTTTATTATTTGAGGAATTTGGGTACTTTCCGTTTGTTTCTTTTTTTTGGGAGGAACTTTGTTTTGTCGAGGTGGTCTCATCAAATTATCTTCTTCCTGATTTTGTGATAAAGTCGAAAGTATTGGAGATACATTGGACTCTCGTTCATCTACAGTACTGACGGTAGGGCGTAAAAAGGACAACAAGTCAAAATAAATATATCTTTTTTTTTGGAGCCGATTGACCCGACACTGAGGTAGTTTCTGATTTAACTTCTTTCATATAACTATCTCTAATATTCTTCCACTTCTTCATCAGATCTTTAACTGCAAAAAAGAAGAAATATGTTAATGTCGCATCTATTTCTTTTTCAGATATTTGGCTTCGGGAGCAACTTTCACTGATTTGGAGTATGATTTTCTAATTTCTCGAAAAACCATACCATTTATTGTAACAGAAACCTGTCAAGCTATATGGCAAGAATTGGCACCTTTAGAAATGCCAACACCAAATAAGGGAAAAGGTATAAACATTGCTGAGAAATTCTACAAAGAAGCGAATTTTCCTAATTGTGTTGGCGCCATTGATGGCAAACATATTAGAATTACATGCCCTACAAATATTATAATTATAAAAAATATCATTCGATTATTTTATTGGCAGTGGTTGACGCAGACTACTGTTTTACATTCATTGACGTTGGTGCTCCAGGTCGAGAAGGTGACTCGTCAATTTTCAAAAGTTCAAATTTCGGGCAAAAGTTAACTCGTTCTCAGTTAGATTTACCAGAGCCAGCTCATCTTCCTAACAATATAGGAAAACCTCCTGTGCCTTTTGTATTTATAGGTGATGCTGCGTTCGGTTTAAATAAAAATGTTATGAGACCATTTTCTTTACGAAACATAACAACGCCTAAGAAAATTTATAATTATCGACTGTCTAGAGATCGCCGCTTTGTGGAATGTGCATTTGGTATCCTCAGTAACAGGTGGCGAATTTTTCATTCAAGTATCATGATCAATCCACTGAGTGCCAAACACATTATAAAAGCAGCTTGTGTATTACACAACTTCGTAAGACGCAGAGATTATCAATTTGAAGATACGATTCGATGGTATGATGATATGGAAGAATTCGATGGAGTCCAGGCAGTTGGAGGCCGATCTTGTGGCATTGCAGTAAGAGATTCATTTGTTGAATATTTCAATGGCCCTGGAGCCGTTCCTTGGCAAAACAGGATGATTCATTAAATAAATATAAAAAATAAAATAATTAGTAAACTTACCAGCTTTGTTTTTATCTTCTGGGCCTAAATCAGCCCAATGAGCAACCACTTCCTGTCCTATTTCCATCCATAATTTCGCTTTTAGTTCGCGATTGGCGTAATCCTTCGACTGCACATCATACAAAGCAGGTCGATCTTGTATTTCTACAATAAAACGCTCCGTATCGAACATTTTGACGCGACACTAGCCACGCAAGCGCACGAACGACGAGCGAGCGCCAAGGTCCCGCGCAGAATGACGGCGGGATAGCGGGAAACCGTCCGTGTAGTTTTAAGCGTCGGTTATCAGCGCTTGACGCTGCATGCGGCGGTCGTATTTCTCTTGCCTGTGAGCCGCGACGGGAAACCGCGCAGTGTATTATGCAGCATACAACTTCATATTAAATTGTGTCCAGTGCGGTTCAGAAGCGGTTTTCCGCGGCGGGAGAACCGCCCGTGTAGCCTTGGCTTTAGCATTAAGCGATTTACCACCAACCAATGTAAGAAATCATAGTGAAAATGCCCGCCGCGTGCGTGACGTATATACAAAAAAGTTCGTCACTTCATGCACTGTACCATGGCAATGGAACATGATAAGAAGAATATGATGTAATAATACTGAATAAACCTATACAATTCATATACGTTGTTTTTGTTTGAGTATAAGTATTAAGTAGGTACCTACCTAGCTTCTGTTCACGTAGTGGTCGCTTATCGAACAGACAGACAGAGTTACTAGGATATGGATTAATATTATGGATATGGATTAGTATGGATTGATAAAAGATTCTACTTACGAGACTTGATGTACTCTGCCGTGGGACGCATACACTGCTTAAAAATTCTGCATGTTTAAACCAGTACAGGGTCGGTACATAGACATCGTCAGAAGAGCAACCGCTTTTAGTAGACTGCTTTATTTTGGTTAATTCTGTTGTATACCGGGTCCTTATCGTTTTTATTTTATGTTTAATATCTTCTTCAGTAATCTCTAAGTTTAAATCACTGATTAGAGATTTTATAGAGTTTGCCCGCATTGTTCGGTCTTTGTATTCAACAATTTTGTGGTTCCAAAGGCATTGATAATTTATAAAGTTCTCCAAGAAAAGTAATGTATTTTGATCGTTCCACTTGAACACCATTTTGCCGCATGAAAACAATATAATAACACACAGAAAAAAAAGTTATAACTTCGTCGACAACGTGATGTCCGTCGGCTACAGGACTCGAAACAAAATGGCCGAATCCGAATGAACGTTCTCTCAGTGTTCAGACCGTTCATTTCTCGTTCATTCGGAGTGGGAATGAAAGATACCGAGATGTTGGATCGGTTCACTAATGAATTCATTCGGCACTCGTGTTTCATTTTTTGTTCAGACATTTCATTTCGAGTGAAATGTACCGAATGAAAGGTACAGTAACACGTGAGTAAACTTAAGGTATATACTAAGGCTGAATTCCGTATTTCTGTAAGTCTTCCTCTGAGTCAACGCGCATCGACGCTTGACCCTCAGCCACCCTGATGTAGACTTTGCTGTAAGATGTCCAGCATGCAGCAATCTTCTTACCTTTAACAAGCCCTCTGGCCAGAAAAATATGTATTTTGATTTTAACGTCAGGTGTTCCGATATATATATATATAGTGTGGGCGGGCCCAGGTATATTTAAATGGGACGTATTTAGCAGTGGCATTTTCGACCCCTTCATTTCCTTATTGAAGGATTTGGATTTAACTAGGAGTGAGAACTAATTGATGTCGTGGTGAAGTCGATGATTATTGAAGAGGATTTCGTACGGTAAATATCTCTTACTTCACTCGATGCCAGGGTGGGGTTTAAGCCAACGGCAGTACCAATATTTTTCACTATACGTGTAAGGGTCTCTTTGTTCTCTTGTCCAGACTTAGGAACATTACGAATTTCAAGTTTTGTAGCGTGGGAGTTTTTTTCCAGCATGTCTATTTTAGTCTCTAGTGAATTTATCTGCTTCTTGTATGACAGGTTTTCCTCCTGGAGCTTTTGCATTGTTAATAACATTTCATCATATTTACTAGAGATAAACTCCACTGTTTTTTGGATGTCTATATTTTGTTCTATTACAGTGGTAATAGAAGCATTTAAGTTTGCCATCTTTGTATCCTGTTTTGATGAAAATTCATTGAACATGCTAAGAAGTTGAGACATTCCGTCTGTAATTTCATTATGTTTCCTCTTTGTTCTCCTCGAGATAAACGAAAATTGGTCAGTATTGTCTATTTTACCTCTTGAAGTGTCCAATTGTGGGTCAGAGGCGTAACGGTTAAGCGGTGTCGTTGGGGTTGCAATCAATTTAGTTTCGGGAGGCGTACGCACAGTTGACATTTTGCAGGACTAGAAAATGAAAATGAACAAAAAATGAACCGTCTGATATCACCTTAAAGGTGATATCAGACGGTTCACTCGAATGATTGTTCACTCGAGTGAATGCTTCATTTTTTTTCATTCTATGTTCACACGGCTTAGACGAAATGATACAGAAATGAACATTCATTGTTCTTTATTTTAAATATGTCATCGAATGAAGTCGTACGTCTTGGAATTAGTTTAATTTGTGATCATTTAATCAAAGAGTTGACAAAAAAGAAGCAAAGAAAACGTCGACGGTGGTGGGTGCGACCATGGATTGATAATTTTTAAAGTTCTCCAAAAAAAGTAATGTATTTTGATCGTTTCACTTGAACACCATTTTGCCGCATGAAAACAATATAATAACACACAGAAATAAATAAGTTATAACTTCGTCGACAACGTGATGTCCGTCGGCTACAGGTAACAGGACTCGAAAAAAAAATGGCCGAATCCGAATGAACGTTCATTCTACTCTCAGTGTTCAGACCGTTCATTTCTCGTTCATTCGGAGTGGGAATGAAAGATACCGGATGCCAATATCCAACACTGTTGGATCGGTTCACTAATTAATTCATTCGGCACTCGTGTTTCATTTTTTGTTCAGACATTTCATTTCGAGTGAAATGTACCGAATGAAAGGTGAAAATGAACAAAAAATGAACCGTCTGATATCACCTTAACGATATAAATCTATGGGTCAGTCTAATTAGACAGGCTAACTTGCTAACTCTTATTACATTATGCTAAATCTTAGTAAGACTATCTGAATACCGCGTAGTGTAATAAGCCCTTAACTGTCAAGGATTTGACCGTTATTGATACCAATTACCAATTTCACTTTTTGAAGTCGATTTTAAAAGGTAAACGCGAGGATTTGGCCGGTTTTGATATTAAAAAAAAAGTTTATTTTTACAAAGTGAATGTAGCTGCATTGTCAGTTTAAAAAGTGTTATTTTGGGATTTGACCAATTATGAAACCAAACTACTCAATTAAAGGACATTGACTGTTAACACTTTAAGGGACAGTATGGACTCATTGATTTACCATAATAAGACACTACTTACTGTCATACATTGCCTATAGGCGTAGTGATATATAGCGTGCTCCATGGTTGTATGGAATGTGACAGAAAGTGTCAAGGCGTTCACGCCGTAAGGCGCTCTGTCACATTTTGTTGTATTAATGTTGTGTATTTTGACAGTACGTCTGTAGACGCTGACGTTTATAGCCGTAGTGTCATAGCTTACCCTGTTTTTACAATGTGGTGTATCACTGCGCCTTAAGGCGTTTGTGCAGTTTGTGATTTAAAATAAGAAAAGCAGTGTAAATTTGTATGTATTTATTAATAACAATCAACCTAGTATCACAAAAATAGCCGTATCTACTTATTTAAACTACGAAATATCTTTGGAAATTACACTTACTTTAATCAGACTCATATATAATAGGAACATAATCTTCATGACTATTATAGATGTGTCCAGATTATATAACATAATGTATAATATAATTTAATCTGAACACATCTTATTTTTTTTTATTTGACAATCAAAAGTTTAGGTATCAAAAACGTTAAATGGAATTAATTATAACGAGATCACACAGTTTAAACCAAGTTATCATGGTAAGGGCCAAAACAAACTGGGCACAAAGGGGGTTTGTCTGGACATCCTTTGCAGCGATAACTTGTCTCTTTACGCAGCTTTTTTTGGATACATACTTTACATTTCAGGAATGCAAATTTTTTGGTCCCTCCAGCTCGTGCTGGCATTTTTTCTGGCCAGTGACCACCCAGTTCATCGTTACTAGTTACAGCATTTTCTGGTTCAAGAGCTGATGATGTGCTAGGTCGGAATCGCCTGCTGTCGTGGATGCTGCTTTTGCTTATCAAATCTTTACCTTTTAGGTTTCTGTCCAGGCCAATCATCGCTTTGATTAGTTCTTCCCGTAGCTGATAAAGCTGTATGTTTCAGAATTACTTTTTTTATATTTTTTGAAAAGAAAGTATGACTTCCATACTGCAATGTCTAAAAAGTGAAAAATCACTTTTTTATACCATCTAATGGTTTTTCTGGGGCAAGAATAATAAGAGATCATTTGATCCGATCGATCAATTCCAGACATGTACCTGTTATATATTTCTACCTCAACTGGTTTCAATCTAGTCTTTCCAAATCTGTTACTTACTTCCACAATGGAAGGGTGTTTGTTCGTCGTTATCATAAGTACTGGACGCTTATCCTTCCACTTAGAGCTATTACGCACTGTCGACTTGTCGCCGGCGACTCGGTCGCTCGGGCGACCAAAACATAGGCAACAAGGCAGGAGACCAAGTCGAGCGACAGTATTCCAAGTACATTCGTGCAGAATGGATGTCGAAGAAGCTGCTATAGTAGCGCTACTAATCAAGAGAAAGAAAAATAAAAGAAAATCAAGAGAGTATTGGGTACATCCTTTGTTACAAGAACGAAGATCAAAAGGAATGTTTAAACTATTTTATGAAGACGTGAGAAAATACCCTCATAAATTTTTCAACTACGCAAGAATGTCTGTGCGTTCGTTTGATGAGCTATTGTGTCTTTTGAAACCACATATAACTGGCACAGATACAAATTTGCGACCATGTGTTTCTCCGGAAGAAAAATTATGTATAACTCTAAGGTAAGTGTAAACTTCATTATTTTAAAACCAGAGCGTTTAAGTAACAGTGCTTGCTCGACTTGCAGTGGCACTACCGTAAAAGCGTTGTTTAAATAAAAATATTTGAAGTTATTATATATAATACTAGCTGACCGGGCAAACGTCGTTTTGCCATGTATATAATTTATAATAAAAAAATAGGGGTTGATCGTAGAGGGGTGAAAGTTACGGGTTGTATGTATTTTTTAATGCTGTATCATAAAAAAATAAAAACAGAAAAAAATATCTAAAAATAAAAAAAATTAGGGGTGGACTACCCTTAACATTGAGGGGATGAAAAATAGATGTTGTCTGATTCTCAGACATACCCAATTGCACACAAAATTTCATGAGAATCGGTCGAACCGTTTCGGAGGAGTTTAACCACAAACACCGCGACACGAGAATTTTATATATTAGACTAGCTGACCCGGCAAACGTTGTTTTGCCATATAAATAATTTCTATGTACTTTCTAGTGCTGACAGAAAATAACTAACCTATTTTAAGTGTGTAAGGATGTGGTATATGCACGAAATAGGTGTGTAATGCTGTGAACGATAAGGGAATATAGAAATAACAAACGCCAAGCACTATATTTATTAATAATTCATCATAATTTATTTCTGTAATATATATATACGTATCATTATTCGATAAGAGCGGCAACACTATCAAAAAATATCAGTCTCTTAATGCAGCGTGAACAATATTTTTTGTTAGCCCATCTTTAGCTAACACAAACAAACTTGATGGTTTACCCACTCGAGAGCATGCCACGTATAATTGTCCGTGTGAAAAACATGGCGTGCTTAAATCTAAGCCACAAACCGACATCGTTTGGCCTTGGGATTTATTGATGGTCATGGCAAATGCCAATCGAATTGGAAACTGAACACGCTTTAATTGAATTGGCACATCCGTAGGTATTATAGGAATCCGTGGTATTAATATGTTTTCACCTCGGAACTTTCCATTTAAAATGCTAGCTTCGATGACGTTCTTCATTAATTTTCGAATGACCAATCGCGTACCGTTGCACAGCCGTGGCGGGTTCAAATTGCGAAGCATGATAATCGGAGATCCAACCTTTAATTGTAAATTATGCGGTGGCACACCTGGCAAATCCAGTGAGTTCAAAAACTCTGTCGGAAAATTTACAGTTTCGCTCGCATCGCAAACTGTGTCAATAGATTTATATGATTCCAAGTTCCCTGGCAATAACTGTTGTATCTTCAGATTCAAATTGTCAACGTCTACATTTTTTGCCGCTAAAATTGCTCTTTCTGCAAGCCACTCATGATTCAAGTACTGTGTGTGTACATCGGGAAATATTTTTTCAATGAGAGTGTCTTGCGAGTCAACGATTGTGCAAAAATCTGTCGGTAATTTTACGCATCCAGTCTCATCTATAGTTACTTTTCCATCACCGATATCTAGGAGTTGTTTTGAGAATGTTTCAGCGGATGGATCTTGAAGCATTTGAACGCGCATATTTACTTTCAGCTGTACTTTTTCAACATTACGCCACAGTGTAGATGATTTTAAGCAAGCATTAATCTCATCAGCGTATGTTGAACGTGGAATGACGGGAAGTGTTTGCCTGAAATCACCTGAAAGGACTAATAGAGTGCCGCCAAATAGTTTGTCGTTGTTTTTGATATCTTTTAACGTCCTGTTCAACGTCTCAAGTGAATGTTTGTGCGCCATAGTACATTCATCCCAGATGATAATTTTACATTGTTTCAGCACGGTGGCCATGGACGATTGTTTTTTTATGTTGCACACTCCGTCAGGGTTATTTTGAATATTTAATGGCAGCTTAAATACTGAATGAGCTGTTCTGCCTCCATCCAATAAAGTTGCAGCAATGCCTGACGATGCAACGGCCAATGCGATGCCATTATTTGATCGTATTTCAGCAAGAATTAGCGAAATAAGGAATGTTTTTCCAGTTCCACCTGGTGCATCCAAAAAGAAGAATCCACCTTGTCCTGCTGAAACTGCGAGCATAATGCGGTCGTAAATGATTTTTTGTTCCTCATTCATTAATGGGACATTGCGAGTAACAATCGCCGCCATTTCTACAGTGTTGTACTGCATTTCACGATTCATTTCCGTGTTCATGAAATCAGATACAGCTCGATCTGGCGAATTCATACCGAAATGACTGAGTGATAAATTAGCAATTATAATGCAGAGATCTTCAATAGCAATCAATGCTTCATTGTACATAGCGTCGCTGAACGTTATCGTTACATCGTTGCATCGTGTACGATGTTGATGCAATATATCATCAGTCATTGAATCTTTGTGATTATCCCACAATATCTGTGCTCGAGCTGGAAAACATGTAGTTAACACTATAGCGAATAGTAGACGAATTTGTATTGCTGTACAATTTAATGCTGCTTCAGCAAACATACATTCCCACTGGTTGTCGTCTTCCAGCAAGCCGAGTGCAAGGCACGCATCTTTATACGTTGAATACTGTTGCCCATTCACTTTCCGTATATCTTGAAACGACAATGGGCCAGTAACATTAACCAACAACAATCGAAGATAAAAGCATTCAGTTTGCTTTGGATTGACTGTAAATACTCGCCCCAGAGCGTTTGATTTAAATAAATTGGGACATGCATCAACTGGGGAGCCTTGCTTGCGGGGCATCAATTTTTTTGTTTGAGCCCATGTGAAATAGCATGGTACTTGTGAATAGAGTAACGTTCGTGCAAAGGCACCAAAATCATCCACACGATTACACAATTCGAAAAATTCAGTGAGTGTAGTTTTAGGTGGATTTACAGCACGATCAATTGCTGTCTCGTTCGTGAAAAATACACGCTGGCCGTTTTCGAGATGGACGGCTAACTGAACAACTGCTGGATCCCGTTCATGAATCGGGAAACCAAAGATACGCCAAGCAGCTTCATTGGAGCTGATGTACCGACCAATTTGATAAAGTGTTATTTCATCGTTTTTATTCACTGGTTGAGCATTCACGTTAGTATTTTCCACTCTAAACACAGCCATATCACTGCCTTTATGGACATACTTGCAAATGTATTTGATGCTCTTCACAGAACTGCAGAACTCAACATTAATATGAGCATTGTATGTCTTGCTCAACAGAGGTGAATATGGTACCCAACGATTATCAATGTCAATGTCTGTGTTGTTGATGTTTTTAATAAATGATCGTCCGCCATTATCGGGACTTCTTCGACGATATATTGGATATCCGTCGACATTTGTGATCGTATCGTTCGTGAAATCTTTAGGGAAATTTTTAGTGCATTTTCCATCTGCCATGCAAGGCGATGTACGATTAAGAGTACCGCATGGACCATGAATCATGTTCGCTGTAACAATATCAAACAGCAGTTGGTCAGTAGACGGATCTGGAAGTTCTGCAGAAATGATACTATCGATTTCTTCAGGACGGATTTTATCGATTAACCAAACCAAAATGTGAGCATGAGGTAATCCTCGCTTTTGCCACTCAACTGAATACAGCCAGCAACGTGTGCGGCCGAATACATGTAATTTAGTAATGAAACTTATTAAAGACTTCAACTTTTGTTTGAACACACGTGCTGTAACGTCATGACGATGGATTGAATTTTGGCCAGGCAATAGCAAAGATTCAATCTCTGGCCATTTTGGATTACATGTAATCGTGATAAATAAACACGGTCGTCCATATTCGCGCACGAAAGTCAGAGCATCCTGTATATATTCTTGCATATGACGTGGACTGCCCACATACGATGATGGTAGAATGACAGAGTTACCAATTTCGGCAGCGTCAGCGTTGTTGTTAATAGCGTCCCGCAAGTGAATGTACTCTTCCGCACGCAGCTTGAGTTGATTATATCGTAAGTATCGTAGTCGTTCGCCTTCTATCTTGGCGTACATGTCGACCATGAATTGTTGACAAAGCTCGCGACATCGTAGAATGACGTTGTCCCGGCCGCGTCGAATCATCAATCGGTACGCATAATAATCTTTCGAGCTAACGTTCTTGTTTGTTTCGGCTCCTGTAATAATATATTTTTAAATATTAGATTAAATCAATTACGATAAATAATTTAATTTTTTTTTAATTAGTAATCAAGTTTAAAATGAATGAAGTACCTGATACGGGATCGCGTTGTTTGATATTTATGCAGTATCCGTCTTGTCCCTTCCAGAACATTAGCGGATATTGAGAGCATCATATGAAAAAAAATGAATCAAGGTTGTTATAGTCACAACGTGCATTCACACGATTGGCAAGTGCGCTTCCGGAATCCTCGCCGCCCATAAAGTAGATTTGTAAAAATTTATGTGCTTCGTTTGGCATTGGCAGTAATGAGCCTATTTTATGATAAACTTGGCCTCTAATTTTAAATGTAGAATTGTATTGTTGACCAAGTGAATTAGTATTTCGAACTATTTCTGTTGCTCCGAACGATGTCATTTGAAAGCATGAATTGAATGTTCGAATGGACTTCAAGAACACGTTAGAATCTGGATCCGTGCCGATAAGTAAACCGTTCAATGGTTCCGGTGGTGTTTCAATGTCGGGTAGTTGAACTTTTCCTGACGCGCAACACATCCCAGCTGGCTCGTTTTTAAATTTAAGAGCATGACAATTTGAACATTCAAAATAAAAAAAATAAAAAAATAATATGTTTATTATGGAACATAAGATACATGTATCACTTATTCCACGTCATTAAATTTGAAGGCATCCCTACTCATCGGCAAAGAAGACAGAGGGTGTAGGCCGAGAGAAAAAGCCGGCGTAAAAAACTCTCGGTACTCTTTTAAAACAGCAAATCATCAAACAACACTTATTTAAAACAAATATCGCAAATTGATTAGAAGTAGCCTGTCTAGCACTAGTCCCAGGCCCTTTTATCAACTAGATAATCGTTGACTTTATAGTAAACCTTTTTACACAGCTTTTCTTTAATACATTTCTTAAATATATTGAAAGGCAGTGATAAAAGAGCCTCTGGGATTTTATTAAAGAAGAGTATCCCTTTCCCCAAAAAAGAATTACTAACTTTAGATAGTCTAGTACGGGGAAATTGCAGCCTGCGTTTGTTCCGTGTATTAACATTGTGCGTATGTTCTATTCTAGTAAACTTATCACTATTTTTGTATACATACATAATATTTTCATAAATATATTGCGAGGGAAAGGTAAGTATATTAATTTCCTTGAATTTATCTCTAAGAGATTCCCTACATTTTAAATTATAGATTGCACGAATAGCCCTCTTCTGCAGGATGAAAATAGTTTCGACATCAGCAGCATGACCCCATAATAATAAGCCATAAGTCATTAAGCTATGAAAGTAACTAAAATAAACAAGTCTAGCTGTATCGACATCAGTTAGTGAGCGAATTTTTGTAACCGCGTAGGCTGCAGAACTAAGTCTCTTCGCCAATCCGTTAATATGAGGGGACCACTGAAGTTTTGAATCCATGGTGATTCCGAGAAATACAGTTGTATGATCCAGATTCAATTCCTCACCGTTTATAATTGGTCTAGTATCCATAACCCTTGCATTTTTTGCACAAAATTTAATGCATTTTGTCTTTTTTGCATTAAGTAGAAGGTTATTCATACTAAACCAATGGACAATCGAAGACAGAGCATTGTTCACATCGTCAAAATTTGTTATTTGTCGTTTGATTTAAAGCTAACAAAACTTTCTGATGTTTTCTCTCTACCATGAAAGGTAGATCATTTATATAAACAAGAAAGAGGAAAGGGCCAAGAATTGAGCCCTGTGGTACCCCCATATCTACTGCCGACCCAGAGGACCTCTTACCATTCACTTCAACCTTCTGAGTTCTTCCGTGTAAATAGGAAGTCAGAAGATTCAGTGCGGTATTCTTGATGCCATAGTGGCGGAGTTTCCCGATTAAGGTCTCGTGTTGGACACAATCAAATGCTTTGGATAAGTCGCAGAAAACACCTAAAGCGTCATGCGACTCCTCCCAAGCCTTAACTATATATCTATATAACTCAACACCGGCATCGGCTGTCGAGCGACCCTTGGTAAAACCGAACTGATTATTATGTAATAATTTGTTTACGTTAAAATGACTTACCAGTTGATTTAATATAATTTTTTCAAATATTTTACTACAAGTAGGTAGTACGGAAATTGGTCTAAAGTTACTGGGGTCGGACATACTACCTGCTTTAAATAAAGGAATAACTTTACTATGTTTCATTAGATCGGGAAACTCGCCACTTTTAATACAATTGTTGAAAATTATAGCTAGATGGGGAGCAATTACATCAATTATGCTACTAATTATTTTTACAGAAATACCCCAAAGATCGGTAGTGTTCTTAATATCTATGGTTCTAAATATCCTCACTATATCGTCGGCACCAATGGGTCGGAATGAAAAACTGACCTTGCACTCGTTTACATTATCTTTGAGCAGCGATTCGGCGAGGGCGGGAGATGATTGAAGAGACTTAGTAGTCGAAATTGGAATGTCAGAAAAGTACTTATCAAAAACAATCGCTATCTCTTCGTTAGATTTGATTATAGTGTTATCGACACATAGTTCGATGTCTTGATTGCGATCCCTGACTCTTCCAGTTTCACTATCAATTATCTTCAAAGTCATTTTAGTTTTATTGGTACTATTTTTAATCTTGTTTTTGATATTTAAAGACTTGGCCGCGTAACAAACTTTCTTAAATAATTTCGAATAATTTCGAACATAAAGAATAAATTCTTCAGTATGATTGTATGACTTTTCAGCGTAAAGGTCATACAACCGTTGTCTACTTTTATAAATTCCCGCTGTCGCCCAATCACTAAACGATTTACACTGCGAATGAGAGACTTTCTTTGGGGTAAAGATGGTATTGAACTCTTTATTAATACAATCACTTAGATTGTTGTATTGTGTATCAACGGTAGTACCTACCGGTAATAAAGGTAGGCGTTTACCTATATTATGTCTAAATCTCACCATTCGCTTTTTATTCACTGGAACAAACACACTGCTCTTATTTACTTGTTTCACCACTTTACATTTTAGCGCCACTAACTGTCCACAATGATCTGAGCTAAGATCAGTTGTAATTGAGGTTTGCATTGCCTCTGCATCTGTAAATACATTATCTATACATGTAGCAGTGGAGCTTGTAATTCTAGTGGGCTCAAGAAACAAGTTAACAAGATTGTAAGATTTTAATAACAGATTGAATTTTTTACTAATGGAGGTATTTTCTAATAAATTTATATTGAAGTCACCACATACAATAATATACTTATTATTCTTAAAACTAACTTTACACAAAATTTCCTCCAACTTTTCTTCAAAAAAATCGTAAGATGCACTTGGTGGTCTGTAAACACTTAAAATAATGCAATTCTCAATCTCTATACAGGCTACTTCCAAAGAGCGTTCTACAGACAGACACACGATGTCATTACGCTCTTTATACTTTAAATTTTTATTAACAATAATCAAAGAGCCCCCATGAATCGCCGACAAAATTCTTTGTCCATAGCACCAATCACCACTTTTGTATGGGCATAATATTCCACATCAGGCTCATACTGGAATGCTAGCCGCAGGAATGAATCATATGTAAATGCTCGGTGTACCTGTTGGCGTTGCTGGTTGTTTGTTCTGCGTCTATTGGCTGTGAATCGGCGTGATTGTCGTTGTTGTAATCTTATCACTTCATTGCGTTCAGCTCGTGTATCTTCAGATTGTTCTTGACGCAATTGCGCCATGCTCACACGCGCATCAGTATTTTCTTGCTGGATTTCTTCTTCAGTTCTTTCGGATCTTAAATTTCTCTTGCTTCTGGTTTCACTTGTATTACGGCTCAAATTAGCCCCTTTGCGTTTTCGTGGCATTGTTCGCTGTACAAAATACACATAATTAGAACTAACAAAATTACTTTAGAGTGAAAAACATCGTAATTATATTGTTATTAACAACAATTTGAGTATAAAAAAAAATATACATACAACAACACAAAAGTCGTTGTTGGTAGGAGCCCCTGACACGCGTTGAGTATTTTTAGGTTATAATTAATAATAACAGATATTATTAATACACTCGCGAGCAAACAAATCGACTCAAGCGCTACCTCTGCATTCAAAGATTGTTTTAAGTGAAAGTATACAGCATTTTAATAAAAATGATATGTCATTTGAAAGCTTAAAACTTCAGCTTTTATGAGATGTCATTATTATTAATATCCATGTATCCTTTTTTTATTATTTGTGTCTGAACTTAAATGGGAGAAAAATGGGATTTTGGGTAAAGGAGTTGTGTTCAGAATTGACAAATAAAACACGTTTTTTTTCTTAAAGAGTATAACATTTATTGGTTCACTAATTGGTATTGCCCCCCTAGCCCAAATTACAGCCCGTATTCGGTTCTTCATCAACCTTATTCATTTTTTGACGGTGTCTTGAGGAATACCTTCCCACTCCTCTAACAAAGCTGCTTTCAATTCTTCAAGGCTCGAATGGGCTGGATTTCTTGCTCGTACCCTTTGTTTGAGCTCATCCCATAAATGCTCGACGGGATTTATGTCTGAACTGAGCGCAGGCCAGTCCATTGTGCGCAAATCGACTTCTCGAAGAAACTGCTGAGTAACGCGCGCTGTGTAGCATCGAGCATTGTCATGCATTAGGATGAAGTCTTCGTCAACAAATCCTGCGTAGGGCACAACATGTTCCAGGAGAATATTTGTGATGTACCCATCAGCTGTCAGTCCTGCTCTTCGGCCTACTCCAGGCACGAAAACGAGCTGGGTTTAACCCTCCAACGAGATATCAGCGCACATCATGCAAGAACCGCCACCATAGGCAACGATTTCTGCTAATCACCATTAATAAAATCGCTCTCCCGGACGCCTGTAGACCCGGCCTCTCCTGTCACTGCCATGCAGACACATCCTGCACTCGTCAGTCAACAGGATCGACCGCCATTACCCAATGCTCCAGTTAAGATGCTCTCGAGCAAACTGTAGCCGAGCTTGCCGGTGGCCTGCAGTCAATTTGGGGCCCGTTGCAGGCCTTTTTGGAGTCAGGTTGGCTTCCTTCAGACTTCTTCTTGCTATCCACTCGCTGACAGCTATACCTCGAACACGTCTCAGCTCGCCCTGCACGTCGACACCCGTAAGGTGCCGATTTCGCAGGGAGGTTGAGACAATGAAACGGTCGTCTCGTTCAGAAGTACAACGGTTGTGGCTGGTTGTTGGTCTCCGAGTGAATGCTCCAGTCTCTTGTCTATCGTCTGTATACTCGGGATACAGCAGATTGACTCAAGTGAAGCTGGGAAGCGACTACTCGCTGACTGAGTCCTTGTTGCAATAAGGCAAAAACTTGAGCGGCTTCTTGAGGTGTGGTATCCATGGTTTCTTGAAAACAAAGAATGCAGGTTGCGGAGATGTGTATCGGTCAACTGTTTATAAGCAACTCATAAAGGTTGAAGGGTAACGGGGGTTTTATAGGGGTAGAGGGTAGCGCAACTTGCTGGTAGCGTAGTGAGTAATTTGTCCCATACGCACTAATTGCGCAAATTAACATGTTGGTAGTCGTTTTATTTAATCGTGTTGATGTTTTTTTTAAAGCTTAGGTTTCAAGCTTTCAAATGACATATTATTTTTATTAAAATGTTGTATACTTTCACTTAAAACAATCTTTGAATGCAGAGGTAGCGCTTGAGTCGATTTGTTTGCTCGCGAGTGTATTATCTTATATTATTAATTTACTATTAATTAATTAATTGTATGATTAATTTAAGAGAGTTATTATAATTAATAATGAGAGTTACACTGACATAAAAAAATAACAATTCTAAACGTCACTATACTAAGTTTGATACATAAACACACATTTACATTAATGATGGCCGACAACAGTGGAAGGAGTGAGAGAAACAGGAGACCGGCTTCGGTCTCATCCCTACTCCGCGTTGTTCACTGGGTAGTTACACCGATATAGTCTGGCCAATGAGTATCCAGAGTAAAAGCGCGGAAAATTTTAAAATAATTATTAAAAAATAGGGGTTGGTGATAGAAGGGCAAAAACTTAGGGTTGTATGTATTTTTGAATATCGTATCATAAAAAAATTAAAAAAAAATTTTTGTCAAAAAAATTAAAAAAAAAAATTGAGGGGTGGACCACCCTTATTATTTAGGGGTGTGAAAAATAGATGTTAGCCGATTCTCAGACCTACCCAATATGCTTACCAAATTTCAGAGGAATCGGTCAAGCCGTTTCGGAGGAGTATGCAGACTAACATTGTGACACGAGAATTTTATATATAAGATGTAAAATAAATGTAAATTTCAGGATTCCAAACAATAATACAAATTATTATCATTCAAATAGTCTTCCATTTTATAGTAACTCTTTTTTATTAATAAAGTTTTAACATGCAACTTAAACCTTTAAATTGGTAAGTCACTTACATGTTGTGGGATTTTTTTGGGATTTTTATATTCTTATGAACATATATAATGCAATTAAATATGTACTGACATGGTACTGTTAATATATTAATTTCTTTAAATAATTCCCTAAGGGAGTCACGCGGTTTGAGACCATATATAGCACGTATGGCTCTTTTTTGTAATACGAAAATATTTTGTATATCGGCAGCAGTTCCTCACAGAACATTGATGCTGTTATTTCAGTAAATAAATAAAATAAAATAATTTGACATCATCGAAATTATTGTTTAACTAAATCGATACTATATAAACTAATTTTAAATTCAAAGCACAAAAAATAAAATAAAGATTCAAAATAAGTCCAAGTAATCAGAATCTTGCGAGGCACTTGAAGTGGCAGTAGAAACTCGCGACTCTGAGCATTCTTGCGGTGAAGGAACTGAAGTCGGTAGAGTATAGTAATTCTGTTTTGTTGGTGCCTCAGAGCGTAACCGTGCTGTTTGACTTCGTGCTGTAGAAGACCCGGTCTCCGCTGTGAAATAGCCACGCTCATACTCGAACTCGTTATAATTACGCCAAACGGAGTTTGGATATACGTTATTTGGCGTATTGGTTCCGAATGAATCGATCATTGTGATTAATTGAATTTTCGCTGCTGGTTTTTTGTGATCGGGAATTTTCCTAAAAGACGATAAAAGGGACAGCAGAAACATTCTGTCCTCATCTTGTTCCAAAATGTCCGCGTTATTTTTACGAGTATCAATTCATTTGTTCAGTGTTTCCAATAATTCTCTTGTGCCATCATCTGAAGGTTTTTTCTTCTTTCTTCCCACTATATTTTCCCTAGAGTACGGTCCTAAAGGTTCTTGATCAGTTGTCGACTTTTCTTCTTCCGTAATGCTACTCTCTGTGTTTAAATTACCAACAGTATTTTTCAAAATGATGAGAAGCAGAAGACCCACTTTTGGTATTTTTCATTCTTCGTATTTCTCGAGCAAAGCAGCTTCTTATATTTTTCCATTTTTTTTGAAGTGATTGACCATTAAATAAATTGTATTTTTTTTATTTCAGATATCTTGGAAGTGGCTGCAAATTTGTAGATCTGCATTACTCATATAGACTTGGGATTTCAACTATTGCTGAGATAATAAGAGAAGTTTGTCATTTTATATGGGTTTTACTGAAAGACATGTGTTTGCCACAACATACAACAGAAAATTGGTTAAAAATCGCAAAAGATTTTCATTTACGAGCCAATTTTCCAAATTGTATAGGTGCCATAGATGGTAAACATATAAGGACTATAAAACCTTACAATAGTGGATCAGTGTGTTATAATTATAAACACTTCTTTTCTATCATTTTGCTTGCCATTTGTGACGCTGACTACAAGTTCGTATACATAGATGTTGGTTCCTATGGAAAGGATAGCGATTCTACTATATTTACACATTCAACATTTTATCAAAAGCTAATGAATAATGATTTACAAGTTCCGGAACATCAGCCTATTTCATCGATAAATCCAATACCAGTACCGTTTGTCATTGTTGGTGACGAAGAATTTGGACAATCTGATAAAGTTATGCGACCATTTGGTGGATCAAATTTAACAACAAAGAAAAAAATATTTAATTATAGGCTTTATCGTGCTCGACGCTACATAGAATGTTCATTCGGCATATTAGCAAATAAGTGGCAGATTTTTCACAGACCTATTAATGTAAATTTAGATCTAGTAACAAGCATCACCAAAACATGTTGTGTTCTTCACAACTATGTTCGGGAAAGAGACGGATATAAATTTGAAGATACCCTGTGCATTCCTGGCTTAGAAGAAGTGCCAACAGGTATTCAAAGAGCTACGCGACGTGGCATGTCATACAGAGATATGTTTGCTGATTATTTTATGACTGAGGGTCAATTACCTTGGCAGATGAGCAGAATTCATTAAAAAATAAATGACATTTATAACTTACCTATGTTTTTTTTTTCTTCGTCTAGTAATCCTTCACCTCCAAATAACTCCACTATTTCTTCCCACTGTGTTTTCTTCAAATCCCGATTCGAATATTCGTCACTTAGTAAGTCCCAAATAGCTTTTCGGGATTGTATTTCTATTATAAATTTCTCGGTATCGAAAGCCTGAGCCATTTTTGTGCGCGACGTCCGGTCGTTACGACAGTTGCTCGCAGTGTGAATGCTTCCATTTGAAGCCGTGCTCCTATTGGTCGCCAGCGACCGGCGGTCGCTTGTGTGTCGCCACGACGCGGCGAGTCGCCCAGTCGCTTGGGCGACCGACGATCAAGTGCGTAGACATCTATTTAAACTGTAGAAACTCACAGTCGCCAGCGACCGAGTCGCCGGCGACTAGTCGACAGTGCGTAATAGCGCTTAGAGACATACACTTTTTCTTTGCGTGCCCAGATATGCTCACCTTTTTTGAGCTTCTTGGTTACAATGTCCTTAAGATTATCTTTCCGATTTGTCCTCAAAGTTCCAGTCGAATGGGTTTTAAGATCCAATAATTTCTGTGAAAACTTCACGGAGTTGTAGAAATTATCCATAAATAGATGATGGCCATGGAGCAGGTATGGACGCATCAATCTCAAAACAAGCTTTTCAGTCTTAGATTCATCAACATCTCCATCTGTATCTTCCTTGCCTGAGTACATTTTCACATTGAGGACATATTCGTCGTAACTCGTAAGTTCATAGAACTTTAGTCCGTATCGGGCTTTTTTTGATTTTATATATTGACGAAAATGCAAACGCCCTCGAAACAACATAAGAGACTCATCCAGGGATAATTGTTCGTCAGGTTTATAAACTTTTCGGAAATTGAGTGTCAGAGTATCAATAAAGCTTGCGACCTTCTTTTCTCCTTTTGCATCCAAATCTGATACACACATACAGCGTAAAATCTGTTCATATCTTCTGCCTGACATTGTGTAGCTGAATATTGGATGATAATACAGTGTATCTGCTTGTGAGAATAGTTTTCTTTGATTATGGCATTTTGTTTGTCCAGAGAGAAGACTGAGTCCGAGGAACTTCATCATTTCTTCACAGTTTGTTTCGCGATATACTGCTCTGCGACTATGTCTTTTATGGGGTTTATTTGTGTTACATAATGCGTTCCCATAAATGTTAGTGCAGTTTACTAAGTATTCAATGAAGTTTTGTGGGAAAACCAGTCGAAAAAAGTCCATCACGTTTACCATATCATCAATATTTACCGTTATGCCAGATTCTGAGCTAGCAAATTTGAAATCTGGTATTTCAGATTCAGTATTACACCACGATTCATCTGTAGCAGGCTGATTTGCTTTACTGAAATACTCTTCTAGGTAAAAGCTCAACTGAGTCAGGCTGACCTGCTTCTTGTGATTCATCAATGACTCTCTCTATATCTAGGTCAGACTCAGACTTTTGAGTCTGACTCAATTGTTCACGTTCATGAATTGGTCGAAGTTCCTCGAAGCCAGAATACAAAGTTCTGTCGTGATCATCGTCAGTGTCACTAGATGAAGTTGATATGGACTCACCGGATGATAAGATAGTTGTATTCCGGCGTACACCTCTTGTTTGCGAAACTTTTGTTGCATCCTCCGAACTCGTAGACTCATCGCCAGACGGTTGATATTCTTGGTCCGATCCATACTCCCCATCATCTTCAAACGGGTCTTTACTCGATTCAGGGGTAGAAGCCGCATCAAACAAAGTCTGCAGACGTTTTTGCTGTTCTTCATATGAACTCCCAGACGCCATCCGCAAAAACTGTCGAATTTAAAAGATACACTAGTACTAAGAAGAAATACTGGCATGTGCTACTTGCCACGCTCATGTATTTTATACCATCTAATCAAATAAAAATTGAACAATACTTACATTTTAGAAAACACTTTGCACTAAAACTGCATGACTGGCTGTATGTAAAAACGACGCCTATTGGCGTAGTGTGTGTGACGGAAAGATCTCAAAATTTCAGATGTGTGCGTGAACGCCTTGTCTTTGTCTAAAGGGGCATCCACACGCTGGCTGTTTGTCACAAACACCGCAAACAGGAAACGAAGTCCCAAACACCAACCACAATCACCCAACACAAACAGCCATCCACATGCTTGGCGAACGTTCATTACATTCCGAATCGGCAAACATGGCGGACGACGAGCTTGTGGCAGCTATTACTTTCGGGTTGACATATTTTTATTATAAATTAAAGCAAGAGAAAGAAAAAAGGAAAAAAAGAAGAAAGCAAAGTCGATGGTGGATGATTAAAATACATAGAAATCGTACAAGGTACTGCTTTAGACCTATTATTTGGGCTTTAATTTGCCGTGTTTTTTAATTTTACTTAAAAGTTTTTATTCGTTTCAGACAATTTATAGAAGAAAAATTTAATGAGCTTCTTTACGAATCATCAGGGGAGTTTCATAACTTCTGCCGCATGAGTTTCACAGATTTTGAGTATTTGCTAGACAAAATTTCTCCTCTAATTTCGAAACAACAAGATACGGACTTCAGGGAAGCTATACCAGCGAAATATCGTCTAGCAATAACATTAAGGTTTATCGCAAGTTGTGACAGTTATAAAAGTTTACACTATTTATTCAAAGTGTCTCCCCAAGCAATTTCAAAAATTATACCTGAAGTCTGCAAAGCAATTAATGATGTTCTAAGAAATGAAATAAAGGGGAGTTGTTTTTATAATTATTTATTTTTATTATCAATAATTTGAAATGAAAAATTAATTCATGAAAAATTAAGCCGATTAAACTATCTTTAGGACTGGACATTTTAAAGATCTATATATATATCTATTCTTTGGGAAATCAACTCATCGGATATTATTTGAATGGTAGGAGTAGAATTTGACGAGCCCGATTGGTTGAAATAAACGTGATTTTGAGAAGTGAATGGTTGGGGTGAATTGATTACCAATGGTAAATACTGTGACGTTTGGGCGGTTGATGTCTGGTTTGAACCTAAAACTAAAGTATTTGGCAAAGGTTCAGAATACGAGGTTTCGGAAGATGACGGTCGGTATGGAGCCGATGGTGAATTATTTGGCAAAGGTTCGGAATATGATGTTTGGGAAGTTGATGGTCGTATTGAAATTGGTGAAGTTTTTGGTAATGGCACAGAATATGACTGATAAGGGGCTGAGTGGGGAGATGAACATGGGGTTTGTCGGTTAAAGAGCCTCTCTTTAACTCTATTTATTTACAACTAGCGACCCGCCCCGGCTTCGCATGGATGCAATGCTGATACTAAATTCAAAGTGCTATAGAGTATAGGGAGAACCGCGGCCTCCGACGCGCTGCGTCCCGCAATTATTAAATTTGTAATATCATCGAAAATATTCATTTAAATCATATGCTGTAAAGGGCCATATAAATCTATATTAAATCAACAATTTATTTAAGGTATTTAATTGGATAAGGATTTATGCTGTATTGGTTAAAATCGCTTCGAAAATTAGCCATTATTTGTCATAAAAAGTAAATGACAAAAAAAGTTATTGTGGGTTATCCATAAGAGATAGACATATACCATCACGGACTTTTCTGTAGACCTTTTCAATGTGTACAATACTTAGTACATTATTTTGATAAAACTCGTAGGGTTCAGCCTGCGTTTGCAATGTAAGCGGAAAAAATGTAATTATTTACGACATCACATTAGAAACCTCAAAAATAACAGTACTTCTCCACTATTTAATGGATGTTATTATGCATATAAACCTTCCTCTTGAATCATTCTATCTATTTAAAAAAACTGCATCAAAATCCGTTGCGTAGTTTCAAAGATTTAAGCATACAAAGGGACATAGGGACAGAGAAAGCGACTTTGTTTTATACTGTGTAGTGATGTGTCTATATTATACATAAATAGTTTCCTCTCATCGGAAAAAGTTCACGCAGTTTTTTTGCTAGTAATTTTCCATAAAGTTCGCAGTTATCGTCTTCTTTTGGTGGTGGTGGTGGATATTCCTTCTGTCTTTTGCTTAAAATATTGGTCAACTGTCCAAATGCAGACGACATTTGCCGTTCCGCTGTGTCGGAAGCTGGACGACGGCGCACTGGTTTTGGTGTAGGGCTGTTCTAAATCATTATTTTCAACAACTTCTTTGTCCTCTATAGCTGCAGTTTCATTTTCTTCTGGCAACGCTCTCTGAAATAAATAAATTATTTACTTCATTTTGATTGTTTTCAGATGCCATCAACGGCTGATGCTTGGATGAATATAGAAAGAGGGTATAGAAGAAAATTTCCACACTGTCTTGGTTCCATAGACGGCAAGCATATTAATATAGAAAGTCCACCTCATAGCGGAACTGAATATTTCAATAATAAGAAAACATTTAGCATCGTTCTATTGGCATTAGTTGATGCCCACTACAAATTTGTATTTGTTGACATAGGAGGCCAAGGGAGGATTAGCGATGCCGGCGTTTTTAATAATTCATTACTGTGGAAAAAATCTGTAAAAATGAAATTGATTTTCCTATACCATGCCCACTTCCTGGATAAACGTTAACGTTCCATAGTGGGAGATGGTGCTTTTGCATTGAGCATGCATGTTATGAAACCCTACCCAGGACAGCATAACATCGGTTCACCAAAAAGAATATTCAATCAATGCTTATCTAGAGCTCGGGTAGTAGTCGAAAACACATTTGTAGTTTTAACTTCAGTGTTTCGTATTTACCGTCGTCCAATTGATTTAGACCCCATTACTGTATTAGAAATAACAATGACCTGTGTACTACTACATAACTTCCTTCGAAAAAACTCCCCAGATAGATATACCCCCCCAGGAACGTTTGATACGATTGACAGAAATTGTGAAATTATAACACGTGGATCTTGGCGAAAATACGAAGAGGTATATAATGCAATTCAGAATATGCCAAACGTACCCCGTAGGTCACCCATCCATGCCAAACAGATAAGGGAAGAATTTACGTTATATTTTTGTAATAGATTAACTTAGCATTCTACATTATTATTTAAACATTATCCCGTAATATAGAAAGGATAAGTAAGTAGTAGTACGTAGTAGCATAAGTAAGTAGTAACTTATATAGAAAGGATAATTCAGGTCACACAGGTGTAACAAAAAGGTGCCAAGAGGTCATTCTAAAATTAAAATAACCTTTTAAAGTTTTACTGCACCTTTTTGATACAGACTGTATAGTGTATAGCTATTCTTCCAAATAGATAATCAAAACTTTATTTGATTCAATCTTTATACAGGAAGGAATTTAATCAGTGAACTTCCTGTTGGCAGGTCAATGTACCCGACATACTGAGCAACTTTCATTATGGGACCAACTCTGAAATCGCGAAAAAAAATAGCTGTTCCATACATGTTGGTTG
Source organism: Pieris macdunnoughi (assembly GCA_905332375.1). Classification (NCBI taxonomy): domain Eukaryota; kingdom Metazoa; phylum Arthropoda; class Insecta; order Lepidoptera; family Pieridae; genus Pieris; species Pieris macdunnoughi. The sequence continues at coordinate 181,732 of CAJOBZ010000070.1, read as the reverse complement.
AGTAGGTATTTAACTTTGCTATGATCCCTGGCCAATACGTTTTTATAAAATGCCAACTCCTCTAGGTTAGCCCAGTTACAGCCGTAGTGTGTATTTAGCAACGTTTCCACATCTTTTAATTTCTTTTCCTTCACGCCGACTCCCAGCTGGACTTGTTCTGGAGTCATATCCATGAAAGTTTTGGTGGGACGCAGTAGGCATTTCGCTACTGCCGGTGTCGCTTTGGTATGAGATCTCACCCCTTGTCAAAATTTTGTGGGTTCTTTTGCCTCTTCTCAAAATAACTCTTTTTATTTTAGTTATCTGAAAGTGCCACTCATTAGTAGGCTTCACCACTTCTCCCACGGCAGTCCTGTAATCATAAACGGGAACCTCTGTCCCTAATTTATAAACCATTGCGTGCTCTGCCATTATTTCTTCATATTCTTTTGGATCAACTATTGTTTCAAGTTTACGTATCTTCGTTTCCGTCAGGCCAAATACGCGATCAGCTGGCATATACGAGTGCCCTGTAACTGGAAAAATAATTTCAACAGTTTTTAACGTGGGCGATTTTTTGTTCTGGCCCACACATCCGTCTGACATTAATCGAATAGTATTTATATTTTCAGTATTCACTGAATTTAAGCAGTGCAATAATGCACTGCAGATTTCATTTGATGACTTGGCAGTGATGTCTTCCGTCTAAACGTATGATTTGACATTTTCCTTTTAAAGCTCGGCCTTAGAAGACCCTATAACTACAGTGAAATTATAGAGGTAAAGTTGCCGGGAACAGTACGTCATTTGATCAGACACTTTCGGCAAAGGTAGGTGTTTTTGACAGTCAAAGCTGATGGTGATCATTTCGTCTTTCACCTCCCTAAGTTTGTCAAAAAACGCCTTCGCTCTCAATTTGTGGATTCATAACTGAACCTGATGGTTCAGTTAAAGGGACAGCTGAAAAGCAAAGCTGATGTTTTTGCTTTTCAGCTGTCCCTTTTCAAATTTTATTTGTTCCTGTAGTTGTAAACAGGTTGAACACACATCTGTTCTTGGTGATCCAAATCCAATGTTAAAGTTTCGGTTAAAAATTTTTCTGAATAATGATTCTGATACTGACATTCCGTGCGCTGCTTGGTCATTATACATTTTGAACATCTTTTTGATGTTGAGTGATGGATCTAGATAGATTCGTTGCCTTATCTTGTCGCGTGTGTAATGCTTTTCAAGTGGTTTAAAATCTCGAATGAAATTTATGACAGCTTCTTTTCTTGCCCGGAATTCAAACTCTTTTCGGTCTCCTCCCCGATTTTCTGTGGCTATACAGCCAGACTTCCAATATCTTGCTAGCACACCTTTAAGCCGATTTGGAATGATTCTTAGAATGCCAATAAAGGCTGCCCGGCACACTTGAATGTTGGTTTTTGTCTTGTGCTTTCTCACAAAGTATTTAACAGACATATTTTTGTTTTTTGTATTGTCTCTAGGACGCTTTCGTTCTATCTTAACAGTCTTACAGAACTGTAATATGTAGTTGTCTTGGTCTATTTTGTTCTTTGTGCGGTAAAAATTTGCATAAAAATGGAAAACGTCATTGGATGTCAGATGGCTGCACTGATATATCTGTTTAGTGTTATGTGTGCACTTCGGTTTTACCGGTAGACCAGCCGCTGAATATCTGAAAGTAAAATGTACGCTCGTATTTAGTTAGTAAACCAACCTAGGTACCTATATACACTACAGTTACACTTTCTACTCACATTACTACTAGTATTGACGAAAATATGTCTACAGTAGGTAAGTAGGTGTCTACCTACTTATTTGAAAAAAGTGCGTGTTACGAATGTACAACAGAACTTAAATTACCTAATTGATTTATTTGAAACTTGTAAATAAAAGATAATAAAAAGGTTAAGAGTTAGAAATGAAATATCGGGTTTAATTTAATTCAAAAGTACATATAAAATATATGAGAATATATTCCAAACAAAAGCAGTGACTCCAGAGGTTTGCTAAGTTATGACCGTTATTTTAAAACGTGCGTGATGCGGCCCTGGCTAAATCGAGGTTATAGTAGGAAATAGGAACATAAACATACCGTTTCTCCTTCTGTTTCTCACTGTAGCGGCGAAGACAAAGAGAAGTAGGCCGAGGGGCAAGTGGAATGCGGCGTAAAAATAATGGAAACACCACTCACCTAAGGTCCTCCGTCTCTTCACCTGTCTTCGTGAGAGAAGACCACAAATAAAACTATATGCACAAAAGAAGAAGCGTAAGCGCAAGCGAAAGCACACGCGTGACCTCGCGGCGGCGGGTGAATCTTCTCTGCGGCGCGGGAGCATGCAGAATGCAGTCCCCTCCTTCTACATTTTAATACCGCAACAGAGAAAGAGTGGTGTTCTGGGAATGGAAAAAAGGTAACTGGATGGCGTGAACATTGCCCCCGGCCTAAAAAACCTTTAGGTTTTTTATAAAGAGATAATTTGTAAAATTAAAGAAAGAAATTATAAGATGTAATAAAAACATCAATGCGGTTTTGTAAAGCGGTTTCTAAAGCGGTTTGTGAAGCGTACTGTAAAGCTGTTTTGATGGATCGGTAAAGGGCATAAACTGCAACAGGCCTTTTATAAACAATCCTGATGCAGTTTTTACTAAAACTTTAGATTCGTATATACGATAATTGGGTAAGTCACCCATGAGTGGTATCGTAGAGTGAGATTTTGCTTTGAAACAAACGTAATTTATTTATTTATTTATAGCCTTATATCAGAATACAAAAAAAAATATATTGTACATTATAACTGTTATTTTTCCTTAATCTATGATAGCTGATTCTGTGTGCCTACGGGCAAAGGCCCCCATTGTCCTCCATTTTTCCTTATTGTAAACCAATCTCGTCCAGGTCTTAGTCTTTCCTGCCATTTCCACGATTTCATCGGCCCACCTCTTAAATTGCCTACCTTTGTTTCTTTTATTGCCTCTTGGTTGCCATAGTGTAACAATTTTGCTCCATTTTTCTCCTCCTCTTATGGTATATACATATATATGTATAACTCTCGATCGCACTATGCTGCGGCAAGATAGTATCCAAAAACGTTGTCGGAGTATCGCCATTAAAGTGACTGGACCAACGTGGCAGTTATGATGATGATAATAGGAAATAATTAACTCAATTATCCTATCCTTTCGCGGTAACAAAATAGGATGCTGTTGATCATACTGAAGATTGGCATTTTTTAGTCTACCACCAACCCTTATCAACCCATCAGAATCTAGAAAGGGACATAATCTTTGAATAGAACGTGAGCAGCGGCCACTAGTTTTAATGTTATGGATAACATCAGAGAAGTATACTTTTTGTAAAACCTTAAAAATCTGTATTTCAGCAAAATTTATATCATCAGCAGAGATACTAGTAGATCTAGGAAGTCTTTTCAAAAAACGGTATATATGTTAACGTAAAATTGTAAATACCGTTAGATTGTAATCTATCTCGCGAGATTATAAACTGTCGAAAGATTGTGAACTCAACGTACTGCTTACAATTTAACGTATTATTATTCGGTAGATTATAATCTATCGAAGTGAAATCGTCAAATTGTGAAACGGTACGCACCTCGCGCGCTGATTGGTCGGCTTTATAGTAGACCGTTATATGTCCATAGAGTTAGGAATGAACCAAGGTCAAATAAAATGAATGCACTTCAAAAATTAGTATTTATTACTTAGTAGGTAATCAATAATTCTGACATCACATGATGAAAAAAATATATCAAAATAAAAAAATCAGAAACGTAACAATATTTTCTCTTCAAACACAAATTAAAATTAAAAAATTAATGAAATTTTCTTTTAGAAAACAACGATCACAAAATAAAATCAAAATTTAAAAAAAAACAAATCGAAAACATATGAAAGTTTTTGAAAACATAACAAAATTGTCTATTATATAAAAAATAAGAAAGTAAATTTCACCAATAAAAATGTTCAATTATTGTTGCACGTCAACGAGTTGTGGCACCTGGAGTTACAAAGAACATTAGCTTTCTTTTTATTTTTTTGCAATTACATTTTTTACTATTTTCATTATGCCCGCTGTAATAGTTTTGTAACTCTATGGTAAATTCTTCCTTATTAACAATACCTAATATTTCTGAGTTTTGTTGATCGACAGGCTCAATATCCGACATTGTAAATACGAGATCACAAAGTTTCACGCGAATAAAAAATATTAAAACACGGAAAATGTATGTAATTTAGACTATGTTTGGAGACCAACACTAACTTAATTATCATTCAAACTGCACTTCTTTGGTCAATCACAGATTAGTTTTACTTCCACAACGTTCACTTTCAACATCCTAAAGCTGTGAGTTACTTTCAAGACGACATCAATTTACATTTACCAAAACACCGTTTGTTTACATTCGACAACAAACAAATATGGTCGCCACCATGGCATATTCCGTTCAACCAATCAGCGCGTGGCATATGCCGTTCAACCAATCAGCGCGCGAAGTGCGTACCGTTTCACAATTTGACGATTTCACTTCGATAGATTATAATCTACCGAATAATACGTTAAATTGTAAGCAGTACGTTGAGTTCACAATTTTTCGACAGTTTACAATCTCGCGAGATAGATTACAATCTAACGGTTTTTACAATTTTACGCTGACACATATTTCATCAACGCCTGCCCCCGACTTTAAAGACTCCGCAACTTTATGTTCCTCCTTTTTGAAGGCTGTCCGAAAGCTGTTAATTTTTTTGGTCACCAGGTCACGGTCTGCATTCGGCTTTCTATTTCTTTAAGTTTTTCTATTAGTTTAAAATAAGCAGCATTCCGCTTATCTCTATTATGGTAATCTTTATTTTTGACGTTCCATAAACAGGTTTCATTTTGATATATTTGTATGAATTCTTCTAATACATCGCGGTTCGTCATTATGCACTGCAAGCTGCAACACGTCCGCTAGGCTTTGAGTATTAAGCCAGAAAGGAGACGCCATCACTCGAACGATGCTAATTAATTTTTCTGCCAAAACATCGGCGGGGGGCGAGGCACTCACACAGACAAAATTTTACTACAGAAACAAATCGCACAATGTTTGTACACACGCACACAAACCTAATTTGCTTACACAAGAGTAACCGCAACGCACACATTTAAAGAAATCGTATCTTTACACGTTACATGTACAGCACACATACGCAACAATCCCGAGATAATTAGAGCTACCACCATGTCGATAAGGAATGTCGATAAAATTTATTCATTCAATCATTCAGTTGTTCATTCTATTCTGCAATAGCAGAAATATTCTAAAAAAAATTTTTTTCACACATGGGGTGGCAAATTGTGAACTAATGGCGCCACAAGCGACTGTACCCAAACTCTATGAATTGGTCAGTTTAAGTGTGTATAAGAATAAGTAGTGTCAAGTTCTTGCGTGACTCAAGCTAATAACGGACTTTGGTTTGGGTACCGTCCCTCATGGCTTCATTAACTTTCTCTAAGGTGAAGTAGTGCATCAAGAAGGACACTAGCGCTCCATGTTTTTATTTATTTTATTTAAACAAACAACTGAATGTACATTGGACTTTTCATTCTTCTTCTTTTCTTTCTGTTTTCTGTTTTTGCGACAGTTGCACCTTAGGAGAGTATGTTAGCGATGATTTCTAAAATGTTTATAGCATTTCTAAAATATTTTAGAGAAAATTTGCAATACATTACTATACGGCTAATATTAAGAAGAAGTTATGCGCTGGTCTCCTCCATGACGCTCCATCCTAAATGTAATAAAATAGGCAATTAAAACAACGTACTTAAGAAAAAATATTTATTACAAAGAGGTTAAAAAGTACAACAGGGGGTTTCTAAACACATTGTCAATCAAAGTATTTATTTATATGAAAACATCATGTAACTGTATAATCATTTGACATTAAAAGAAATTTTTTTATTGCTACTACTTTTTTAAATAGCGTAATTGAAATCCCATGATGATTTTGAATTTAAAAATTTGAAACGACATAAGAAAACACAATTTTATTTTATACTAGGTACTAGTTTTATGTATGAAATAATAAGAACACTATTTTTACTTACAAAATAGCGGATTTTGATAAGTTTTATTTAAATCTGCTAATCCAGCAAAACTTTTTATTGATTTTTGAAGTGAATGAGTTTTGTGAATATATGACGGATACATTTTTTTGGATCCTTTTTCTTAGAAAGGTAAGTGATTCTCGTGTTTACATATTTTTCCATAACAACCTTTGCCAGTTCTATGTTATGCGTCACATAATCGTTGTCAAAATAATGTTCCTCAATAGAATGAAAGAGTGTTTTCCCTACAAGTTTTTTTAAAGTTTGAATAACAATTCGTTTAGTGTTGTATTTAGGATCAACTTTTTTATCCGACGTAAGTGTGGCTCTAATCTCGAATTCACAAAAGCGACATAAGGATATTACCTCTTCTGAGGCATACATTAAGCCACCTCTACTTTTTTGATAAATCAAGCTTTCTTTACGCTGCACGCCTAAAAGAGCCTTGACGCAGATACTGCATTTGATTTTTTTAATGATAGAAAAAAACCACGTAGCCCGTTATGTATTTCACTACTTCCTCGCCGAAAGGAGATAAGTATGTGTAGCTATCTATATCTGTAAGTATCTGTTCCTCTGTGATGGAAAATTGTTTATCTGCCTCTAAATTAATACAGAATGACAAAGATGTGTCGTTGATTTTTTTTATCCCTGAAGAACAATCTAAAATTGATATTTTTTCTAAAGGAATACAATTTGTACCTCGTTCATTTCGGTTTAGCTCTGTGTGTACCAATAGTTTCTTATATACCTATTACTTCGAGTTGTCGCGCTGTGGGATTATCATTATACCCGCCATGGCTACGAACATTGGAAAAAAAAATTCTATATGATCTTGGCTGATCTTATGTAAGGGCAGATACGTAAGTATTGTGCCTTGGTCTAACACTAAACTTTTGAACAACTTTTTTGCACTTTCAATGCACACGCAAAAACCTAAAAAACCTGTGTGTCTTGGAGATTTTAATATATTTACTTTTTTTAATGTGTTACCCCTAGGAATAACCACAGATAAGTTAGTTATGACAGCTTTTGCTTCATCTAATCGGTCAAATGCCTTTTGATAGTTTTTTGAGTTTAATGCCTGTTTGTACGCATTGGACCAAGTTTTTGAATCGAGGACATCAAATATATCGTTCATTAAAATTAAAAATTCAGCGGTTGGAGTTACTTCTTTGAAAGAAGGCATCTTCATAATGTCAGCACAAAAAATCAATGCGTCAGCTACGCTCTGACTGAAAAGTTGGGCAGCCAATGAGACATTCATTATTTTGGACTTAAAATAAATATGGTTCGCTTTTAATTTGTTGGCTAAATAAAACATTTCTTCCTCTTGTAGTTGGTGCAACTTTGTGATATATGACCATTCTATTTTTTTTTCATGGCCAGATCGATAAGTTAAAAATATTCGTAAAACTCAAACGCATTTCTAACCAGTTTCAACATATGACACGGATCTAGAAAAAAGAAAATCTCTTGTCCAGTATGAGGATCTAATATTTTAGTCTGTAAATTTAGTGGATCAAGACAGCAGCCCAATTCTTCAGCCATGGCAAGATTACATTTTGTGCCGTCACATGTCAACGCCCTAATTTCAACACCAGTTTCATGAACGAGCTGGAACGCTATTGTGACAAGTCGAGCTTTTAAGTTAGCAGTCATACCTTTTATTAAAAAGTACCCAATAGGTACTTTCCATGTGGTATTGATGCCCACCAATAGAAACACTAGAGCATCAGTGGCTTTATCGGAATTGTCCGATATAAAATCAAATCCGTAGTCTACGTATCCGTAATGCCTTTGGGTACTAGAATTGTATTCGGTAAATTCTTTTATTTTCATTTCATCCATTATCAAAGAGCAATACATTTTTTTGCCAGTATTACTGTCAACTCTCAATCTCAGTGCATTTAGTGCCTCTTTTGTGAAGCCTGGACGACCGTTAATAGTACTGTACCATTTTGACAATGTACGCGGCGCTGGTAAACAGGTTCCGTATGTTTTTCTTACATAACGGTAGGCTTTAGGTGAATAATAATTTAATGTAGGTGCAAAACATCTTAATTCAGGAGAATACTTAACTCTGGGTAATTTTCCAGTTTTGCTTTTTATAATTTGCCTTTTTATTAGTTCGGTCTCTTCCACGCCTATGGCTTCCAAAATTCTTCTATTTTCTTTATCTATTAAAGATTTTTTGGTTAACTCATCAAGTATTTCTTTTAAACTAGCAACTTTCTTTTTTAAATATCGTGTTTTCGACTGAAGTCTTTTAATTTGTTTGTTTTTTTGAACTATTATTGTAATGAATATTTATTTGATTTTCACGTATTCTTATAATATACGATAATATTACTTAAGAAAATACTTACAGATGAAATGTCACGTGGTCTTTTTGTACACTCGATGTGTCAGACCTTTTTTTACAGCCGAATACACTGCATCCAGTCATTTTTGTCGGAGCTCTTTACACTAACAAGCGTCATACCGGAATGGCGCGGAAGGGTCGAGAAACAGTTTTATATAACGCGTATGTCCAGCGGGTTCGTACTCGTCCATTGTCGGCAATGTCGGCCCAATCCGCTCCGGCGGAAACGGTTGACGAAGCCGTATTATCCTCATCTTCTGAATCCGACGGATTTCAAACCGTCGGACGAAAGAAAAAGCGCTCGGTAAACGGCGGTCCTCCCGCAAAAAGGCCTACTCAGCCGATAAACCCTCCGAAGAGGGATTTAAGCTCCTTATTAACAGATAAATCTGCGCCCTCCGCCCCCGCGGATCGCATTAAAACCCCTCCGCCCGTTTATGTTAGGGATAAGGGCGTATGGCCCACTCTTTCCAAGCTCCTCGACTCTAAGTCGATTAATTATAAAGCCCGAACTTTGAGGGACAATTTATGCATACAGGTGTCCACACCTGAGCACCATCGTTTTCTCACCTCATACCTTCGTTCCGAAGGTATCGGTGGTCACACTTTCCCCTTGCCCGAGGAGCGCGTCCTTAGGGTAGTTATCAAGGGCATCCCGAAGGAAATAGACTCCGGGGTCGTCCAAGTAGATCTGACCGAGCAGGGATACCCCGTAAGGGATGTATTCCGTATGTTAAACCGCACCACCAAAGAAGAGTACGATATGGTACTCGTAGTCTTAGACCCTACTCCGAGCGGGAAAAAGATTTTTAACCTTCGGGAGTGTTGTAAGCTCTCGGGGTTGAGGGTTGAAACTCCCCTCAAACATTCTTTCACACGCCAGTGTCATCGCTGCCAACTCTATGGGCACGCAGCCCGTAACTGTTTTGCAAGGGCGCGGTGCGTCAAGTGTCTAGGCGACCACGGCACATCGGACTGCAAGCGTACTCTTCCGTGTGCTGAGCCGCCGGCATGTGTGCTTTGCGGGCAACATTGGCACCCTGCGAATTATCGCGGTTGTCCTAGAGCCCCCAAGGCGCATAAGCCGCCGTCTAGGCGCATGGTGGGACGCGATGCGGCCCGTCGTGGCACGGGAGCAAAGCCCACTTACATGCCGGCCCCGCCTCCCGAAATTAGTCCCTGGGCCAAGCCCCCCGTTACGGAGGGCCCTCCCCAACTCACGGCAGAAGCCTTCCCGCCTCTGCCATCAAAATCGGCAACCGCAGCGCCTTCCCAGGTCCCTGCGCCACGCCCTATCATAAAAGAGAGGTCCACATTAAATGCGAGCCCTCCTACTAAAGCTCTCAGCCCTCCCGTGAAGGCAACTGAGGAGTCAGGCAGCGTCCGCGACGCTTTTAATCTTGCGTTCAGCGTAATAGACGCTATAGACTTAGACGCACTCGTCGCATTCGCGGAAGCCTTTAAGTCCGCTAAAACTGCGTCCACCAAGGTGGAGGTAATAACCGAGCACGCCCTGCTCCTTAAGTCCGTGCGGCAATTTGTAGAATCCGGCGCACCGCAATAGTTACGACCATATTACCCCTTCCCGACATAAAAGGCTCTTAGGAGGCCCAGGTACACATACACACTAAAGGATTCGGATGATCCAATTACCGTAGCTAACAATAAACTAAAAGCCGCCCGCGCGGCCAATAATAATAATCAAATAGCAAAACACAGATTAGGGTAAAAACCGCCTTCACCGGGGAAGGCGCGGATCTTTACTTCGCACTTCGCTCACTCCAGTGAGCTTCCGTCCTGCCCTTCAGGCGATTGACCACCCCGCGACGGCCCAAGCCGAGGTTCGAGTCTCACAGGAGACGCCCTTGCGCTAGTCGCGGGAAAAACGCCCATTCTGGCCGAGCTACGCTCGCCAACCAGCCCGTGCTGAGCTGTAAGGGCCCTAAAGGCCAACAGCGAGATTCCATTCAAAGAAAAAAAAAAAAACGGGTTCGTACTTTGACAGAGAGGGACGCGCGTAAAGGCGACTCCTTTCTGGCTTAATACTCAAAGCCGCTAGGTAACACTTCCGCAGCAACAACTGAGCGCTCGCAACACTGAACACACACGCTCAAATTTTTCATCAAACTGTTTGATCAAACCGACTGATCAAATAAAAAAACGAAAATTCATATTTCTTACTCATTAAATTTGATCAAATTTTACCACAGACCTCATGCCAATTTGATAAAACGGTTTGATCCAGCCAGTTTGATTAAATTACTTGAACGTCTATGGCGGCCCTAATAAACTGTAAGATCGGTCCAAGATTTGTTCAATAGGTAACTTTAATATTAAAACTCTTTACTTAATTCTAAACTTAAAAATATACCTACTTCATTTGTCACTTTGCTGCTTATTGTCAATTAAAGTTTTTAATAACCTCTCCCTCCGGACCGCGGAAGCGCTTGGACGTGTCCACTGTGTTGAGTTTTGTGAGAAATTTAAATTTAAAATCTTAAATTAAAATACTAAATTGAACTATTTGGATTTTTGTGGTTTTGAACCCGTGCCTCTTCGTGGATAGGCTGTGTGGTGGGCGCTGTTGTTTGCCATTACACCAAACGGTTGAGTGCCGGCGAGTCGAAATTCTACATCACATTCGGCTAATGACGTAAGTAAGACTACGACGCTTGTGATTTGCTACGTTACTACATAGCTGTTATACCTGCTACGATCAACTGGTGCGATTGTCTATTGTTGCTTTGCGATATTGAACTCTGGGTTCATTGAAGATATGCCCAATATCCAACACTCACCCCCTCGTAACACTTCTGTGATGTCTTGTTCCCGATCGGAGTCTGATCTTTCGAAGTCTCCGATGACGAGTGCGGGCTGTATTGCCAAGGGTGACACCAATATAACAACGCGCTCCAAGCGACAACGAATGGAGACCTCTTCCCCGAATGCTCATTCTAGTTCCGAAAGTAGCGACTTAAGAGCGGATGTCCTGAAAATGCTTTCTGAATGGAGAGAGGATCAAGAACGAAACCTATGTGAATGGAAGTCCACTCTAAATGACACCTTAAACAAATTATTTTCTGAATTATCCAATATAAAAACTGAATTCCAGGAAATAAAGAAGTCTAACTCAGAAATAGAAAAAGGAATAGAATTTATAAACAAGCTTCAGGAGGAGACCAATGACAGAGTAAAGGAAATTGAAACTAACCAAAAAAATAATAAAAATGCCATAAAAAACTTAGAATCGCATATCCAGGATATACAGTTTCGTACAAGAGATGCATCTCTGGAGATCCGCAATATCCCGATTTCTGAAAATGAAAAGTTTGACAACTTACTCTCGACCCTTTCTGTCATCGGCAAAGCTGTGGATGTCGATATAAATAGGAGTGATGTACGTGACTTGTATCGGCTGCCGGGTAGACCGGGAGTATCAAGACCTGTTGTTGTTGAATTTACGAGTGTTAATGCTAAAAATGATTTATTGACTAAGCTGCGAAACTTTAACAAAGGAAGGCCGGTTTCTGAGAAGCTCAATACTCATACTATCGGGTTGCCAGGAATAAAGACTCCACTTTACATTGACGAACATCTAGGTCCATCTCAAAGAAAACTTATGTTTGAAACCCGTCAATTTGCCAAGAGACATAACTACTCGTGCTGGCATTCAAATGGAAGAATACTTTTGCGTAAGGATTCGACTGGTAGACCGATTTTAATCCAATCAGAAAAATGCTTATCTCAGCTGGCAAAGGAATCATGACTCATTGCATGTAACTGCTTTCTCATTAACCTATATTGCCAATTAACTGTATATTGTTATTTATTTCTATTGATTTACTTTAGTCTTGCTAGTAATAAAATTACCTTAGTCAATTTTTTCATGTTAAGTTCTCGTTTAGTCTATAATGTATTTTCGTTTGAATTTGTATTTGCTCTTGCACTTATTTTAACCTATACTCACACACTCACTGAAATTATACACCACTTACACTCAATATATACAAAGTGTACTCATAGAAAGAATGTAACTGTTAACAACAATCTCTGTCTGTCTTCGTGCCGTGTGTATGTGTATTGTGTTGGTCTCATTTGTGTGGCGTTGTCCCCGGGATTGTGGAATCCTCGTAGGGTTGTGCTGTACCGCGTGCCTTTTTGTCTTACCATAGTTGCGGACTCAATAAATAAAATTCGATAAAACTAATGCAATTATAAATGATATCGATAAACTTGATGTTGCACAATCTTCTCTTTGTGACATAGAGGACTGCCGGAGACTTATGAACTGCCCGAATAAGTGTCTAAAAATTATCCATCAAAACATTCGTAGTATAAATCGTAACTTCTCTGATTTTCAAACCTTATTGTTTAGATCCAGGACTGATTGGGACTTAATAATCTTAACGGAATGTTGGCTGCATAATAATCGTAACTTACCATCTCTTGAGGGATACAACTCTGCTCTAACCGAGAAAAACTTCACACAGAATGAAGGAGTTGTAGTATTTTACAAAGAACATTTGAAATTAGTTATATCCGAGCCTGACCTTTGTGATGCCAACTGTTTACTGATTAACCTTGAGGATAATGTAACACTAATTGCAGTATATAGACCACCTGGTTACAAAGATGTTCAACGGTTTCTGGTATCTCTTGACAAACTTCTTTCTGAGATTAGTAGTACTCATAAAGTTCTGATAGGTGATATCAATATTGATATATTGGATAACAATAAGGATGTTAATTCTTCAACGTATTTGAATATGTTGGCTTCTCATGGTTTATTGCCAGCCCACTTATTTCCAACTCATGGCAGGACTTGTCTTGACCATGTAATACTAAAATGTTCTTATCGCGTCTTCTGTTATGTTGCTGAAACCTCAGTCACGGATCACGACACTTTAATTCTGAAACTTGAACGTAGCACTATGACTGACAAATACTCTTCTCTGAAAAAGATTGATTACCCGTCTTTGGACGATGCTATGAAGAACTTAAACCTAAGCCTTGTATATAAAATGACTGATCCCAATGAGGCAACAGCATTTCTTCTGACTGCGCTTGACACTGTAATTAAAGCAAATACGAAAACTTTAACCATCCCAAATCGTAAAAGGATCAAGAGGCCTTGGATGACTGCAGGTCTACTAAGATGTGTAAAGCATCGTGACAAACTACATCAAAAATCAAGAAAAATCCTAGTAACGAAATATTAACGTTAACTTACAAGAGGTATAGAAATTTTTGCAACTCACTTTTAAAAAAATATTAAAAATACTTATGAGAGAAACCGCCTACTTAAAGCTGCTAAGACTAATACAAAAGTTCTCTGGGACACTATCAAACAACTAACCTACTCCAACAATACAACTAGCACTGCACTTGAATTGGTCTCTCCACTGGACCCGATGGTCTCTGTCAACAACATTAATAAATATTTCGTTTCTATCGGGAAAGAGATTGCCGAAAAAGCATATTCTAGTAGCTCTTATAAAAAACCATCAATCAATCCTACACTGTCCTCATTCGTCATGCTACCTACTGATGTAGTTGAAGTTCAATCTCTTATCTTGCAACTGAAGAAGGACGGTGCTGCGGGCAGAGATAATATTTCTGGAGCCTTTCTCAAACGTTATCATGAAATCTTAGTCCCTCCACTTACATATATATTTAATTTGATTCTTTCTACAGGGATCTTTCCGGACCTATTCAAGCTAGCTGAAGTAATTCCGGTTTATAAAGGTGGTAATAGAGATTGTGTCGGTAACTACCGACCTATTTCTAAACTATCTACGCTATCCAAAATCATTGAGAAATTGATAAACAAACGCCTCATCGATTATTTAGAAAGTAATAACCTACTCTCCAGCTCACAGTTTGGATTCAGACCGGGTTCATCAACAAGCGACGCAGTTCATCAATTATCTGATCATATTGTTACAAAACTAGATAAGAAAAATAAAATTTTAGCTGTATTTTTGGACATTGCAAAAGCTTTTGACGCGGTCGCTGGTCCTATTCTGCTGGATAAATTGGAGGCTTTGGGTATTCGTGGTTTGCAGCTTAAACTATTTGATAGCTACTTGAGTGATAGACAGCAAAGAGTAAGGGTGGGCAACATTGTTAGTGACGATTTGCCGATACGCTATGGTGTGCCACAGGGTAGTGTTTTAGGTCCGACACTGTTTCTGGCATTTATCAATGATCTTTGTGACCTCCAGTTACAGAATGGTAAAATAATAACATTTGCAGATGATACTGCACTTGTGTTTCATGGTGATAGCTGGAAAGATACTGTCGACATTGCTCAAAGAGGATTCGACGTTGTTAACAAATGGCTCAGAATGAATGCCCTAACTATCAATGTCAATAAAACTAAATGTATACCGTTCTATATAAAAACTCCTGGTTCTAGTACTAACCTTGGTTTAACTGCTCATGTATGTTCTGATACTGATTCTTGTGACTGTCAAAAGATCTTTGTTGCCAACAATACTAAGTATCTAGGTGTCGTTGTTGATAGCACGCTAAAGTTTAACTACCACATTGACCTGCTACTATCGCGAACTCGGAAACTTATCTTCACCTTTAAGAATCTCCGTAATATTGCTGAAAAATCGATAATTAAAATGGTTTATCAATCCCTCTGCCAATCCGTTTTAAGCTATTGTGTTACTGTCTGGGGAGGGGCTTGTAAAACTAATCTTATAAAACTGGAGAGGGCTCAGCGTGCGTTATTGAAAGTAAGTTATTCTAAACCATTTTTTTACCCTACCAAAGATCTATATCTTTTATCTGACGTGTTGAGTGTTCGTCAACTATTTATACTGAACACTGTGCTCAAACAACACTCCATAACTCGCTATGATCCTTCTTTGAATGACAACAAACGATGCAAATATAAAGTCTGCACCTCAGATACCCGTTGGTCCACAGCTTTCTCAAGAAGGTTTTTTGGTTTTATGGGCTGTCACCTATATAACAAGATAAACAGGTTGATCAACATATATCCGCTTACTAAATATGAGTGTAAAAAAGCCACAGTCAAATGGCTTAAAAATCTTGACTACGAGGGGACTGAGAAGTTGTTAGTAGTCCTCAGCTAATACCTAACACTAACACGTTATGTATACGAGTACATAGGTACACTATCACCCATGCTCACTAAGACATATATACACTAAGTCATAAATTCACTAACACATACATACATTAACACTTACATACACTAAACCATACATGCACCATCACACACACCCACTTAAATGTGAGTATATTTGTAATATTTGTAATAGTCTCTCGATCAAATTGATGTACCTACTTAAATTCCATTCGGTCCGGATGCGGAGGGACTGGCAATCTGTAATACAGGTATCCTAGTACAGTCGCCAGTCTCTCACACAGATTTTGCCTGTTAATGCTGAAATTTGTATTTTGTGTCTGTATTTTTGTGTGAGAGAAAACAAATAAATATTTTATTATTATTATTATTATTATTAATGTCAGTAACTCCCAAGGGACTTCAAACTTCTCATTCATTAACAATATTATAATAACTTCTCTAGTATATTGATAGTAAATAATTAAAGAAAATATCTACTTACCATTACTTAGATTTACTAGATTACTAGATTTTATATTTCCAAAGTTCATAAAGTATAAATCCACTTTATTTGATAAATTTAAATCAATATTATATCATTAGCTTCTATTATAATTACAATAAAATATATTTAGAACTTCTACTTATGTTCATTAGTGACTGCTTTCTCATCTGAAATATACAAATAAAATGTACAATCATTTAGTTTGTGATTACATAATATATGCAATATTAAATGGTATATGTATTTTTCAAATTAAAGAACAATTTAAATATCAATAAAAGATATTCAATATAACTAGGATTTACCTCTACTAATTTGCTGATTTTCTTGATATTTTCATATTTATCTGTATCTATTATGTTATCCTCGCATAGATTCATACAAAAACTAAAACTCTTAACTTAAAAATATTTTAAACTAGAGTCTAGTTTAAATTATTATAATTACCCGAGAACGTTAAGAAAATACAGATAACAAATTAAAACCATTTCGTTAAAACGTCCAAAATATGACATGTTTTTAAAACGGTAGCCATTAAACTTAAAGATGGCAATAGTTGTACTGAATTATTGCAAACAGCAGCTTTTGAAATTTGAGATCAGGCTAAAACATGGCGGAGAAACGCCGTTTTTTCTACACTGCCGAAACATTTTTTTTTAATTTATTTATTAGCCGGATACAAAGTCCTTTGGCACTTTAAAAAAAGGTATAACAAAATATCTGATACAAATAACTATACTAACTTAACATAAAATACAATCAATTTATATAATACAATGGTGAGCTTTAAATTTTCTCAACCTAAGTAAATAGCTTTGAAAAGAACTGGACATTTCAGTAAATCTTGGACACGGCGAGCGTACGTACTCGGTGACGGTTGTCTCGCGATGGGAAAACTTTCAAAGCACCAGAAAATCGCCATAGCTCTTGCCGCGTCTATTAATTAAAATACAAAAAAGAAAAGAAAAATATGGGTGAAAGAGTATTTACTTTTGCGAGAAAAATTATCAAATATGCAAATACTGTTTTGGAATCCATGTGACTTAAGAAACTACCTTAGAGTAGGAGTTGCCGAGTTTGAATGTCTATTGAAATTAGTTACTCCATACATTCAAAAAGAAGATACGGTTCTTAGCCAATTCTTTATTGTAATTGGTGCGCATGTTCATCAACTTATTTTTTATTGTTTGGACTGTAGCCATGTTATCAAAGGTTTTATAGATTTCCAACAACACCCGGTATCCTTCAGTACGAAGTGGTTGATTCGAATAATCTTTATGGCTTTTCAGCCATAAATATGGCATGTCTCGGTACAAATCGATAATATTGAAAAGTACTTTTTTTTCTTGCGAACACGCCATGGTGCACGCGGCCACAGCAAACAAACATGTACGAACGTCTTTGCTCTGCGGCTGCCACGCGCTGACTGAACGGTTAAGCCGTAAGCGTGCTAAGTCTTATTACACTACGCGGTATTCAGCAAGTAAGCACCGCCGAACCCATTCGGTCAGTCTAATTAGACAGGCTAACTTGCTAACTCTTATTACATTATGCTAAATCTTAGTAAGACTGTCTGAATACCGCGTAGTGTAATAAGCCCTTAAGCACCGCCGAACCCATTCGGTCAGTCTAATTAGACAGGCTAACTTGCTAACTCTTATTACATTATGCTAAATCTTAGTAAGACTGTCTGAATACCGCGTAGTGTAATAAGCCCTTAAGCACCGCCGAACCCATTCGGTCAGTCTAATTAGACAGGCTAACTTGCTAACTCTTATTACATTATGCTAAATCTTAGTAAGACTGTCTGAATACCGCGTAGTGTAATAAGCCCTTAAGCACCGCCGAACCCATTCGGTCAGTCTAATTAGACAGACTAACTTGCTAACTCTTATTACATTATGTTAAATCTTAGTAAGACTGTCTGAATACCGCGTAGTGTAATAAGCCCTTAAGCACCGCCGAACCCATTCGGTCAGTCTAATTAGACAGGCTAACTTGCTAACTCTTATTACATTATGCTAAATCTTAGTAAGACTGTCTGAATACCGCGTAGTGTAATAAGCCCTTAAGCACCGCCGAACCCATTCGGTCAGTCTAATTAGACAGGCTAACTTGCTAACTCTTATTACATTATGCTAAATCTTAGTAAGACTGTCTGAATACCGCGTAGTGTAATAAGCCCTTAAGCACCGCCGAACCCATTCGGTCAGTCTAATTAGACAGACTAACTTGCTAACTCTTATTACATTATGTTAAATCTTAGTAAGACTGTCTGAATACCGCGTAGTGTAATAAGCCCTTAAGCACCGCCGAACCCATTCGGTCAGTCTAATTAGACAGACTAACTTGCTAACTCTTATTACATTATGTTAAATCTTAGTAAGACTGTCTGAATACCGCGTAGTGTAATAAGCCCTTAAGCACCGCCGAACCCATTCGGTCAGTCTAATTAGACAGGCTAACTTGCTAACTCTTATTACATTATGCTAAATCTTAGTAAGACTGTCTGAATACCGCGTAGTGTAATAAGCCCTTAAGCACCGCCGAACCCATTCGGTCAGTCTAATTAGACAGACTAACTTGCTAACTCTTATTACATTATGTTAAATCTTAGTAAGACTGTCTGAATACCGCGTAGTGTAATAAGCCCTTAAGCACCGCCGAACCCATTCGGTCAGTCTAATTAGACAGGCTAACTTGCTAACTCTTATTACATTATGTTAAATCTTAGTAAGACTGTCTGAATACCGCGTAGTGTAATAAGCCCTTAAGCACCGCCGAACCCATTCGGTCAGTCTAATTAGACAGGCTAACTTGCTAACTCTTATTACATTATGTTAAATCTTAGTAAGACTGTCTGAATACCGCGTAGTGTAATAAGCCCTTAAGCACCGCCGAACCCATTCGGTCAGTCTAATTAGACAGGCTAACTTGCTAACTCTTATTACATTATGCTAAATCTTAGTAAGACTGTCTGAATACCGCGTAGTGTAATAAGCCCTTAAGCACCGCCGAACCCATTCGGTCAGTCTAATTAGACAGGCTAACTTGCTAACTCTTATTACATTATGCTAAATCTTAGTAAGACTGTCTGAATACCGCGTAGTGTAATAAGCCCTTTAAAGTATTAAGTATTGTACAATTTTATCATATCGCCGGCTCCGGAGAATAAAATGATAAATGCAAAATCACAACTTTACAGGAAAATTAAAAAACCGTTTTAATAAGATTACTTCTTTTGGGTCCTAGGTAGGAACTTGGGAGTTAGCTTAAATGATAGCTAATTTTTAGTGTTATCTCTATACTAAGTTGAAATTTTGAAAGATTCCACTGAACTTGAGATATTTAGGAAATAAAAGAATAGACTAAATTTAACAATAACATGTGTTGCTAACATGCACTTATCATTTTTTCTCATTTAAACTTCATTCATACGAATATTGTAATATAGCCCTGTCATGATATTCTACGATATACGAACTCTCCAGCAATGTTGGTAATGTAATATTATCATCTTATTCTTGTTATTATTCACATAATGAATTTACGATATGAGTAAATTAGACGTTTTTTCTGGGTATTTAAATTAAACTACTTAATTATAATCAACTGTTATTTATTTTGGGACCAACATTTAAAGCCAACAAAGAGGATGACAAAAATAATACTTTTCAAGAAAACAAAACATAAGCAAACAAACATAACATATAGTCACTCTCAAATAAATCAGTCTATAATTAATCTATCTATCTCCATACTCAAATCTTCATAATTAAGTGGCATCTTCGAGTAAACATTCAAAATCACGAAACCTAATATTCCAAATAAAATATAAGCGAAATCTAAGTAATTTCTATCCAAAAGTATATTATAATTTAAAAAAGTCTTCTTATTAGTTACTCAATATTTAAAAAAAATAGTCTTCATCAGCACAGTTATCGGTTGGTGCTTCTGCCTCATCATTAAATTTAAGAGATTCATAGAAACCATGATAGTAGCTTGGTATGTCATTTGATTTACAAAGACTTATGAGATCAGAATGTAGGGCTTTACGTATTGGCAGAGTCTCGGTGTATACAATTTTTAATTCAGGACTGTTATTAATATTAGGTGTATTGGAAGCATGTCTAGCACTCCGTTTGGATCTCTGTTGGCGTTCAATGTTGAGCTTAGAATACTCAGCGTCAAAATCATATTTAAACCGCAAGATGGATGGTTCTGAACTGGTTACATTGATTTCCATTATTTTAGACCACTTTATCTTCCTCCCTTTATCATCTTTACCCCAGTGTTTGTCCTCGAGTAATTCTTTAATGTCGTAGAAGTCACTTTGTAACATTTCTTTAATAATATATTTCTCGCCATTTACCTTGGCATTGGTAATTATTGCGTACATTTGATCTGGACTATACACAACTTGGTTTTTCAGCTCACGTTCTATAGTAGAATGCATCGAATCGCCCTCACTCTGGCCATGACCAGTCTCAAAAAATCTGTGAGTGATATTAATTTGAAGCTTTATGGCAGCAAACATGTACAGAGCGAATATGAATCTGTTTTTATTCTGCCCTGCGCAACCATCAGAATAAAATGACAAGTTTTTAATGCCTCTCTGTTTTTCTGTATTAAGAAATTGCCATAAACAACTACCTATTTCTATTGCTCCTCTTTTTGCAATCTGCGCATGCCAAACGTAGCAATAACCTTTGCGTTGAGTGGCGTCAAATATTGTGAAATTGTAAATAGGATACTTTCTCTTGTAGTGGAATACTCCAACAGCAGATTGAGGTATATTCAACACTTTTTGCAAATCAAATATAGCTATTGTAGTTTGTAATCGATTGCAAGATTCTTTTTCTTCTTTCTTTATCTGTCGAACTCTTTCTTTATTTCGCTGATGTTTATCGTACTTTTCTTGCAAGGTTTCTTGAGTAGCGTTATCAGCTTGGCGGTAAAGAGCGCATTTAGAGCACTGATCCTTTTTTGGCTTATAGAAAGAATAATTAAATCTGGTATTAAAAATTGTCTGATACTGCCGTTTTGTAGCCATCGGAAAATCAAAACTTTCTTGTATGAACCAGGTCTTGTATAGGCGATACATTTTAGATATGTTAAGTAGTTCTGAAAGATATTTTTTGTTCGTTTCTTTGCGCACATAATGAGCTTCCACTGCTGGGAATAAGTTAATGTGATCGACTATGCTTTCTTCTGTATCATTGCGCATTTTGCGCGGTCTGTTCTGATGTAGTCCTCGTAGATCTTGTAATCCTTCGCTATTGTTATTTTTTTCCAATGCGGTATGAATTATCTGATTTGAAATACACAAAGTGCTTGCAAAAAAGGTCCTACATACTTGAACTTTCTCTTTCTGTAAATCAAAATAGTATTTGACGGTTTGGGTGCGATTATTCTTTCGATCTAACTTGATTCTTTTGACCTTCTCAACTGTCGTGTAACTAACAATAAATTGCCATTGCCGCTCATGATCTCCTAATCTATAATACTGCTGCATAATGTCTTCTCTCTGGCTCAATGTAAATTTTTCTTCACATTTTTTTGCGCATTTACATCCTCTTGTAATCTTTTTTTTCGTATATTTTTTTAGATCTGCATCCCATATAGCTTTCTCCCGAGTTCTTCAATTTCTTACTCTTTACATCTTGATGTTCTTGTTCACTCGAATCCGTTTTCTTGTCAACAATTTCTGCTTATTAGTAGAAAATGATGATGAAACTTCGACTACACTTGCGGCAGAGGTTTCAGGCCTTGAGTTTATATCGGGACTTTGGCAGATAGCTGTTATGGTATTATCACCATCATCTAAAGTAGTTGTAGTGACTGTCAATATAGAATCTGAATTGTTTTCAGGCTGTAGAGTTGTGTCCAAACCAACGAGGTCTGTGAAATCTTCATTTTCGATGGAAGACTGTATATCATTCTCCAGAATATGTGAAGAAGAAGATCTTTTGTTGAAAATAGGATTCAAACAACGTTTTGTTTTTTTTCTGCTATTAATATCGCGTGGTTTGGCAGAAACCGGTGACGCAGTAGTATTTGTGTTTGTTAAAGATGTAGGTGTGCCCGTCAACTTAGCAGCTTCATATATGATTGAAGGTGATGCGACGAAGTCGATTTGTTTGAATACGGAGGAGACATTAGAAACAGTCGAAGGCGTTCTTGTAATATTCTCAATAGCTGCTGTTAAATAATCAGAGTCTCCGCCAAAACTTGATGGACTCCTGCTAAGTCTGTGTTGATCTGGACTTGGTATATACTCTGACACGTCCGGCGAGAAGTCAACAGCAATTTCAAATTCGTCATCGTCGGAGTAATGTTTGTTCGGCAATCCTGAAATTAATTAACTATGTATCGTGATATCGCCTGCTAGACGTAATCAAAATAAAGAAACGGATACTAAAGAAGCAATACTTCAATTTCGTTACTATAAAGATGCGTGCAAAAATATATATAAATAGTAATCAATAAGTATAATATCTCCCAAAAATACGTTCATATGAACAGCTGTCAGTAGGAGTCAAATATTTTTTAGACTGCTTAGGTATGTATTAACCATACGTGCAAAGAAAACTTGTATAATTACTCCAATATTATGTTAGCTTAGTAGGGAAGCAGCTGGCCACAAAACAATAAGTAGGTACTTACCTTGGGGACATTTTTCCGGTTCTGGATGAATTATTTCTCCTATATTATCCATAATGGCATTTAACCGGGCCGCCCTCAGTCTCTTCATCTTAAAAACACTGCTAGTCTATTTAATATCACTATAGAATTAACACATTCCATTAATTTCCGATCATTCCAACACAAAAACAAAAACTCGCTTCGCTTAGTGACGTATAAGATCATACTGATTTAAAAAGTAAACAAACAATAACCCTTGTCGGCGAACGCGCCGGTGTGTGCTATCCCTTTCTTACATTAGCTCAATCAACACGGCGGAAAGAAACAATAACATACTTTGTTGTTCAGTACGATTCCATGTGTTTGGCTAAAATCGCATTAGCAAACGAGCTCAGCTAATTTTGAACTAGAATAAAATGATAAGTGCGTTTGTCATAGACGCGGTAGGTATTATTTACTAGAATATTAAGATAAAAGCTGACATTGTGCGTAGTCATCAAAAATATTTTGGCAAAGCAATGTTATCGTATATTGTTAGATCCAAAAAAATCGTTGAATAAAATAATATCTTTTTCTAACTTTTTAAATAAACAAAAGAAAAATCTGAAAAAAAATGGGCAGATGTATTAGCACCTCAGGATCCTGAATTTGCAATAATACTAAAACTATGATAATAGCGGTTATCATTTTGTTCTCCGGAGCCGTCGATATTTTTGTAACGGACTATCCGAATTAGAATTAAAATCTAAACAAAGCCTCTGATAAAATGTGGTAGCTTTCCCAGTTTGTTTTATTAAATAAAAATTTCTCAATGTCATCATTTACTTGATAGTTTGTAGTAGATACAATAATGTCTGTAAAGGTCTATAGGTGATAGCTATCCATAGCATCATCACCCACGCGCCACTCACATAATGGAGCAAGGTCTGGGCTGACAAAAGTCACGTCTGTGGCTGATGCATTACATCCAGGTCTACCGACAGTCGTCGGTGCACTAGTATTTAGTAAACATAAGTTGCACTCATCAAAAAGGTCTAGTAATTCCCTACCTCTAGGGTTAGTAATTTCACATCCGAAAGTAACATGATGTGCATTAAAGTCACCAGATACTATACAATGTTTCTTAGCTTATTTATCCTAATGAGACTATTGGTATTTTTTGTTTTAGGTGGACAGTATACACAAAGGATTGAAAGAGGACCGTTTGCTGTGAACAAAGAAACTGCTATGGATTGAATATCTTGATAAAAACTAGTCTTAAGATACTTAATGGAGTTACGGATTAAAATACCTACACCGCCATGTTCATTTTTAGCATTTTTTCCTATATAGTTATAGCCAGAGATTGATAAGTAGGGGTTTGAATCTTTTAACCAGGTTTCATTGAGAAGACACACATCTATGTTATTTTGAATTAATGATGATTTAAGTAAATCCTTTTTATTATTGACACTCTGAATATTATGTTGCATTATTTGGTAAAATTTTCTATCAATATATCTTTAATGTGTGTGGTTGTGTTTGTTTTATTTGAATTAGCTAACGTAACTAAGGTTTTTATTATTATTATTATTTTTTATATAATAGGGGGAAAACAAGCTTGCGGGACGACCGAAAAGAGCAGTCTACGCAGCCCATAGACACATTTTTAGTGGGTGCGTTGCCGGCCTTTGAGGGCGGAGTAGACTCGCTTTTTAAACATTTGGAGTTCGTATCTCTGAAGGAAGACCCTCCCCCGGGAGTCGATTCCACAGTTCGCTAGTTCGCAAAAGAAAATGCCTTGTGAAACGGACTGTGGAAGACCTCCAACCATCAAGATGATGTTGGTGAAATTTAGAGGTCGTTCGGCTCGTACGGTGTTGAGAAGAGGCAGGAGGGATCAACCCAAACAATTCTTCCGAACACTCTCCGTAGTAAACTTTGTAAAAAACGCAAAGAGACGCAATGTCTCTGCGTAGCGAGAGAGAATCAAGCCGATCAGTAAGACATTGGAGATTGACAATTCGTCAAGCCCTTCGCTGAATTTGATCAAAATGAAGAAGCTGGTATTTGGGAGCCGGCCCAGAGATGCGAGCAGTATTCCATATGAGCTCTGAATGCGGAAGATCCCTGTAGTTTGGTGATGTTGATAGAGTTATTTTCTTGTTGCCTATTGTTGTTTCATTTTTCGAGTGTATTATCAGTTTATCGTACTTAATAGAGGCGGAGTTCCCTTTTTCTTTTTCAATTTTTTGCTGTTCTTGCAGTTCCCTTCTTTTAGCTAAAATATGCTGTGGAAAGTCCTCTTTTATGTAGTAAGTCGTGTCTTTTAAGACTTTCCTTTGTTTAAAGATATATATTTTCGTTCCCAATGAAGTAAATGTAATTGATACGGGTCGGGGTTTTTCTTCTTTCTTTCCTATTCTCCTGGTTTCTTGAATGTCTCTGCGTTCTAGATCTGCAGAGAAATATTGATTCATGAAACTTAGTATGTGTTTTTCCAAGTCTGCATATGATGTTTCATTTTCCGCCAGTCCAAAAATTACGATATTCCTCTGCTTTGACTGTTTTTCCAGAAAATATAGTCTTTTTTCTTGAATATCCAGCTTCTCTTTGAGGTTTTCGTATTTTATATCTAATGCACTAAATTTTTCCTCCAATGTGTAGTTTATATTTTTCGTGACTTGTTGCGTAACTTAATCTGCTGACTGTACAATTGTCGTTTTTTGTTCGTTCAGCTCGTTTTGAATTTTTCTTAACATATTCATAACTTCCTCCATGGTGTATCAGTTATTTGAAACTGTGTTGAAGTGCAGTAGTTATTTTTATCTTTTGTTGCGATACTTGTACTGCCCTCTTGTGGTATTCGGTTGTACCAGATTGTAGCAAGGTTGCTTGAACTTCGATCTATCGACGGTATGACTTGAAGGTGCAGCTACTCGCTGCTAGGTGGCGATAGTTCATCTAAGTTTGGTAGTATAGCAACTCGTCGCTAGGTGACGTTAGTTGTTTTCTTTGATAAAGTAGCAACTCGTCACTAGATGGTGGTAGTGTTTCTCTTTGATAATGTAGCAACTCGTCGCTAGGTGGCGTTAGTTGTTCCCTTTGATAATGTAGCAACTCGTCACTAGATAGCGTTAGTTGGCGAAAAATGTCCGTGTTTCTATTAAATTATGACTCATCTAGAATTTTTCTTTTAGGTTATTTTTCTTGTTGGATCACTGTTTTTCGTATTTTAAGCAATATTCACTAAGTTCTTGCACTAGGCGAATTACGTTATGCACTGTGTAGTGTCTTTGTTTTGTTTCTTGTTTTATTTGTCAGTCTTTTCTCATTAATTGTTGTTCACCTTAATACTTAGGATTTCCTAAAAGTCACTTGGTATTCACTTTGTTCTTAATATTGTTTTGGTGACACTAACTGAACTTTATAGATTTTAACACTTTTTGATCACTTTTTGCACTTTGAATATGTGTTTTTAGCTTTTTATTTGCGGACACGAAGTACTCACTACTCCGTGGCTCTGTGGCGCCCTCTCTCTGCCCTCACCAAAAACTTGGGAATATGAAATAAAAGGTATAGCGGGTAAAAATTGGAAAATTGCCGCAAGGAATAGGGACAAGTGGAAGAATTTGGAGGAGGCCTTCAATCCGTTGGAGGTCTAGTGCTAGTGTAAAACTTAAATGACATGGATTTGGTGTTGTTATAGTGTAGTACTCGAATAATAATAATAATTTATTTCTCCCATATAACATTTGCAACAAACAATAAGATACCTTCTGTATTGGGTGACTGGATTCCAAACTATGTAAGAACCTCTGATATGGATAACCTGGCTTCCATTCCACAGCAAAGTCATATTGAGTGGTTACAAAAAGTACATACATATATGAGTAGGCAAACAAATTTAACGTTAAATAAGGAAAGAAAAACAAAACAGTCAACTAGTTAGAATTTAGTAGAAATAAAATTGTATTGGTGTATGGGAGGGTGTTTGTGTGTGTGTGATTGAGGGAGAGGGTACGTGTGTGCGAGTGAGTGAATAAAGGCTAATTTTATTTTATATGTCTCGTCGCTCTGCAATGACTCTTGGACTTATGGGGATTGGAAGAGCGTCTTGCAAATGCTGACTGAACCTACAATTCAAATCTGAGACTTTTCGAACTCACACAGCGCTTTTCGCAGCGGCGGTCGCGCTCAAATCAGTCGTGAAGCAGTCATTTTACGATTTGGCATTCTGATAAACAATAAACTACAAGCTCCCTCCTTATCAGAATGCCAAATCATATAAATATAGTTTAAAAAAACTATAAAACACGCTTTTAAAGCACATCAAACTAAAAAGTGAAAAATAATTTATTATATTGTCGCTGATTCTTTATCGGCCAATACCAATATGCAATCTCAATCCAATTTTAGCTGTCATAGACTGACAATTCAATCCATTTTTAACGGTGCGCTTACACGAGGGCAATAATTGCTCGGCGACACGAATGGACCGATCTGGAGCAATTGATGGAGCAATTTCAATAAATTTAATAAATTTCAATAAATTATTTCGGCGATATTGCTTCTAATTGCTCCAGATATTTCATATCGCTCAATGTCGCAGATACGAATTGACGAATATCCAATGGACTTGGAAATTCCTAGCAATTTTTGTATATATCTCATTTTTGATTAATAATGAAAAAAGCGCTACAAGCCGCCGCAGCAAGAACAATGTCGAGCGAATACTGAATTGCTCGTGTAGGGCAGTATTGCCTAGTTGATGAAGTTGCGCCATATCGCTCAATATTGTATTGCGCAGTATTGATGCTTGTTGCCGTCGCCGTAAATTGCTTGATGTAGTCGTGACGTCATAGTTGACGACTATTGACTGGAATTGAGCAATTTTAGTCGCCCGTGTAAGCGCACCTTAAAGAAAAGCATGCCAATATTCAAAACATGGACTGAGATACCAATCTAATTATTCAACCAATCGTTCAGAGGGCGGATAAGAGATTGAAGATTGCCCTCTCTATGAAAATGAATGTTTACTCATGCCAACAACCTATCTGTCCATTTTGACAGTTGCTTCGATTGGCCAAATCAATCTCGGATTGCTATCGGTGAAACTCGTATGATTTGGGTTTGGGATTGCGATCCAACTTAATATTCATTGGGAAAATGTATTCATCTTCGTCATCTTCCAGTTCTAGTGATAGTGGTTTGGAAGTTAAAATGCAATTATCCGATTGGGATAGTAATTCTGACGCTGAAAGAAGACAACGTACTTTTGTGCGAAGACATAATAAGAAGATAAGAATTAATTATATCCAGAGCCTGAATGACGCCGAATTCACATTTAGATTTAGGTTAACAAAAGAAGCTTTGGAGTCACTTTTACACAAAGTGATGTCTATCATATATGACTTCTTGCAGGTTTCATCTTTTCATCACCGTTTGCAACTTTTTTTTAAATATTAGCTACAACCAAAAATATTTGTTACTATAGATACTGCCTACTAACTCCACTTCAAAACCCCAAGACTCCAGCAGAACATCTTTATAACGAATCTCAAATACGAAGCAGAAATGTGGTGGAAAGGACATATGGTGTTTCGAAAAATCGGTTCCCCAAAATCGGTTTGTCAAAAAAGGTTTCGCTTCAAGTATCTCGTGTACAAGCCGTGATAGTGGCATGTGCAGTGTTGCACAATATTGCTATTGATATGCGAGATGAACATTTTGAACTACTGCAACAAGAAGATGAACCAGCTGATGATATTGATCAAAGCGCAATTGACAACGTGGGAAATGCAAGTGTGCGAAGTAATCTTATAAGTGATTATTTTGCTTTATTACTATAATATTTTATAGATTACAAATTTTTTTTAGATAAATTAAATAAAAATTCAATGCTTTCATTTAAATAAAAATACAAATTTTTATTACAATACATCCTCGCTCCAGGCAAAAAATCTATTATTTTTCTAATTTATTTCACAATATATTTTTTTCTATGGCCCATAATTCTCTTTTATGCTCTCTTTCTTCCTCTTCAAATGCCCATTGCTTTCTCTTATTTAGAAGCTCTTCCTTTCAATTGACTTTCAATTCCTTCGACAGACAACAATATCATGTCTTTGACTTTTTCCTCGATAGGGGTAAGAGGAGTAGCAGCACTAGGGCCACCTCCTGTACGATATGTTTCAGCATGTATCAAGGCAGACTTTTTTCTTGTAGCCCTCTTTAAGCCTTCGTATTTAGCTTTTTAAGTTTTAGCACTGCGAAAGTTTACCCCACTTGTGCTATTAAACAGCGCCTCCAGCGTCTTCCAGCACTGCTCTTTCTCCTGCCAGGTGACTTAGTCACTCTTTTTATTTTGTAATATATTTTTATGGTCAGCAACAAGCGAAGTTAAAAGGTCAACTTCTTCTCGGCTGAAATTGACGCTTCTTTCACGTTTTTGCGTAGACATTTTTTTAAGTTAAAGAACCAACCTCGAATCACAAAAACAACATACACAAACTACTCAGAGAAAATTTATATTTGAAAGGTCAAGCCGAACTCCGAAGGCACCGAACTAAAATATATAATACTTAATAATCTAACAAACAAAAATACCATATGAAAATGACAGCCCGTTTCGTTACAAGTAATATTAAATGACTAACAAAAAGGTTAAGGTTCTATGTTTTTCTATAGAATTTTGTAACTTTATTTGTTCGTAACAAAAAAACAAACAAAAACGTTGCATAGCTATTTGCTACTTTATCCATACATTGTGAAACAGACCCTAAGTCTTACTTATTTTATTTCGTTCCAAAAACAGCAAACTTTTGGTATGCTTGAACACAAACATATTGCATTGAACGAAATGCGGTCGAGAGGGAAGGATCACGCAGAAGATTGCTGTCAATCTTTTGTCAAATAAACAATCGGATGGCAGAAATGTTTATTGGCATGCAGATTGGAGATCGGTCATTTGATATGAATCAGTCCAAGATTGGTTATAATCATAGATTGAGGGTACATTATTAATTTTGGGCCTATAAGTGTACAAAGTTTGAATTAAATCTGTCCGTTTAAAGTGGGTCAAAATCGAGTCCGAAAGAGTCGGTTACATACATACATACATACATACATACAGGTGAAGCTAATATAAAGCGTGTAAAAATGACTGCTTCACGACTAATTTGAGCGCGACCGCCGCTGCGAAAACCGCTGTGTGAGTTCGAAAAGTGAGTTACAGAATCGCAAGGCTGCTGGCAATTAAATAAAACATCTTCCCTCTCTATAAATTTATTCGATCAGATATCGGTATCGACGGTACACTGGCTGCAATGCGGGCATCGACGCGTGGGACGGCGTCCGCGGCGATTGTTCGTGTCACGCAGCGGATAGGCACGCGCTTTAGAACGCGAACGAGATCTGAAATTTAATAAACAGCTCAGTAACTTCGTATAAAGATAGGAACAGAGATTTTTGAAGTGAAATTTCTTTATCGGCGTTGGAAAAAAAATACGTCACGTGACGTCGTCATATTTTTCCGTTACGCGCCATCTTTTTCTAGCCCTGCGATTTCGGATCCAGTTTATTGATTAGTTGCAAGATTTGTTGTTTGTGATGTTTGCCTACCTCTGAAAACTAACTTCAGGCTTACCGCAACGTACTGTTATTTATATTGGATAATTAGTTTCACGTTATAGTTAAATTATATTGCAGTAATATGTTTAGTTATAAATAGAAATTATGCTTTTAAATCATTATTATTATGTCAAAAACCGTGTAGTGCGTTCATAAAATGTATATTAAAAACAAAAATATATAATAACGATAACAATGATAGTAATAATTATATTACAATGAATGAAATTCTTATTTACAATTATTCTTATTTTTAACTTTTAATTTAATTCTATTTATTATACACCGTTACACACGATTTACTCACACTTCTAACTTTAATATTATTATTATAATTTTCTACTTGGTATTATTATTATTTATTTTACTTTATTAGAGGCGCAAACTAGCTGCTGTGGTCTCTGGCAGAATGACCAGCGCTGCGGAGCTTTTTGCTCCTCAGCATAATGCTGAGCCAGGGCCAATTACAACCACAGTACACACACATTGCACACTTGAAGCGAACCGAATGGCAAAAGGGTATTTTTATTGTATTTGATATGCCTTATTTAATTTTTTCTCTAAGTATTGTTATTTTGTGTGTTTATGTGTGTGAGTTTTCGTATGTAATAAATGTTATGTCTATGTCTATGTCTAATAATCTTAGTAGTAATAAGGTAAAATGAAATAATTGTATTATTTCTTATTATTTATTCTATTCTATCTATGTACTTACTGCTTGCTTACTTTTATTAATATTACAAAAAAAATAATAAGTATTAGTATTATTACATTCTTTTATTTTTTGCGACTGAGGCTGCTGCTCAGCATAATGCTGAGCCAGTGCCAATTACAACCACAACACACACACACATTACACACTTAAAACGTACCTTTTACTTTAAAAGAAAAAAATTGTTATAGGTATCTAATTTTTATTTATTTTTTCTTTGATTATTGTATTTTGTGTGGTTTGTTAGTAATTTATGTTATGTCAATATCACTATTGAAAGTTACGAAGTACGAGTACTGTTCGTTGTTCAAAATTCAACACAAACACAACAAAATTCATTCTGACAATATCTTCCTTCACCGTACGAGCTTTTAGCCACATAGCGGATAAAAGCCGCCTATCTATTATAATTGCCACAAAGTAAATACCTTGAGCGAGACCTGGAGAGGGATCTGGATCTTCGTGAGGTATTCTGCCAGTTTGGCTCATCTCTCATTTTAAACAGCACATCTTTATATTGGTACAAGAGGTATATTAGAGTCAGCACCGCAGCCAACTGAAACATATAATGTTTAAAGAACTTTATTTCTCATTACAAAAAACTTACATGAGAAACTTAATATATACGAACGAGATACACGTCGCCATCAGCCGTCCCAATTATAGTCTAGGCTCATTCTAATATATACCTTTAAAGCCTTTTTAAATTGATTAAACGCGCTACTATTACGAATTTAAAACGGTAATTGATTAATTGCACACCCTCATACTTAATAGACTACTTCAAATAATTTGTACGCGGCTTCGGCAAGATAACATACACGTCAAATTGTTATGGTTTAAACTCCGAGGTCTCTAAACTTTATAGAAACTTAATAAAAGCGTCAATATATTATTTATCAAGAATTTATAATAATAGAACGACTTTATAATAGCCAAATCTAAATGCAGAGTACGCAGATTAACCTGTACAAATCACACGAAAATCACACATGAAGCAAGTACCAATGGCGTGGTGTTTCTAGTTAAACGTTTCGAAACGTTTGGCAGCATCAAGCTCTTCAGATCCTTCACCTCTCAAGATATTTAATTATTAGCGACCAAATTTTGTTTGAATTTGTTTTGTATATAGAGAAAATGGACATGTCAACTAGTTCTAAACGAAATCCTCTCTTGGGTTGTGTGGGGTTAAGTTCCCAATAAAGATTTGTTGACAGTGTTACTATGACAACCATAAGAAAACACGTTGAGAAATGTAACAGTAACTAGGGCTGAAATGGAAGTGATCCGGAGGAGATAAAGAACAAGAACAATTATGACGTCATAAAAGTGACGACGTGGTGATGGCAGTGATGAACGTGGAACCCGAGCTGTGTGAAGCGGACTGGATGCCTAATGTCGAAAATAGTAAACGTCGTTTTAAAGTATTGTAAATAGTACTTGTAAATAAATATATATAGACATACCGCAATGTTTAGCTGTCGAACTCTTATAAAATCGTAAATCCCGTTTATTAAGTAATCCATCATCATCAATAAAATATAAACGAAATTTCGATGAGACCGCGCTGCATAGTGTTACAAAGAATTTTTTGCTTTATAGAAAGGTTGAATTTTATAAAAATTACTAAACTAGCAGCTACATTATGAAAATTGACGGTGTCAAACAAACTCTACTTTTTCTGTTAACAGCCAGGGGGCTTAGTCAAGATCCCTTAACAGTAGTGTAAGTGGAAAGTCGAAAACTAAATTTGTATGAAACAACAGTTAGTGTCGACAAATTTTCACAAACACTTCTGTTAAGGGATCTTGACTAAACCCCAGTTCTATATAGACTATACATATTTTTATAGAATAGATAAGCAATTGTCAAAGAATTTACCTTTTCTGTAGACAGCCAGTTTTTGTAGACTATACTTCATGTTTTTCAAAATAGAGTATCAATTGTCATAGAATTTACTTTTTCTGCAAACAGCCAGTTTTTCTAGACTATACACAATTTTATTTAGAAAAATATCCTTGACGCTTATCCTTATTTAGTTACAAGTAACAAATATAAAGTATCGTAGCATATTAAAATTTACTCGAAAGGGAAAAGTCAAGTAATACTTGACTTGGGATATTGTAAGACTCAGAGCGATACTTATTTTTTAAATATAGTGGAATCGCAAGACAACGAAGGAACGATGCTTTTGTTTGTTTACATATGGGTTTTTGAAGTTGTACTTCTTTAGGCGCGTTATGAAAAATTGATGAGAGTGAAATTTTACGATTGCGCGCGCACCTATGACACAAAATTGGCAGTGTGATATAGCGTGCGCGAGCGAGATGGGAATAAGACAAACTACAAGTAAAAAGAATAGAATATGCGTGAAGCTAACTTCACGCATATTCTAGCTTAGCAGCTTAACAAGAATTTTGAATGACCATGACAATTGACATCTGACAATGACATTTACCTTTTAAACAAATATAGGAGTTTTAATTATTGTTTAAAATTAATAATTATATACCTAGTTATTTTCATTATACAAAATATTTGTGAAATAATATAAAATATTTGTGAAAAAACTGTGCTAACGTTCCTGAGTGCTTCAATACAATTGAGGTTAACTATCCGTATGTATTATCGAGTATTATTGTTGATTAAAACTGAAACATGAACCATTATTCATTGCTTTTGTTTATTGCGTTTGTTACAGCAACTTTTTAGAAATATTCTACGACCCTATATATCAATAATTGAGAACAAAGATTTAAGCACGAATACTAATAAGGAGAAAATGAAGGCTTGGAGCGATATAACAGAGAAGTAAACATTTTAATAAGTACCTGCATCTCAAAAAAATGACCACATTATTTAATCAAAACATCAGATTTAATCTAGCAAATATAAGGACAAGAGACAAAAAACAATTGATGAATCAGTGGAAGTGCACTAAATTGAATACAAAAAAAGAGTTGTCATCTTATCGCCGTGAAACATCAAAAACTGGAGGTGGAACAAAGCCACCATCACCTTCTCGAGACACAATGGTTTGAAGTAGATTTCAATGAATTTGATTGTGATGGTGTCGAGGTAGGAATGTTAATTATAAATATGATGTATGGTGATGTTCAAGGTTCAACCTTTCAAGCATAGGCATATGCTTACAACATTACTTTATTCCCCTACAGGGTAGTTAGAGATATTGTAATACCTCAAAACATCCATGTTGCACTTGTAGTACCGAAACTCTGTCCTGCCAGAAGTGAGCCCATTCCCACTTATAATGGACAGTGGGTATAATACACCTTAATACCTGAGTGCGAACCACTCACCATGATACTTAAATTAATAGATGTTATTTATATATTTCAGGTTATTACAAATAAAATCATTTTGGAAACAATTGATATCCCAAAAGCAAATAAAGCCAACAATGACAAGGTAATAAATCAGTTTTGACATAACTTGAATACTAAAAAAGCCAAACAAAGGTGTGCACAACAGTGACAACATAACTTAACAATTTCATTATTTTGTAGGATTAAAGAAAGGTTAAAAGAAAATCATGTCGAACTGAACAACAAGAATCCCCAAACAACTCCAAAGAAACCTACAAGGAAGACACCGGTATTATATTTAAATTATCTCTATCTCTAAATAGAATAAAAGAAAGTTGCTATCCAGGTCTGTAGCATGTGCTACAAATTATATTATTAACACATTTATATAATTATATTAATATAAATGTGTTAAAAATTTATAATATGAATTATAAAAAATTTTAAGTTTTGCATGGACAGAGCTTAAATTAATATTCTCTTATTTGTTGCAGAAAGCAAGTAGTTTTGGAGAAGCCTCGTAGATGCACAACCAAGTAATGATTAATTTAAAATTACAAACCGAAATTCTGATGAAGACATTAGAGTCACTTAAAAATAAATAGTATAATGAAATAAAAATGTTTTAAAGATAAATAGTGTTTTATTTGTTTAATGTAAGAGAATAATAATAAATATTTATTTAATTAATTTTTCAAATGTAAACTGAACTTTATTGACTTTAATGACTCCTTTTCCAGTCTTTGATTATTTAATTGTAATTAATTATTTGCATGCAATCAAAAACTATTTTTAATAATGCCAAAGAAGTATAACTTCTTACGCGCGTACATAAGTACACGCACCCTTTTTAATTTAAACTTCAAATTGCTTCGGCACATGATTTTACAATAATACATTGAATCCTAAAATTATTTTAAATGATTTATCAATTACAATACGTGATAGATCAAACTTTGCTTTTAAACGTCTTCAAATTCCGAGAAATGATTATATATCTTTTTGTTACATAGAATTTATATATTATTATACAAATGTACAATTTTTTCTTGTACAAATATTATTTTATTTTACGCAGGGGTTCTGCGTCAAAAACTGACTAAAAGTCAACTTGAACACATGAAATAATTCAAATAAAAGAAGTGCATTTCGGGACTGTATACCTAAACTATTTTTGTAACACAATATCAGAGTGAAAAGTAGGTTATCTAAATTTAAAAACAAAGCAACTCGTAAATCATACGTAACTTTAGTATTGTCACGAGCAATCTAGTCTTCGTAACATTATAAACATTCGTTTCAATTGTACTGTCTGGGTCTATGCTTCTACGGTAACCAGCACGACATGCATTGCATGATAGCATAGGCGCAGGCCTACCCTACCACATCCTTCTGATTTTGTTGGGAGACGTAGCCTTGGGAGTACCGCAAGTCGTTGAGATCCCCAAGGCAAGTTTGGTGGACTAGCGTTCCAGAGGTTAGCCAACCCTGTTCTTGGTCTTCATCGTCAGAAATGGAAGGAATGTGGCCTCCCGCGTATTTGTGCCGTGCGCGGAGGCCCGGAAGATAAAGGAGTCCTGGAGGTTGAGTGGCGTAGTGCGCCGGTCACAGTCGCGCTGCACACAACACACCTCTTTGGTACTGATTTCTTCTCAAACTGGAGGCCGTGGCTGCAAGGCCGGCTGCAGATCTGTCTGGTGTTGGAGCAGTACCCAGTAGCTCAGCTTCCGAGGCTATACCAGCACGACGTGCAAAAATTATTTATTTATAATAATAAATAACTGTACCTTGTTTATTTTGTGCGATGTATGAAGTTTATGTGAGAAAAATAAATAAAGTTTATTATTATTAATAGCCATAATCGATCTGATAGTGCTATTGAAAAAAGAGTGGCGGAGAGTTTATCGCTAGTTCTTCTCTTCCGTTCTACGCCCTTGATTTGAGAACAGTAAATGTAAAATTAGAAGCATTTCATATATATTTCTTTTTCGACGTTCATAAGTGTAGATTGTGTTACCTATATGATTAAATGATTTTTGACTTTTGAATAGTTTTTAAGTTATACTGTAGAAAATATATATGAATAGCAGACCAGCCAAGCGTTGCTATGAGCAAACTATTCAAGGGAAACGGTAGGAGAACACCAGTCATGGGGACCACCATGCTTTTTTGGTGGTTATGCCATTAAATTGTAGCTTATGTGAAACGTTGGTACTGTTAGAATTGTGACTATCAAATAATAAACAAATATTTTGCAATAAAATAATATTGCGGGTATAAATTGAGATGTAAGCTATCCTATCTTTTAAGTTGGATCAAACTACACACGGTGAGCAAATTTGATTGATATCGGTTCGGTAGTTTAGGAGTCCATAGCGGACAAACAACGTGACACATAATTTATATATATGTAAAGAAACTTGCATGTTTCTTTGATATAAAATTTGTACTAGATGACGCCATCAGCCATCTTGGTTGGAAGAAGCAGTTTGACAAGTGAAAAGTCATCGTTATTAATAAATTGTTTGATTGTGAAATTGTAAAAAGGAATTGATAATTTTATAATAAACTTTTAATGTCGTTTCCTTGTTTTCAGGTATTGTTATATTGTTATTTAGGTTTAGAATAATGTAATTAGTATAGTGTGTTAATAATTAAATAAATATCCTTGTTTTCAGAGAAACACAATTGTTTATTTTCAATTCCATATAAAAAGATATATAATCTTATATATATATATATTAAGATGTGCTGTGCCTTAATAAATAAAAGTAAATGTCTATTCAGAACAATTTAATCCCTATTATCGATGTTAGTGGCTGCAGTACCGATGAGCTGGTCGGAGTCCGTGATAACAATTTTTATCACATGGATAGGTGCGTCTGCAGCAGGAACGGGATCTGAAATTTCACCCAACGATTTAAGCGTGTAAAACAATGTTTATTTCCGAGTAATGAAATACTCCTATTTTATTATTATCCGCCCATGGCTACTCACATTGCCAGAGGGCTCGCAAGTGCCGAAGAAGCCGGTCTTATAAGAATAGGTACGCTCTTTTCTTGAAAGACCGTAAGTCGAATTAGCTAATTAACATTTATAGGTAAAACATTCCTTCATTTGTAATTTTTTGTTAAGGTAGGTTTAGGCTAATTTGATAGATGAAGGTTATTTAAGCCTAGAATTGTATTTTCTAGATATACTACATTGTTTTATTAAGACATTTCAATAAATTATTTATATGATTGGACAATTCACACCAATTGACCTAGTCCCATGCTAAGCTGGTGAAGCTTGTGTTATGGGTACTAGGCAACGGATATACATACATATTATAGATAGATAGACATATAAATACATATTTAAACACCCAAGACCTAAGCACAACACCAAATGTTCATCACATCGATGTTCGTCTCAGCCGGGGATCGAACCCGGGACCCATGGATTCGCAGTCAGGGGTACTAACCACTAGACCAATGAGCCGTTATGCTGCAGGACTTCAAATTATTCCCCTTATAATGGTTGATTTTTATTTACTGGCAATACTAAAATACATGACGACGATGCTCTCACCGGCATGAAAAGTATGTAACACACCAGTAACATGGTGTAATGGTTGCAGCTCCTTACAAACATTTTGTAAAACAAAAGACACAAGTGGAATTGGATAGGCCATACATTCAAAAGAGATGCAAATTATATCCCCGTGAAGCGCGGCCATCCCGAGCAAAACATCGTACAGTTGCAGATGAGGCAAAGAGAGCCGAAAAGACTTGGAGCGAGGTGAAATATGAGGCTCAAGACCGAACGCGATGGAAACGACCTGTGGATCTATGGATTATAGGAATATAAGTCAGAAAGTCTAAGCGATTAAGCAGTGTAAAATTATACCTTGAGCGAGACCTGGATGAACGTGATCTTGACCTTTGTAAGGAGTTCTTACAAGCGGGCTGGTCTATCATCGTAACCAGCTCATCTTTGTATTGGTACACGAGATAGAGAAAAGTCAGCACTACAGCCACCTGAAAAATAACAAAAATAGATTTAAAAAAGGATTGTGTGGTTTTATGAAACCATGGTAAAAGTGAAACTTTTTTTCACATTATATACATTTAACTAAAAAAATTTGGAATAATATTCCATTAAGGGTATAAAAATCACTTTATCAATCTTAATTTTACACTTGGAATATTGGAATGATAATGAGAAATAATAAAAGTAGACTAATTCTCCATCTAATATTTTTATTGAACTCTGTGTCTAAGAGAGAAGAATTATTTAGATTATATACACATATTAATAACAATTATTTAGATTATATACACATATTAAATAAATAGTCTATACACTTCACGGTCAGCTATAGGCGCCGCCATATTGGCCTTGGCTGCTATGACGAGCGCCTTTCACTTTATTCCTATTTCCTACTCCATGGCCGACCGTCACGCGACATGCGACACACAGATGAAAAATTTGAGACGATGTAATAAAAGTTTCACTTTAAAAATATTATTACAATTATTAAAGAAGATTTATTTTCAACACACAAATATACCTACAGTAAATTCAATATTCTTACATAATAATAATAAAAATATAAATAAAAAATTTAAACAAATTTAAACAGTTTGGTCTCTGCGGTGGCAACTTTAATGCTGGCATTTACTCGCTGTATTGCGATACTCATTCGTTTATAAAAGCAGCTGCGGTCACCGGTACTATCTACCAGCCAACTAATATTTAATTAGCGCCTGTGGCACTTGAACCCCGCGGCCCCGTCATAATTACAATTATACAATAGCAAGACACGATAGGCGTTGTCCACTACACATCTTAAATACATTCTTTCATCGTCCAGCCGTTTGTGAGAAGTCGAATTACAAACGGAGCACAGAAGATTTATTTATTAGCCTTAAAAGCGTAATCATTGTTTATAAGCAAGAAAATCTACGATAATTCTAAATTATACCTATATTACCTTCATACCATTTACACCAGTGAACCCTGAGCACCAACGGCCATGCAATCAACACTAAGGTGAAGGTGAATAAAAAGAAATTATCTTGAAGAAACCGGCAAGACTTTGTCGGCTCATTGGTCTAGTGGTTAGTACCCCTGACTGCGAATCCATGGGTCCCGGGTTCGATCCCCGGCTGAGACAAACATTGATGTGATGTGCATTTGGTTGTGTTTAGGTCTTGGGTGTTTAAATATGTATTTATATGTCTATCTATCTATAATATGTATGTATATCCGTTGCCTATTACCCATAACACAACCACCAGCTTCATCAGCTTAGCATGGGACTTGGTCAATTGGTGTGAATTGTCCAATAAAAATAAAATAAAAAAAAGACGTGTCTAAAATCAACGTAGGCTGATCACCTGCTGCTGAAAAACCCCGATTTGCCAGCGAATCAAGCGACGCAAATGGAAATGGATAGAT
The DNA here is from genome assembly GCA_905332375.1 of Pieris macdunnoughi. Taxonomy (NCBI): domain Eukaryota; kingdom Metazoa; phylum Arthropoda; class Insecta; order Lepidoptera; family Pieridae; genus Pieris; species Pieris macdunnoughi. The sequence goes on along the minus strand of CAJOBZ010000070.1, from coordinate 141,924 downwards.
CATACACTCCGAAGGGATCCCAATAATATTCCCAAGCGCCTGCTTGCACCGTACAGTTAAGGCAATGAGAACCAGAGAGAAAGAGGTGAAATACGAGGCTGAAGACCGAACGCGATGGAGCCTCACTGTGAACACCCTCTGCCCCATCTAGGGGTCATAGAAGTAGTCAAGTAAGTCTGATCACCTACTTGCCTATTAATAATAATCACGAAAATGCAGTCTTTTTCTTTTTATATAGTAATCTTCGGTTATTATGTTATGCTTATTGCCGTTGCGTGCTCGTAATAATACACGACATTTAACAATCAAGTGATAACATCTTTCAGTTAAAACTGTAATTGATCTCCATTAAACGCGAACCAAATATATTATACAGGACGTCGAAAATATTAAGACTTATTTAACATACACTTACATAAAAGATATATATAAAAGTGATTAAACCAAACCAGTTTATTATATACAGAAATACCAAACGAAAAGTAATTTACCAATTTTGATGCCTTGAACTAAACTCGTATTATAGAACGTCATTTACATCTTAATTTTCTTTCAAGACACGTCAAACCATGTTTTCTATTTGATTTTTACATTTTAAATAAAAAAGATATTACCGCGATAATTTTTGACAAACATTTTCATTCATGCATTCAGCCTAGATAAAGCAAAATATGATTTTTTAGGTCTGGGCCTCAGATTTTAGTATCTGTTTCACGAACAGTTGTCAATCTAACAAACATGTATATTAGTAGCCTCCTGTGCTTGACACAAGCCGTCGACTTTTTGGGTCTAAGACATGTCGGTTTCCTCACGATGTTTTCCTTCACCGTACGAGCGAATGTTAATTGCGCACAAACAGATAGACAGAAAGAAAGCATTTGACTTCGGTATCATACCTAAAGTATCAATGATACCTAAAGGTTCATCAGTTACTAATAAACGTAAATTTCAACACACCATATATACATTTTAGGAAAAGTGCTTGTACGGATGTGAAAGATAATTCGTGTTCCAACATTATGGCTTACTTTATCAATAGCTTCAATAAAGTCTAAATGTATATTTTATAAAGATTACAGCTAGCCTACACTAGAAACGATACAACGGCCCATGTATACAAATACAAGGTTTCAAAAAATTATTGCTTACGCTTTAAACAATTTATTAACCGCATTTACCATTTACAGATGAGTTCGGATTAATACCTGCTGAGTTTCATCATCGGACGTCGAGGCAGAATAGGAAATTCCATCCATATTACCTCGATGTCCGTCGTTCCACAACTGAGCGTTACTTAAGGCAGTTTTTTGCCGAGCACCACCACTATGTGGAACCAGCTACCTCAGTAGTATTTCCGAACCCATTCGACATCTATTAAAGAACTGCTTTTATACTTTTCAAGTTAGGCCTTACGATTTTTTGAAGTATTATACATTTACAGATAGCAAATGGCACGTACCGCAATGTTCACTTGGCGAGCTCTTATGAAATCAATGATGGAACTTATCAAGGAATCCATCTTGTTCATTAGCTCTTTATACACGAAATTTTGCGAGGAAACTACATTACACGGATTAAAGCATACTGTTACGAAGAATTTTAATATTATAGAAAGGTAACTTTATAAAGAAAAAAACGTACAAACTTGAAGGGAACTGTCACATTTGAACGTAGTTTATAGATAATGATGTGGATAAATAGTTTTACTATAAACAACAAACGCGGCATTCTGTGTAATTTTTTTTTTGAAGTTATACTTCTTTAGGCGCGTTATGAAAAATTGATGAGAGTGAAATTTTACTATGCGCGCGCACCGTGACACAAAATTAACAGAATGAAGTTGCCCATGGAAGATGCTACGGCATTGGACATAATTTAATAACAACATTCGAATAATAATAGAATTTATGTTACACTTAATGTAAGAGAATAATAATAAATATTTATTTATTTAATTTTTCAAATGTAAACTAAACTTTATTGACTATAATGACTCTTTTTCCAGTCTTTGATTATTTAATTGTAATTAAATATTTGCATGCAATCAAAAACTATTTTTAATAATGCCAAAGAAATATAACTTCTTACACGCACCCTTTTTTCTGTTTTTTCCTATAGAACATGTAAAGGTTTACCATAAATAGAGTTCAGAGGAGTTGTTGTGCACCACCACTATGTGGAACCCGCTACCCTAGCTAATAAAAGAGTACCAACTCTTTAAAGGCCGGCAATGTACTTCAAGCTCTTTGGCATGAGTCCATGGGCGACGGTATCACTTAACATCAGCTGAGCCTCCTGCCCGTTTGCCCCCTGCTCTATAAAAAAACATACGGAAGTCATATATGCCTATAATCAGTGTGATGACGTCACACTCTGAAACGCGCTAACGATGTATTTCCAGGTGAGAATATACAACTTCTGGACCTAAGGGCCAGTCAGTGGTTCGACTGGTCGGGGATCTTTAGGTTGGATAACACCATCCAACACTGTTTTCCTAGCTGTATGCAAGTATGTCTCGCGTATGTCAAAATCTATTTAAAGTATTTATTTCAGATTACTTTGGTTCATATTAATTTCTATGGCATTCACTGGCGCCATCTATTGCGCAATCAGCCAACTAGCGAGGTACAACTCGGAACCAGTTGTGGTCTCACTGCAGCGGGACTACCGAAGCTGGACTTTTACATTCCCAGCCGTGACGGCTTGCTTCATGGAGCGAATGGACCAGGAGAAAATGAAGGCAGTAATACAACGGTAACTTGATTTATAAATAGTCTGTCATTGTCATGGGAACTGTCGAGCTGTCAAATTAGTATGCAATATGTCAAAATTCTAGCTTTATCAATGGCCAAAAGGCCAATATTCCACATATTGGCCTTTTTCGTATTACACTTTTATTTATATACTTTTGTACACGTATAAACGTCAAAAATTGTCTCTGAATTTTACAATCTGTATGCATTCATTAATATACAAAATACACAACAAACATACAAAATTTACGATTAAAGCAATAAATAATAGAAGTAAAAACATATATATCTGTGACTAATCTCTTAACATATTTAAAAATAGATATATGGGGCCTCATAGCCTAGCGGTCTTATTAAGTGGCAGCTAGGTGAGGGGTACCGGGTTCGATTCCCGGTTCGAGGGCAAGTTTAAATTTGTTCTCGGCCTTTGGGAGGGTTGTGCGGTACCGGGCGAGTGCTTAAACCGTACATGAAGGACACGGTCGAATTTCTAAAGACAAGCACGAATTATAAAAAATCCTATACTTGACGCTGGCTAATGCACAAATCGTGCCAGAGCCATAAAAAAAAAGAGGAAAAGAAAACTAAAATCTAAAAAGTTAGGTCCATGTGGCAATGTAGGTACCTTAATGCTGGCATTTCCTAGCTTTATTGCGATAATTATACGTTGAACGATGAAAGAACCAGCTTTGGGATAAGTTTCCTGCTTATCAACTTTTTATTATTATTTTCTATTATTATGTGATGAATATTGTAAATACTCTATAGATGTAACTTTTAGCTGTCGAGAATAATAGATATTTAAATAATAATAAAAAATCTCTTTATTCATAAAAGAAATAGTATACTCCCCTCGAAGGCCGGCAGCGCCCACTTAAATGGGTGACTATCGGCTGCAATGACTGCTCTTTCATTTAAATTGTATATTTAAAGTAACAAATAACTCTAGAAACAATAACAAAAAATACCAACTAAAAATATCCAACCAATCAAAAGTTTAAACTTATTCATTCTTCAGATTCTGGAACGTAACTGAAGATAACCAAGAAAAATTCCAATATTACCAGGAGTTCATGGAACTGATAACCGATATATCATTCCGCGAGAACTTGCAGAACTTCTGGAAGTACCAGAACGACGCCAGCTTGAAGGGAATCGATCTTCTGCAGTTGGCGATTGATGTTCATCCAGATTTCGCCCTGAATGTCACTTTATCTCATCGCGTTGAGGTTGGGAACGAAATATTAAACCCTAAACATTTTTTTGTTAATATTTTGGAAACAAATATAGCCTTGTAAGAAATTTGTAACTCCGTCAATGATGCTCTCATCAGCCAGGAAGAAAATAAAAAATAAGTTGCCTAAGAAAGAAGTGCTTTATGGTTCTATTATCTTAATAAATATCATTTATAGGTACAATGGATTCCAGTTATGACGGAAGAGGGTCTCTGCATGACATTTAATTCGGAGTACGCGCAGTTCCAACAGATCTCTGATGTCAGGAGACGCCATAAGCTGATGATGTGCCATTATCATAGCGAATTCTGCTTCGTTCGGATCGATGCTTCGACCCAGGGTGTCAGGGTAAAGATTTTTTTATTCACAATAAACACATACACTAAACCAATATGATAATGTCAAAAACAAAAAAAATATCCTTAGGTACAACGAATACGAGTTCTACTTTGCTCTCAGGTTGACCGAAGAGTCCTGCTGCCTGTCCAGACGTGTTTTGGCAGGCACGAGTGAGGGGGAAGGGAGGGCGCACGCAACGTCACTACTCGCAGTTCACTCGCAAAAAAATAGAACACGCTTCTAATCACTTTACTACGCAGCCAACTAATCCCCTGCACTAATCAGTCGCTGTCCACACTTGTTTTCTCCTCATCACTAATCACCTGCACTAATCAGTCGCTGTCCACACTTGTTTTCTCCTCATCACTAATCACCTGCACTAATCAGTCGCTGTCCACACTTGTTTTCTCCTCATCACTAATCACCTGCACTAATCAGTCGCTGTCCACACTTGTTTTCTCCTCATCACTAATCACCTTTACTAATCAGTCGCTGTCCACACTTGTTTTCTCCTCATCACTAATCAGTCGCTATCCACACTTGTTTTCTCCTCATCACTAATCACCTGCACTAATCAGTCGCTGTCCACACTTGTTTTCTCCTCATCACTAATAATCTGCACTTATCACTAATCGAAGTGAATAAAGGCCTTTAAGGGTAGTAGTCCAATTTTTGGGAACCCATAACTATAGGTTACGGTCTTCCGAAAACTAAATCCTTGAAATCCCATCTCATAACTCTTCGTGTCTTGGCGAATCCTTTAAGGTATCTAGGCTATGGAATTCACTTCCCGACCTTATTCGCTTAGCTCCTTCTCTATCTTCCTTTAAACTTCTTCTGTACAAACATTACCTGTCCACATCGTATCCCTAACTTTCGTACTAACTACTAACTGACGTGAGACTGATCTTAAATTAAATTATTATGAGTCATGTGCACTTTTTACTTTTATTTTTCATGTATCCTTTATTCGTTTAGTTTGTTTTTTGTTCTTGTTTAGTTAAAATAAAATTTCTCACAGTGGTTGCCTGCAAGAGATCGCTCGAAAGCGATAAGGCCGCCAGTTGCCCTCCTTTACATCTAATTATGTTAAATTTTTATATTATAATGCAACGAAGTTAATAAATAAAAATAAAATATATGTCCCGACTTGATTCTAATTAAAAAAAAAGGTTCGATGTTCGAAGCTGTGGACTTTTTGCGCATTGAACGCTATGACGTTGAAAGACAACATCCTAAGGAAACCAGTCATAGACCCAAAAATTCAACGGCGTGTGTCGGGCATAGAATGATTGCCTAAAATTATCGCTAAACAGATACAAAAATCTACGATCTAAAAAAACTTATGTATATATACTTATACTCCACCCTCAAAGGCCGGCTACGCACCCGCTAAAATGAGTGTCTATTGGCTGCGATTACTGGGAGTCCTGTAGGCTTGTTGGCCCCTATCCTATTATATATTTTTTTTTTCCAAAATTCTAATATTTAAACACAAATAAAAAAAAAGTATAAGTTATAATATATATATAGGTATATATGTGTTTTTCAGTACTTTATTCATTCGCCATACGACATCGCGACAGCTATCTCCAACCCGACAGGGGGAATATATCCAGGGGATGAACTGAACACGGATTTTAAGGTATTTATTTATTAAAGTACATAATATAGTGGAAGGTCGGGAACCCTTCGTACGGTTTTCACATTTTATTTTTTCTTTTTCCATGAATTAATTACCTGATAGCTTAAATTTATAGTCTAACTATCTGAGATTCATATTAAAAAATTACAAATGATTTCATCTGATGGTTCAACCATAATTATTATTTAAACTAAATCTGGAAAACGTACGAATCTGCCCCATCAACGGGGCACCTTCGTACAGTGTTGTGGGTACCTTCGTACGGTGTGGGGTAGTTCCGTACGTGCGATTAAACGACACACATAAATCAAAATTCATTTATTAGCAATGAAATTAAACAGAAAAATAAATATTTAATTTCTATTAAACAATAATAAAATACTTTTCTTATAGTGAACAAAAATTACATAGCTTTTCTTATGTAAAACAAAATTTAATTAGCTATGTATCTTAAATTTAGAATCACATTTCTTGATCTTTGGTGCGGATTAGCACTTCTTATTTTCGGATGTGGCAGTATAAATTCGTGGTTTTCCTGGCCGTCGTCGTCATTTTGTTTGTTTTATTACTTTGTTACAACATGTGGATAGGGTCGAAATGCCTCTGGTGTCAAAACTGACTTCGAAGGAACTACTATTTGATGGATTGGTAAATTATTCAAAGCATCTGGTTCACAAGCATCAAAATCAACCTTAATAAAGATAATAAGAAATAGGTATTAATATATATTTACATCGACGATAGCAAAAATAGCAACACAGGACAAAGTTAATGCAAAAATTAGCAATTAGCACACTAACACAATCGTACCTACCTACCAGAGGGTTTAGTCAAGATGCCTTAACAGTAGTGTATGTAGAAAGTCAAAAACTTAATTTGTATGAAAATGACAGTTCGTGTCGACAAATTTTCATATAAGTTTAGTAGTACAATTCGTTCAAATGTGCCCCATCTAGTGCTGTCCGCAAGTACCCCACTAACTGAATAACAACAAAATATAACTTATTTAAATATTAACACGTTCACTGCGTAACAGGCCGATATCAGCCTGCCGCGGTATTTCAGCTGGTGCGGACGAAGAAATCTATGTCCCTCTCGCTGGTGCGTAACGATTATCTCAGGTGTTTGTGAAAATTCGACAGGGACAAATATATATTTCATCTTGCGGTCAAAATTGTAGGTTTTCCCCATCAAAACATAACGACAGGCTTTTATCGACCTACCACGCACTGACGCTGCTGTGCATCCGCTGAGTGCGGCAGTGGGCCTATTTCAGCCCGCCATCCCAACAGGCAGCTGGCGACCCGATACCGCACAGAGCGCCCGGCCAGTTAGTGTTGTGCTATCTAACTGATCTAACGTACCGTTCATTATAATCAACGATGGCAAGCAATACAAGAAAAATACAAATTTTGGAAAATAGAGTAATTCGCCTTGCAGTTTTTGACAGTGATAGTGACAGCAGTGAAGAAATATTTTCCACTAAGAAAAATAAAAACTATTTCTGTTTCCAAGACAGGCATACATAAGTAAATAAATACATTTTTCAGTTCTTTTACGATAATTCTGTTTTATTTTAGATATTTCTCTGTCCCATCACTACTAAAAATATATTCAAGTGCGGTTCAGGTCGATATCGGCCTGCCGCTTTTCCTGCTTTATTTCTCATTTCCTGTTTGCCAGATCCCGGGGCGAATCAAACCTAAGGAAGTTGGATTCAAGATCATTCTAACAATGTAAAAAAAAATGTATACATTATGTTTCCACAAAGTTATAGCAATTTAATCTATCCTAGTGCTGTTGGGTCTAGAAAGACCTGCCGGAAACGGACGCACTGGCGGAAATATCATTGGGGGCGCATTTTGGCCCGCCGCCGCACCTGATAAAAAGTTATGATTTTACTTGCCGCAGTGAACGTGTTAATAGGAAAACGTCATTAATTAAGTATTGGAGACGCAACTTAAGTATATTTTGCAAGTTCTGATAAAATTAAAAAAAAACTTATTTTATCTACGGTAACAAGAGACAAAAACATTGATCAAAAAATTACTTACCGCGCGAAAACACGTCCATGCCTGTAACTTCACTCTCATCGGTGCGAATTTCGCAAAACTTCGTTGATGTAAAGTTGGTACCTCGACTCATGCACACATACAAAAGCAAGACTGTACTTTGTTTCGTTCAAGTTTTATTTTGACTGTATGAATGTGCCCCGCGTACGAATGGTAACGATCTTCCCCTATAATGCATTTTCTACTGTATATTTATTAAACGCTTTTCAAAAGCCACAGACAGCGTAGTAGCCTAGTCAAGTATTTTTTAAGCTTATCTTCAGGGTCTGTTATTTGCAGTCAAAGTCTAGCTTTTACTGGACGCTAAAAATTCAAAAAAATCCAAAATCATTTAATCATATAAGTAACACATTGTACACTTATGACTCGTCAGTAAAGAAATACATATTAATGCTTCTAATTTTACATTTAGTGCCAGTTCTCAAATCAAGGGCGTAGAACGGAAGAGAAGAACTGGCAATAAACTCTCCGCCACTCTTTTTAATCGCCATGTTTTTTTTTACACAACGTTTGTAAGGAGCTGCAACCATTACACCATGACATCTTAAGTAATTAATAATAATAACATAAATTAAAAACAAAGACTTGTCCTCTATCAGCGGAAAGGCACGGTTATATTGAGTTAATCACTTCAGATGGTGGAGATTGTAGCTGCCGACCGAATAAAGAGTTTGCGGCCTGAACAAAGGCGATGCAAGTATCCGGACGAGTGGCTCGCTGATTCTATTAAGGTAAACAAAACATCTTTAACATGAAATGTGTTAAGTTCTTTTGAGCGGTGTGAAAATCGTTACGAACTTCACGACTAGCTCTTCTGTTAAGGGAGCGTTCAAGTATAACGTCACGCAATTTTTGGAGATTATTGACAACCCCCCTCCCCCATTTAACGCGCCGTAACGTTTTTCTGTACCCAAGTATAGTTTCGTGACCACCTAGTGACTCTTTATACTTAAAACTTACCATTATGTGGTGTAAAGTACTGGAAAGTCGAAAATAATACATATTAACAATAACGCGTAATTAAATCCCCGCCCCGCACCGTTTTACAAAAGGAAAAAAATCGTTACGTAATACTTGAACGCTCAAATCACAGATCTAAAATTTTTTTTAAATCTATAGTTAATATTATGTGAATATATGAGCACCATGTACCTACATTTTAATTTAGTTATCTACTGCATTGTTTTTTATAACACCATTAGTGGACCCCACAGACGTTGTCCTGCATGATATTTAAAGCGATTAGGATATTAAGCAAAGTATGAAAGTACCGACTGCAGTGCCATCTGCCGGGCTGATTTGTGAATCTAAACCATTCCCAGATCCCCTTGAACACACACAAAAAATTTCATCAAAATCGGTCCAGTCGTTTGAGAGAAGTTCAGTGACATACACACTCACAGAAGAATTATGTATATAAAGATGTGCCCATTTTATTTTAGTATAGTAGTTTTTATTCTAGGTATATGGTCTTCACATATAATTATATCGATATAGATATATAAAATCAATGTATACAACATATTGTAAAAACTATTTTAAAAGATATGGAGTTGCATTCATCTCCATATGAAACTACATTTTGAAAGGGGCAACTAGAGTCATTTTTTACAATATTTTAACTTGTAATTTTGACTAAATAATTTTAAATAAATTTGCACTTCTATGTGGAACCAGCTGCCCTGAAGTATTTCCGAACTAATTCGACTTAAGGCGCGAAACACAGAAAAGGCGTAAGGTGAAGGCGCGGCTCTGGCATCTTGCCGCTTCAAAACGCGTCAATACAAAATGTATGTAAGCGGCACGTTGTTCATTATACTCAAGCGGCCGCGGCGTGGCATAGGCACGTCGCGTCGTTTCGTCGCCTGTTCTGCATCGCGAGCGCATCTTCGTCATCTGAAGAGGAAGACCTGCGTAATGACTCTTTGTGCCGTCTCTTCGCCTCTTTGATATATTTAAGTCGCATCCGTGCCTTATCTCTTCCGCGCCTTCACCTTACGCCTTTTCTGAATGTTTCGCGCCTAAGGTACTTCAAGAGCGTACGAAATCTTAAAGGGCAACGCACTCGTGAGCTCTCAGGTATTGAAAGTGTGCATGGGCGGTATTACTTGCAAGTTCCATTGAAATTTTGTGCGCAAAAAATTCGCGCCATCTTGCGATGATCGCCTTTTAATGCTGGCATAGATAATGTTAACTTTGCATATAGACTCGTTTATTTAAAATAAAACTTGATTTCGATACAAAACGGCACGAACGACTTCCATACTCTATACTTTATAAGCTGTGATGTTTCCCAGGCTTATAGTTTCGGCTTGTGCCAAATGCACTGCAGAACAAAGATGGCGATAATGTTCTGTGGCTGTCGACCATATTTTCATACTAAAGGTGGTAAGAATATATGTTTTTATAATATAAATGTTTGTAGTAGTAATAAAACGTACCTACATCATCTATGCCCAATTAGGATTTTCTTTCTGTGACCAAAGTTACCTTTATAGTAAGAGAAGAATAAGAATGAACAATTTTTTTAGTTTTAATTTCACTGACCATTACTATTGACAAAACTCTATGGCACGCTAGACAATCTACTTTTATTTTTTACACCTGCTGTCAACACTGACAATGTTGTAACGTAGCTGTCAAAACGTGAATTCAAAATAGAAAAGTGATAATGTTTTGAAATTCAAATGCGTTGAAAATATATAAAAGATGGCGAAGTCTGTGATTCGGACGGCATGGCGTGTATCGGGCGAAACGTGGAGATACTTGTCAATCTCCCAAAGAACCTCGCCAAATGCACCTGTATACCTCAGTGTGCCGAGCTCAACTACTACTCTCATACAAAGAAGATCCTTGTTCGGTAAGTCACCATAATAATAAGCCAGTACATCCATACATCAAGGTGCAGGCCAGGACCTCGCACAACCTGGGCAGGTTCTTCATTTATCACAATAATTTATATCTGATCACGGAACAGAGGCGGTCGTAGTCCCGGAATGAGTGCTTACGCTTGGTCATTGTCCAATGGCACTACTACCTTTTAGGCCTTCAAATTTCTGTATCAGTTCCGTGATCATTTCTATACTTGCCTATTAGAAATAATAAATCTTTTGATCCTGACACACGCTGTCGACTTTTTTGGGCTATGTCGGTTTCCTACGAGCAAGTGTTGAATGCGCACATAGAGTCCATCGTGGAACCTACGATCCGTGCATGAGAGTCGTTGAAACCTCTAAGCCAACATTGGTCACGCTTGGTCTTGACTACGAATGACTCGATTCATGTCCCATAACTTTGGGACGCCTTGCATACATAAGTCTTAGTTCATAGTATAAGATCCCGCTATACAACGACCTTCACCGAGATGCTTATTTAATGAAACTTATTTTATATTTAATTTAATATGTCAATAAATATAATCCATATGGGTTGCCTAGCAAATTTCAGTCCAGAGTATGTTTAATTAATATTAAAAAAAAATTTTTTTTTTATAATTTGCATGTAGTAAATTTTTTGAACTTTTTTCAAGCAATATTTTTAATCAGGGTAGTATTATATATGTATCACTATAACCTTCTTTTATACTAAAGATGTATATATACTTTAGTGTCTCATAAAAAATATACACATAAATAATTAATTGATTAAAAACAACCTAACGTTTGCATATTCTATGGGCTTCATACGTTCGATTGGTATAGAATTTATCTAATAATCATACCGGTGAAATGTTTAAAAAAATATTTTTTTTTTAAATTAATTAAACATACTCTGGACTGAAATTTGCTAGGCAACCCTTATGGATTATATTTATTGACATATTAAATTATATATAAAATAAGTTTCATTAAATAAGCATCTCGGTGAAGGTCGTTGTATAGCGGGATCTTAGACCATCACGCTAAGTCGGAACTGAACACTAGACGGGAGACACTCAAGTATGACTTACGTACATCAAAAACATATTGTATTTGGCATACGAGAGACACATCTACTTAGCGCTAGATCTTGACTCTGAATCTTACTTTATATTAATAAGATTTTTTCTAATTAAACATGAACGAGACGGACGAAGAGCCAGGTGCTGTTGTAAAGTTTACGCTGATGCCGCCAAAATTTCGTCTTCACAGAGATGTCATCTTTAGCCTGGATGATCTGTTTGGTGCGTTTTTCACGCTTTGAGTGTTGTGCACACGCCTTATTAACGTAATAAAGCTTAAAATTGCTAGTCTGTGTTGTCTTAAGTGTAAGTCGTTACTATACTCTATTTAACTTCGTACCGTCTAACAGTCGATGAATTGACACCTTTTAGACCTCTGCCTCACCGGGACGCCATGGCGCCGTCGCCAATGCATTCAGTTTTGTCTCGACTCAAAAATCAAAATCAAAAAGAAATTTTAATTAAATGATCAATAAAATTAGAATAAAATAATAATTATTATTTTATTTAATCATTTTAAATCAAATTTTAAAATCATTTTTAAGTAAAATATTAATAATTATGAGAGCAGGAGGCTTACTAACAATTTCTTTCAGGATAACTAAGTAAAAAACATAATTAAGAGACTGAAAAACCAAAAAAGTGCTAAGGTATGTATGCTAATTCGGCAACTGGTTGGCGACCGAGTGAGTGACAGAGCATACAAACACGTGCAAACAACTGGCGACGTCGTCAGGTAGCCAGCGTCGCCAGTCGCCGCATCAGAAGCGGTCGACTCTGGCTACCTTGGCTACTTGGCGACGTCGCCAGTCTAATAAAATTTCTTTTACGAGTTATCAAAGGTGCAACTGGAATTTGTTTTATACAATTGACAATAGTTATAAAGATAATAAACCGCCTTCCACTTGCAAATAATAATCCCGTGGAATAATAAAGCTCCTTAAATTATTGTTTATTCGAGTAACAACGCTAAACCTTGCATTTTTAATTAACTGTCAAAAAATTAATCGTTAGTAATCTGTGAGCATAGAGTATTGTGCGTCGTGGGCGATGAATTTTGCCGTCGCAGCGGTGTCTTTGTTTCTGTATGTCGTCATTTCAAATCGTCAGTAATCACCTTGATTATATTTATTCTGAATAAATATAACTTATGGGAATTATTAAAATGATGCGTATGCGAATTCTGCCCATAGGAATGACTTTAACATCATATGTCTCGTAAACATATATATATATATATATATATATATATATATATATATATATATATATATATATGTATAACATTAACGTTTTCATTTATAATCTCTTTTAAAGCATACAGTTTTTCAAGCGTATGTAATATGCACGTTAATATTAAAGAAACCCGGTTTGGCGTAATAATCAAATGCGATTACTGGCTCTCGTACGTCAATAATGACATTTTTGACTGACGGGCTAAATGTCAAAAGAAACATTCTAGTTTGTATTCAATCCCAATTACATGAATTTTCTACAGATCTAAATAAAAAATTCCGGGGTCAAAAGCTAAAAGGCTTTACGTTTATCCTACAACCTACCGAGAAAATATTTGAACGAAAGTTTCAAGAAATTTTCTGCTCTACAAAATTTGAGAATTTTAGAAAAATTAAAATAGACCAAATTATCATCGTAAATCATTCACCGTTGACTTGTAGTGGTTGTATTACCAACCATTTCCATCAAAGAGCTATTTATCGTGATTACTCTTGACAACGTCAGACCGTCTTTTTCCCCAAAACATATTGCTAATTTTTGGGTGTTATTTGATTGACTTGCCAGTTATTGCTTAATAATGTATTGCTCATTTTTGCTCAAATTTCCTTTTAGCATCCCTCGGAGGAACCACAGCTCTCTTCGTTGGTGCCAGTGTTTTGACAGTTGTTGAAACCATTCTTTTTATCATTCGATATACAATATCGTACATTATCGATAAACGACATCAGAAGACTATAGTTTTTAAACATTAGCACATATTAGACCTGAAATAAATACGACACATTGTTTATTAGCTTATATTATATAAATTAGTTGTCAAAATATGTATCTAGTTTATAAAAAGCTCTAAACGTTAAAGCAATTAGGCTTGGAAGGCAGATATTATAAATTAACTTATTTCACCATGATAATACGAGGTGAGTGATACTTATATAAAATAATAATATTTTAAGGTTATACACGAAATCCAGTAGTTAAAAGTGTGCATTAAATTCTGTAGACATGGTAAATGGTAATATCATATCGTTCACATTTTGACAATTGACAGCTGTTATTTCTTATGTCAATAGACCCCGCCTTTGATTCGATTTATTTATTTTCGATTTTCGATACTATTACGAAAGTAGTACATTACTTACGAAATTAATTTATAATAAATAACTGAACTTTCGAACGAAAATATGATTTTAACGACGTTAACTATTTTTTATAACAGCATATATTACACAATAACATTCTTATTAACATTTTTTATATATTTACATTCAGTTTTGCCGTTTGGTTTGGATGTTGGAATATTAGGTGTTGCGGCGTATTTTTATACAAAATTACCGAAGCCTGAATCTAATAATGTTAGTAGTATATTTGGGCCCGAATCTGGGTCGAAGGAGAGTGAGAAACATCCTGACCGAGTTGTTAAATGCATAGCTCACAGAGGAGCTGGATTGGACGCTCCAGAGAATACAATGCAGGCTTTTAAATACGTAAGTAACATTATTCAGTTAAAACTATAAAAACAGTGAGTTTATTTTTCCTATATTAATTTTAGATTATACTAAGGTTTCTTTAATGACTATAAAAATAAGAGTATTTCATTGCATTACAATGTATTATTATTTATTATATCTTCAAAAAGTATGAAGGTTCTAAATGCTTATTAGAGTAGTCACATACATAATGTTGCCTATTTTTAATTAAAAAACTTGGAAAATCTAATAAAGCAATAGGCCATATTAGATCAGTATATAAACTTAAAAGTACAAGCCCAATATAGTATGTATATACATCAGAATAAATATAGTAGTAGTATAATTATGTATATGATTTAATACCCTATGATAAAATAAAGTATTTGCTATATGTATATATAAAACAGTACATAGATTCTTATATATCTTATATAGGCTTCTTTGTTCATGAAACATAATTACCATATTTCTAGTGCTGTTAATATTTTTTTATAAGTTTTGATTGTATCCTTGTCTATTAATTACTATGAATACAATAGATTATTTTAATTGACCTATAAGGTTAAATTCTAAAGTTAGTATTTACATTTAATATAAGTAATATTGGTTACTTCTTTGAAAGGTTATTTTATATTAATTCTTGTAATAATTATCAAGGATACTAGAAATATGATAATTATGTTTAATGAAATATGAAACCTTTATGTAAACTAGTGTATCATATATTTATATTAAAATCAGAATAACTTAATGTAAATATGTGTATATTCTATACTTATTATAGTCAAAATATTTTATAACAACATTGAAGGGACTACTCATATTTCAGTTGTTATTAAGTACCTAATGCAATAGAATTCAGCCGGGACCTTTGATTTTGGACAATATAACTGGTATGTTGTTCAAAACAATGTCGTCATAAACGGTTTTGACTATTTCTCTAAAAAAAAATTAAATAACTGGTGATATAATAAATTCTTTATTTAAAACATTCCTCTGACCCTGGCTCAGTTGTACAGTTTATTTAACTTAGTATTAAAATTCTTATTTTGGGTTTCAGTGTGTTGCAATGGAGTGCAATTTTGTAGAGATGGATGTGAGAGCATCTCGTGATGGCCAGCTGGTGCTCCTTCATGATCAGGGTCTGGAACGGCTCACTGGAACTGACATTGCTGATGTAAGGATCATGGACTGGGATAGCATTAAGGATATTAATGTTGGTGTAACACATCCTAATAGGTACTTTTTATATTTTAAGTTTTAAAAAAACTATTCTAAACAAATAATTGATAAAACAAATCAATGGTAATTAATAACAATTAAGGGAGCGTTCAAGTATTACGTTACGGATTTTAGGTGGGTTTCCTCTGGTAAAACGTTACGATGCGGGGCGGGGATTAAATTACGCGTTATTGTTAATATTATTTTCGACTTTCCAGTACTTTACACCACATAATGGTTACTTTAGGTACAAAGAGTCACTAGGTGGTCACTAAACGTTTTACTATTGGGTACAGAAAAACGTTACGGTGCGTTACATGGGGGGTCATAAATCTCCAAAAATTGCGTGACGTAATACTTGAACGCTCCCTAACATGTATCTCAAAAACCAGTATTGGCCTAGTGGCTTATGTGTGAGACTCAAGCCTGAGGTTGCACTTTTAATTCCCAGCTGTGCACAGATACAGTGGAGGCAAACATTGTGGGGTAACATAATATAACTAGCGGACCCAACAGACGTTGTCCTCCTTGATATTTCAAGCTATTAGGATATTAAACAAAGTATGAAAGTACCGACTGCAGCGCCATCTGCCGGGCTGATTTGTGAATCTAAAACATCCAGGGCTCCACCCTGCACCATCAATTATTTTTGTATGCATTTGCATACAAAAAATAATTAATATCGGTCCAGCCGTTTAAGAGGAGTTCGGTGACATACACACGTACAATAGAATTATATATATATGTAAGCTATCCTATCTTTTAAGTTAGATCAAACTGCACACAGTGTATAAATTGCATTGAAATCGGTTAAGTAGTTTAGGAGACCATAGTGGACAAACAACTAACTAATAAGATATAAAGTTTTCTTGTATCCTCCAACAATTACTATGAATGCAAAAGAGAATTTTAATTGATTAAGGATAAATACTAAAGTTATTCAGTAATTTGGTTATTTCTCTGAAGGGATATTTTAAATTATTTGCTAAGGAGCGTTCAAGTATTACGTAATTTTAAAGATTTTAGAAGCTCCCTCCCCCCATGTAACGCACCATAACGTTTTTCTGTACGGGGATTCCCCATACAACATGAACGAAAAGGGTTGCCAATTAATCCCCCAGTTTTTTTATTAAAATAAAAATGTTACGTAACGCGTTGTTTAAATAACCCCCCTCCCGCCCATGTAACGCACTGTAACGTTTCAAAAGACTCCCCCCTCCCCCAAATTGCGTTACGTAATACTTGAACGCTCCCTAATATATTATTTCTAAAATCTAATATATAAAATTCTTGTGTCACAGTTTTCGTTGCCATACTCCTCCGAAACGGCTTGACCGATTCTCATGAAATTTTGTGTGCTTATTGTGTATGTCTGAGAATCGGACAACATTTATTTTTCATCCCCCTAAATGTTAAGGGTAGTCCACCCCTAAATTATTTTTTTTAATTTTTAGATAAATTACTTATTTTTTGTTTTTTTATGATACAGCATTAAAAAATACATACAACCCCTAATTTTCACCCCTCTACGATCAACCCCTATTTTTTATACTATTAACTTTTTAACTAATACTTTTACACATACGAGGCACGGAGGTGTTATAACTCGATCTTTTCAAAATGTGTTGCCAAACTCCTCTCTCTGATTGACTGATGTTTATCAAATTTTTATCTAGATTTAAGAATAGCTCGTAAACGATTTATACCCCCAAATGATGACTCCAATTTTTTTGCACGATTACTGACAAATGCGTGCACTGACTTGACAGGTCTCAATCTGTGTGGTCCTTTCCTCAAAAGACCATTTCAGACTGTAATCTACATGGCCTTCACATAATCTTGTTATGTCTGGACTTTAAAAGAGACTGTGACCTCTGAGTTTGTTTCGGCGTTTCTTCTCAGAGTAGTCAGATAGGAAACGTCGAACTCATCTAGTTTAAAAAAAAAATATGCTTGACGTGTAAGTGTTTGTACAAACCTACTTACAGAAAATAAATTATTTATTTATAATTTATTCATTTAATTATTAAGCTTGATTACAGTAAAATTAAAGATTAAAAAAAAAATAAGGTGACAGTGCCAGAACGCTAAGTCTGTAGTCAATTTTTCAGATAAGTGTAAAGTCACATATAGAATAAAAAAAGGGCGCGTGTACTTATGTACGCTCGTAAGAAGTTACACTTCTTTGGCATTATTAAAAATAGTTTTTGATTGCATGCAAATAATTAATTACAATTAAATAATCAAAGACTGGAAAAGGAGTCATTGTAGTCAAACAAGTTCAGTTTACATTTTAAAAATAAAACAAAAAAAATATTTATTATTATTCTATTACATTAACTATTATTATCTTACAATAATTAGTAACATAAATTCTATTATTATTCGATGTTGTTTTTAAATTATTTCCAATGCCGTAGGTAGCATCTTCCGTGGGCAACTTCATTCTGTTAATTTTGTGTCACGGTGCGCGCGCATCGTAAAAATTTTACTCTCATCAATTTTTCATAACGCGCCTAAAGAAGTATAACTTCATAAAGTTTTTTTTTTCAGGCAACACTACAAAGATGTCACTCTTTGTTTGCTAGATGATGCCATAGATTATCTCTTAGCCAATAAAGTTAAGATGATAATTGACGTCAAGGGTGAAGACAAGCAGGTGAGGCTTCATTTAGCATTTATCACACGGGTTATTTAATATGAGATAAATTACCAATCCCACATGTTTTAATTTTTTTTTTTCGGATTGTATAGTTAACGATTATATGAGTCTTTTTTTATGTAATTTAACAGTCTGTTTATTTTATTTTATTACTGCTTGAATGACAATAGACAATATTTTTAATGTAATTTGACAAAAAACTTTAAATTATGTATACCCGCGCACCACCACTATGTGGAATCAGTTGGCTACTGAATTAATTCGACTTGGGTCCTTCAAGAAAAGAGCGTACCAATTCTTAAAAGTCCGACAACGCACCCGAGAACTCTCTGAGTGTCCATGGGTCAGGTCAGCCTCTAGCCCATTTGCCTCCTATTAAAAAAAATTTGGTCGAATTTCCGAGCCTTTCTAATTAAAAAAAAATGGTGCGAGTACATCTTATGTACGCGCGTAAGAAGTTATACTTCTTTGGCTTTCTTTATTTTTTTTAAATATTAAATAATTAATAATAATTATTTAGCGTTAATAATTTAACAATATTTAATATTTAGTATATTATTCAATTATTAATTAATGTTAATAATAATTATTATTTATTATATTATTAATTCAATTTAATAACTAGGTATGTTTCATAACCTTTTAACTAAGTAACAATAGGTCTTTGTGAAAAAGCATTGCTAAATTTCTTTGAAAAAATAATTAAAACTCCTTTATTTGTTTAAAAGGTACTACAAATGTCATTTTGGTCATTCAAAATTCTTGGCATAGCTACTAAAGTCACGCATATTCTATTTCTTTTTACTTGTAGATTGTCTTATTCCCATCTCGCTCGCGCACGCTCGGCGCCGGCTATAATCACACTGATAATTTTGTGTCACGGTGCGCGCGCATCGTAAAATTTCACTCTTATAAATTTTTCATAACGCGCCTAAAGAAGTATAACTTCAAAAATGTTACTTTTTTTATATCGCGATTACCTAAATATTGTTTATAGGTAATAAATGGTATTCTTCGTGTGTTCTCGTCCAATCCAATTTTGCATGAATACGCGGTTGTGACCACATTCAACCCATTCATATTATATCAGGTGAGTGATTTTTTTTACATTATTTTTCAATTTTTTTATGAATAATCTTTAGGTAGAAAAAATATACCAATAATAATGGATGTATGTTTTTTAACTAGTAAAATTATTGAAATATTAGTTATTAGAATGTAACATAGGCTATTCATTAAACGATAAAAAATAATAACAGCGACGCTACTTTTTTAGGTCTGGGCCTCAGAATTCTGTATCTGTTTCATGATATATTAATTTAATAGGCAAGTAGGTGGATCAGCCATCGACTTTAGGTCTAAGACGGTTTCCTCACGATGTTTTCCTTCGCACGTGCGACCCTTAATGCTCACATGAAAAATCCATTGGTGCAAATAGGGATTGATATGAAACTAGACAAAAATCAGCACCTATTTATTTCATTTTAACATTTATCGACTTCAAAATGGCGGGTCACAGTTTTAACCTATTTTCGTGACTGAAATTTTGTAGTACTTAGAAAACAGTTCAAGTTTCATCAATGGTATAAATCGAATCATATTTACTATGATGGTTAAAAATAGGCGATTTAATTTCAGATACGAAAAAAAGATCCCAATATTGTTGGCGCCATTAGCTACCGTCCATACTGCTTTAGTGCTTTGAACTATGATGCCGAGAACGGACCCACCAACCCTAGGTAAGTGAATTTTTAAAGTGAAACACGGAACGTCACAAAGATGTGCAGCGTTTTTGTCGAAGAAAAGGGAGAGAGCGATTGAGACCGATTGAGAGAGAGTGAGAAGGGCGAATTACCTTATTATATTAATTCTATTTTTAAAATAGAATTTATGAAATATTAGTATTTTACATTTTATGCAAAATAATTTATTGAAATCTCAAATGACGAAATTTAAATTTAATAAATTAAATTTGTATTACTTTGTAATATTTTAATGACAATTAAATTCCTAACATATCTTCCTTTTTCCCTCTAAGTCTCGGAAATTTAAAGTTTTGCATTTGTATAAATATGAACAACACTTTAAAAATTAGTTTGCCAAAGAAGTTTCAGTTGCTTTTTTTATGTATCAGGGGCAAACGGGCAGGAGGCTCACCTGATGTTAAGTGATACCGTTCATGGATATTCACACTGGCGGAAGGCTTGCGATTGCTGCCGGTCTTTAAAGAATTGGTACGCTCTTTTCTTGAAGGACCCTAAGTCGAATTGGTTCGGAAATACTTCAGTGGGCAGCTGGTTCCACATAGTGGTGGTGCGCGGCAAAAAATTGAAAAACGCACAGCTGTGGACCGATTCTTAAAAAGTACTTACGTTAGTGTCCATGGGCGAGCTGCCCACTTAACATCAGATGAGCCTCCAGCCCCTTTACCCCGTTTTATAAAAAAAGCACGTGCGTACAAAGTACACAATATGTCCGAAGTGAAACTTGTTTGCCAAACTAATTTTTAATTCTTGTTCATATTTATACTAATCTAAAACTTTAGATTTCCAAGACTTAGAGAGAAGATATGTTAGGAATTTTATTGAATTTTATTTTTTTAATTTACAAATCGTCATTTGAGATTTCAATAAATTATTTTGCCTATTTTATAAATTCTCTTTACGAAATTTTAATTTTAAAAAAGAATTCCTATAACTCTCTCTCTAACTATCGGTCTCAATCGCTCTCTCCCTTTTCGTCGACTAAAACGCTGCACATCTTCGTGACGTTCCGTAAAAATTTTACCCTCATGCGCCTAAAGAAGTTTCACTTCAGAAATGTGAATTAGTGTACCCTGAATTCTCGGTGTTATACTCTTAAGGACCTGGATCTCTTCTTGAAGTAGATGGAGTTTTTTTAGATTCGCTGGTCGTTTGGCAATGCAAACATTCGTTCGGTTCTTGGACGTGATCCACTCAGCATTGTGGCGTTGGACAGCTCGGTGGTGTTCAGTTAGCGCAGTTCTACTACACAAGGATATTGTCAGTCCGTGAGTTAACCGTTTTAGATTTCATTTATTGTATTTACTAAAAGGTTATATGTACTAATAAACCTATTGTCGCTTTTACAATTGTATGTTAGGGTTTCACAGACAGACATATTGGTCAATGGTATATTATAATGTATTATCATGAGCGGAAGATGACCTTTATTATTTTTTATATACCTAATTAGGGGCCGTTCGTAAGCAGATTTACTGAAATTTATTTATTATTTTGACTTACTTACGGCTTTTTTTTTATGGCTCTGGCACGGTTTGTGCATTAGCCAGCGTCAAGTATAAGATTTTTATAATTCGTGCTTGCCTTAGAAACTCGACCCTAAACTTGCCCTCGAACCGGGAATCGAACCCGGTACCCCTCACCTAGCTGCCACTTAATAAGACCGCTAGGCTATGAGGCCCCTATACTTACGACTTTAATGACAATTATATTCATTAAATTCCTAATATATCTTCCTTTTTCCCTCCCTCTAAGTCTCGGAAATCTAAAGTTTTAGATTTGTATAAATATGAACAACACTTAAAAATTAGTTTGCCAAAGAAGTTTCAGTTCTGACATTGTGTTCTTTGTACGCACGCACTTTTATTTATCAAAAATACATAAAACCCAATTTTTTATTATAGTAGACAGTTATTTTTATTGAACTTAATAATGTTCCCTTGCCGGGTCAGCTAGTTATTATAATATGTGATAAGTGAATTTTGAAGACGTTTTTTAGACGTGAAGTGGAATATTGGCGCGGTCTGGGCATTCGAGTGGCTGGTTGGTGCGTGAATAGGCCAGTCGAGAAGTTGTACTGGCGGGCTGTTTTACGGGCGCCGTATTTGGCCAACACGCTGATGGGGGAGCCAGAGGTAATTTACTGCTTAAAAGGTGGTTATCAGTTTGTACTTGTGTGTGTATGTTCACAAATTTCTCGGAAACTCAGGCATGGAATTTAGGGAACAGTTTAAGTTTCATCAAAATCAGTCGAGTAGTTTTTGAGTTATGGGTTAACGCATAACGCACGACACTGGAGTCCCCTTAGTATATAACGTTGACAGATATTTGAAGTCGGTTTTATTTTTATTTTATATACATACGTGTATAAAATAACATAAATTCACAAATATAAATAATAATTAAAAAAATATGTATTTTAATATATTGTTTTTTGTTAACAGCAACACTGACTTTCAGTGACAGATGACAGTTGACAGTGACCAATTGATTTTACAGATTGAAAAGAAAGTGATGCACCATGATGAGGATTCCGAGCCGGAGCGTCCAATCCGTTGTATGGAGCTGGAGAAAAAATTATCTTCCGGTCAGAATTAATATTCGTTTAATAAAATAATAATTATTACATAACTTCGGGTTTCAGATGTGCTTCGGAGACTTATTTATTTATATATCTTAAATTTTAGTGATCTTTCGTCACCTTCTCTCCGGTTTATGCTGTAAATAGTTAATCGGTGAAGTTTAAATTAAATAAATTCTTTAACAATAAACCGGCATCTAAAATTTACGTTCTAAGTTCGATTTTAGTTAATTAACTTTTAAGTGAATTCTGGAATCTTTGAATTGAATGTCAGGAATGTTTTAAAGAGACGAGTGTGTAAGCAACCTGCTCCAGTGAGTCAGCGTCTCGAATTTTATGTGTCAAGTGTCAATTGTCACTGACTGTTGACACTTTTTAAATGACGCATGTCATGTGGTGTCTAACATTTTTTAAATACTATTACTAATTTTAACTTAAACTTTACCACATTCTCTTAATTAGTGTTTGTCATAGACACGCCTGGTCACGTACCACAAGTAAATTAAAGTTATTTACGATGTACCCAAAGCTATACTTAAAAAGTATTATTTACCAAATATTTTTTTGTTTCTCCAGAGTAACGAAAGAAATTTTGAAGAAACTGAATTGTGGGGTTAGATATTTTAATTTTGTAGTTTTAGAAATGTAGTTACCATAGAACTTTGTAGTGATTTGATACTTGTATGTAGTGGATAGATTTGACAATGACAAAACGATGTGAATTTTTGACAGTTGACATTGTCTATGAACAAAAGATAGAACAATCTGGGCGTGAGACAAAACCGCTTTGTGATACCCATATCACCCATGACCCAAATCTAAAAATTCATTTTTCACAATACGCAAAAGCTATTTAAAAAAACACAAAAAAGTGTTTTTATCTCACGCCCCTTTAGTACTAATTTGATTGTCAAGTTTTTGGCAGCTCGAAAGCATTTACCATACAATTAAAGTGAATTCTATTTGAATGATGCATTCATGAACACCTAAAAGTTGTTAATATTAACGAAATGAAATGTGTAACATGTAAGACTATGTTCATATGGCAAAAACTTGAAGCGCGTTTTCAAATCGCGCGACTAGACATTGTGGTATTTTCAAACAACTGTTCACATGAGCGCGCGTCAACGCGGCGCTCAGAGAAAAAGTATCTCGACGCAGGTGATCGCGCGCTTTGATATTAATGTAATGTAATGTCCGTATGCTGTTCAGTTGAGCGCGCGCTTTCATCGCGATCGCATGTAATTTTGTTAATTTTCGTAATTATATTTATAACAAACTGGGTCTATTTTTCAAAATTGGATGAACCGAATGTGTACGTTTTCTTTTTCTTTATAATATAACCACAAAATAATAGCCTCTTCCACGTCCATTTTCTACGTTCTACCGAACTAGACTGACGAGTACTCTCGCAACGCGCATTAGCGCTCATCGTCTGAACTCTCTTCAAATTTGATCGCGCGTTGACGCGCGTTACATGTGATGTGAACATAGCCTAAGGGTTCTAAAATCCGTAGTGATTCGAAAGAATAATAATAGTAAAAAGTGGGTAGTATTTAGACTACCCACATTTTCATGTGCAATTTATTATTATTTTTTAGTAATTAATTTATTTTTACACTCCAGTATTTTAGTTTATTTATTTAAAAGAGATTTTTTTATACTATGTTTTTTTCTTTCAGTATTCTACGTCGTGTTGTTATAAGTGTTATTCGATTTATTGTAATTTATTTGAAATATATTGATTTCCAAAATGATTAATGTTTTTCTTATTTTTAATCGGATGATAATTTATCTGATATCTCTGACCATGTACTAATTTTGAAAAATCTGTCACTAGTTGAGTTAGCTGGGCCTCATTCTCCCTCAAAGGCCGGCAACGCACCCACTAAAATGGGTGTCATGGCGATGACTTCCCTTTTTGGGCGACCCTACAATTATTTATTTACTTTATTCTGACAACAGTTATTACTAATACGACAGAAGTACACAATAACTAGGCTACAATTTAAAAAAAAGGGTGCGTGTACTTATGTACGCGCGTAAGAAGTTATACTTCTTTGGCATTATTAAAAATAGTTTTTGATTGCATGCAAATAATTAATTACAATTAAATAATCAAAGACTGGAAAAAGAGTCATTATAGTCAATAAAGTTCAGTTTACATTTGAAAAATTAAATAAATAAATATTTATTATTATTCTCTTACATTAAGTGTAACATAAATTCTATTATTATTCGAATGTTGTTTTTAAATTATGTCCAATGCCGTAGCATCTTCCGTGGGCAACTTCAATCTGTTAATTTTGTGTCACGGTGCGCGCTTCGTAAAATTTCACTCTCATAAATTTTTCATAACGCCTAAAGAAGTATAACTTCAAAAATATAGAGCTGGTGCAATGCTTGTAAGGATGCGTCATAAGGGACCTGTCTCAAGTTGTTTAGCTAACCTAACACCTTATAGTGACCATATTAATAATAAAATTCTGTTAGGTTTAAAATATGAATTGGCCATCGCATGATGACAATGTAATAAATAAATAAAATTAGATTATTTAGTAAATAAAATAGTAATAATCATATATTCCATCATTAAATGAAACAAACTAAATTGAAAATAAATTTTTATTACATACACAAAAAATATACAATAACTAAACAATTTTGTTCCGGCAAAATTACATGTATTTCTTTCTGGATCTTAATAATAAACGCAAGTTTAATTTCAATAAAACTGAAAATATTAAAAAAAAAAGGGTCCGTGTACTTATGTACGCGCGTAAGAAGTTATACTTCTTTGGCAATATTAAAAATAGTTTGGCTTTGTTCCACCTCCAGTTTTTGATGTTTCACAGCGATAAGATGAAAACTCTTTTTTGTATTCAATTTAGTGCAGTTACACTGATTCATCAATTGTTTTTTGTCTCTTTTCCTTATATTTGCTAGATAAAATCAGAAAAATTACATGTTTTGATTAAACAATGTGGTTAATTTTTTAATCAAAACATTACTCGATAATAATAATAATACATACGGATAGTTAACCTCAATTGTATTGAAGCACTTAGGAAATACTAATATTTTTCACAAATATTAATTAGTATTGGTTTAAATATTCAATTTAAATCACTTCTGATTATAATTCAAAAAGCATCGCTAAATTTCTTTGAAAAAATAATTAAAACTCCTTTATTTGTTTAAAAGGTAAATGACAAATGTCATTATGGTCATTCAAAATTGTTGGCATACGAACTTCACGCATATTCTATTTCTTTTTACTTGTAGATTGTCTTATTCCTATCTCGCTCGCGCACGCTATAATCACACTCCTAATTTTGTGTCACGGGTGCGCGCGCATTGTAAAATTTCACTCTCATAAATTTTTCATAACGCGCCTAAAGAAGTAAACTTCAAAAAGGTTTATTATAACTTTTCTAACAAATTATATTTTATCTGGAAAAGGCAAATTAATGTACTACTTATATAAACAAGACTTATTAAACAATAATTATAATTTCATTTTTTTATAGAAGTGTGATTTGCAATCGTAAATCTAGATACTAATATACTTCAAAGGTGTTACAATTCTAATTGTTCCATAATTATGGCCGCTTCACAACTGAAAATAAGAAAAAGATGCGAATTAAATATTAAAAAGATACAAGAATACATATCTTAATATATATAAATTACGTGTCACGTTGTTTATCCGCTATGGACTCGCTAAACTACTGAACCGATTTCAATCAAATTTGCACACCGTGTTCGGTTTGATCCGACTTAAAAGATAGGATAGCTTACATCTCAATTTATATCCGCAATATTGTTTTATTGCAAAATATTTGTTTATTATTTTATAGTCACAATTCTTACAGGTGGCGCTGTGTTATAAGTACTTACCAACGTTTCACATAAGCTACAATTTGATGGAATAACCACCAAAAAACATGGTGGTCCCCAATGACTGGTGTTCTCCTACCGTTTCCCTTGAATAGGTTACTACTATGTAATATAACAAAAACCTTAGCCACAGCAACGCTTGGCCGGTCTGCTAGTAGAAATATAAATTATTTTAAGGCTCCTAAAGAAATTTACGTTCTTGGTCGATTTCAGTTAGTTAAATGAAATTCAATTGTGTTGTAATATTTAAATTTCGCACCTTTTGCTCCATTGACTTGAGTTGTCTTTTATGTCAAGTTGTTTCTCGTTGTCTTTGCCCTACTCTCTACTCCGTGAACTTTACCAGCCTATATTATTTTTCAAACTAAATAAAGTTATTTTCCACCTACAAAACTAATTGTTTTAAAAACCATTACTATACTATACTTGACTAAGGGAGCGTCCTTAGTCAATTGTCAGTTTCACTGTCAAAAAGTTCTTTGGATTGAAATAGGTAAACAAAACTTACTTGGTATATTTGTTGGTTTCGACTTTGCCAGAAGACTCGACGGTTTAATTTTACCTGTATTATATTAAAATAAGGTTAGGCGTCGGTGTCCACAATATAAGCGAAATCTGATTGCAGGTAGTGCAAATAGTTTTTCTATATATTTAATTGTGATTATTAAAAAAAGCGTTTTTCATTTACCCATAAAATTATTTTTAAAACTTGTGTTTTTATATTACGGACAATTTTGGCTCAGTACTTATAATAATTATGCACTAAAAATCTCACAAAACACTTAGAATGGTGTTGCCATTTGAGACTAGATATTTTAAAAAAATAATCTAATGGGGCAGATGAAATAACCACAATTTTTTATTCATTAAATGATTTAATGTTTTAACGATTACAAAATATATATCAAAACATACGGGCATCCAACAATAAAACCAACACAACACAACAGCACTGGCGCACGCATTACTTCCAAGTTACGTCCACGCACGCATTCGCATGAAACGAGCAAGACCAGTTTTTGTGGTTGCGTGCGAGTGTTCATAAAAAGATGTCGATCGATACTTCACGATAAAGCTTTTAGATAGTAAATATTATGTGAAATTAATGCATAAGTAATCCCCCGTATATCTCGATTTTCGTATCCCATATAACGCGGTATTTCCCACCTATAACGCGGAGATTTCTCAAGTTATATTTGTCTGTAGTGTGAAAGTTATAATGATTCGTCAAGAACATAATTAGTGACCAATTGTGTATATTAAAATGAAACTAAATAACTTTATGAAATTCGAGTTCCTTGTTTTGAATTTCATAAAACGGTTTTACGAGAATACTCCTACAACGCTATTTTCTATAACGCGGTCCGTGTCTACCGCTAATATATATGTATATGCTACAAATCTTAGTAACTTTTTGTAGCATGGCAAATTTACTAATTAATTGAGTGCAGGGTTTATTTAATCTATTTATTATCTTTAGTAATTATGGATTTTATAAGCAGCATATCCAACTTTTTCAAGTTTGGTAATATTTATATTTTTAGTAATTTCCATATTTTTTTACATTAAATTTAAATCATTTGTACTCATTATAACAGCATTAGGTAATACTAATGCTGTTATCATTTTATTCTTTTTGTATTAGATTGTGGTAGGTTTTTTATTAAGCTATTACATAGCTTATATCACAGGCTTTGAGCGCGGCGACCGAATCAAGAAATTCCGTAACGAAAATAAAAACCTAACACACGATGACTTAATATAGGTGCGGCCAATACGCGTTAGAGCGGGACAGAACGCATACTGCGTCTCACATCGGTCTGGCGTGATCGGTGACGTAGCGTAAGCGCGGCCGGTGCAGCCGGTACGCGTTAGAGTGAGACGTAATATATAGCCGTGTTGGTCTGAGTCTGGTAGAGTGGTAGATTGAATTAATATTTAAGTAAATACTTGAATTAATATCAAAGAAAGAAAAATACTACATAAATAAATAATTATAGTTCCATAAGTCGATAAAAAATGCTATGCAATAGCTTTACAGCGGCAGTCCCCGAGTGCCACACATTTTTGAAGTGAAACTTCTTTATCGAGGTTGGAAAAAAATTTAGTGTAACATTATTTCGTTACGCGTCACATTTTTCGGTTACGCGCCATGTTGCTTTTTGAAGTCAAACTTCATTATCGGCGTTGGAATGAAACTTCTTTATCGACGTATGGGAGAAATTTTGTAGCAATTCGTCACGTTTTTCAATGATAGTAATAATTCTATTACAATTAATGAAATTCTATAATAATCTTCGTAGTAATAAGGTAAAATGAAATATTTGTATTCATGTCTATGATAATAAAAGCCTTTTGTTAAACTTTATCTAATTTAACGAATTTCTGTAAAGTTGCATATAGTAGATCATTTTTCGAAAAACAAGATCATAAAGAAGTTTCACTTCTTACGTGTGTACACCTAGTACACGCACAATTTATTTTATTTTTATCTTCACTTAAGAACTATGTTCTATTATTTAGAATAATTACCCAAGCACCAATACATTACCTGTCTGTGGATTCTTGAATTCTGGCTTCTTTTGAGGTATCTTCGATTTACCACCACTGCCTAAAGATTTTCTTTTCTCTCCCGGTTTCTTACTCGGTGTATTTCCTTTATCGGTGTTATATTTCTGTACCTTTGGGTTACCACTTTTAGTATTTTCATTTATTTTTTGTGAAACAGGTTTATCCTTTTGCGGATTCCCAATTTTATTTGTTTTATTACCCATTTTCACATGAATTTCTTCAGTAATTTTATTTGGATTTCCGGGGTTTTCTTTTTGTAAACTAATTATCTTCTGTGAATTGCCAGGTTTGTTTAGAGTTAGTACTTTTCCAGATTTTTCTTTATTTTGTGTATTTGTTGACACACTTTGAACTTCTTTAGTAATTTTAGGTCCAATTTGTTTCTCAACCTTTTTTTGAAGTTTTTCAATTCCATTAGAACCATTTTTGTTTATTTCCTTGTTTTCATTATGTTTCGGATTTAACTTGTCATTATTTTTTGTTACTAAGTTTGTATTAGACTTTTGCTTTTCTGTCACTTTATCTGTCTTGTCTGTATTAGGTTTTCTACTGTCCTTATTTACATTTTCTTTCCTATTTTCTATATTAGACTTAATTTTTTTAACAGGTATCTGTTCCGTAGCATCAAGTTTTCTCTTCTTATTTTCTAAATTACTATTTCCCGGCATTATAATTCTATCTTCAATAATTTGAATATTTTTCTTGTTGGCAACATTAACAGATTTAATCGTAGCATCTGTTGTCTGTATATCTTTTTCACTGGCAACATTTACTTTAGACTGTTTCTTTCCTTGTATATTATTAACTCTTTCTACATTTTCATTGATTATCAATTCAGCGCGTTCGTTATCTGTATTTTTGTTACTAGCCTGTGCTTTTTTATTATCAACTGTGATATCTTTCTTTGAATTCACATTTGCTTTCAAAGCTTTTGCTTTTTTAAGACTATTTTCGACCAAAGCTGGGCTTGGGGATGCTTTCTTGGATTTCTTTGGAATAGTTTTGGGTGGAGCCATAATATTTTCATAATTTTGAGGTGTCTCTTTTACCCTTTCGTTTTCACTTTCAGATTGGCTTTCCAGCGAAGCTTTGGATTGAAGACAGGCATCAATTATAGCAGCGAGTAACTGTGTCCTTTCTTCTGTCTGTATCGATTGGTTTTCAAGCTTCTTGTTCGCTTTTCGAATTATTTTTACATACGATTCATCTGCGAATATTATAATTAACATTATCAACAAATTTGATAAACCATATAGTAGAGAAACAAATCCAATTTTTGACATAAAAAAATATTAGAAAAGAAAAACTTCATTACACAATCTGAAGTGGTTTTTAAAATCTTATCAAATAAAGAAAGGATTTTTATAGAACAGCTACTGCAGCTTGTGGAGACCTATAAGTGAGTGAGTTGCTGGCCATAGAGAAAAGAATTACACTCTACAGACTGAAGCCAGTATAATACGCGAAATAGAACTAATTTGAGTGTACGACCAACCAGGCTTCAAAAGATAAACCACTCCTTATATGGAAATTGTATTCGTTTTTACAACAAACTCCCAAGCGAAATTAAAGATTTATCACTAAATAAATTCAAAGCCCTCGTTAAACGGAAATTAATCAATAAAGCTTTTTATAAATTTGAGGAATACTTAAATGATCCTAATCCTTGGGATTGATTTGCTCCAGTTCAAACAACTTGTATGACAATACTTGGCGATTAAAAAGAGTGGCGGAAAGTTTCTAGCCAGTTCTTTTTACCCGCTCTACGCCCTTGACTTGCGAACTGGTAGTAAATGTAAATTTACAATTAATTTAACTTCTCTCTGACAATTCATAAGTGTACTTGTTTACCTACGTGAATAAAGATATTTTGAGTTTGAGTTGAAGCTGCCTCTGAGAACTGATACGACAACCTGCTCTCAAAATGCCAAGTCAAGCGGACGATGGAAGATTTACCACCACCAAGATTATGGGACTCGGTATTATTTGTGCTGTGGAACGAGGCAGCAAGGAAATCAAACAATTCTTCAGAATACTCACCACTTCTTTTTTTTTTTTTAAAGACAATTCACACCAATTGACCTAGTCCCAGTTAAGCTGGTGAAGCTTGTGTTATGGGTACTAGGCAACGGATATACATACATATTATAGATAGATAGACATATAAATACATATTTAAACACCCAAGACCTAAGCACAACACCAAATGCTCGTGATGAGCATTTGGTTGTCGTCTCCGCCGGGGATCGAACCCAGGACCCATGGATTCGCAGTCAGGGGTACTAGCCACTAGACCAATGAGTCGTCACTTCTATTGATAATATTTTAGAAAAGAAAAACATAACACAATCCAAAATAAGAAAGTGCAGTAGCCACTGTAGGATTCCCTGTCGCTAGCATCTAAAAGTTAAAACTGCACTCACCAATATATTCCAAGTCAAAGCTCATTTTGTGTTGGAATCGCGTTAAATGAGAATTCTTGTTTTGCAATAACCATGTCATGTTCAATATTTCGTCGCATTTTATTATATACCCTCCATCAGCCTGAAATTTAACAAAATATTTGTTCCAATGAATTCTATAACAGCAGGACTACTCTATATATCCAACTCAATAAGGCACTGATGTCGCAACTTGAAAGTGTGTGGTAAAATGACAGGGAAGGTCTGCTGAAGAAAAAAAAACGTGTGGCACTTGGGGACTGCCGCGGTAAAGCTATTGCATAATTTTTTTTTCAACTTATGCAATTATAATTATTTATTTATGCGGCATTTTTTTTTCTTTGATATTAATTCAAGTTTTTTCTTTGATAAATTAATTCAATCTACCACTCTACCAGACTCATACTAAATCGCCTATATAGTCTGTCTCACTCTAACGCGAACCGGCTGCACCGATCTCGTCAGAGAGATGTGAATACGCAGTATGCGTTCTGTCCCGCTCTAACGCGTAAGGTTTTTTTCGTTACGGAATTTCTGGATTCGGTCTCCACGATCGAGGCCCGCGATAGAAGATATGCAATAGCTTAAAAAAATTAAGGTTGTAATTATGGTACAAATTTTATTAAAATACTTTTTTAATTTACTTATTTCTTTTAATCAATTTTAAGGTCTTATCATACTTTAGAACCAAATTCAAAGTCGAAACTTAGCGGTAAGGATCCAGTGCTTGGAATCAGACACACCACCGTTCCAGACTTACTCTGATAGATTTTAAGATTCCTTCTTTTAATATACTGACCAAACCAGCTGAGAGCTCACGTCTCTCAATAATCCTGGATATACCCTCACAATACCTAGGTACTTAATACTAGTACTATAGGTACTTTAATATTACCTTTGCTTCCAATGACACAAAGTCACCATATTTGTCCGATAAATTAGCTAATGTAGTCCGTCTTGAGCGGTAAGCATTCTCATAACTACGAAGTGTCTGAAAAATAATGTATCGTATCTTAATATGTCTTAACAAAAATTCTTAATAAAGGTAAAATTGGTTTAATTATATTTTATGATTTTATTTCTGTCATAATGCAGTAATAATTTTAATAGTATCAAATAATATTTTTTATAATACAAAGGCCAATCAGAAATTAACATTGACAAAGTGACAAATCAGAATAAATTACCAGTATAGCATCAGATGGTCTCGTCAAACGTGGCAACACTGATTTGGAGAGTTCCGTTTCTTGAGGTTTTTTAATTGGCAACACTTGGAGGTTCCTAAAGGCTATCGGAGCAAATGGGCGACTCTGAAAATATATTTATTTATTTCAGTTAATAATAGCTATAGCTATTTAGAGAATACACATTTAAACACAAACATAAAACACACCGCATTTATTCTAAAGAAAATTAAAATAATCTTAATAAATAAATTACGCGTCACATTGTTTGTCTGCTATGGACTCCTAAACTACTTAACCGATTTCAATCAAATTTGCACACCGTGTGCAGTTTGATCTAACTTAAAAGATAAGATAACTTACATATAAATTAGGTCCTTACATATGATATTGGCGTATTTCGTACTGGCCACTTTATTCACGATGTTCTCCTCTTTGGTAAGGAATTCCAAATACAAATTTGTACAGCTATTTACTCATGTATTTGTGCTTCGATGACCGTCATTCATTTGTTTTTTTTCTGTTTCCGTCACTCCATTTCACACACTTTCCATTTTACAAAATGGAAAACTTAAAGTATCGCATTATTTACGAGTACGAGTTCAGCCGTGGCACTAGTGCTGCGGAAACGACTCGAAGGGTGAATGATGTGTATGGCGGTCATGTTGCAAAAGAAAACACAGTTAGTTTTTGGTTCCAACGTTTTCGTTCTGGAAATTTCGACCTGCAGAACAAGCCCCGTGGACGGCCTGAGACCCAAGTTGATAATGAAGTATTGAAGGCTATTGTGGAAGCGGATCCATCGCAAACCACGTCCGAGTTAGCTGCAGGCTGCGGTGATAGTGATAAAACTGTTTTAA
Organism: Pieris macdunnoughi; assembly: GCA_905332375.1. Classification (NCBI taxonomy): domain Eukaryota; kingdom Metazoa; phylum Arthropoda; class Insecta; order Lepidoptera; family Pieridae; genus Pieris; species Pieris macdunnoughi. The sequence continues at coordinate 108,052 of CAJOBZ010000070.1, read as the reverse complement.
TTCACTTGAAGCAAATTGGGAAGATTAAAAAGCTTGAAAGATGGGTACCTCACGAATTGACTGAAGCAAACCGGCAAACGCGCGTCGACTGCTGCGTTACATTACTGAACCGGCACAATAATGAAGGTATTTTAAACCGAATCATTACCTGTGATGAAAAATGGATTCTTGACGATAATCGGAACCGCTCAGCGCAATGGTTGGATCCTGGCCAGCCAGCCAAATCCTGCCCCAAGCGAAAATTAACCCCAAAAAAGTTACTTGTAAGCGTTTGGTGGACTAGTGCCGGTATTGTTCATTGCAGTTTTCTCAAATCTGGCCAGACTATTACGGCTGATGTCTATTGTCAGCAATTGCAAACCATGATGGAAAAGCTAGCGGCTAAACAACCTAGGCTGGTCAATCGCTCCACGCCACTGCTACTTCACGACAACGCTAGACCACACACTGCACAACAGACGGCTACCAAATTAGAAGAGCTTCAATTGGAATGTCTAAGACATCCTCCGTATTCTCCGGACCTTGCTCCAACAGATTACCATTTTTTTGTATAATTTGGACAACTTCTTGCAAGGGAAAAAATTTAACTCTGATGGGGCAGTCCAAATCGCCTTCACAGATTTTATTGATTCCCGTCCGACTGGTTTTTTTAGTAAAGGAATCAATGAACTACCTATGAGATGGCAAAATGGCATAGAAAACAATGGTTCATACTTTGATTAATTAAATATATTATATTTAAAAATATTCGACTTTTTGTTCCTCCCATACAAAACGCCAATTTCATATGTAAGGACCTAATATATAATTCTACTGTACGTGTGTATGTCACTCAACTCCTCTTAAACGGCTTGAATGTTTTTTTTGCGATTGGGTGGAGCCCTGGATGGTTTAGATACACAAATCAGCCCGGCAGATGACGCTACAGTCGATACTTTAATACTTTGTTTAATATTTCAATCGCTTGAAATATCATGCACGACAACGTCTGTGGGGTCCGCTAGTTGTACTATAAATGTCAAACAAAAAAAAAGCAGTGGTGTCCCAACCCTTAGGTCTTGGCCTCAGAGTTCTATATCTGGTTCGTGATCATTTGTTTTTTTATAATAGGCGCTCAGCATTCTGTGCCTGACACACTCAGTCGACTTTTTTTTTTACCCATTAGTTATAAATTGTTCTCTGTCAAAAAAAAAACACTTACAGCTTGGTGAGAGAAGAAGCTGATTGAAAATGGAACCATTCCTATCCTGCATTCTGCCATTACCTCTTTCCAAACACCAGGCTCTGTAATTGGTACTCTGAAAGATGACAAAGTTGAAAATATTATTATTCTGTAACAGCAATAACAACATGAAGACTCATTTGAGAATGTATCGGAAGCTGTAATGTCAAAGATCACATTATGTGACTAAATATATACTCTATAAATATAACTCTTTCTCAAATGTCTTAACCCTATTATTGCCAAAATGAAGCTCATACCGGATTACCAATTCAGTTTCAGAGAAAAGCTTCCTACCATAGAGAAGGTTCATAGAATAACAAATAATATCGAGAAAGCACTAGAGGAACAAAGAGTCTGCTCCACAGTATTTCTGGACGAAGCTCAGGCATTTGACAAAGTGTGGCACCGAGGACTTGTATATAAAGAAACTAATGTCTCGTCAATTTTCAAAAATCCTTGAGTCATATTTAACACAAAGAATGTTAAGGGTATGACAAGATGATTATTGAAAACTGTAAGAAATAAAAGCTGGGGTGCCGCAAGGGAGAGTATTTGGTCAGGTCCTGTACTTCTTATACACATGCAATATTCCTGAACTAGAAGATAACATAATCGCGACCTTTACTGATAATACTGCTAGCATGTCTACGGCTACTGAAAAGAAAGCGGTGGTAAAGCCATAAATACTGTTGGCTTGTGGACTAAAAAATGGCGGATAAGACTGAAATCAGTTTACATAAACTTTACCAACAAAACACCAAATTACCTGCCAGTAATGTTCCATGATGTCTCAGTTAAGACATGTATAAAAAAAATGTGACTAAATGATCAGAACCATATTATGATTACTGTAATGTCTTCAGTCAGCGGTTCTTCCTTTTGTTTCCAACAACTTTTGTTTACAACAAAAGGAAAAAAATTACACATATAGCTAATTCCAAGGTTATCTTAAATTATCAAAGAACATACTCAATATGCTTGCTATCAGAACTTGATTATGGTGCTACAGGAAAATCATTACTTGTGGATATGGATATGGATCACTTACATTTTCTATTGGATATTGCATAAAATGTTCTGAACTCATTGTTTATTTAAATACTGTATCTTTCTTACTCTTATAGTTATAGCAAAGAGAGCCAGTAAACCAATGACTTTTAATCTATATAATAACTTACCCATCAAATTCAGGGTCTTCAGGAAGAATATTCATCTCAGACTGCACAATGGTTACATCTGCCAGTTCAGCTGTTGCCAAATAACATGTTTTAAGCTGTTTTTTTTTCAAGCTTCAAGTCCAATAATGACGATTCATTATTTATTTTCAATTCATATTCTAAATCAGAGCTGTAATCAATAAATTCAATTATAGAAACAGTACATACATCTCATATGATACAAAGAAGACTACACTATAAAATTATATGTAATCAAAAAAATAAAATAAAAACTAGATGAAATTTATTCTAGATGGTCATAGTTATAACATTTAAAATTTACATTGAATTAAATTGTTCTAAGAATCACAGAAATGAAATATTCATTCGAGTTAGAAGTGAGATATGAAATGTGTATAATATTTACAATTAGTTGGTTTTGATCGTTATTCTAAACAACGTGAGAATAAATTGAATCAAATAAAACGTAAACGATTATGTTACCTATCACTTTCAATGTAAGTTGCTTTGGATTTCTCATTTTCTAACGCTTCTTTAATTCGCTTTTCATAATGCTCTATTTCCTTCAAAAGGTAACTTTCATGATTAAGTAATTGTTGTTTTTTATCCATTTTATGACATAAAAACAATGCTTAACTACTACTTTATACTATCGACTCAAAATAAAAACTTCCGTTTAGATTAAATTTTTCAAAAGTTTGAATTGTTTTGATTCCACAGAGAAGAAATATAACTTTTTGTAGATTTCACCATAGAAACAAATATTCTAGACTCAATTATGAAAGTGGCCAGAGATAAATAAAGGCTGCGTCTATTCATACGGATATCCGTATAAATAGTTACTGGGTCTATTTATCCGTCAACCGTATGAATAAATTTAATTTATTTATCCAGTAAGTAACAGTAGTTTTTTTTTTATTTTTTTGTTTTATTTTTTAGTTTTTTTATATTATACTAACCTAACCTATCTGAACAATAATAATAATATATTTTTTGGACAGCTCCGGCGCTACGGGAAACGCAGCCCCTCCACCCTTGCGTACCAAAGCACAGGCATTTTATTCAATATAATGCATACTTGCGTTATGCCTATGCTATGTTACAGCGGGTGGGGGCAGCTCTTCCTCCGCGCCTCAGATTTTTTATATACACTCTAGGGGTAGGGAAGACAAGACCACGTGGATAGCGGGGTGCTCTGATTCGGTTTTGGGTACTTTTTAAATATTTAAGTAAACACTTTATTCTAGAAGAATTTAATAATACAGAAAGTTCCAAACAATGAAATACAAGTACTAATTAGGAAATACTAACGAGTAGGTATCGATAATTTCAAAATTTTCGGAAGCCTATAATCTATCAACACGAAATTAGACGACTTTCCGGACGAATAACGCAGTAAGTATTCATACGGATATCTGTATGAATAGTCACTTCGATAAATAAATTGTGCGTGTACTAGGTGTACACACGTAAGAAGTGAAACTTCTTTATGATCTTATTTTTCGAAAAATGATCTACTATATGCAACTTTACAGAAATTCGTTAAATTAGATAAAGTTTAACAAAAGGCTTTTATTATCATAGACATGAATACAAATATTTCATTTTACCTTATTACTACGAAGATTATTATAGAATTTCATTAATTGTAATAGAATTATTACTATCATTGAAAAACGTGACGATTTGCTACAAAATTTGTCCCATACGTCGATAAAGAATAAAAGCTGTTGTAAGAGATAATTTGTCTATATTTTATAGTAATTTACAGATTTTTTTTTATCAAACTCAAAAGACATTTCTGATAATGTTTGTTGCAAGTCTATAAAGATAATATTCATAGTGTAAATTATATCTCACATAATATGTTACAATACCATTCGTATGGGATTTTAATATACGGGAGTCATATTTTCTGCTAAGCTTCTGAATATCACCATTCTAGTAATTTTACTTACGTTCGTACAGATACCGGCAAACTTCTTGAGCATTTAACAAGGAAGTGGAGTCAACTGATTTACCAATCACGCGATCGACACGTCACTCTCCCGCCGCCGCCTCTCTCCCGTATACCTAATACCTAAAAATCTTCAACGCAGCCAAGGGCATTTGTTCAAGATGTTTGCCGGTATCTGTACCTTAGTGATAGTAGTTTAATGGTAAGCTTTGAGTAAGGCAAAAGGATATACATAAACTATGGGACCGTACAACGCAAAATCGTGAAACTATACGTTGGCTATAACTATAATAAGTATTGACTTGACCATATAGTGGTGGCATCTCTTATACTGTAAACGCCACTTTTATTATCATTTAAAAGCATCCTTGAAAACGTACTTATATTATACGTAAATATGTATTTTTTGTTGTTAACAGTCGTTCGCTTCCAACTTAAACTTAACAACTTTATCTTTCAGTAAATTGTATCAGGATATTGTAATATGATAAATGCCGTTAAAAATATAGGCAGCGAAAAACATTCATGCTCGGATTAATTGTTTACTAGAGTCTAAATACCTTAACTTATGGCAAATTATTTTCTAATGTTGTATTATTTTTTACAACGTGTAACACTTTGACACTTGAAACGTCGAAGGAATAATCAAAGAATGAAAATGGTTCATCAATATTTGATTCTAGTCAATTGTCAAGAAGATAGAACTTTGAACTTAGAAAAACATTCTAATTTTTTTCATAAATAATGATTATTTTATTGTTTTGTATACCAGATCACACATAACTATACGGAATGAAATATAAAATAATTAAATTAACCTAGTATTTTTTTTAGTATGTGTTGTTGGGGTAAATATAAACCGAAACTAACAAGATTCAAATAAGAATTGTCTGAGCCGCGTGTGTATTTTTAATATATTGATAATAACTAATACGAATGAAGTACATTGTGTTGAAGTTTAATATTAATTAAGTGATAAAGGTTCATACTCGTTGTAGTAAATAGTTATCTAAACAAATATGTGCTAACAAGAAGTTCGTGAACCTTGCGCGTTATTGGTGTGATTTTTCATATAATGGGGCAGTCTGGAAGCTCCTTACCTGGTAAGTGCTAAGTTCATTTTATACAAGTGTAACTAATATCTAATCACATAATAATTACGTACTAAACGATTCCTGTTTAGCGTAACCTAAATACAATTGTGTTTCATGAACATTGTTATTATTTGTGTACATTTATCATTACACAAGTGCCTTATGGACTTGATATTTGATTTGTTCCCTAAACAGCGTTAAATGCTGTTTAGGGAACAGCATATCGGTATATCTGAAACTCACTTTTAATTCTAATTCTTGTTGTTTCCATTATTTACAAGAAGAGTGTAGTAGGTTAAATTTAGTAGATAGTGATGTTAACTAATTTAAAAAAAAAACAATGGTGATGTGTTTAAGCAAATTCCAAAGAGAAAATATTTAGTATAATAACTATATTATGTTATATTCAGATTATAAAACATAATACATATTGTTTAAAATGACCAACTCTAATAAATATTTCCTTGAGTAATATTACTTCTAGTCAGTTTAAATCTAAAAAGATTTTAGGTATAATTATTTAAGAGTTGCAGCTTAAACAGTCTTGAATTTCAACACTGTAGTCATAATAAGACAAATATAATTATTAAGTGCGCAACATACAGCCTTTTAGATAACAAGGGATTGTTTCAAGCAATAATTTTATAAATAAATTTATTTAATGTAGGCAATACAATTGCTGTAGTTGCAGTGTGATTGCAAAAATTGAATTAGAGTTATTCTTTTACATATTTATTTTATTAAAGTCTTCTTTATAATTTTCATGGTACGCATTCTAGTATGAAAATTATAAGCCATGAAGTGATACCAAGATTACATTTTCAATTCTCCTAAATTATATTATTTTTTGTATACCTTTGTATTATCATATACTTGAATATGCCTAATTGCTTTGATGATAATGGTGGTACAAATACATCAACAATATTTTTAAAAAATTTGCCAAGCAAGACAAGTGCTTGATCTGTATTTTATACAATCAATTTCTTATCTTTAATAGTCCAATACATATATCATTTGCATTTATCTATATGAAGCTGGTGGTATATGCAAATCATTCTAAAACTGTACTTTTTAGAACTTTTTACTTTCTTAGTATTTTAAATTGCTTATATATTATTATCTTCTTGACATTTACTCTTCTATCTTCTTCCCTTGATATTAAGTAGTGGAGAAAGAAACTGAATATTATTTATTTATATGATGTATGATTGTGAAGCGTTACCTAAAAATATGTTTAATTTAGTTTATCTTTGGCAATAACTGGAATTCAATTAATCTAATATTATAATTTGATATGGACCATAGAGGCAGCTTTAGTTTAATATTACTAAGCTGCTTGTCATATTTTGAGCTGTGTTGGCCTAGTGGCTGAAGTGTCCGACTCTCAGCCTTTTGAATAAAATATTTTTAATAAGGTGAAAAAAAAAAATTGTATGTCCTAATAAAATATATATATATATATCCCTGTATAAATGTGAGACCAAGATAATGTTGGATTTTTATTATTAATGTTGTGTGTTGTTCTTCAAGTGAAGGAAACCACAATTGTTAGAATAGTGATATAAAAAAAATTTTCATGGAGATGGATTGATATTCTAGTTTCTTATGCATCCTTTTTCGACCTTCTCACGGTTCCAAACAAAAAATTACGCAATTTCAAAGGTAAGGAATTGGAACTAAGAAATATTCTTGCATAAGGAAATTTTGTTCAATGGTACTGAAAATTAGAACTATTTTTGCCTAGACATAAACTTCGTTTATAAATACATTGTATTTCAAAAAAAAAATATTTAAATGTAATAACTACAAGCGTTTGCGTATAATGTTAGCCCTAATGCCCACGTGATACTATCTATTCTCGCTTGAAAATGGTTTTTGCGTTATTCTTAAAAAGTCGAACGCATAACTCCGAACAGCTGACGATCAGCTGTACAGCTACCTGTTATTCTTTTATTTTTTTTAATGCACGTGTACTTTGCGATAAAGGACAGTACGAAATGGACGTTTAGTTATACAGTCAAAAACGAAGCTTAATGTAATGGCATAAGGTGTATATTCGTTTGTATTAAGAACTCCTTGCACAATGAGTATTGAAAGAGGTTATGCAAAAGGTTTTTTTTTAAATCAGCTGATGTTTGAAAGGACTTTGAAAATCATATGGTTGGTTGTTGCTATGTGGATTTTGCGTACCAAACAAATCGCGTGGAAATTACTAATTTTTGTTAGCAATAATTTTGTTATTTTCAAATTTGGTTTAGTAGTTCCAATGACGATAAGAACACACAAAAGCAATGTAATGTTCAGTCTAGTCAAGAATGTTTCAAATTTGTTTGTAGTTTTTGTTATAACATACAAATCCTAATCTTCATCTTAATCTTAATATATATATTTCTTCTGTGCGTGTGTATGTGACTGAACTCCTCTCAAACGACTGGACCGATTTTGATGAAATTTTTTGTGTGTGTTCAAGGGGATCTGGGAATGGTTTAGATTCACAAATCAGCCCGGCAGATGGCACTGCAGTCGGTACTTTCATACTTTGCTTAATATCCTAATCGCTTTAAATATCATGCAGGACAACGTCTGTGGGGTCCACTAGTATATATATAAATCTCGTGTCACAATGTTTGTCCTCAATGGACTCCTAAACTACCGAACCGATATCAATCAAATTTGCACACCATGTGCAGTTCGATCCAACTTGAGAGATAGGTTAGTTTAAATCTCAAATTATAGTCGCAATTTTAATTTATTGCAAAATATTTGTTTATTATTTGATACAATTCTATCAGATGGCGCTGTGTTAAAATTATCAACGTTTCACATAAGCTGTCATCTACCTTTCACATAAGTTCTCCTACCGTTTCCCTTGAATAGTTTACTACTATGTAATATAACAAAAATCTTAGCCAGAGCAACGCTTGGCCGAGTCTACTAGTATATATATATAAATTACGCGTCACGTTGTTTGTCCGCTATGGACTCTTAAACTACCGAACCGATATCAATCAAATTTGCACACCGTGTGTAGTTTGATCCAACTTAAAAGATAGGATAGCTTACATCTCAATTTATAACCGCAATATTATTTTATTGAATTTTTTTGTTTATTATTTGACAGCCACAATTCTAACAGATGGCACTGTTGAAAGTACCACCCAAGTAACACGTAATCTGTATATTCACTGAAGTAAAGACTGATTTACGTTTTAAAGTCAGACTATCACTTTAAATCAGTTTTGACTTAGTTTAAATGCTTTTCAGTAGAATGTGGTAAAATTTATAATGCATGAAGCTATTGTATGGTCTAAAAAATAAGGTTAATTGGCTTATAATCATACTAAAACATTAATTACTTTTAATATACAGCACCTTAAACAGCATTTACACTAACACAAAGGTTAAGACCTTATATTAGTAAATAAGAAAACCTAATACATTAAATAAACGTTGTCGAAATACTTTATAGTGAACTTAGATTTATTAACACATTTTTAAGATTAAACGCATTTTTATAATCTTTTCTTATGCTTATTTACAGCTAAGCATTAGCCAAACATTTACTAAAGTTTTAGCTCTGTTATCTTCTTACTTTATTGTTACTTTAAAGCTTTCAGCACTATTTAGATAAATAAAAATTTAATTTTATTACTATAGGTCATAATTTGGCCATAAAACCATGAGTAGTATGATTATTTTCATTTGTGCGTTAGTATATATATATACTCATTAGTAATTTTATGTCGCACGTGTCACGTTGTTGTCATGAATAAACAGTGGAAAAAGACTAAGAGAACAGGTGGAGTAAAGAGAAAGATAAAAATGAAATACTCAAATTTTATATCTGGTTTAAGTAATGAAAAACGTGTTCCAAACAATGATAATCTTGATACACAAAATACAGAACAATCGGTAGTTGTGTATGAGCCAAGCACCGTTCAAGAAGTTCTAGCAAGTGGTTCCGTAGTCGGCCAAGTTATTGAAATCTGGTAATCCTGACATTGCGAGCTGGGTTTCTCTTTGGGCTTCATAAATAGTGGGGCCGGTATCTGTGTCGCTATGCTGCATCATAATTGAAAATTCCTCGTCAGCATCTTCATAGGCTAAAAAACCCGTCCGTTTGACTTTACAAGGCAACACTGACCAATCTGCGCGAGGCTTGGAATTTTCATTCCTTACTAATGCAGACTCATTAGGTCTTTTTGGATATCGCAGTTGACGCTGGCTTTCCCACCCGCTTGGAACAATAAACAGTTTAGTTGATCCCCTTTCGGTCGTTTGCACAATTTTAAAAGGCATCTGAAAAAAACAATTGAGCTTATTTAGGACTTAATAGAGAAGGTACTTTACCTTAAAACTAAATAAGTACCCGTATAACGCGTGCCCTTAAAACGTATTTACAAAAAGTTCCTTTAATTACAATGTGCGAAAAATAAGATTATAATATCGTGTTTCAATTCACTAGGTACTTTTATGTAGTGGCACGCTTAGCGTAGGAGTATACCTACCTTAGTAGGTAATCTACCTTATTATTCCTTTCCTATACACACTACAACTAAATTGGTACCTGTAAGGGATCGTGATCACGCCGGTGTTTAAATTAATTCAAAAATAAAATACACAATATTTAGCAAATGAGCGCGCGTCGTCACAGGGACAGGAATCAAGTACTACTAATGAATAGAGGTCGTTCTCTTGGTGCAAGTGACGTCACGTTTTGTAGGGATTGTTGTTTTATCGACTTTAAGTCGCACGTCCCGTTCGTTCTATTCGGGCACATGATTCAGGGAATTCCCCAACTCATTTATTGTGATAATGATTTTATACTTACACTTGGCAAATTATCTAACTGGAGACAGATAAAATATGAAAGACGTGGAGTAGGGTATCATGTAATTAAGGGATTCTAAATTATTATTTCGGTACCCTGATTAACACTATAGCAATCCATTTTTATGACGTATAAGGGTAATAAACATTATAACATGCCTAAAAAGTGTTACTATAATGCTAAAGATATCACTTAGATATTTTTTATGTAGGTTGAATGACTTAAGCTATTTTTTTTATACTATAATAAGACTGACAACATTAAAAGACACTAGTTGAAAGTTTAGAACATTAATATTACATGACGCCATTTGCTTTCTGTTTTCTCGAACATAAAAAATAAAATTATAACACACATATGAATGAAATACTACTTATTATGTTTTTCTTATAAGCGAAGTATCGATAGAAACAATTTTATACGTTAAAATTAATGAAATCGTTAAAAAATTACAAAAGGTCAGCTGATGTCGATTCTAAATTTGTCCCTATTTTTTATTAAAAAGCATTTCTGTGACGGCGCGTGAATTATAAGCCACAAACATATATATATTTTCACATAAGACTAATACCCCCAACTCATTTGCATTCAAAACAAAATAAAATTGATGTTTGTCTTACCTTATGATAAATTATTTTCAATGAAGACACATTAAAACGTCTCCGCACAACACCAATGCACTGCAATACACTAAACGAAATATATATAATCAATTCGGACATATAAGTTACGATAAGTTTTTTTCAAATATTTTTATACAAAGAAAATAAAACGTTCAGCCTTAGAATAAAACGTAACTTTGGCATTGTAATTCAAAAAGCTGTATAAAAGCTGTACTAACATCTAAAAAAATGCTTTTTACATTAGAATATGCTGTCTCACAACTTTACTAATGTCTGTCTTCAATAACATTATAAGCGCTGGTTAGCAGCACTAATAATATTTAAAAATGCTCAAAGCCGTATTATTTGGGGCCCAAATTGAGCTTATATGACACTTATAAACGGCTGATATAGTGCTACATATGCTGCTCATATACTGTTTTGCACGTAAGTCCATGCTGTTGTACGCTTCTTATAATGTTGTTTTGTGTTACTTGGGCAACGTTTGATATAAGCTACAATGTATTGGCATAACCACCAAAAAAGCACGGTGGTCCCCATGACTCGTGTTCTCCTATCGTTTCCCTTGAATAGTTTACTAATTACTACTATGTAATATAACAAAAACCTTAGCCACAGCAACGCTTGGCCGAGTCTGCTAGTATTATGTAGGTGACTGAATTTTTATACAACCTAAACAACCTATAGTATTATATAATAATAATAACAATAAATTTTATTTGACTCTTCTCTTTCTTTGTTTATATCTTTGTGTAACCAGACTGTAACAGAGTAACTGGTCCTGTGGTCACCAGACTTCGATCGCGGACAGAAAATATAAAAAAAATGTGTGCGTCTACTAGGTGTACACACGTAAGAAGTGAAACTTCTTTATGACCTTATTAGAAACTATTTCTTTAAACACAGTAAATTTTGATACACTGCCTAGCATACAATTTACAAAATTAATTGCTGCAAATTGCGATTAGCAAATTTCAAGTCGAAAATGTAATCCGTTGTTAAACTTCAAAGTCAAAAACATACTATATGTCATATTTTAACGCCGATAAAGAAGTTTGACTTCAAAAAGCAACATGGCGCGTAACGGAAAAATGTGACGCGTAACGCAAAAATGTTACACTAAATTTTTTTCCAACCCCGATAAAGAAGTTTCACTTCAAAAACAAAATTAACTAATAGACAAAATAAAACTAAAGCATCAATGGTTGTGTGTGTGTGTGAATATGTGTAAGGGACATTAATATGAAAGAATTAAAAGTATATCGTTTTTGTGAATGATATAACGAGTTCTGTCCCACCTTGGGGTGTTTATTTGGTAATAATATCGGGTAGCTTGGAGTTATTCTGTCTGTCTCAAAGAGGCAGAGCCTGTTCTAAAATAAGTTCTACATAAACACCTGGTCACATTCTTTCCATATGTTTAATAAGGTCCATTTAATAATCAGTGGCGCTACAACCTTTCTTGGGCCTCAGATTTCTGTATCTGTATCACGATCATTTGTTAATCTAATAGGCAAGTAGGTGATCAGCCTTCTGTGCCTGACGCACGCCGTCGACTTTTTGGGTCTAAGGCAAGCCGGTTTCCTCACGATGTTTTCCTTCATCGTTAGAGCGAATGTTAAATGCGCACATAGAAAGTCCATTGATGCACAGCCGGGGATCGAACCTACGACCTCTGGGATGAGAGTCGCACGCTGAAGCCACTAGACCAACACTCACAACATAAGGTTCATTTACGAAACGAAAAATTTAATACAAAATATTAATTGGTAGATGGAATCGTAATGCAAAAAGAACGACAAATTACTTTTTAATATTTTTTTCTCATGTAAGTGGCGAGGGGCTAGTTGTAACAATTTTAACAAATAATTGAATATCATGAAGTGTATTGGCTAAATTACTACCAAATAAACTTTGATCGATACTCTAACTATTAATCTATGAAGTCGAATTGAAATATTATCAAATCTACAGGTAACTATCTCACAATTATGATTTTTTTGAAAAAAGGGAAGTGTTACAACTTACCCCGTGGTTGGGGCTAGTTGTAACAACAACAAAAACAAAAAAGGTGACACCTTCAATCTTTATTTTTCGCAGTTTTTTAACTTTTCCTTTCCCCTTTCGCTTTTCTTTATCATCTTTTTTTGCTTTTTCTTCATATTCTACTCTCAAAGCTTCTTTTTCAGGCGTATCTGTCAGAATAGGATACTTCCTTTTGCGTCTGCAAATTATATTTGTTTTTCGTGGTGGCGCCTTTGGTAATGGTCTAATCTTTCATTGGGAAAATTGATTTTGACCAGAGCAACTTGGAGTTGGTTTGTTCGCAGTTTCAATGTGGCGTATATTTCTGTTGTGCTGATATCCACTTCAGGAGCAGAATCTACTAAATAGTTGTGGATGTTCAAGATTCAACGATACATTTTCACTTTCATTTAGAACATTTTCTGATTGTTCTGTAGGATCTGGACGATCAGTAACATAAGAGGGCGCAAAGTCACTAGCTTGGAAAATATTAAAAATTCAAAGACCAAATACCAGAAGCTTCAAAACCACTGATAATATTTGCAGGGTTCAAGGCAAGTGATAATGACTCCTTCACTACACTTCGGATGTCATTAATTGCCATCGTTTTTCCTGGATTATTATACATCCATGCAGTCTGTGCTCTGTTCACGTGGTTTTTAAAAGGGCCGTAGACTCCTACAACCATAGGTTGCAAATTGTGGGAGCAATGGGGGGGGAAACGATAACATGATAACATTGTTTTCTTTGGCTTTTTCGACAACTGCAATATTCATACGTGAGCCATGATTATCGAGCAGTAACAGAACTGGCTATTTCTTGGTAGGTTTCGCGTATTTGATAAAATGATCTATAAAAATCAAGAATTCTTTTTCAGTCATCCACCCTGAAGAATTGCCAGCTCCAATGCAATCTTGAGGTCCACCGCGAATGAAAATTTCTGAGTATTTAGCCGGGAAAAATAAACATCGGTCGTCAGTAACTTACAGCAATCTGGGGCAAATTGTAACATGTTACAACAAACCCCGAGGTTTTGTTACAACTAGCCCCTAGGTATAGGTCTTAATATTTATCACGATAACTATTAAATCAACTTAGTAATCTCGAAAACTGTTACACATCATCATAAATAGTTATATTTTAGCATAAAATAAAATACATAAAACTTCAAAGCTACGAAAATAGTAAAACTAACCGAAAATTTACGTAAGTAAAATTATAGGTTACCTGTCAACAATAAAGCGTTTGCACACACCCACTCACTACGCCGTCTGGTGGGACCCTGGCTGTGTTAAAGTGGCGTGGCATGTTATAAGTTTAAGATTAGGTAAAAAAAAAACGTGAATAAAAATCAAATTCCTATTGAAAAAGGTCTGTTACTATTTACCCCTGTTACAACAAGCCCCGCGCTCCCCTAAGTGGCGAGGATGTTTTTGTTTTTAATGAGAATAAATTTATCCTGCGATTCTGTACCTCACTCACTTTTCGAACTCACACGCAAGCATTCTGATAAACAATAAACTACAAGCCCCCACCTTTTCAGAATGCCAAATCATAAAATGACTGCTTCACGACTGATTTGAGAGCGACCGCCGCGCGCCGATGCGAAAACCGCTCAGTGAGTTCGAAAAGTGAATTACAGAATCGCAGGGCATTCACAAATCGAAAATTATTTTTTTATTGTTTCGCCTAAATATGATTTATTATTTTAAAAGAGTAATTATGAAGTTTCTTGCCTATTCTTCTCCATATGAAACTAGATTTTGGAAGGGGCAACAAGAGTAATTTTTAACTTGTAATGACTTTCAATAGTGCCTTTTAAATAGACCTGAGAAATAAATGATTTGAGTTTGATTTTTTTCTTAGCCTACCTGTTTAGTAGGTACATACCAACATATGACACACTTTGTTATGCAACCCCATTGAGACTCTTCGCCTTTCCGGAAATACTAAATAGAACCTAATTTTGCCAATTTTTCTCTCTCTCAAACCATCTTTGAGTTTTGTGCGTAACAACATATTTTGCAATTCATTTTTATTTATATATATTATCAAATGTCGAGTTAAAGTAAGAAATGTATATCTTTGATTGATTGCAATTAGGCACATATAATGTATATATATATGACATAGCAACAAGAGTTCAGACATCTTGCATGTGCTGCTATAAAATTGCGAGGACGAACAAGGACGTACTCTGAAGAAAAAATTATGACAAAAAAAACCCACCCACCGAACATCTGTCGCAGCGGCACGCGAGACGCGTGCGCAGCGCGCGTTCGATCTTTTCAACTTCGAAGGCCCTTTTTTCATGATGGCGAATTGTTGTATATTTCCTATGATTACAGTAATTTAATATTTAAAAAAATATATATGTGTCGCAGTTATAATTGTGTTTGTTGCCCGTGGCATATATGTATGTATTTATTCACAAAAGTTTGCCAAAAAACAATATTTAATTGAACACGATAATTTTATTTAAATGAAAACTAGAGAAAAATTGATTTCTTGAGGGGAGCGAGACCAGACCTAGCTCGTTTATCAGCTTGATCTGAAATCTTTGGCCAAAACGCGTTCTTCTGAAAGGGGCAAATTGGATGATGGGATGTTTGTGGCATCTAGTACGTGTACCCTACACGACAATTTAATTTAGTTTAAAGGCAGAGCCGAGCAGTGTTGGCCTAGTGGCTCCGACGTGCGACGATCCCTGAGGTTGTAGGTTTGATTCCCGGCTATGCACCAATGTGCGCATTTAACTTTCGCTCGAACTGTAAAGGAAAGCATCGTGAGGAAATTGCTTAAGATACCAACAGTCGATGGCATGTGTCAGGCACAGGAGGCTGATCACTTGCCTATTAGCTTGACAAATCATGAAACAGATACAGAAATCTGAGCACCAGACCTCAAAAGGTTGTAGCGCCACTGATTTATTTATTTTTATTTTATTTTTAAAATGTTGGGGCAATCAACCTGATTGGTAAATATCTTAAATGCAAACGATATATCAATCAATTTTCTACGATCCTCCAATGACAACACCTTAAAGTGGTGGCCTGGTTTTGTATCCTGGCAACCCCAGACCACAGGAGAAATGTAGATGTATTAAAAAAAAAACACGAAAACAATGTTGATATCGAAATTTTTTCTAAAGTATTTCACAAGGTTTTATAATCCATCTGAACTACGCATATGTCGTATTTTTTGCCGCACAGATGCGCACGCGCCGATTTCTAATATCCGTTAGAATTATTTGAAAAGCTGTCGGTGCACCTTGATACAAGATGTTATAATCGAAATATTATTTATAAGTGTCAATGAAGCAGACATTTATGTGTCAATTTTGATTAAATTTGTGTCCAATTGAGTATACCAACAATTGATGATGAAGGGGCTTTAAGGTAGCACCCAGAGATGAGAAATATTTATCTTTATCTTTTACCAATATCATTACAGATTTGCGAAAAAGAGAAAGAAAAGAGTAGAAAAGAATTAAAAAATACAAGTAATACAAAAAACTAATCGAAAACATTACAAGAAATGTTATAAAAACAAATCTGTGGCGCTACAACCTTTTTTTAGGTCTGGACTTCAGATTTCTGTATCTGTTTCATGATCATTTGTGAATCTAATAGGCAAGTTCATTAGCCACCTGCGTCTGACACACGCCGTCGATTTTTTGGGTCTAAGGCAAGCCGGTTTCCTCACGATGTTTTCCTTCACCGTTCGAGCAAATGTTAAATGCGCACATAGAAAGAAGACCATTGGTGTACCGCCGGGGATTGAACCTACGACCTCAGGGATGAGAGTCGCACGCTGAAGCCACTAGGCCAACACTGCTCAATGTCTTAAACATAATATTAAATCTGTCTTCGTATGGAGCTATGCAATCACATGACAGGTTGGCTAAAATTAAAATACCTTTTAATTTAAACAACTAACATTTAAAGTAGCTACTGTTAACTCAGCCATGTCTCAGCTGTTTCCTTAACCTGGTTTATCCACCTTCTAAATTGTCTTCCTCTTTTGAATTGTACCTTTTCTGCTCTTTGCCAACTATTTCTAATACTAAACAGCTCAAATATAATAGACTTTGGAAGCGTTCAAGTATTACGTAACGCAATTTTTGAAGATTATTGACCCCCCATGTAACTCGCCGTAACGTTTTTCAGTACCCAAGTATAGTACTGTTCCCAAGTCTACTAAAACGTTTCGTGACCACCTAGTGACTCTTTAGTTACTATTATGTGGTGTAAGTAGAAAATAATATTAAGAATAACGCGTAATTCAATCCCCGCCCCGCATCGTAACGTTTTACAAAAGGAACCCCCCCCCCTCCCAAAATTCGTTACGTAATACTTGAACGCTCCCTTTCCTCCAACTTCGATTTTATTCGCTCTTGGGAAAAGCGAGAGCGTCTCTTGTTGGAACTAACTACCCTAAGGTTTTAGTAGTGCCAGTTTCTGACTAGCAGAGAATCTGGTGAGGGTCAGATGCACAAATGCATTCCCACCTTGAATTAAAAACAAAAACGACACGACAGGTCAAGTTTTTTAAAGTTCAAAACTAAATACCCAATTAGATCTTTAGAAAAGGTGTGCTCGTAATTGTCAAATGGCGAAGTTATTAAAACAATTATTTTAATGAAAGCATTACTTTGTGGTGTTTTACTTAAGTATTACAAATACATTCGGCATATAATTATTGGACATCATAACAATCAAATATACAGTATTTATAACTTGCTTAACCAACATAGTAATAATAAAATTAATAAAAAGAATTTTAAAACAAATTCAAAGAGTTTCCTCGCTGTATTGCGATACTTATTCGTTTGAGAAAGCACCAGCCTTGCGATTCTGTAACTCACTTTTCGAACTCACACAGCGGTTTTCGCAGCGGCGGTCGCGCTCAAATCAGTCGTGAAGTCATTTTACGATTTGGCATTCGGATAAACAATAAACTACAAGCTACCTCCTTATCAAATATCGAAAAGTGAGTTACAGAATCGCAAGGCTGCTCTGCGGTCACCGGTACTATCTTCCAGGCGCCAACTTGAATCTTCAATTAGTGCCTGTACACTTGAACCCTACGGCCCAAAAGTCTATTAGTCTATGTAGATTAAGAATATTGTAAATACTATTGTATTGAAAATAAATAATAAAAAATCGATTTTTTGATAGAAAACTTTTATTTCTTAGAGATTTTTTTACATTAAAACACGAACATATTGCCGAAATGTTTTTTAATAGGTCATTGCACCGATTCTTAGACAGCTGACGGAGCAAAAAGCGGACTGCAAGGTGCTAGAACAGCTGGGCGTATTATGACGGGTCGACATTTCGTGTAGGAATGTCGACATGTGCAGGACAATCCTTTATAGACATTTTCAATTGGCTTAAGGAGTTCAGTGGCTTCAGGCTTCATTTTGGTCAATTAAAAGGGTGGATCCAGCGACTCTTATCTGAACTTCTTATATCTATCTGTCTGTGATACATAGCGTGATTGAATTTGACATGATCAGGCATAGAACGACCTTACCCACCGTTGCCAGATTTTTATTGTTTCAAGTTTAAGTGAAAAAAATGGGATTCATTTGTCGAAAGCGGGACAATAATTAGAATTTTTTAATAATTTACGATTTTTATTGAGTTCAAATTACGTTGCGTGACAAAAGTTAGCGAAAATAGTCACAGAAAATATATTTAAATCAGATTCTATCTTTAAATAGTTCTTATTCATCTTCTGATTAAAAACAAAAAATCAAAATCAAAAAGGTTTTATTTGTTAGAATACTAGCTGATCCGGCAAACTTCGTTTTGCCATGTATATCATGGTGGACTAACATTTAGTTTGATGAAAAATAGATGTTGTCCGATTCTCTGACATACCCATTGCATGCATGCATAATGCACACAAAATTTCATGAGAATCGGTCAAGCCGTTTCGGAGGAGTTTAACTACAAAAACCGCGACACGAGAATTTTATATACATATTAGATAGCGACTTGCAACTTACTTGCGGTGGTGGTAGTACACACTTGTCAGTGCCATCGAGTTGTTCCCGAAAAACGGGACTAAGGCTGTCCCAGACTTTTCATTTTGATTTAAAAATCGGGACGTCTGGCAACGCTGACCTTACCTATGAGGCCCAGATCTAAAACCTTGTACCCACTGGTTGTGTTGAATATTAATAATATTCAAATACCTTTTATGATTACGGATAAAAGTGTCCCCAGTACAAGTATTAAACTATTAAAACGATTTTTATCAATTTCCCTAATGTTGGTAATGATATTTAAGCGAAATTTGTAGACAAACACACATTAAACAGGTCAACAATGGTATGATTCATGCAAGCCTTGGCAATTAGTGGTGATTAGGGTTAATCCTGTTAATTAGACTATTAAGGGAGTTCCTGTCGAAGAAAGTTGATAGCAATTTGGAGGAGAATAATAATTAGTTTATTAGTTGATAAACCTAATGGGCGGTTAATGTACAGCAATCGTATAGTACTCATACAAAAATCAATTATGTGTAGGTACTTATGTACGCGCGTTAGAAGTTATACTTCTTTGGCGTAACAAGATAAAAATGTTATTCTACCTTTGTAGAAAAAACTACACTAACAATAGAAAAAAGGTGTTATCATTGAAAGTTTTACTATAACGCATTATCTTAAATAAAGTTTATTTAAATACTAGCTGACCGGGCAAACGTCGTTTTGCCATATATATCATTTATAATAAAAAAAAATAGGGGTTGATCGTAGAGGGGTGAAAGTTAGGGGTTTGTATGTATTTTTAATGCTGTATCATAAAAAATTAAAAACAGAAAAAAATATCTAAAAAAAAAAAATTTAGGGGTGGACTACCCTTAACATTTAGGGGGATGAAAAATAGATGTTGTCCGATTCTCAGACATACCCAATATGCACACAAAATTTCATGAGAATCGGTCGAGCCGTTTTGGAGGAGTATGGCAACGAAAACTGTGACACGAGAATTTTATATATTAGATTACAAAAAAAAATATTTCTACATACTAAAGAAATGGACATTTTTTATTTAAAAATGTTTACTATGCTAACTTCAGGGTATCGGTTATTTGTGACGGTGTGCGCGCGCATTGCAAAAAATTATTATCTTCATTTCACGCGCCAAAAGAAGTATAACTTCAAAAATATCAGACATCTCCAGTATAAAACTGAGACCTTCCATTCTTTCATTCTTCCTCCCTCGGTTAATTGTTGATAGCAGATGTTAAATGCGCATAGACAGTCCATTGGTGCACAGCCGGGGTTCGAACCTCAGGGATGAGAGTCACACGCTGACGCCACTAGGCCAACTAAAAAAAGTGCGTGCGTACAAAGTACACATGTCAGAAGTGAAACTTCTTTGGCAAACTAATTTTTAAGTCTTGTTCATATTTATACAAATCTAAAACTTTAGATTTCCGAGACTTAAAGGGAGGGAAAAAGGAAGATATGTTATATATTAGGAATTTAATTGTCATAAAAATATTTAGTGTCGAAAATTAATACAATTTATTTTTTATAATTTATTTATTCAATAAATTATTTTGCATAAAATTGAAAAATGAAATTTTAATATTCAAAATAGAATTCCTATTAGGTAATTCGCCCTTCTCACTCTCTCTCAATCGCTCTCTCCCTTTTCTTAGACAAAAACGCTGCACATTTTCGTGACGTTTTCTAAAAAATTTACACTCATGCGCCTAAAGAAGTTTCACGTCAAAAACATTTGAAAATACTTCGTTGTTTTTGGTAAATTTTTACTGTGACCCCACATGAAGTAGCCTTGGAACCAGTCAATATCGCCGTAGTAAACAAAGCCAGAATAAGGTTAAATTAAGAGATGACTCAGCACGGACACAAAGGGATGGTACGATTTAAGTCGAAGCGCGGATAATGTGTCAAATACAATACGTTTTTGACGTAAGAAGAAAGAAAAATCATAAAATTAATAGCGAAAGAATAAGACGTTCACAACAAAAGTGATAGATCAAACTCAAATTTTATTCATGTAGGTAAACAAGTACACTTATGAACGTCAGAAAGAAGTTAAATTAATTGTAAATTTACATTTACTACCAGTTCGCAAGTCAAGTAGAAGAGGTAAGAAGAACTGGCAAGAAACTTTACGCCATTCTTTTTAATCGCCAAGTATTGTCATACAAATTGTTTTAACTTGAGCAAATCAATCAAAGTATTAGGATAATTTAAATAATCGTTATTGATTAATTTACGTTTAATTACGATTATTTCTTCCAATTACGACCAAATTTAACCAATTACAATAATAATTTTTAATTTTATTACTATCAATAGGTAAGTTAAAACATATATAATACATAACGCATTTCTTTAACTGGCCATCTTGACAGTTTCAAAGTTTATATAAATACCGTGAAAGGTCGGTAACACACCCGCGAGCCGCTAGCAGTTATCACTTTCAAGTGCCCGCTTGTTGGCCTCCCGTCTCATAAAGAAGTCGGGAGAAGAGATATGAAATTTCATGGCTTATAGTATATTATTTTGTGGAGGAAGCTGCTCTTCCTCCAAGAAGGAACTTTGATCAGTCTAACAAGTGACGGGTCCGAAGGTTCCAGTGTGTACAGCGAACTATGGCACCAGTGTGTCTTTAAGCAAGATCCAAAATGACAAGTATAATATATGCTCAGCTGGAAATATTTCGTTAGCGCGTTTTAAAGTGTGTCGTCACACGAAAAGCTGAAAAAAACTCGTACTACTTATACTAAATTTCCTAGAAATTTTTAATTGAATATAAAATAATTTTCATCTATTTAGTAATACATTTAGTCTGTAATTATTTAAAAAAAAAGTGCCGCTTAAATCTTCTAGGTTTCAGATTTCTGTATCTATAACCTAATGTGTTTTTTTTAATACGCAAATATTGTGATCAGGCTTCTGTTCTGATTCGAACGCCCGACCGCAGGTTTGAAGGCCGCACTTAAGCCATTAGGCCAACACTTCTCATTAAAAATAAGAGATTTCTGATCAGGATAAAATGTTAGGAAATATGTTTGTAGCTCCTATGGCTCGCGTAGAAGATACACTTTCTTTGATAATATATTCTAACATAAAACGTAAAAGATGGAAATAGCTAACCTTTACATTAAGCCCTGCACCTTTTGCATTAAATGAAAAAAAACTTAATTTGCTTCGCGAAAATTACGCACCTTTCCCCATGAAGACAATGGTCCTGAAATCCACCCTACGTTAAGAATTCTCGCTCTTTCATTATTGAAATAAAAGGGACAGATGCTGTGGGGCTGTTGTGCGCAGCTGCTGACATTTAAAAATATTTGCGTTCAATTAATTTTGTAATTAAATTCCATGTAATAAGGTTGATTTTTAAATGTAACCGCGTTGAAACGCAGTTGTTGCTGCTTTGGTGCGCGTCGCGTTCGCCGTTCACGTCACTCCGCCGGTAGGGCTCGTTGCGTGCGGACGTCACTCGCGTTCTTCGTTCAAGTGACTTCGTGACAGTGAAAAAAATATATCGTGACTGTGAAAGTGTTTTGATATGAAAATTTGTTTCTAATAATAAAAAGCCGTATAAATGATGGGTGTAAGCAGTTGTATGAGTGTGCGGCAAGCCAGGGGCGCCTGCCACTGTCCCGCTTGCCCTAGGGCTTCGGGGCATGGGGCGATGCCGCCGCAGACGTTGGTGTTGCCTCCGATGGCGTTGGAACCCGAAGTAACCCCGGTTAAAGACAAAAAGGGATCGAAAATGAAAGTTTTGAAGAAGATTAAGAAGAAAATCGGACTCGGTAAGTCGTGTATGTTGACATGTTTAACCTCAGACATTTGTATTTAACAAAATATTCACTATTTGAAAAAAAATAACTCAAAATACAGTCGTTGAGGTTATGTAGAGTTTAGGTTTTAATATTATCGGAATAGCAGGAAACAGGGACGCGTAAAAACCGTTAAACGGCTATCTAATCTTACAGTTACGGATAAAATTTTGTGAATTTTATAGAAATTAAAAAAATCGGTAATTCCTATGTATTATTAAATTGTCCGTTAATTTGAATATGACTTAAAAAAAGGTTTCAATTTATTAACACAAGGGCGACGTGAAAACTTGACTAACTATTGAGTCTATGGTTTTTAAAATTAAAATTATATAATTAGCCCTTATAAAGCCACTATAGTTGACAATAGTTTAAATTCTTTTTGACTTTACACCAAGGGGTGTTGAGTGTACTTGTGTACTTATTCAAACGAAGTAGGTATTTTTGAGAAGAGTAATAGACGGGATTTTTAAATGGATTTTTTTGAAGGCGATTAAGAATTGCTCATATAAATGTAATTCTTTAGAGGAAGGGAAGTGCCACATGGGAAAGGTCTTGCAGACATTTTCCATTTGTTAGGGTAGATTGTAATATCTAGTTTATACCAATTAAGATCATAGTTTTCTACATCTGCTTCAGCAGCTGTTACGTGCACCTTGCAATGGTGGTTGGATAATTGTATTTGAAATTAGCTGCCCGTCGTTTCGCCTTTATATTAATTTAGCCTACCTTTTTAGTACATACCATATGGAACTATGTTTCCCCATGGAGACGTTTCGTTTACAATGACAGATAAAGAAAACGGTTATGTAAGTTTTTCCGTTCAATTTATACATAAAATCCTTCCAGAATTAGTCCAGCCGTCGGGTTTTGCGTATTAACATATTTTGCGATACATTTTTTATTTCACTACATAATATAAAACAAAGTCGCTTTCTCTGTCCCTATGTATGCTTAAATCTTTAAAACTACGCAACGGATTTGATGTGTTTTTTTAAATAGATTTATGTATAATAACATCCATTAAATATGGATGGAGAAATACTGTTATTTTGAGGTTTATAATGTGATGTCGTAAATCGTAAATAAATATATTTTTTCCGCTTACATTGCGAACCCTACGAGATTTATCAAAATAATGTACTTAGTATTGTACACATCAAAAAGGTCTACAGAAAACTCCGCGATGGTATACGTCTATCTCTTATGAATATCTCACAAAAAAAAATTTTTGTCATTTACTTTTTACGAAAAATAATGGCTAATTTTCGAAGCGATTTTAACCAATAATGCATTAATCCTTATCCAATTAAATACCTGCAATACATTGTTGATTTAATATATATGGCCCTTTACAGCATATGATTTAAATGAATATTTTCGAAGATATTACAAAGTTAAAAATTGCGGGACGCAGCGTTTCTGAGGCCGCGGTTTTGCCTATACTCTATTGCACTTTGAATTTAGTATCAGCATTGCATCCGTGCGAAGCCGGGGCGGGTCGCTAGTATATAGATAAATACCTCGAGGTATATAATTTCAATGAGCATAAATTTAATTAGTGTTAAAGTTATGCTGGCAACACTCGCTAGCCCTCGCATTGTCTATGGACATCAGATGAGCCTCCTGCCCGTTTGCCCCCTGTTAAAAAAACCTGCAAAAAATTAAATATTTGTTCCTAATCTATTGTTTTTGCATTGCCCTTTGTTGGAACTCGAACATTTGGCGAAGACAATGCGTTCACGAATGAAACCAGATGTTGGGGACCGGAAATTAGGTGAAAACCGGAACACGCCAGATGTCACGTGGAATCATCTGGTGTGAATTTGGAATACACTGTCGGAACTATTGCTTTATTGCGGAGTTAACGGCCGGCAACGCACTTGCGAGTGCTTTAGCATTGAGTGACCGGTATTACTTTAGGATCGCCATTGTTCTATTTTTAAAAATCATCTAACATCCGGTCAAATTCTTTTAAAAACACAATTTTAGGTTTAATTTTTGCAACTACCCTACCTTTAATGTTCGGATATTTTTTTTTAAACGGTATTCAATGGCCTTAAAAGGTCGTAGAAAAACTAAACAGCTGTTTGATAATAAGAAGGATACAATAAGAAGCAGCTGACGGTAGGGCTGTCATGCGTACAATAGTTTAATGAATCTGCTGGTGAGAATTGAAACAATTATTGTCGTTAAGTATTTTTATGTATGTATATTTTAATTTAATGATTAATTTTAAAAGTAGCCAAATATAAATTGTTAATTTTTATCTTTGTCTTTGTTTTTACAACGAGCAGTGTTGGCCTAGTGGCTTCAGCGTGCGACTCTCATACCCGAGGTCGTAGGTTCATACCAATGGACTTTCTTTCTATGTGCGCATTTAACATTTGCTCGAACGGTAAAGGAAAACATCGTGAGGAAACCGACATTTCTTAGACCCAAAAAGTCGACGGCGTGTGTCAGGCACTGGAGGCTGATCACCTACTTGCCTATTCGATTTAAAAAATGATCATGAAACAGATTCAGAAATCTGAGGCCAAGACCTAAAGAGGTTGTAGCGCCACTGATTTTTTTTATTTTTATAATTTGTTTATAGAAAAGTCTTCCTTTTTATTGCTTATTTTAATAATTAAGAAATTTGCGGTTCTTTTCTTTCGGTTTTATTTATACTTAAATTTATAAAAATTAGTTTTACTTATTTATTATGTTGTGCCAGCCCTAAGACGTGCGTAGGCGCATCTCGGGTACAGTTATCAAACAGCTGTTTAGAGTACTATAAGTGCGAAAGAGATTACGCCCGTATGTATTAAATTACATACTTTTATATATTTTTTCTCTCCCTTTATCACTTACGAATATACATAAAGAATTTCAGATATATCGGTCAAGCCGTTTCGGGGGTGTTTGATTACTAGATTTAAGTTTGACGTTCTAGTTTCCTGTTAAATTAACTTATTAAATAAATTAGTTAAATAAGAAGTATCATTTCAATACAAATATTTCGCGCTTGCTGTCTCGTTTCAACATTAACAGCGAGAAAGAGACAACACGACGCTATATAAAACATTATTTTTTTATGTTTCCGTCGTGCATTAAATTCGTAAAGGTGAAATAGGCAAGGTGTGGTTTTCAAAGGTTTATGAAAAAGTACAGTCAGCTGTTTCTTTGTGTCCCTTTCTTATGTACGTACGGGTATATCTTATGTCCCTTTCAGGTACATAGACGCAGCTTGCTATGAGCAATCTTCGTTTAAGATTGGTCTTGATTACCTTGGTATAAGGTGCATTTTACTATGTACTAAAATGTCAAAACTAATCCTGCAGATGTCCTGAATGTTTCAACATCTTGATATCGCTGACTCTTTTTTACATAAGATGTTTTATATCTTGCATCTCGTTTAAGTTTTGTTAGAACAGATGTATCTGGATTTGACCGTTATAAGAATTGCTTTGTTAATTCGACAAAGATACATAAGGAAACATTAATTTTATTTTGCTCAAAACGAATTCCGATTGATATTTTTCGCTTATTTTCCTTAACTACTGGACACTTAAACCTAATTTTTTAAAAGAGTTCTTACGACAGCAAATCTGTAGATCACGCATTCGGAATTTGAAACGTTCGGGAACTAATGATCGTGAGAACCGACGCGGAATGCGACCGCTTCCATTCGAATTTCGAACGCACACCGAATCTTCAGTGTTGCCAATTTAAATTGACAATGTCAACGAATTTCGTAATGTTTACAAATCGTGAAATAATTATTGCCATAAATTTTGTGTAGTGTTTTTGTTAGCTAAATACTAAAGAAATAATTTGCATTGGAAATGCTGTACATTTCTGTTATCCTGGTATTGAAGACACTTCCTTGAAACCTTTGATACCAATTTCAATACTTACGTAAGCGAGTTGAGGCTTAGCCCATCCCACGACCTCTTGACCTTACGATTTACGAACACAAGACAGTTGTGAATACATTGCGTAGAGCGTGTACGATTTAATAAGTAATGTTTAATAATTGTATTTCAAATATTTTTAAATACATATGTAATCGGTTTTTTACATACTTAATAATAAAAAAACAATAAGACTGAAGACATATTCTTGTATAATGGTTTGTCTCTTTCTGTGATATCTTGTTTATGCTCCGATAGAAAGAGACAAAACAATTTGTCATTTTACAAGCGTCGCTTTGGATTTATAGTATGTTTAGACTGTATGCATTAACATTTCTTAGTGTGTAAATAAATAAAAAACATATACCACGCAATGTATTGTATCCAATGTCTCTCGCTCGTCCTTTCACCTATTGCGTTAAATTGTAAGATGTCTAAGATTATAATCTGTGCGTAATAACAGGTACGACCAATATATTTATGGCCTTTTCGTTATGCATAGTCATAGACAATACGTCGTGATCCATATGATACTTTCTCTTTTATGAGGTCGTTAGTAAAATAGCTTGACTGCACAATTCTCACGTACGATAAAAAAATAATATCTCTAGGAGTCAAGGCTTAGACTTAGAATTTTTTTCTATGAATCAGATTCTGAGTCATAAGTCGATAATCCATTAAGGTCTGTGCAGCCTAGGTCAGTACAAAAATGTGTTAAAAATTCCCACAGTCCTAATTTCCGTAAACAATAGTTTTTTTTTACCTGTAATAATTTTACACAGATACAATGGAAATGCATCTGTTTACCAGATGGCAACCCTTTACAATTTTCAAATTTCGAACTTCCTTGAAATTGTTCGTGGGAATGTCTATGTCATAAAATTATATTTGCTTGTAATTTATCTTTATTATAATGGTGTTAAGGTCGAAAATATATTGTATTGTATTACAATTATTCCTGTTACAAGCTGTGAATTGCTAATTCTCTATTACAATTGCAAGATGGTCACTTGACTTCCGCTGTATAGATTATTTCACCTGTGCCGATGTGTTTTGGATTATAGGTTCTTGTGCTTTTCTGTCTCCCTGGTATTTTAACTTGATTTTAATAAATAAATATTAAATACAATTTTGTTGTTAAATAAATATTTTAATTAAGTTTAGTTACTTACTTAGATGTTATTATCGTATCAATTAAGACAACTTGTTCCTAAGACAAGGATATTGGGTATAAAGATTGTAAGTGCGTGAGAATAACGGCTTTCACTGATAGCCAGAAACGCATGTATGGGAAAAATGAAAGGAGCATTCCTAACGCTTATACATTCCTGGTACTTTGTGGAAATGTTTACCTCCTGCTTAGCTTTTCAAAATGTTATTTCGGTACTTAACCATACATCCAAGGCATGCATACATACTTGTTGTGCTTCTCTGAAGAGGTATTTTTCTTTGTAAGTATTTTAGTACATATGTATCTTAAATTAATTGGGGCTTTATATGAAAATATCAAGAAAATTTATAAACGTACTGTTAAAAGATTCATCAAGGTATTCCAGAAAAAAAAATATTAATAATATTTAGCTCTGATCAAATCATGATCAAAGTACCAGAAGTCCATAACATAACAGGAGTTCATTACCTCCCGAATTGTAGTATCGAATGACAAATCGATATATCGCTCACTGAAAGGTGGCGTTCCCACGGCCCGTGGGATTACTAGACAAGGATAGATAGATAGTCACGACTTCCTACGTGCGAGTGAGATAATAAGTGTTTCGTTATTGCGTACTTGATATTGGATCTTGTATCATCGAGTTAAGATCTAATTGAATGTTCCTAAATTGTAGAAAGTATCGGTTTTTAATTGTAGTATTAAAATTAACGTTGATCATAATCTGAGTAATAAAAGATATTCTGGCTACTGGAACACTTAAAACTGTAATCTAATCTGTACTGCTCTAACTCGCGTTTATAAGTTAACTATTAGCTAACAACAGCTACACTTAATCATAATTATTTCTTTAATTTTCTGTCATCCTAGTAATTTTTTGTGTTTATTTACAAAAAGGATGAAAGCGAAATCTTCCCACGATAAGACAAAGCCTTGACTTGTGTCATAATTGTAGTATAAAGAAACAGGTAATGTGTTGTGAATATTAATTGACGTTTGACAGGCAGACCATTGACAAGTAGGTTATATATTCCAAAATGGCTGGCTATTAGCAATAGTCCCGTAACTGTTGGATTATTATTATTTTTTGTTAGGCTTAATTATCTATCAATATGGGGGGCCTCTCACGTAAGCAGATTTACTGCATTTTATCCCCCCCTCTCTTCTTGTCAGCAAAAGCCAAGCTCTCAAAAATAATACTACAAAAACGTAGGTATTAATTTTTTGTAGGAATCCTCGAAAATGCATTTCGTTTTCAAGCATAGACAATGTGTGGGTAATATGTTGACGTAATCAACAAATAAGAAAATCAAAGACAATATAGTGCTTATGTAATAGATCGTCTAAAGAAAGCATGTAAATTTAGAAGTTTTCATATTAGGTTTAAATTCAACATTATATTTAAATAAAAAAAATATTCAAGAACTTATGTGTACCAAGTTATGCAAGTATATTCTATGTTTGCAACATTGATTCCCACGCAATTAAAAAGTAACCTTGCTCTCATTATCTGTGCCTACACAAAATCGAAAAAATAACAAAATGGCGCAGCCCGCCTAAAGTGACAATTGCGTGAGAACGGGATGTTGTACCGTTAACTTGACGTTTATTTTGCTATTTTTACACTGATGCTATGAATTGTCTATTTTTTACTTGCAATAAATGGTTGCTCGCTGTTCTAAATGATTGATACGATTCTTTATAGCTCACTCTTTTGTTTAAACCATAAACAATACTTTAAACTAAAGAGTCTCAATATGAAATTTGAAGGTCGACGGAAATCTATGAACTTTTAATATACAAAATATGGTCCGTTATGGTAATTATTTTCGAAAATAGACCAATGTAAAAGCCAGTTATTAGTACAAAAGAAGACCACATCATCAAGAGGCTGTTACACAGCCATTGAATGCATTTTAAACGGAGAAGCTAATTTAAATAATGACTTTGAAATGTCGCCTACGCATTTCACATTCCCACGGTGTTACGATAACCATAGATTACATATAATCCATAGAATAATTAAAAGTCTATGGATTTATATGAGAAAATTTCGTGGTATTCGAATCGTAAATATTGTTTGGATTTGTGTACATAAACTTTCGAATAATTGATTTGAGGTCGGATATTTCTACCACTGCCGACTTGCTAATGTCCTAGTACATGTATAAACAAATATTGGTCTACTGAATTAAAAAAAAACACACACATTATTGAGCTGATAAAAATGTATATGTTAATGGTTTAAAATTTTTGAAGTATATGTTAGGTTTTAAATTATGGTTGGGATTTCTTTTGTCGGAAACCACAATATCCGCTGTGTCCAGTTCTACATCCCGTATCTGTGGTTTTCTCATTACCTTTCTGGGATAATTTATCTGTAATCCGTCTATGGCCCTGTAAAACAACTAAATCATTATTTTCTCTGTTAAGATGTGAAAGCTTAAACTAGAACTTTTAAATAAATAAACAAAAACAAACGCAGAAATATTTTTCTATTTAAAAGTATTGTAAAGATGTTTTGACTTGCTTTTAATAGAATCTCCCCGCGTTGCAATATAATCTCAAAAGAGGGTTGTCTCCCGCCGAATTGGGCCGCCATTTTGAGTGCGGGGGTGTTGCCATACTAATTCCGTAACAACTGTCGCTAACAGATGTGGGCCCACGGGGATAAAGCGACTATGTTGTCTATTGTAATTTATTTTTATGACATCTTGGGGGTGAAAGAATAATGAAGTTCTTAATAAGTTACTTAGAAGTATCACTATGTTCTTGTAACCTAGAAACCTACGATAGGGTAATTTTTAGTCTATCATTGGAAGAAAATGAAAAAGTTTGTAATCTATTTTTATTATTGCATTATTATTAAAAAAACATGCGTAAATAAAAAGAAAATATTTTGTATACTACTAAGATTGATTAAAATAAATCAGTGGTGCTACAACCTTTTTTAGGTCTGGGCCTCAGATTTCTGTGAAACAGATTTCATGATCATTTGTCAATCTAATAGGCAAGTAAGTGATCAGCTTCCTGTGCCTTACATCGTCGATGTTTCGGGTCTTTGTTCGGTTTCCTCGTGATGATTTCCTTTACCGTTCGAGCAAATGTTAAATGCGCACTTAGAAATTCCATTGTGGCACAGCCCGGGATCAAACCTAAGACCTCCCCTTTAAGTGACATTCGCACGCTGAAGCCACTAGGCTAACTCTGCTACAAGATTGTTTAGACTAACAAAATTGATTAGACAGACACATTTCTGGGCCTGTTTCTGATCGACTTGCCTTGGAATCAATGTAAGGGCTTAAGTAACAGTTAACTTTTAATGAACGACCCTGAGTACGAAAAGAAATCGTTATTTAAATTTCGAATATTACAAAAAGGTAACGCAATAAATCTGACGTATTACCGTAAATATTTCTATCTCCCTCTATCCTTAGATGTGAATGCACCGTCTCGTTCGTGCACTCACGCGAGCGTGCAACAATATCACGCGCGGTGGTTTTTTAGATCGTCACGCTTCGATTGTTTTATCACTGGCAACACTTCATGCACACGTATAGAACCTCCTTTAAGATCATAGTTTAGTTTAACAGATTAACAAAGACGATTTAACTTTGACAGATCGTGTATTTTAGCAAGTCAAACCCCCTATAACGCGTTTTCGTATAATGCGATTTCCGTCCCCCATATAACGCGGTATTTCCCCTCTAAAACGCAGAGATTTCTCTATTTCTGTAGTGTGAAATTTATGATAATTTGTCAATTCCATAATTAGTTTTGCGTACCGTTGCACCTGTTTTAATTGTGTTATAAAATTAAACTAAATAACATTATTAAATTCGTGATCCTAGTATTTTGAACAATAAGGGGAATATTATTAATTAGAAGGAAAGATTTGTAAAAAAAATATTATCACAATTAGAATCCTATATGAGTAATATTTCCAAAATCATTTAAAAATTAATCCGTCCCAAGTTGAGACAGGCAAATCTCAAAGTCATGATAAATTTCCGTATAAGGAGATATGATTCACCAGCTTTGTGTAAAATATACTGAAAACCTTTTGGAGTACGGTGACTCACAATGCTTTGTTTCAGGATAATTATTGGCTGGATATTTTGCGTATGTAATAGACATATTGTGTCAGGACTATTGTAGATAGTAAGTCTTCTATAAATCTGTGGTACATGACTTTGCCTATTGTCAATAGTTTCCACAGCGTATGCGATATATGGATTTTTGTTTTTTTCATAGATTACATTAAGCATATACTAACTTATTGAAAATATTCTATAGCCTTTGGATAATGGTGGAGTTTGTTTTGGAGGCAAATAAAAAAAAATCCTCTTTATTAGTGTAGATAAACTTTTGGAAAGTTTTAATATGACGTTTTAATTATCCCCCAATTAGCTTTAGCTTTACGAAGCCAAGATATTTGGTACCTCTTCAACAATAATCGTTAAAACAATTCGATAGGGCCTTTCAAGAAAAGCGCGTACGATTTCTTAAAAGGCCGGCAACGTAGTTGCGAGTCTGACAATGTTAGGGCGGCGTTACCACTTAATATATATTTAACCTAACCTTAGAAGATTTAGCAAAAAAGAATGAAATTGAATAAAGCATAGAAGATATCAGTCACAGTCCATTTTAAAGCGAATCTAAAATATAATTGAATGTAAAAACTAATTCCTCGTTCTATTATTTATGGTTTGTCGGTCACGGTTTCCGATCTCGGGTCTATGACCGTTAGTGTTGCCACAAAATGTCAGGTTAAAGGGTTTAAGTGTAGGAATAATTTTCATTGTTTTTTATCCTGATGGTTAAGTGAATGAAGAAAAAGCCTTTTTAGATTTCTGTATCTGTTTCATGATTTGTCAATCTAATAGAAGTTGACCTTCATAATTAAATAGCTATACCAAGGGAGACTCCCTCGGGCCACAGATGGCGAGCATTTCACGCCCGACTTTAACTCCTATTAAATTATCTCTAAAAATAAATAGACTGTTTTATTTACTGGACATCATTAGACGTGGAGGCTGAAAACGAAATTCCACGCGTATCACCTCGACGTCCCTTCCACAACTGAGCGTTTTTTAAACTTTTACCGCCACTATGTGGAACCAGCTGCCCGCTGAAGTATTTTCTATAAAAAAAAGTCCTTGCCCTTTTAGGTTACAATGAACCTCTTAGTTTAACTCGTCTTAATATAGAATATATGTTTTTAATTATAAAAATATGTTAGTTAAACAGATGTTAAGATAACTTTGTTGATATTAACCGTGGTTCAATGTACGAGGTTATTTTCGAAGCTTATAAATTAATAGAACTAAAAGCTTTGCTACACGAAAGTTTAAAGCGAAAGTAGTTATAAATTTTACTTTAAAAGCTGGGATTTACCGAAATCACTCAACGTAGATTTGGTTTTACCTATGTATGTTTTAAAAACAATAAATATGTATTGATCCTTTTATTTTCAATGATCCTAATTACATATGTGTAACTCTAGCGGTTTTGGTAACGCATGCCAGAATAAGCTCGCAGATGGTAGGTTTTTCCTACTTACTTGATAGTTTAGAAAATACAAACAATATCTTTATAAATTGTAGTCTATGTGTTATTCTGAAGTATAAGCTATATTATTGTAAAGTTTCATTAAAATCCATTCAGTAGTTTTTACGTGAAAGAGTAACAAACATCCATCCATACTTACCAACTTTCGCGTTTATAATATTGGTAGGAATGTATATTTTACAAGTTATTTAAATAAAAAAAGCATTTGGCGTTCACTTCATATTTGTTTCGCGAAATACTGTATTATCTTATTTTACGCGAACTTCGGGCATACTAGAGCGAGCGGAAGGAAACGCGCGGGTTTTATTAATTTATATTTTATCGACTAAATTTTTATTTATGGCTAAATTGTTAAGCGCTTTCCAAAGACAAATTCTAGAGCTACATTGGTGGTAGACAATTGTTTTATATTTGGTGATAGATGCATGGGTATTCACCCCTCCTATGTAGGGGCCGAACCCTAAGCGAATGTTCATAGACATTTCGTCACGCAAAGGGATATTGATGTTGGACAATTGTCAACGTTATATTTAGCAATGTTCTGTGGAAAAATTAAAAACCTTTTTAAACTATTCGGTAAAATGGTAGTTTGCATTGCTCTGTGGATATATTAAACCTATTAAAACATTCAATTCAAGTCAATTGTCAGTGATAAGACCAGCGCACTGTGGAAATGGCTCCCGGTGGAGGTTTTCAATGAGCATACTCCTTCAAAGGCCGGCAACGACAAATTCAAAATGGGTGAACCGGTGACTGCCCTTAATGGGTCCGTCCGCCCCATTATCCGATAAAAAAACTGAGCGATGACCTCTCGTATGTCAGGCCGGGTAATTTAGACTCAAAATTATGGCCAAGAAAATCTTTAGTAGGACTATGAGTATTACAATATACGTATGGCCTATGATTGCGTCACGAATAATAGGAGTCATGGCTCGGCGCGTGCGCATCCTGACAGGAATTGTTATTGAAGGGTGTTCAGTGGAGTGTTATGACTTTTTATAAACTTCCGTATTGGAATATTTATAGAATTATTAACTCTCGTACTGTAATACTACGTAACTCGCGTTAATATTTCAAAAATATATGCATTTTGTTCCAAATATGCCCATGCTCGAGTGTTTATACAAAAATATAGTGTGTTCTAAGCCCCTAATTTGAATTGGCTGTAAATAAGTGATATTTGATATTCTTGTGTTCATGTACACATACGCTTAAATAAAATTATTATAAGCGAATAATCAAGTGCTTTTGTTCCAAATATGCCCATGCAAAACTTCTAACGAGAATAGCGCCGCTATCGACAGATGCATCTATTATCAGATCTAGTGCACTCATGACGTCAAATAGTAAATATAGCCTGCACCAGGAAGACAGTGACGCAAAACGCGACATTTAACACTGTTTGTTTTGTAATTCTGTGGTTTATTTTCATATTTTCTATGTAACAAAAATCTGCAGTCTTGGCGATGACGTCACACATTAAAACGCGCTAACGAAGTATTTCCAGCTAAGCATATATACATCTTTCTTAAGGCTAGTCAGAGATTAGACTGATTAAGGGTAGATCAGCACCGTCCTCCACACCTATGACACTAAGGTAACTAAGTGGTTAGTGGCTTCAGCCGATTGCACGAGGGGCTGTTTTACTCCCTTCAAAATCATAACAACGATGACGTCACACATTAAAACGCGCTATCGAAGTATTTTCAGCTGTACATATATATTATATACAGCTTCTCGGTTTTCGTTTTAGGTCTAGTAGGTGGATACTACGGTCGAGGATCCTGTCTTGGTTTGGTTGGAAGGTTGGAACTGTTCAGACTTCAGAATCCTCCACACTTGTTCTCTGTATATCCATAGCTGATTTGGAGGAATTCAGAGAGTTGGAGAAGTCAGCGAGGAAAGTAATAAGACCAACATTTAATCCAAAATCGTTTAGTTTGAAAAGTCAAGGGTTATTAAAGGTTTTATAAATAGCAACATTAATAGATACCAGTGTTGCAATATCTATATTAGGTGTAGGCACGTGGCCAAATTAATTGTTAATATTAGCAACACTATAATGAATTTTAAGCGTTTAGGGCGAGGGTTGCACTTTCTATTGTGATTAATCACGTTTATTAAAAAGGGTCGTTAGTGCCTAACCGCTTTGTTCTATTAAGTAGGTAGTACAGAAAATTTCAGTATTCAAAAGTTTATCATGATTCCAAATTCAAAAATTGTAAACAATAGAACACATATTTTTATTGTCTGTGGTAGGTAACGTTCTTATATAGCATCTGTACATATACTATCTCAGTATCTATTGTTACATTAACGTACTTTAAATATCGAATTACATCCCATTTTGGGGTCGAAATTCAAAATCTACGGATCTACTTCCGTCGGAAGTGAGTCCACCCTCTCACCAGGTGAGATTTCCCCTTAGTGTTTTTTTTTCTAAAATCCTATGAGAATAAATCTATTCAGTTAAAAGGTGCTATTTTAGGCAATATTTTTTAATAATACATATATTTTAATCTTTCGCGAATCAAAAGTTCAAGCATGTACTACATTAACTAATTAGTACTAGGAATTAATTAAGTGGCAACATTTGCATAAGCGGGAAGTACTTATGATTTTTACCCCACAGTTGGGTATTGTCGTCGCACGTGTCGCTTCCTCCCCTATTTACAGAGAACAAATATCCAGGAAGTGTAATTTATAATGAAAGACCTATCTTGACGACGCCATCTTGTAACGCGGGCTTTTTGACATATTCACTAAATAACAAATGTTCTACATTTAAATTGTCTGTGGTGTCTTATAGGCGCGGTTTAATCAAAGCGTTTTCGTTAAGCTTAATATTTATTGATAGAAAAATAGCGGGCTGAGTAGCTCTTGTCTATTTAATTAGCACTTTGCTAAATATTTCTGGATAGGGGAAATTAACAAAAATATACCTAATTCAAGGCGGTTATGGTCTAAAAACTTTGGCCTGGCCACAGGCGAATAACAATTTTAAAAAAATACTTAATTCATTATTATTATGACAGACAAAGACGAAAGCATGTTATTAACGAAAATCGTTATATCTAAAGTTTACGTAAGTTTAGAAACTATTAAAAATTCAAATTAACAGCGATATAAATTATTTTTAATAATTTCTAATAAACTATAATACATCCTAAATTATTGTCTTATTAAAATCATAAGTGCTAGAAAATGGCGGCAATGCAAGCTGACAGCGCATCTGCCGCGCAGGTGGCAGCCATCTTGAGTTTAACTTGGGGGAGCTTTTATCTATGACACTTGGGTAAATGAGGGGAATACGATAAGAATTTGGCTGCAAATGCCATAAGTACACAGATATATTCAGTGGCTACAGACTACAGACCGCTGAACGCATGAGTTTTATATAAATACTAGTGGACCCCACAGACGTTGTCCTGCATGATATTTAAAGCGATTAGGATATTAAGCAAAGTATGAAAGTACCGACTGCAGTGCCATCTGCCGGGCTGATTTGTGAATCTAAACCATTCCCAGATCCCCTTGAACAACAAAAAAAATTTCATCAAAATCGGTCCAGTCGTTTGAGAGGAGTTCAGTCACATACACACGCACACAAGAAATATATATATTAAGATATAGTCAATTCTAGCCGCTGGTTTCCTTAAGAGTTTCTTTAATGCCAACAAGTAATTAGGCATATTATTTATTTATAATTATAAATAAATATAGTATTATTCAGGGATAATGTAAGGTTTTAATAATGAAATCTCTATATAATTCCCGTGTTTGTAACAAAACTCTAAAACGGTTTTTGTAGTGAACTATATGCCAAAGTAATATTACTCACTTTTTTTTAAATATTTTGGACAAAATACTACATACGTCCCTTAATAATTAATAGCTATATTATAGAATAATCGACTCACGATAGCTGAATAATTGATTTTATATGACAAAATAAAAACAACAGTTAATAATAAAAAATAAATAGCACTAATACTTAATTTATTTATTTCGTAACATGATTCGCTAACATAAATTATATATTAAAAGAAACAATTATAAAAAAAGGATAATTTCATAATATAATACATATTCGTAAATGTTCCATCATTTACGAAAGGAAAAAATCACTAAAAGTTATTAAATACTAATTTATACCTAATTTGGCTGTATTTTGTGATGGTGTGGAAGTACCCTCGGGTTTAGCGCTATGGATATTCTTAATACTCCTTTCAAGTATAAACAATAGCACACATATAAAATAATAAATGAACCCACTAACTTATTTTCTTTTGTTACAGCTCCCCGGACTACGTGTACTGGTGGAACGCCGAACAATCTGCCACCGCTGACCTTCCATTCTGTCCATGGTGAGAACATTCGCATCTCCAGAGATGGAAGTATTGCTCGGCGTGTCGAATCCTTCTGCAAGGGCGTCGCGTTTAGTGCCAGACCTGTGCGAGTTAATGAAAAGGTAATACATCTTGTTAGAAAAAAGATTCGCAGTGATTGCCTTTTTAAGATTTAGTTTTCTATAATCAAAGTTGGGGGGAGGGGGGGTCCTTTTGTACAACGTTACGATGCGGGGCGGGGATTAACTTACGATGCGGGGCGGGGGCGGTAACTTTTAGGTATAAAGAGTCACTAGGTGGTCACGAAACGTTTTACTATACTTTTGTACAGGAAAACGTTACGGCGCGTAAAATAGAGGGGGGTGTCAATAATTGCGTGACGTAATACTTGAACGCTTCTTAACACAATGTACACTGATGAACGTCAATAAAGAAATACAGAATACTAATTTTACATTAACTCCAAACTAACTAATTGTTATTTTTTTCAGATTTGCATTCGATTCATCGAAGTATCGGACAGTTGGAGTGGCGTCATCAGATTTGGCTTCACCTCCCACAATCCAGAAACTTTGCCTCATCCGATACCAAAATACGCTTGTCCGGACCTCACCAACAAACCAGGCAGTTGGGCAAAGGCTTTAGGGGAGAGGTTCTACGATAAAGACAACCTATTACATTACTATGTCACGTCCAATGGCGACGTTCACTTCGGAATCAACGGCGAAGACAAGGGCTGCTTTTTCTCCAACGTGGACACCCGAAGCCCTCTATGGTCTCTGGTAGACGTTTACGGCAACTGCACAGCCGTACAATACGTAGATCCAAGAATGCCCCAAGCCACTCACGTCTCACCCGTTGTGGAAGACAGGTTAATAGGCAGCATGCGATCGTTATCAGTGGAGGAACCACTGCCAATACCAAGATACAAGAACCCCCTTGCGCCCCTAAACCTTCATAGAATGACAGGCAGAAATGTCCAGTTCGTCAACGAGAGGGGAATCGCTGCCCGTGTCCCGTCCGAATTCTGCCAGGGCTACGTGTTCACAGCTCGCCCGATGCGACCAGGCCAAACGATCATCGTGCAAATACTATCTACAGACGCAGAGTATTCTGGAAGTTTAGCTATTGGCCTGACGTCATGCGATCCAGCTACACTCCGGACATGCGACTTGCCAGATGATGCTGAACAGCTTTTGGATCGGCCGGAGTACTGGGTGGTTAGAAGGGATGCGGCAAACGATCTGAGAAGGGGTGACGAGCTGGCGGTCACTCTCACCTTTGATGGAGAGGTTCGAATTGGCGTTAATGGATCGGCGCCTATAACAGTGATGCACGTGGATCATACGTTGAAGTTGTGGGCGTTTGTGGATATATATGGCGCGACTCAGAAAGTCAGGATGCTGACGTCACAAGTGATGCAAGCGCAGACGCCGCCGCAGCAGTTGCGTGTGCTGACGCGTTCTGCAGCCCCAATTGCAGGTTCCAACGGCGGGACTGTGCTGGTTGTCAGTCTTCCACCTCAAAATGGAGCTCAGAATGCTGTCAACCATCAGCAGGGCATGACCTTGGCCAGCGCGCATTACATTGAGGTGAGTTTTTCTTTTGAAGTTATACTTCAAAAATTAGGGCGTTACGGAAAATTCATGAGAGTAAATTTTTACGATGCGCTCGCACATCGTCACAAAAAACCGACACCCTGAAGTTAACTATAGTCAACATTTTAGTTTTTGTGAAGTTATATTTCTTTTGGCGCGTTAGAGAAAAATGATGAGAGTAAAAAAAAAATCTATTGTTTTTAGTATAATTATGTTATTTTAGTGTCGATTTTTTCTACAAACGTAGAATAAGGCGAAAGATAAAAAAATTGAAAAGATTTTTATCTTGTTATGCCAATGAAGTATACCTTCTAACGCGTGTACATAAGTACACACACGTTATTTAATTTAATATTTACAGTTTAAATATAGTTTTCTAGAAAATGGGTGACCTAAGAGTCTCCCAATCTTTATTGATTGTAGATTTTTTAATGTGTACTCCTAAACATATATGAAACTGTTACATACTCTATGTCTAATAAGATAATTTTTTTTACAGCCAATCCAATCATCTTCCCAAGTGTGTGTCACAAGTCTGCCAATAGCATCTCAATCTCAGACTTGCTCATCTTACCAACGTCCAAGAGAAGTCTGCTCCACAAGCCAAAACAACTCTAACGAACAAGTTCGCATACCAAACGGTCACACAGAAATAAGATTGGACCGATATCAAAATGGTCCATCAACTAGCCGACCGTCCACTTCCCACCAACCAATATACTCAGTCATCGGAGAGGGCCTCACAGGCACAGAGTGCACAATCTGCTATGAAAACCCAATCGATAGTGTTCTATATATGTGTGGACATATGTGTATGTGCTATAGATGTGCGGTGCAACAATGGAGGGGCAAAGGGGGAGGTCAGTGCCCCCTCTGTAGAGCACAGATCAAAGATGTCATACGCACTTACAAGTCGTGAGTCTATGGTCATTTGACAGTTGTCACTGTCAATCTCGAATGCCAAAAACGAGGTTTTGTATATAAACCATGACAGATTGTAATATATTTGAGTAATTTAGATTTAGGACACATAAATGGAGTATTACTATAATATTTAATCTATGACAGCTTGACACAATAAAGCACAATTTGATAATGAAATAAAAATTCAGTGAAATGTTTAATTGCACTAGGTTTTAAGGTATACTCGAGGTTTTAAACTTCTATGAGAGTTAGCTATGCTAGGCAAATAGGGTTCCTAGGATGTACTAAACGTAGGGCATATAGGCCGCAACATCGACGTCCTCATTCGTGATATTGCATTTATTATACGATTTTCTACTATACAATAAAGCTATACAGAGACAATTTTAAGCGGGAATTGTCAACTGTCATATTCGATTTTGACAGTTCGCGCCTAAACTTCACCGAATTTCTAGGAGTTCCTCGTAGAAATCACTGATTAATGTTTGTTTTTAAATTTGATATATTTTTCGTATTAGCTACAAATTTGAATTTAAAATATCCGTGCAGTGAAGAGTTGTGATGCTTCTAAAAATTATCGGTTTCCATAGCTAAATATTGCCGAATTGTTTAGAAAAATCCACAGTCGTGTTACAGGAATTTCAGTCCATTGATAAATAAGGAATTGATATTAACCATTCCTTTTTGCTCAAGTTTTTAGGCATATCATTTAATGCTTATTGTGTTCAGCAGTATCTACAACACTATACAACATAATTATAAAAAAAATTGCATTATTATAATTTTAAATGAAAAATGTATCAACAAACTCTTATTTGTATAAACTAAATAAGTCTAATTGCTCTCTTTAAACTTAAGCACTCTATTTGTCTCTTTCTGTGAAACTGTGTTTACGCTATGGTGAAAAGAGAAAGAGTACTTTTGTTTAAACGGTACAATTATACATATGAAATGTTTATGAATAAATATTTTTCCTATAACTTTACAATAGTGTTTTGAAGTTCGCTCTCCTTTCAATTCTGTTGTTTCCTTCTATAATCATTCCTATTTTTAAAACAGCCAGTATGTTTATTGTATCTCGGATTTGACTTTATTATTTATTGATAGTGTAAGATTATATTAGTTATTGGGTACGGCCATTTTGACAATCAACTCAAAATGTCTGTATTCAATGTGTACTTTACCAAAACAATGTGACCAGTAATAATTTTAAACCAAATTATTTTTGTTAATGTGACATTTAAAATATTAATTTATGAGATATTAAGTGCAGGATATTTACTGTTAATTGAAGCTAATTAATTTTAATGTGTATTTAGAAATTTATAATTACATTTTAAAACACTCAAGAACATATATTTCAAATAGATCAGATATTTTTACAGATTGTGTAAAATTAACATTCAAACATGTATTTTTGCGTAACAGGCAGTTATTGTAAAACCTAGATGGAATATCCTTAATTGCAATTAATTGTAGGCAGGTACTAGGTCTTACTCTTAGATAAGCCTCAAATATATGTTAAGACCATAAAGGTACCAAGTTTGTGATAAGTTTTATTTTTTAATGGTCACTGTATAGCGTTGTCATCTAGTCGTTAGTAATTTATTTTTTTCTTTCAAAATTTTCATTTGATTTCAATGTTGGCATTTAGATTAAGTTTACAAATAAAATGGTTATCAAAATTATTTATTGTTTTTATACAAACCTTTTAAATTAAAAATATGAGGTGTGAGTCCATTCCAACTCTCATGAAATTATTTATAAATTAAAGTATAGTAGAAATACCGGGCTGAGTGGTTTATCTGTTGTATTAGCATTTTCCTAAGTTTTTTTGAAGCACGAGAGTGTATTATATTATATTATTATTTATAACACTTATAATAATATTAACACCATACATAAAAACTAATTACGTATACACAATTGAACATAAAACAATGAACAAATATGACATTAAAAAATTAAATATTTTATTACAAACACAAGTTCAAATTATAAGACATTGCCTAATATAACTGAGAATTAATATAGAGCACAAAATAGATGTGAGGAATGGTGGTATACAGAAATCAAAAACAAAAAATTAAATAGACGAATATAGAAAATAAATAACATAATAAAATTGAAGCTACGGAATAGATAAGAATGGAATGTAGCTACCGGAAGTGCATTACGTGCTGTGTGATTAAATTATTATACCTCATCCTTATTTAATTTCATAGTGTTTTAGTCATTAAAACTTTTAATTTAGCTTAATGGGAGCGCCCTCTGTTGTTTCATAGTAAAATAAAATAATAATCTTTAGAGTGTGTTAAGTGGCTCCAATTGAAGCAAATTTTATTTTAATTCTAAGATAAATTGTACTGACTCATAATATTACTTAACATTATAAGTGACCTCAGAAGATATAAAAACAAAAATCATGATTTATTTTAACGCCATCTGTTTTTACAATAAAAATAAATTCAGAATTAAAATTGTTTTAACGCCCTCTATAACTTTATTTATAAACTAGATGGAGCAAAACAAAGACACAAAACTTATATTATTTAAAACGATTTGTCCATTACCTTTTTGAGTTTGTATATATATATATATATAAGAATCATGTTTTATGTCTGTCATTTATTATTGTTATAAATATCTGGATAGTGAATCGTAGTTTTAGATAAATCCTTTAAAGTATTATGAAGTGACGCTAATAAAAATCTGCGAAAATTACGTTACAAATATTAGATAATATTATCGATATATATTTTGATGAGCACAAGTCACCGTACAACTTTAAAATTACTTTATATTTAGGTACACACGACCCTATAAAAAGCAACGCTCATGTCAGTTTCTGAACGTAACGGTAGAACTTTTTTTACAAGCGTCATGGCAGTGTGACCACTGACGACAGTAGTATGAAACCGTGGTAAAGTTGTGTTAGCGATACTTTATTTTCCTTTTAAAATATATTTAAAAGTGATATGGTTTAGATTACTCATTATAATGTTTTAAACTTCAAAAAAATCGTGTTTTAAAATCTGTGGTTAAAAATATTCACCATATGTTGCAGATTAAGGAAATATGAGTGATAACACTGCTAAGCGTCAGAACAGATCACAGATGAATAATGGGGTACTTTTGTTATTATTAAGCGTATAACCTTTATTTTTCGCTTTTATTTCTAACAATAAACATTACAAATCGAATGAAATAGTGCAAAATATTGTTAAGTTTGGAATTATATTCCAACCACCGTCAAATTATATGACTCAAGGTAAGTTTTTCATTCATAAATATTATAGAATTAATTTAATTCGTTCTCTAGGTACCCAAGTTTTATTAGCATGTGTTGTATTTCACGAGTTAAT
Organism: Pieris macdunnoughi; assembly: GCA_905332375.1. Lineage (NCBI taxonomy): Eukaryota > Metazoa > Arthropoda > Insecta > Lepidoptera > Pieridae > Pieris > Pieris macdunnoughi. The sequence goes on along the minus strand of CAJOBZ010000070.1, from coordinate 64,402 downwards.
TATAGGTATCTGTTTTAATATAAACGCCATTTTGATACCATTTCTTTATTTATTCGGCATTATTGATCTTAATCTAAAAGGTACGTATACATTTTTAACTGTATTCTTATGTAAATGTCCTAGTTAATATCTATTGTTAATAAAAGTTGTTAGTCGCCTTACTATTCGTGTGACGGAAAGTTTGACTCATTATTTACAGTTATTTTTATGTACTTTCATAATAAAATGTCAGTTTCTGATTGACATTGATAAAAATTCATTATACATCAGTATTTAACTCCGAAAGCTTGAAGTAATCACTAATCGCCAATATACTTACGCGAACAATTTAAAGGAACTTTTTTCTACATTCATTCATGCCTTTTGAATTATAAAATTAAAGTATATATAAGAAAAACGTGTATTTTGTAACTTGGATTGAGTTTCCAACTTCCTTAAAGTAAGCATTAGGGGTTTAAGTTATAACTTATGTATTAAGTGTATGTGGGTCTCAAAAAATATATTAAAAACATTGAGAATGTGTGTATGTTATATTTGTTTAATTTCAGTCACAATTTGTTATTAATATTGATTAGTATCAACTTAATTAATAGAGTTTTGAAACTGTTAATATTGTATATTATCAATAAAGGGAAGTATAAATATGACAAAAAGAAGAAGAAAACTGATTAGATATTATTGAAATGGTATTTCTGGATATATCTGTATTTGTCTTACATTATTTAGAGTGTCTTTGTTTGAATAACAAGTAAAAAGTTTGGAAAGTTTATCCTGCTTTAGTAAATATTTAAATAAATTATTAAAAAACAAGTGTTTGACAAACTATAACTTTGACATACTTTTCTTTGCCTAGACAATTTAGACAAATTTTTCATTAATTAAATCTCATTTCAGATGTTCTGCTTACAAGAGAAAGAGTTACATTCGGATCCATTTAATGAAAAGGATCCTTTGGAAAGTCACAACCTCACAGACTCAAGTGATGATGAACCATCTGCCAAAAGACTTAAATATGACTCGGAACTTAACCTTAAAGTATACCAGATACCCACCTTTAATACACCAAAATCACTATCAATTTATCCTATACCATCAAATACTCTCTCTAATTCACTACCTAAGTTTGTTAACAACCCATTAAATTTAGCAAATCCATTAGATTTAGCTGCTAATGTTAATAATGTAGTGAAGTCATTGCAAAGTAGATATTCTTTGCCTTCAAAGTTGATGATAACTCCGGTGCCTAAGACTGATGGAGAGGTAGTGAGATATAAAAAAAATGGTGAAGTAGCAAAGAAGAGAGGACCACCTAAAGGATATAAACGGAAGCCAAAGGAACTATCTCAGAGTTTTACTAATGGCACTGTGTTACAGGTATGTTAATTGTCTTTTATTGATGCCAAAGTTAATACAGTGGAATCTGTATAATTCGAATATAAAAAAAAATTGAGTTAACGAGTTGTTGCCTCAACAATAACTTTGAGATGCATGTGATTTAACTGCTGAAATTTCGACTTACAGAGGCGCAATTTCTATGTGTATTTTTCTATTGTATGCAATAAATGGATTCATTAATTGCATGTGTATAAACAAAAATAATAGATAAGAAGCCCCGATTCCAAACATTCATTTTGGATTTTATTGCTACTAGTATGGGGAATTTCAAGTAATACATGATTATATTTTACTAACAACATACGGAGTCTACTTTTTGAAATTCAACTTACGAAGTCTAAATAATTCGAGACACCGCATATTTAGGGGTTCAGCAGAAGGGAATGGCAACTTTTTTTGACTTAATGAGGTTCGAGTTAGGGATTCCACTGTATTTTAATTTTCGTCAATATTAAGTTTCTACTCTCTATGTTCTTAATTAATTAATTTGCAGTCTAAAGCTTGTCAGATTTTTAGTTTCTGTACCATGAACTCATTCCGATTGACCTGCAAAAAGATTTTCTGATCTGCAAACTATTGGCTTGTTTTTTTTTAAAAGATGTCCATCTCTTTTATATTTTCAAACAATGTCATTTAGATAGACATTGATAATGCTAAGTATGCCTCGGTTTGGGTCAGAGACTCCATACAGTACCAACTGTGTTTAATTAGTTCATGTATTATAGCTACTAATATTATGCTAAGTCATTGTAAGCCATTTTTAATAAAATTACCTTAATTTACAGCAAACAAAAAACAAAATACTGACAAGTCTTCTAGCGACAAACAACACAACAATGACAACAGTTGAGCCAATCCCAGAAGTTGTCCCACCAGTTATAAGCGAACCCATTAATTTACCACCAGGTAATTCGAGATTATGACTCTTAAGAATTATTCTTAGGGCTTTTGGCTGCGGTAGAATATTACAATTAGCAAATGTAAAGTATTGTTACTACTTCGGGAGCATTCAAGTAATTAAGACATTTTAATTTGACATGTCGGAGGTGGCAACATTTTTCAATTTCAACACGAGCATAAGCACAGATAACATTTTATTTTTTTAAAAAAGGTTTACTAACCCTGGCATTAGTAGGCAGTGATGCCAGCTAAAGAATAAAATAAAGTAATTTAAGGTAATTCGATATATTGTTTGTGTTATTGAAGTATTTGTGATTTTTGTATTAGGTCACTTGAGTAATTAAATAAGTATTTAGATTTACCTTTTTGTAGGTAAAACATAACAAATACGTAGCATTTTTTTTATTGCCCTCAAATAAGTCAAATTTGTCCCTTTTTCGGTGGAGAACTTTTTTAGTAGCAACACATATGAAATGTCAGAAGTCAACGGAATTAAACAAGTTTAAAGAGTTTGTACACCACTGTTACCTTAATATATGAAAGTATAATAAAAGACAATTATTACAGGTGTAGAGTTAGTAGAACTCTACTTGGATCCGGAAGACTGGTTCCCAACTGAACCTTATCGTATGACATTCAGTCGGAAAAAGAATCCCAAGTGGAAGAACTTTCCTTACCGCTGTGAACATTGTTTTAAGGTATTTATACTTACATTATTTATATATTCATTAGCCATGTGAACGGTGAGGCAATCAAACTTCTTGACACACCAGGAATAAGATGCCAAAAGAGAACTAAACCTTTTGAGTTAATAAAGTAGTGAATATAAGTGCAAGTGTAGTACATCGGAGAACACTAAGAACACTAAGGGCAAGATCTATAGAGCACACTTAGACTTTGCTCAGACTTAACTTTCGAGTTATGTCACAATCGGTATTTATAGAGCAAACTGCGAATCTCTCTGAGTGTTAGCTTAGTTTAATCTCAAGTCCACGAAATCGACGACTTACCAAAAACTTTGACTATAAGCCTTACAAAAATAATGGCTTTAAATTTACATTACCATCATATCTTTTACTTGACTTTTTATTTTTGTCGGTTTTTAATTAACGGTGATGCCATCTTATACTGGAGTTCCATAGACTTTGGGAAAAATAGGATTTGAATTCAATGAAATGATTTAAAATGATCTTGATAAATACCTATGAAATACATGAAATAAAATAATTACACATTATTATGGTATTTATTATTTATATAAGTGTTCAAACCCCATTTTTGAGAGATCTTAAAAATAACTGGTGTGATATTGTATCTGTCACCTGGCAGCACTGGATATGTTGACATTGACAAGCAACAACAAAATTCAAAATATAACTAAAGCAATAAATAGAAGATAGATGTGTACCGTTTTAGACGTTTAAATATTTGTTATTGTTATACTTTTTTAAAGGACAATACAGAAGGTATTCCATGAAATGAAACATCAATTTGTATTTTGTAATTTTCTGTCTTAGCTTGTGCTTAGCTTAATCTCACCGTTAAGATGTCTATAAATACGAAATCATAGTTAATGCTTTATAGTGTACACTAAGCAAAGTTTTTCGTAAGTAAAGCTTGAGCGAAGTCTAAGTACGCTCTATAGATCTTTCCCTAAGGCTGGTGATGAATATTAGTTTAAGCTTTTCACAACGAATTTCTTAGAAAGTTCGGTATGCGTGATGCTGACAGTCGAGTTTATTGCGGGCTAGGACAGTAGAGCGACAAAATAACGTACACAGCTGCGCAGTTTTTACTCATTTTAGCAACTTAAAAAGTACTTTATTACTCGATTGTTGTCGGTATTGAGAGTGTAAAGTTATGTAGAGTGTATCATTGTCAACAAAAGCCAATTGAATTCGACGCTTTAGGGGGTTTGCAGTTAAATCGAGGGACTTTACACTGTATTAATCTACTAACTCAACAAAAATCCCACGAAATCTAATTTTTAATACGCCCAAAAAAATTTATCTAATTCTTAACAATTATTTTTATTTTTAACTTTTAATTTTATTTTATATACTTCACACCACATCACACTTCATTACTTTTACTAATATGTATTATTATTATTTTCTACTAAGTGTTAATATATTCTTTTTTTTTGCGACTGAGGTGCAAACTAGCTGATGTGGTCTCTGGCAGAATGATCAGCGCTGTGGAACATTCTGCTCCTCAGCATAATGCTGAGCCAGGGCCAATATTACAGCCACAGCACACACGCATTACATACTTGAGAGTTGAGACGAACCGAATGGGAAAAGGATTTTTTTTTTAATAAAAAAAAAAATATGTTTCTTATGGAACATAAGATACATGTATCACTTATTCCACGTCATTAAATTTGAAGGCATCCCTACTCATCGGCAAAGAAGACAGAGGGTGTAGGCAGAGAGAAAAAGCCGGCGTTAAAGACTCTTGGTACTCTTTTAAAACAGCAAATCATCATACAATATATCTCCCATATCTTTTATTTAATTTTTTCTCTTTGATTATTGCTATTTTGTGTGTTTATGTGTGTGTGTTTTTGTTTGTATTAAATGATATGTCCATGTCTGTCTATGTAATAAAGGATTTTACAAATTTCCAGGGCTATCGAGTGGCATCGACTCTCGTCAGTCACGCGGCAGAACGACACGGCTCTGTGCCAAAAGACCTCGCCATACCGTGCCCTTGTTGTCCTCATGTGTCGCTGCGGCGGAAGCAGCACAAGAAACATTTGGAAACACACGCCAGCAGGAAACATAGGATATTCTGTCTCTATTGTTTACCACCAAGTAAGTAATATTTATAAAAAAAATATTGTGTCTGACATTCCCCGGTTATTGTGTTAAAAAGTATTTGTATAACGACTTACTTACATCAAAACTTTTTGGTTTATAGCCGCACAATCTGTGGCAATTTTTTGTATTAAAAAAATTATAAAACATTGATTGTTAGTTTTAGAGGTTATGTAACACATATACACATAATTGTATGTATTTGTTATTTTACTTATTAATAAATTTATAATTGTTTATTTATAATAATTATAAATATTAAATCCATATTTGTATACCCGCATATGGATTTAATGCTGTCAAATTCATGATAGATGTTTTTTTATATATAACAAACGGACAGGAGGCACACCTGATGATATCACTTAGATATCGCCGCCCATAGACACTCATTGCAAGAAGGCTTTCGGAAATACTTCAGTAGCTGGTATCACATAGCGGCAAAAACTGATTGAAATCCTTTGATGATAGCATCTTTAATATGATCAAAGTTATTCAAAAAACAGTCTGCCTTTAATTGTATTCCATTTATTTATTATCTTATTTTTGAAGTTATACTTCTTTAGGCGCGTTATGAAAAATTTATGAGAGTGAAATTTTACGATGCGCGCGCACCTGAGACACAAAGTTGCCAGTGTGATTATAGCGTGCGCGAGCGAGATGGGAATAAGACAATCTACAAGTAAAAGAAATAGAATATGCGTGAAGTTAGCAGCTATGCCAAGAATTTTGAATGACCATAATGACATTTACCTTTTAAACAAATAAAGGAGTTTTAATTATTTTTTCAAAGAAATTTAGCAATGCTTTTTCACAATATAATTAATTATATTTAAAAAAAATAAAGAAAGCCAAAGAAGTATAACTTCTTACGCGCGTACAAAGGTACACGCACCCTTTTTTTTAAAATAAGTTCATAAGTGTACCATTATGAATAAATAAATTTTGATCATACCTTTACCTCATTTTTATCTATGTATATAATAACAGCAACAAATGCGTTAAACAAATTCATAAAATTAAAATGCATTAATATACAGATACAGAAATTTGTGACCAAGTTTTACATTCTACTATAGAATATCGAACTGAATTCTTTTTTCAAGAGCTGTCAATTTTATCTATGAAGTTTGACACTTGACAGCAAGACGAAATGTTAATATGTAGCTATTTTATTAATTTTTTTGATTATCGTTACAGATGAAACATCCGAGCCCTTCGTTAAAGAGCCGGTGAAATATCCTTTCGATAAATTCCCACAGTACTGGTATGCTTCTGAAGAATCCTTAAGACTTCACAAGAAAAGAAAACATCCCTACGCCGCCATGTTTAATTATAACTGGTTCGGCACATGGGCGGATTATCAACCGAACAGCTAAGTGTATAAGTTGTATTATAAAAATTTTAGTTATACATTTTATATAATTTGTCTAGTTATACATTTTATATAAGTTCTTAAACAAATCGATTTTTTTCCACGTATACTTTAGTATTTTCTATATTAAGTGAATAGCTATATTATGTGTAATTTTAATGTGTCAACCTAAAAGACCCTATCTGAATGAATTATTGAAAATTTTAGACAACAATTATTTTTAAAGTTGTTTTTGGCATTGTGTATACATTTTATTATTTTAAATTAAAAGCCGATCATACAATTGAAATGCTTTTGACGGTTTAAAAGTAACTAATATTATTATAAATTCATTAGTTTAAATTTTTATAAAATGTATAATGAATAAAAGTCAAATGACATCAATGTATCATACAGATTTTTTGTTTTATACATTTGACTGCAGTGATGCCAACTTGGGAGTTTTCCCCCCAAATTAAGGGGAAAACAAATTTCTAGGGGGTACATTCGACCATTTTTTTTAAACGCTCGATTCTATACAATTTATATTAAGCCCAGAACTCAAACAAACTAAACCAAATATATACTCCAATCGTAGCTATAACTGAAATATAAAAAAAACTATAATACTCCTAAATCGTAATAACAGCTATTTTTAAATGTATATTTGAAATTACCACTAAACAAGTGTACAACGAATACTTTAGGGGATTTTAATAGATATTTAATACATTCTGTAAGAGTTGGCATTACTGTTTGACTGTAATGACTGTTTCGCTGTTCATTAAGGTCCGGTTCAGAGTCGAGACTTAGCTAAGTACGACTCCCGTATACGTATTTGAAATGAGAGGAAAGTCTATGTATTACATAAATCAGTTTAAATATATTTTAACATTTCGATAAATTACTTACCTTCCACCATAATAATTTTTATTTCGATATACTCGTTAAAAACGATGAAATGTGTAAATCGTGGTCCTTATAACTTTTTATATGATTTTTTAAGCGTTCAAGTATTATTTAACGCAATTTTTTCTAACCAAGTGACACAATATGGCGTAAAGTAATCGGGTTAATATTATTAAAAATAACGCTACCTACACCTTATCGTAACGTTTTACAAGACCCTTCCCCCCCATCCCCTCCCCATATCCCCCTCTTACATCCTAATCTCCCCCCACTCCATTTTCGATACGTAATACTTGAACGTTGAATTAATTTAAACTAGTTTTTCTACTCAGTACGTCTATGATACGCTCCATGCCAATAGAATTTTATTTAATTTTGGTATTTTATACGTAGTACACTGTAATTTTTTTGGAAATCTCTAAGAAAGACAGCCGTCTCGCCTTTGTTATTGTTAATTGCATTAACACGTGTGCCATTATTCTAAAGGTGGGAACTGACCAAAGTTACGAGGTGTATTGTAACACGTTACACAGCGAGCATTCGTGCAGTCAGTACGTCGTGTTACGGGGAAACCAGCGAGCAACGAGCCGCTCGTTGCTCGCTTTGAGTGCTCCACCCGGCTGTCGGTTTTTTGGCGAATCCTTTGACTGTACGTGGTTCAGTCAGTACGCGGCGCACGTCGAGAGTGATCATGATTATGATTTTCTATAAATTGTGTCTTTTTTAAGTACTTTTGGTCCAATTATATTCAACAGTTCTTCAGAATCGAGGCATGCGTACAAAGTTTTTATACCGTCCAGTAATCATTTGATTTTTTTAAATTGCTATCAATGACAAACCACCACATACGCCTCTGTTTTTAAGTAAGTTTGATGTCCAGTAACGTCTTTTCTTCTTCTTAATTTGGATGACACAATAATTAAGTAGAATCAAAGATACCAACGCGTCCTCGCTGTCGGCCATCTTGTTAACACTAGCGGCGAAAGCGGAGCACAGAGTTTTGACGAGCATGTTACGCCGATTTTAAAACACAGCGTAACATGCTCTATGCGTAACACGTTGCGAATGCTACATTACACCTCGTAACTTTGGTCAGTTCCCACCTTTAGAATACATTACCTGTGGGGAATTTTGGTCTCAGTTACTAAACGCACCATCGTCACCTATCTATTAGATATATAGGTTATTGTAATTGGTTAAATTTGTGTTATTTCTCTCCCTTCTCTATAACGAAAAAGATCTTGAAATTCGTTATAAAGAGATTATACTGTATTAATAAATTGTATTGTAATGGAGTGTATATTACAAAATTCTTGTTAGATTGGAAATTATACGCTTAAAATTGTAAACCTCTTGCTTTTTGGCAATCGTAACGTGAAGCCTTAGTAATTAGTGTTGCCAACGTTTGGTAGATTGTATATATTTTGGGAGATTTTTATGGAAGCGTGTGCCTTTACATTCCAATCATATTTTTCGGTTAAATACTCATTGTTTGTATATATAATCTAATGGTACAAAATAAATCAGTATTTTTGTATGAATTTAATGCATTTAGTAGCCGTAAGTCTAGATATAGTATGCATTATTTCTTATAATTGAACTTGGGTTTTTCAATTGTTTGAAACGCAATTCCCGGTTGCCATATTCGACGGATGGCCGTAGGCTTATGATTTAAGTTGCACATCACAACCAAAATATAACAGTATTATGTATTAGATTGAGTTTGTTTTATTGAGGAGGGGGGGGGGACATTTTGAATTTTCAACTACGAGAAATTTTGGCATCTCACTGTCGAAAACTGAAGTTGTTAAAGTATACGAATTCTTCGCTTGCCCGAACAAAGTCGTAAAGCACTATTATGGTTTTAATGTTTTCTCATTTTTGACTTCTTTGGGTGGTGTACTATAACTGTATTTTTCAGAATTTTTGCTAAACATTTTATGATAAAAACACAAGAATGTCTTAATTCTACAGAAATTATTTTGTGCACAATGTTAGTAATACTCGTTTACGTAATTTTACCTCCCCTAAAATAGATCGCAATTACCATAAATATAGTTTTAGTTTAGATTATAATTATACCCAAAAGTTAATGCGACAGTTTAAAAACAAATAAAGAGTGGTAATATATGTGTTTCATCGTGGTAACAAATTATTACGTTCTAGACATTCGTCAAAATTACCGTCGTAATGTACGGTTACTGTATCGACTGTAATTATGTTTAAACAGTGAAACACACTTTTGCTCTTCAGTCTAATTAGATGAATTACTGTAATGTAAGTTATTTTTTAACTGTTTACACTTACATAACAATGTTTAAATCGTCGAATAGGAAGAAAAAGTTTCATTTGATATTTATATATTTTAGATATTTTATTTGTAATATACTTAGTATCCCAGTAAAAATAGCATAACCTTCTTTTAATTTTTCTCAATAAAATAGACTTTGCTTTTACGATATTGTTCGCCGGGGCAAGTGACGAAACTAGTCTATGGTTACGTTTAGTTCCAAAAACGTCCACAGCGCTGATCATATAAGGGAGCGTTTAAGTATTAATACGTAATTTTGGGGGTCCTTTTGTAAAACGTTACGAAGCGGGGCGGGGATTAAATTACGCGTTATTATTAATATATTCGACATTCCACTACTGCACCACATAATGGTAACTTTTCGGTATAAAGAGACACTGGGTGGTCACGAATAACGTTACGGCGCGTTACATGGGGGGGGTTTGAATAATCTCCAAAAATTGCGTGACGTAATACTTGAACGATCCCTTATGAAACAAATTGCACTTGTATTTATGGGCTGTATTTTCAAATGTAAGTGAGTGCCTAAGCAATGGGCATTTACGTTAGACGTAAAAGTCTGTAAATTTCCCAATAAAGGGGCGTTGGGGCAATTCGTAAAGTGACGCGGGGAGTTGGTCCCTGAGGATAATAGCGTCCCTTAATCTGTGGCCAACTACTGTAAATGTCATCCTACCGCGAAATGAAATTAAGTTTCTTTTTCTTAATGGCCAGTTCCATAAACAAAAAAATATTACTGTAATCTGTGCATGTTTTTATCGATTCCTTTTTAAATTTCGAATTTGATTAACATCGTTACGCCATTAGTACACCTACGCGTTCGTATGCGGCTGCGAGTCTTTGCGAAATAATTGCGGTAGCGAAATATCTGCGGAACGTTAGTAGGTACACTGCAGTTTTTTCGCAAGGAAATGTCATTGTAGCTTTCGTGGGCTGTAGGTGCAGACGTCGTTTCAGAATGTCATCTGAGTCGTCCCAGTCGTCGCTTTCAGATTCTGAAGAGGAAGAATTGTTGTTGCTGGCGTCGGTATTAAAGAGAAAGCGTAGAATATGGGTGCATTAAATAAATCAGAAACGAAGAAAACTCGGAGAAAATAAGCTATGCTTAGAACTTCAATCACCTGAAGATCGTAGCCCAACTAAATATAATTCGGGATAATTTCGAATCAAATTCAATAATAATTCAATATTTTCGGCTTCCATTGTGCGAAATTCTGTCCTCACCGACAGAACGCGTGGTGACGCATTGCGATGCGAAACTCCGCTAGCGAAACGGCTGCGTCTGTGTAACAGCCATTTCGCAGTTACTTGCGAAACAATACCGACAAGGACGCAACTATTTCATCTAGCTATATATTAGAGCGAGACAAAACACATGCGAAACGTTGCCATACAACTTACAGTTTTTTCGTCGTTTCGCTGCCGCATGCGATTGCGTAGGTGTACTAAAGGCGTTATACGAGATTATAGATTTGAAGCGAGTACTATTTCAATTTTATGTTGGCCACAGAAGCAATATAGATATTTAGTTTCTATTGGTTCAAAAATTGTCCTTGATTCGTAATTAGCTATTTGTATATAACAATCATTTATATTTAATAACGAAACCACCATTTGTAGTAGGCAAATTTGTTATTTATAAATCCAATTTAGATACTTACGTTTGTATAGTTTTGGTATATCGGAGCTTAATAATAAAAGTAATATGTAGTTTGACCTTAAGGTAGTGCGTTCAAACCACCGGGAACGCACCAAATTAATTCACTAATTTCTGTATATGTAAGGTGCAAGATACAGACTAGGTTCAAGATCAAACTAAGTTTGATTTCTGTATGTCAAAAATGTATTTAATTTTGACATACATAGCTTTAAGTTTACCTTTCTCAAAAAAGAAATGTTCATCACCTTAGGGATCGTTCAAGTATTACGTAACGAGTTGGGGGGGGCAGGTTTCTTTTATAAAACGTTACGATGCGGGGCGGGGATTGAATTACACCACATAATGGTAACTTTTATGTATAAAGAGACACTGGGTGGTCACGAAACGTTTTACTATTGGGTACAGAAAAACGTTACGGCGCGTTACATGGGGGGGTGTCAATAATCTCCAAAAGTCGCGTGACGTAATACTTGAACGCTCCCTTATCTATAAATTAAGTGAATGCAACTACATTTTTTATAAACAGTCTAATTGCATTTAACTAAACTTTGTCTCTTTCTGTCAAATTGTGTTTGTACTATGATGAAAAGAGGCATGTATATTCATATGAAGAATAGCAATAGCGTCCAAATATCTAATTCGAATACGTTTTTGACATATTATGACACTTCAAACTCGTTTCTGATTTCGTGCGCACAGTTGTCAAGTGTCAAATTGAAGATATTTCGCTTGTCAACGCTGATTATCAAAGATAGAAAAGGCGCGAAACAAAGTTTATGGTCTTATTCTAGTTATATTTTTGTAATGTTTCCCGCGTAATATGCGCTAATCTGTGCGGAAAGCGAATCAATCTGTGGTCGCTGCAAATTTCCTTTTCTATACGTCATAGTAATCTTATTTGAAATAATTTAAAGCGTAATTTAATAACTAAGAGTTATATAAGTGGTTACCTCACAGAACAATGAAAATTTCCTAAACAGAAATTTGTTTAACATGTAAATCAATATTAGTACCTTTTTATTTATATTTGAAGGCAGCTCTGGAGTATTGCTTGGCTGCTGGATCTAAGGGCGGTTACAAAATAGCGTTTTTTCGCGCGTATAAGCTCGTCTTGCGAAGCGCATGTAGGCACGTATAGGCGCGCCTTTTGGCACACGCGCTACTCGTACGAGCGTTGACGCGCTTTTAAGCTCATATAAGTCCGTAGTTCTGGGTAAAGTGTATTAAAGTGAACGATTCTCTGTCTAGATGCAACCATCGTTGACACCCAGCATCTTACGTCATCTCCGTCGATGGCGCATAAGTAACGGAAATAGTAATGTTTCTTCGTCTGAATCCATGTTGATACCGACACGACGCTACTATCGGTTCGAACGAACACGCCGAAATATGCCAGTACGCGCGTCCGGTTTTTTTTAAAGCGCGTATGCTGAAACGACCGTATACGCGCAGAAAAATACGCTAGTCTGTAACCGCCCTATGGTGTACGAAAAATATTCGTAGGCATACATCACAATAATTATTATTAAGAATCCACCAAAATGTTACTACTTATAAGTGTATAAATACTCCAGTATTTTTAGAGTGAATTGTACCGAGAATTTGTAAATATATTCTTTTTCTATTTGTGTGTTTTATTACCCCAATATTGCCAGCGTTTACGCTGATGTATGGAAAACGTTGCGTTAAGTATCACTTCCGTACGCCAAAAAGTATTTGTTTTTGACATACGCGTCTCAATAATAAATAAAATAGTTTACATTTATATTATTATCGACTCATTATTTCTAGATATCTGTATGATCTTTTTTGGCAAAGGTCTTCGCCAAATTCCGCCATTTCTGTCGGTATCTGCTGTTTCGTTAACCTGTGTATGTCCCTTGTATAACACGGTTATTCCACCATAAAACGCGGGGTTGCACATGACATTAATTATAATGACTTGTTTAGTTTTCTTATTATTAGTTTTAAATCCCCTTTAACGAAAAAGTTAAACGTTAATCATTTGTATAAAACGCGTTAAATGGTGTCATTCGGCGCGTTATGCGAGAATGCTCCAACAACGCGGAACCAATTTACCGTGTTATAGGAGGGATGAGTGTATTCGGAAAGTGTTTATAATAAATAAAATAAAACAATACGATTTAAATTTATTTAAACTCGTAAGCTTATAATTAAAATTAGTTAAATGACAAATATAAGACACTGCAGTCGTTCACTAAATGCAAAACCAACGCCAATAGAACTTGAAAGGTCACGTGATCACGTGTGAAGGTCTTAAATACAACATTTCAAACTTTAAAAAACAAACAAAAACACCTAATTGTAAATAATAAAATTACGGTTTGGTCGGGAAAGATTTGACCGTCTTGATCGTGGCATTGTTAATGATAATATCGGCACGATAAAGAAACTCGAAATAATTAATAACACATCAACCGATAAACTTCAAAACTTCTCAATGAAAAATTTTCAATCATACTTGACCATAGATAACATTATGTTTAGCTGTCAGTTGCGTTTTGTTGTACCACGTTTTATGTCACGTCCCACGGAAATCCAAAGTCCGTCTCCTGGTTCTAAGCTACCTCCCCACCAATTTTCAGCCAAATCGGTTCACCCGTTCTTGAGTTATTACTATCACGGCTTATATACATTTTAATAGATATTGTAAGCACGCATTACAAAGTATTATCGCTATAAGTAAAATTAAATAGCTATTAGAAGAAAAAATTATGAAAAGCGAAAATTTTATATAGTTTTCAGAATTCTTAATGTGCCTAGAATTAGAAATATACAGAATATAATTTGTGTAGAATTCAAAAGTGGCGGGCTGTCAACCTGACATATCGCATTGACGTATGCAAATGCTAGTCGTGCTAATGCGTTCGTTGTAGGAATAAGCTTTATCTGTGGTGCAACTAAAATTCATCATGGAATGGGTAGTCCGGGTGGTGGGTGCTGAAAATTAACATGAATTATATAGTAACAGTTATTATATCCGATTTTAATTAATAATAATATTATAATGGCTTGGCGTATTTATGTTCTTGTTTCGGATACTTACTCTCCCATAGTGCAAAGACGCCCGTTACATTCAAAGGTGGCGATCAGCTTAAGGTCTTCAGGAGACAGCTGGAAGTCGAAAACGTTGAAGTTCTGTTCAATACGGCTTTTCGTAACCGACTTTGGGATTACTATCATTGGACGGTCGATTGCGTATCTGTAATAAAATTTTTGGTTAGGACACGAAGATTAACTCGTAACATTGAAAAATGTATATATCACCGTATAATTGTAAACACCGTTCGATTGTAATCTATCTCGCGAGATTGTAAACTGTCGAAAGATTGTGAACCTCAACGAACTGCTTACAATTTAACGTATTATTATTCGGTAGATTGTAATCTATCGAAGTGAAACCGTCAAATTGTGAAACGGATCGCACCTCACGCGCTAATTGGTTGAACGGAATATGCCCCGCGCCACCATATTTGTTTGTTAATTAATGTATATATATATATATATACATAGAGACACTCCATAATAAGGCGTAGCCCGACAGTAGAATGATTATTTCATGAAATTAAAAATTTACTATAATATCATAAATAAAAAGAACCACAGATTCTTAATATAATCTGTGCCAAAATAATGTTACCAGCGCCTCTATCGGTGAACAATGTAACTATTATCTACGATTTTATCAACAATTGTTATGTTTTAAATCACAACAAGGCGCTGTTTTTTCTATTATATGTTATAGCACATCAAACACTTATGAACGTAATTAAAAAACTATTCTCTATCTAGTGCAGCTTGCTAATACATACACTAGGTACATGTACCTATACAGATACTCCTGCATTTATTACATTAAAATTTAAATACACATTTCACAGTCCGTTGGCAAGCTTTACACTATTATTATTTTACGATCTAAATTATGTTCATTGAACCATATTACCATGGTAATGATATCCATCATTACATATGCCATGAAGAGGCCAATCAATGAAGATAATTTTATAGAAAACAGTTCCAGTTTAATAGATTTGCCGAAACTCTGGTTGCAATTAGTAGATTAGTATTTATAAATAAATAAATGAGAACGATTCACTGACCTTATCAAAATCTGTGGTACACTCTTGTTGTATCTGTCAGCGATGGACTTCAATCGCTGGTCATCCATGAGGGAGGGATCTCCGGGCTTCGCCCAGGGTCTATCAGGGGATCCGAGAGGAGAGTACGCAGTAACTACGATACCATGGGACTTGCAATAGTCAAACATCTTTTGCTGATTAAGATACGGGTGGCATTCGATCTAAAATAAAATATATATAATCGGTGAGGTTTTAAATTCAAACCATCTGAGTTTCTATTCAAATAGTATAGAAAATAAGATATTTCTATTCTTCTACTGAGTCTTCATAACTGCAAGTCGTGACTGCCTTGCCCAAACTTATACGTCGACTTGCAGCCTCCACACCACTCTATCAGCTTGTAGGGCCTAATGCCCTGGATCTTGAGACCCATAATTGTCTTAATTTGATCATACGGTAAACGATCGACCCCTTTAAGATTATACTACAATGCCAAAACTATAAAAACCTAACACACGATGACCTAATATAGGTGCGGCTAATAGCGCGTTAGAGTAGGACAGAACGCATACTGCTTATTCACATCTCTTCGACGAGATCGGTGACGTAGCGTAAGCGCGGCCGGTGCAGCCGGGACGCGTTAGAGTGAGACAGAATATATAGGCGTGTTAGTCTGAGTCTGGTAGAGTGGTAGATTAATTAATATCAAAGAAAAAAACATACTGCATAAATAAAAAATAAATAAATAATCATAATTGCATAGGTTGATAAAAAATGCTATGCTTTACCGCGGCAGTCTCCGAGTGCTACACGTTTTATTTTTTTTTTCGATAGTGTCCGATTTAAAAAATCTATCGTAGACAATATCAAAACCCTTGGACACTTAAGGTCTCGGATAAGCATGTTTCTACTTTCTATCTCTGAATACAGTCGTATAATATTTCCTTTTCACATTGGTTTTCTCAATCCACAGTAGACGTGGTATTGAAATAGTTATATACCTGTTGTACCGCGGGCTTGATTCTGGAAGCTTCCAAAACCCTGTCCAGCTGCTTCTTATTAAAGTTGGAGACACCGATGCTCCTCACCAGGCCCTTGTCTACTAGGGTCTCCATGGCTTTATACGTGTCCACGTAATCTACAGTCGAGGGAATGACTTTGTCATCCTTATCTGTTGGAAATTCGTCTGTCTCTTCCTGGAAAAGAAGAAATATGGTATTTCAAAATTTTTACAATAAAATAGAGGTTAAATCATCAGCGTTTCTATTATTTCGGAGATGGAACAACACATCACGGATTTGTCTAAATTCTTATGAAAAACTTGGTTTTGTACTGAGACAAGCAAAGGATTCACGAATGTCACTACTGTGAGAGTCTTATATGATGCGCTGGTGAGAAGTAATTTGGAGCAATTCCGCGAATTGGGCTCCCCATGAGATTAAGTATAAGGTGATGTTGGAGCTGGTACAAAACACATTTTTGAGGCCCTTTTAACACGTTCACTGCGCCATCATTTTCAAAGAACTTTCAGCTGGTTCTTTGGAGACCTAAAAGATCTCGTAACAAGCCTATCCTTTAGTGCGTTAGAGATCTTTTTTTTATTTTTTATATTCAAGTGGGTAACCAAGTACACTTTTGAATTGTCAAGTTAAATTAATTGTTAATTTACATTTACTACCAGTTCGTAAGTCAAGGGCGTAGAGCGGGTAAGAAGAACTGGCAAGAAACTTTCCGCCACTCTTTTTAATCGCCAAGTATTGTCATACAAATTGTTTGAACTGGAGCAATTCAATCCCAAGGATTAGGATCATTTAAGTAGTCCTCAAATTTATAAAAAGCTTTGTTGATTAATTTTCGTTTAACGAGGGCTTTGAATTTATTTAGTGATAATACTCTAATTTCGCTTGGGAGTTTGTTGTAAAAACGAATACAATTTCCATATAAGGAGTGGTTTATCTTCTGGAGCCTGGCTGGTCGTACACTCAAGCTAGTGCGTACTATACCATTTGTTTTAAAATCGTTTATATTTTTTTGGACATACAACAAGGCTTCAAGAATATATTGACCAGATAGTGTCATAATATTTAATTCCTTAAACTTATTCCGTACCGACTCCCTCGGAGAAACACAACAAATACCCCGAACAGCCCGCTTCTGCAGCACAATCTAATCTGTCTCCTAAACATACAGTTTTGAAAATAATTTATATCTTCCAAAAAAACAATGACATATATTTTGAAGTTTTGTGGGTGACAGATAGCTTATTGCTTTATATTTTGCTCGGTTCGCACGCAGTTACGACATTTGAATAAACTACAAATACCAAAAAAAATTAGATATCGATTGTATCTCGTACCGCACCCGAAGATAGTTCAATATGTGTAGTAAGTAGTGATGGGAATAAAATAATATCTCAGTTATCGATTCTAAAAGTTTTATTAATTATGCAAAATGTTTTTCATTTAAACATGGTAATTATTTTAATTTCTTGCGTTAGGAGATATGTCGGTACTCGTAAAATCGTACGCCTCGTAGACGGTAGAGAGGGAGGATGGGCGACGCGGGCGCTGCGTGACTCTTTTTAGTACTGTGCATTAGGGACCTAATCCATCCCTAATTCATTTTTTAATGTCCTTTTATTCAGCTTTAAGTAGGAAGCAAATATATATATATATTTGTCCTGCTCATCCTTAAAGAACTTTACAAGTTACATCCTCCCGCAAGGAGTGAAAAAACACGATTATGTTGAACGCACAATACAAGAGTCCTAAAAGAGATCTGATAGATCTCGTAATGCAACGACCGTCTACACCATTCTGGGATGGCCACCAGAGACCACTCTAGGGCGGTCGCTACACCATTGTGGGATGGCCACAAGAGACGATTCTAGGGCGGGCACTACAACATTCTGGGGCGGACCCTACACCATTTTGGGATGGTCACCAGAGATCACTCTAGGGCGGTCACTACACCATTCTGGGATGGCCACAAGAGACGAATCTAGGGCGGGTACTACAATATTCTGGGGTGGACCCTACACCATTCTGGAATGGCCACCAGAGACCACTCTAGGGCGGTCACTACACCATTGTGGGATGGCCACAAGAGACGATTCTAGGGCGGGCACTACAACATTCTGGGGCGGACCCTACACCATTTTGGGATGGTCACCAGAGACCACTCTAGGGCGGCCACTACACCATTCTGGGATGGCCACAAGAGACGAATCTAGGGAGGATACTACAACATTCTGGGGCGGACCCTACACCATTCTGGAATGGCCACCAAAGACCACTCTAGGGCGGCCACTATACCATTGTGGGATGGCCACAAGAGACGATTCTAGGGCGGGCACTACAACATTCTGGGGCGGACCCTACACCATTTTGGGATGGTCACCAGAGATCACTCTAGGGCGGTCACTACACCATTCTGGGATTGCCGCAAGAGACGAATCTAGGGCGGGTACTACAATATTCTGGGGTGGACCCTACACCATTCTGGAATGGCCACCAGAGACCACTCTAGGGCGGTCACTACACCATTGTGGGATGGCCACAAGAGACGATTCTAGGGCGGGCACTACAACATTCTGGGGCGGACCCTACACCATTTTGGGATGGTCACCATAGACCACTCTAGGGCGGCCACTACACCATTGTGAGATGGCCACCAGAGATGATTCTGGGGCGGACCCTATACCATTCTGGGATGGGCCCTAGACCATTTTGGGATGGGCACTAGACTATTCTGGGGTGAGCACTATTCAGTCCCATTTAGCCTATGTGTTAAACGGGTTTAAACTTGTTTCGCTCTTTTAATTATGACAATTTTCTTTAACAACTCCATTATGTTATTAAATAAAATTAAATCATATTTTCCAGACCTCATTAGGTTTCTTTGTGTGTTGTTTGTCAAGTATAAACTAATATTGATTCATTTAAACCTATTGAAGTTATATTGTAAGCACATCCTTGGACTCAAAATATGTTTTGTTTGTATGCAATGGTAAAGTTATATATTGACAATATAAACACAATTTAGAAAGGACTAGTTAAAATTGTTAATCAAGTCAAATCATTTATTTCAATTAGGCCTATTAAAAGGCACTTTTTAAAGTCAAACTAAACTTAAAAAATGGTGCGTGTTACGTCTTATGTACGCGCGTAAGAAGTTATACTTCTTTGGCTTTCTTTATTTTTTTAAATATTAAATTATTAATAATAAATATTTAGCGTTAATAATTTAACAATATTTAATATTTAGTATATTATTCAATTATTAATTAATATTAATAATAATTATTATTTATTACATTATTAATTCAATTTAATAACTAGGTAGGTTTCATAACCTTTTAACTAAGTAACAATAGGTCTTTGTGAAAAAGCATTGCTAAATTACTTTGAAAAAATAATTAAACTTATTTGTTTAAAAGGTACTACAAATGTCATTATGGTCATTCAAAATTATTGGCATAGCTGCTAACGTCACGCATATTCTATTTCTTTTTACTTGTAGATTGTCTTATACCCATCTCGCTCGCGCACGCTCGGCGCCCATACTGATAATTTTGTGTCACGGTGCGCGCGCATCGTAAAATTTCACTCTCATAAATTTTTATAACGCGCCTAAAGAAGTATAACTTCAAAAAAAAATAAAAAAATTTTTTTTACAGCATTGGACATAATTTAAAAACAACATTCGAATAATAATAGAATTTATGTTACACTTAATGTTAGAGAATAATAATAAATATTTATTTATTTAATTTTTCTAATGTAAACTGAACTTTATTAACTATAATGACTCCTTTTCCAGTCTTTGATTATTTTATTGTAATTAATTATTTGCATGCAATCAAAAACTATTTTTAATATTGCCAAAGAAGTATAACTTCTTACGCTCGTACATAAGTACACGCACCCTTTTTTTATACAGTTTCGATCTAGTTATCTCAATGTCCGTAGAGACGCAACTTTGAGAACAATATCTTATTAGTCAGAATCGCTACTGCAAGTTGCAGTGTAAGGTGGTGGAAGTGGAACAAGATATGATACTCAGACGCGGGAAACGGAAGGACGTTCTTATTATTTTTAACTAAAATACCTTGAAAGCCTGCGGCCAGTGCATCAAATACAGATCCAAATACTCCAGTCCCAGGTTGGTAAGGCTCGTCTTCAGGGCTCCCTCCACGAGGTCAGGGCGATGGTAGGTGCACCACAGTTTTGAGGTAATGAATATATCCTCTCTGAAATTTAATTATTTTTTTTTATGACGATCGTATTTGTATAGTCCATTTATAATATTTTCTTATCGCTAAATCAAAGGCATTTATATTCTATTGGAATCGGTAACTAACTCTATAGTTTCCCATATGTATTTTATATTATTATTAATTCTATTAAACTCGAGAATGGCTGGACCGATCTGGCTAAATATGATCTTGAAATATTTGTGAAAGTTCCGGGAAGGTTTAAACGATGTAAAAACGTTAATTACTAAGACATCATGGAACTTTACGTTTTAGTCTAACTTAAGACTAATTAGTAATTTAAGTCTAAGCTAATTAAAGTGTCCAATAACACTGCTTACAGACTCAATTAAAGGGAAGACGCTCTGTTCTTGTATTCTATTTTTTCACTCACTGTTTAGCACTTGATACTATTATGCACTAATACAAATGGTTTGTCATTCAACTTCCGTTAAGAAAAATACTAATAACGTCAATTGAATTAAATAAAACTGTTCCTATGAAATATAAAGTCTTTTGTCTTTTTAGAAATAATATATTGTCGCTTGGTTAAATTTATTAGCCTTCAGAAATGTGTTTCATAGCTGTAGCATACTACGTCCGATATCTTTGGTCTGTTTTAAAAATTATGTGTTAAGTTTTGACACAATGTATAGGTAGTCGGTCCCAAAGTTCTGTCATAAATAGAAATAATGATAAAAACTAAAGTACTGATCAGTTTTTAATGAGTGATATATCAATTAATAGTACATAAATTAAGAAATAGAAATAGCATAAAATTATTCGAAATGACCTCCCTTATTTTTAATACAGGCCCTTAAGCGCCGCGGCCAGTCGTCTATCGCAGCACGCACCATATTCATGTCGATTTCAGTGACTGCTTTTTTTAAAGATGACTTCAGACACTCCAAATTTTTATGGGGTTTATCACAGACCTTCCTCTCTAAGACCTGCCAAATTTTATAGTCCAAAGGATTAAGGTCTGGACTGGAGGAAGGCCAATCCTCATGTCTAATTAAGTCGATGTTTTGACGCTCAAACCAGGTTTGAGTGGTCTTGGCTTTGTGTGCAGGCGCAGAGTCCTGTTGGAACACAAAGTGATGTCCCGAAAATAGCGTGCTGGGCAGGTCTTTGACAAGCTGGTCCAAAACCGTGTCTTGATACACTTTTGCACTGGTTTTGACCCCCTTTTCGCAAAAATTAACCTCAGTTGGCCCGTAATAGGACACTCCCAACCAGACCATTACTGATGATGGATGATGTCCATGTTGCACCCTCGGAACTTTATTTCCAGCTTCTTCAGAACTCCTAGCGTACACTCTATCATTCTGTTTATTGTACTTCTCTTCAATATCGAAAAATTTTTCGTCCGTAAAGAGGATATCACGGTGTCGGTTTTTCGCGTACCGCTTTAACAAACCCCGCGATCTCTTAAGCCTTATTGCTTTTAGACGAGCATTAAGTAGGTGCCCACTCTTTCTTTTGTATGCCCGTAGACCAAGATCTTCATTTAAAACCTTTTTTACTGTTTTCCTACTGACACCCATCTGCAAAGCCATCAACTTCTGTTTTCGGACAGGATTTCTTGCTATCCGCGCCTTGATAGCTTTGATCACTGCTGGTGTCCTTGCGGAGCGTGGCCGGCCAGTTCTTTTCTTGTCCTCAACACTGGAGACTTCATTGTACCTATCAATAGTACGGTACACAAACCTAAGCGTTATATTTAAATTTTTGAGCAACTTGAAAATGGTACTCGCCGAGTGCCCACAGCGGTGCAACGCAATAACAGCTATTCGGTTTTCTTTCAATGTCCACTCCATCTTGAAAATTTACGGAAAGTGATTGTTTTTTGTTTTAAAACAATAGTCAAACAATCAAAAATAGAATGCAATAATTTTTTTATAAAATCATGTTCGTAATTTAAAAATAATGTGCCAGTGACAGAACTTTGGGACCAACTACGTAGATACAAAGTCAATCGTGTCAAGCGTACCATTTCTTAAATATGAAATAAATTATTTAATTAAAAAGTGCGGAAGAAACATTTCCGTTACTAGGTCAATTATCGATTCAATTCAACTACTAACTTAATAATAAGTTCAGTATTGATTTTAAATGACCTGCTACGTTTACTAAACTTACTGTATAAATGTCGAAGCTTATCATAGAATTATTTCTTGTTAATCGATTTTTAAACTAACCTGACCTGGTCAAACATTTCTCATCATCGGACGTCAAGGCAGAATACAAAAAACCATCCATCACCTCGACGTCCGTTAAGAAAATTTTAAATACAAATTATACGTATGTAATATGATTAAATGAATAAAATCTAAAAAAAATCTTTTACAATTTGTTTTATTATGCCACATGGTCTTCTTGAACCCACTACCACACCTTCCCCTAACACTAATATAATTGTGGATAATATCGTAAAAGTCCGAGAGTACCTTAAAGTCCGCAAGGATTTTTCACAAATATTTAGTTGTTATATAACACTGAAAACTTAGTCCTTCCAGCCTTTTAGCTGTACCAGATATAAGATTCATACTAGACTTAGGGGCTGTTTCACAATGTATGGATAAAGTACCAAATAGCTATACAACACATAAATTATTTGGAAGATTAATTGTGCTATTTGACATTCATAGGACTCATAACTTATGATGGACTTTATGTGACAAATAGCGCTATCTGACAGTCGTGAAACGCAACAATAGTGTTTATCTTACAACTTATGTAGAACTTATCCATACATTGTGAAACAGACCCTTAGCGCGAACTGTCAAAATTCAATAAATCATACTTAGGCGATTTTGAATCTTAACTCTACCTGGAAGGCTATATGCCTACATAAAAATATACCTACTATTTTAGTGTTGTTAAAACTATAGGATACCTAGTATTTACCGAAATTGTATTACACAAGTTATTGAGCAGTGTTGGCCTAGTTTGAACGTGCGCGTCTCTAATTTACCACTGTCATACGGTGAAGGAAAACATCGAGAGGAAACCGACATAGACCCAAAAAGAAGAAAGTGTCAGTGTCACTTTTTAACAAGTTGGTGATCGCACTTGTCTATTAGATCACGGAACGGAGACAATTCTGGGACCCAGACCTAAAAGGTTGTAGCACCATTACACAGACCACCAGCACCATTACACAGACCACCAGCACCATTACACCACCAATCGATCACCGTCTGGCGCGAAGGCCCCAGCGGCTAAGGTTTTAAAGGACCTTCTTCAGCTCTGGTCGTTTCGGCGAGCCTAGCTCTGGTGACGCTCACCTATGAGACTCGGACCTCTGCTTGGGCTACCGCGGGGTCAATCGCCTGAAGAGCAGTCTGGAAGCTTACTGGAGTGAGCGAAGAACAAAGAAAAGGGCCACGACTTTCCCAGCGGTTTGTTTACCCTTTAAATCCATTATTTGCTTCTGTGTTTGGATCATTTGGATCTCTTTTTTGTCTGTAAAGGGTCATCATTGATGCTTTTACGCACCAACAAGTTGGGTTGATGTTTAGCCTTGTCGAAGTGGCGTGTGAACGCCAAATTCATCCATTGGGCTATGGTAGGGAGCTCCAAGTCGTGTTGGTGATCGTTCCTGACGCACCAGTGACCAGCCGCAATTCTGAAATCGCGATTGGAGCGCCTGTAACCGCTGGATATCCGAAGGGTCACAATGCGCGAAGATTACGTTAGCATAGGTCATGCATGGTGGGACTGCCTTAGATTTCCCGCGCTGGCGGCAGTGGCTAAGGCCGAGAAGTTGTAGGTATATATGCTTAGTTGGAAATACTTCGTTAGCGCGTTTCAAGGTATGACGTAATCGCAGTGATTTGCAGCAGATTGTAGAATACAGGCTGTTAATTAAAAACTTAAATCCTTATCTAAACTAATATATCAGGGTTTATGGCATTTCATTGCCCTTGATAGCTCACGATTAAGATAACGACGTGATAAGGTTTGCGATTTTTAACCTTCACATTTTACGAGCAGCGTAGACACAGTTTTTTTTTCTTTTGCACAATTAACATTCACTCCTATGGTGAAGGAATCGTTAAATCCCTCGTATATACGTCGTTTATCATAATTGCCATATATTTTATAAAAAGATAGTTTGTAAAATATACTGCAGATATAGCATTGTATATGATATGGGGAATTTTGATGACCTTTTCTGACTTTAACTGTGTCCAAGAAAGACCTAAAATTCGTTGGATGAAAGCGCGTGAAACGGCCTTTTAAAAAGGCCGGCAACGCACTTGCGAGACCTCCGGCAATATGTCCACGGACCACTTTACATCAGGTGAGCCTCCTGCCCGAAAGAAGTACCTGCGACCTGTTTGTCTGTTACCATTCCTCACCTTTTAATAGTGCCATCAGCAAATTTGGCTTTTAAAGCCTCCCCCACCTCCTTCTCATTTCCATATATGTGTGCGCAGTCAATGTGCCTGTAGCCTGTGTCAATCGCATCCTTGACTGCCTGCGTGACCTCACCAGGCTTTGACTGAAAATGATTAAGGGATTGCTTAGTACATATGGGTTGAATTGCACAATGAACTGTCAAATATAAATGTCAAAATATTTGTTTTATTTTTCTCCTTCGGACAAGACAACTTCGATTTTGTTTCCTTTGGTGAATATACTCTTGGGCCGTGGGGTTCAAGTGCTCAGGCGCTTATTAAAAATTTAAGTTGGCCCCAGAGCTGCCCTGCGATTCTGTAACTCACTTTTCGAACTCACACAGTGGTTTTCGCATCGGCGGTCGCTCTCAAATCAGTCGTGAAGCAGTCATTTTATGATTTGGCATTCTGAAAAGGTGAGATCTTGTAGTTTATTGTTTATACGAGATGACTTGCTTATAGAGCTGCGTTATCTGTCTATGCCTCGGTGTCTCATCCGGTGGTGTGTCCCCTAAGTTATTCAAGCTGTGTGAGTTCGACAAGTGAGTTACAGAATCGCAGGGCTGATGCTTTCCTCGCTCAAGGAATAAGTATCGCAATACAGCAAGGAAATGCTGCCAGCGTTAAAAGTACTGCCACAGGGGCCAAACTTTTTAAATTTGTTTTGATTTTCTTTTTAATAATTTTTATGATTACTTTGTAGATTAAGAAAACTGTGAATACTTGATTGTAAAAAGTAAAATTTACATAAAGATACTCGTTTATCAGGAAGCAACATTTGTTCGGGCTGTTTCAGAGCCAGTATAGTCGAGGCGGTTCCAAAACCGCCTTCACTGGGGAAGGTGAGGTCCCTTATTTCGCTCACTTCAGGTGTTTGACCACCCCGTGATGGCCCAAGCCTAGGTCCGAGTCTCGCAGGAGACACCCTTGCGCTAGTAACTAGACACGCTCGCCAAGCGTTTGGCGCGTTCGGGAAAAATGATGAGAGTAAATGTTTACGATGCGCGCGCACACCGTCACAAACAACCGACACCCTTAAGTTACCATAGTCAACATTTTAAAATAAAAAAGGGTGCGTGTACTTATGTACGCGCGTAAGAAGTTATACTTCTTTGGCATTATTAAAAATAGTTTTTGATTGCATGCAAATAATTAATTACAATTAAATAATCAAAGACTGGAAAAGGAGTCATTAAAGTCAATAAAGTTCAGTTTACATTTGAAAAATTAATTAAATAAATATTTATTATTATTCTCTTACATTAAACAAATAAAACACTATTTATCTTTAAAACATTTTTATTTCATTATACTATTTATTTTTAAGTGACTAATGTCTTCATCAGAATTTCGGTTTGTAATTTTAAATTAATCATTACTTGGTTGTGCATCTACGAGGCTTCTCCAAAACTACTTGCTTTCTGCAACAAATAAGAGAATATTAATTTAAGCTCTGTCCATGCAAAACTTAAAATTTTTTATAATTCATATTATAAATTTTTTTAACACATTTATATTAATATAATTATATAAATGTGTTAATAATATAATTTGTAGCACATGCTACAGACCTGGATAGCAACTTTCTTTTATTCTATTTAGAGATAGAGATAATTTAAATATAATACCGGTGTCTTCCTTGTAGGTTTCTTTGGAGTTGTTTGGGGATTCTTGTTGTTCAGTTCGACATGATTTTCTTTAACCTTTCTTTAATCCTACAAAATAATGAAATTGTTAAGTTATGTTGTCACTGTTGTGCACACCTTTGTTTGGCTTTTTTAGTATTCAAGTTATGTCAAAACTGATTTATTACCTTGTCATTGTTGGCTTTATTTGCTTTTGGGATATCAATTGTTTCCAAAATGATTTTATTTGTAATAACCTGAAATATATAAATAACATCTATTAATTTAAGTATCATGGTGAGTGGTTCGCACTCAGGTATTAAGGTGTATTATACCCACTGTCCATTATAAGTGGGAATGGGCTCACTTCTGGCAGGACAGAGTTTCGGTACTACAAGTGCAACATGGATGTTTTGAGGTATTACAATATCTCTAACTACCCTGTAGGGGAATAAAGTAATGTTGTAAGCATATGCCTATGCTTGAAAGGTTGAACCTTGAACATCACCATACATCATATTTATAATTAACATTCCTACCTCGACACCATCACAATCAAATTCATTGAAATCTACTTCAAACCATTGTGTCTCGAGAAGGTGATGGTGGCTTTGTTCCACCTCCAGTTTTTGATGTTTCACGGCGATAAGATGACAACTCTTTTTTTGTATTCAATTTAGTGCACTTCCACTGATTCATCAATTGTTTTTTGTCTCTTGTCCTTATATTTGCTAGATTAAATCTGATGTTTTGATTAAATAATGTGGTCATTTTTTTTGAGATGCAGGTACTTATTAAAATGTTTACTTCTCTGTTATATCGCTCCAAGCCTTCATTTTCTCCTTATTAGTATTCGTGCTTAAATCTTTGTTCTCAATTATTGATATATAGGGTCGTAGAATATTTCTAAAAAGTTGCTGTAACAAACGCAATAAACAAAAGCAATGAATAATGGTTCATGTTTCAGTTTTAATCAACAATAATACTCGATAATACATACGGATAGTTAACCTCAATTGTATTGAAGCACTCAGGAAGGTTAGCACAGTTTTTTCACAAATATTTTATATTATTTCACAAATATTTTGTATAATGAAAATAACTAGGTATATAATTATTAATTATAAACAATAATTAAAACTCCTATATTTGTTTAAAAGGTAAATGTCATTGTCAGATGTCAATTGTCATGGTCATTCAAAATTCTTGTTAAGCTGCTAAGCTAGAATATGCGTGAAGTTAGCTTCACGCATATTCTATTTCTTTTTACTTGTAGTTTGTCTTATTCCCATCTCGCTCGCGCACGCTATATCACACTGCCAATTTTGTGTCATAGGTGCGCGCGCAATCGTAAAATTTCACTCTCATCAATTTTTCATAACGCGCCTAAAGAAGTACAACTTCAAAAATGACCATTTATTTAATTATGTAGAAATATTTTTTTAAATAAACTTTATCTAACTAGATAATGCGTTTTAATTAGACTTTCAATGTATTAAATACCTTTGTTCTATTGTTAGTGTCGTTTTTTCTACAAACGTAGAATAAGGCGAAAGATAAAAAATTTAAAAAGATTTTTATTTGTTACGCCAAAGAAATATAACTTCTAACGCGTGTAAGTAAGTACACACACGTTTTTACTTATTATTATTATTGTTTTTATTATTATTTATTATTATGATTGTTTTTATTATTATTTATTATTATGATTGTTTTTATTATTATTTATTATTATGATTGTTTTTATTATTATTTATTATTATGATTGTTTTTATTATTATTTATTATTATATTGTTTTTATTATTATTTATTATTATATTGTTTTTATTATTATTTTTACTATCGACGTTTTTTGTGTTTATTTCCGCGTAATTTTTGGTTTCCTTGACAATTCATTGAAGAGATTCACGGCGTTTTCTATCGTAATAATTCTCGTTATGATTTCTTTGATTTATACGCTCCGGACTTACTTAGTAGATTAAGATAGAGAGTTCCAAATTAGCTATTTATTACTTATTGGTAGGATAAACACTATTGTTGCGTTTCACGACTGTCAGATAGCGCTATTATTAGCTATCCCTTTTTGCAGTTGCTTTTTGCAGTTTTTTGCTTGTATTACGGCTTCAGTGATGTATATACGTGGTGTACTTATACATATTATGACGATTACAACTCTTTCAACTTTTTGAATCGTGATATCTCAAAAACGGTGGCTCTTAGGAAAAAAAGTATTCAGGCATTTTTTATAGATAATTATCTGATCTACAATTTTTGTCTACACTAATTTTATGATAAAACTTACCATTTTGCTGAAAATCGCGAAAAACCCATTTTTGTGATCTTTGACCCGGAGTAAATTTTTTTGCACGCGCCGGATCGATGAGGACTTTTCACATTTCCTTTATAATAGTGTATTGAGCAATCCTACCAATATTCAGCCAAGTGCAAATTACTGTAACCTTACCCCTAATTTTTAGTCTAATTTGACCGGATTATATTCGTCACATAAAGTCCATCATAAGTTATGAGTCCGATGAAGTGTCAAATAGCACAATTGATCTTCCAAATAATTTATGTGTTGCATAGCTATTTGGTACTTTATCCATAAATTGTGAAACAGCCCCTTAACATATTAAATAAGACAGTTTTGTGGCTTTTGGATGCAAATTTACTTGACATTGAATCGAATTGACTGCTAATTGAATTGGAAATAAAACTGATTAGCAACGGAATTTTTAACTCGTGACTCATTAGTTAAGATGGAGTAAATTACTACTAAATAAATCCTTTGTGCGTCAATAATGTAATAAATTTGCGTTAATATTCGTAATAAAATTAAAAAAAAAAATCAGTGGCCTCAGATTTCTGTATCTGTTTCATTATCAATTGTCAATCTAATAGGCAAGTAGGTGATCACCCTCCTGTGCCTGACAAACGCTGTCAACTTTGGGGCTATGTCATACCGGTTTTCTCACGAAGTTTTCCTTCACCGTTCGAGCGAATGTTAAATGCGCACATAGAATCACAATTAAAAACGTACTACGAATTAAAAAAAACAATATAATTGAAGTTCTTCATTCTTTTGGCGCGTTAGGGAAAAATGATAAGAGTAAATTTTTACGCGCACACCGTCACAAAAAAACAACACCCTGAAGATAGCTACAGTCAACATTTTAGTATTTTTTGTGATATTTAAATAAACTTTATTTAACTAGATAATGCGTTATAATAAAACTTTTCAATGCATTAAATACGTTTTTCTTTTGTTAGTGTCGTTTTTTTTACATAGATAAAAAATTTTGAAAAGATTTTATCTTGTTACGCCAAAAAGGTATAACTTCTAACGCGTGTACATAAGTACACACATGATTTTTTGGAGTTTTGTATGTAAAAGTATTTAACATGATTAAATGAAATTATAAATTACATACGTATAATTTGTATTTTAAATTTTCAATTAAAAATTTTTATTGTTGCTTAAATACTCTTTGTATAATATTTTCTTTATATTTTCTCACGTTAAGTAAACACCGAACTTTAATTAATTGCATTTAATACAAAGGACTTTACATATTACCGAGAAGGGGAGTGTCTTATCTCCCCTAAAAAGGGACATTATTTGCTAAAGGCCGGGGGTCAACTGCAAGTGGCGTATTGACATCTTTAGTTCACGTAGGTCTAAAAATCTTTCAAAATAAAACTAACATACTTGAAATCTATAGTTCTTATAACACTGTTGCAAAGTTGATGTTTCCGTGCTCGTATTGTCTTTTGTGTCTACTATAAATTCCCGTTTACATTTTCGTATATAATGTTGTTTTCATTTTATTAAAAAAAAATAAAAAAAAAAATTTTGGTCACTGTGGCAGTGTACCTTTAACTTGCGATACTTATTCGTTAAGGAAAGCACTAGTTCTGGGGTCACATACATGTATGTAAATACTGTATATTAGTGTATTATAATTTTGTTTATTTAAAAGAAATGCTGCCAGTGTTTAATAAAGGTACACTGCCACAAGGTTAGACGTTTAGACGACTCATTGGTCTAGTGGTTAGTACCCCTGACTGCGAATCCATGGGTCCCGGGTTCGATCCCCGGCTGAGACGAACATCGATGTGATGAGCATTTGGTGTTGTGCTTAGGTCTTGGGTGTTTAAAATATGTATTTATATGTCTATCTATCTATAATATGTATGTATAGCCGTTGCCTAGTACCCATAACACAAGCTTCACCAGCTTAGCTTGGGACTAAAAAAAATTTGATTGGTATGATCATGATCAAGATATGTAAAAATATGTACAAGTAGTATATATTAAATATTGTCATGTTTCCCTATTGATAAAATTATAAATAAAATAACAAAATTACCTTCCAAGTACCCAAACCGATGATTGGGCAAGTGTGTCCATTGCTAAACACTACAAGTGGTACTTTCGCCATCGCAAACAATATTTGATCTTCACTCTTTGACTTTTCAATTGATACTGCACTGAAAATGTCGTGTGAAGTATTTTTAACGTTACTAGAACGTAAGGGCGCGGCTACAACGGGTTGCGATTAATTGATCGTAAAATAGTAATACGCTTTTTAATTCAGATACATTTAAATATATTTCTATCATCTCATTAATTCAAATAATAATAATTTATTTGCAAGAATACACAAAAATATTATGGTGGTACATTCTAAAGTTCACATATTCTGCAACACATAATGGCGCCTTGTATGCCCTTTTTTTGCAAAGGCCTCCTCCAAATCCCGCCATTTTTGTCTCTCACTGTGCCTCCACTCATCTTCCATGTACCACCTGCTGTTTACATGGAAGATGAGGCGCAGTGTTTTGTCTATCCAAAAGTTTAGTACCTGTGCTAAACTTTAAATGCTGGCATTTCCTCTCTGTATTGCTCTATTTATAATTTGAGCGAGGAAAGCACCAGCTCTGGGGTCACCGCTGCTATCCAGTCAACTTAAAACTCTAATTATCGCCTCTGTACTGGAACCATACTGCCAATGAGTCTTAAAAGAGAATTTACAAAATTCTTTAAATAAAGAATGTTAAGTACTTAAAGCATAGTAAGTGATTGTTCTGTAAGCTTTTTACAGATAAGAGCTTACAGATGCACTTAAACATGCTCTAAGGCTAAAATGGAAATGGGCAGGTCATATTGATAAAACGCGAGATAGAAGATGGACGCTGGAAATAACAGAATGGACTGGACCTACTGGAAAAAGATGTATTGGACGACAAAAGAAGATGGACAGATGTCATTATAGAATTAACGGGGAAAAACTGGATGAATGTTGCTTAAGATAAAGAGAAATGGAAAAATATGGAGGAGGTTTTTACCCTAAAAGGGGCCATATAAGAACTAGACCACTAAAAAATAAATCTAACATAAATTTATAGTAACACAACTAATACTACTATTAAGGAATGCAAACTAACCAATTGTTGTATGGTTTAATAAAGCTTTAATAATAATAATAAAGTGATTGTTCTCCAGGCCGTCAAGTCAGACTACGTTATAGGAGACGTCCTTCCCTAATAATACCAACGAAAATCAATCTACCTTTACTTTGCTTATATTTAGGCATCGGCTTGCAACCTAAACAGATACATTGTCAGAATCAAACACTAACGATGGCCGCAAACATTCCCAATGAACAGGGAGGTGATATTAAAAATAAAATACTAACTGGTCTAAATTCCTACAAGTCCTGTAATTCGTTGATATTTTTGTATTTATTTATAAGTAATCTTACAGTTGCACATATATTATAAAAGAAAACACTCAGACAACATATAAACAAAATATACGAAACAGAAAACATAAGTCAATTAACTACATAGATAAACAGAAATTAAACAAATTACAATTTATTACTACTGCTAAATAAAGTCAGAGTCCTTCAGTCTTTTCCTCATTTCCTCAAATGAGGAAAAGCAGCATTTCCTCAAACTCTCTTTTGTAAGGCGGAAAATGTCTACATCTTAATGGATTGTATTGTAGTTAGCTAAAACGCGAAACATTGGCGAATTACGCAGATAATTCGAGTTCGTACCGTATATATTCCCAATTTTAACAATATATATTATTTGTCTTCATAGACGACTGGGTTATCAGCCCTTTACCCTTGAGAATCATTGATTTCTGTTAATATTTAAGAACAATATAATGATGTTAGTACAAAGGTGAAACAAAATCAGTAAAAGTTGTTTACTAGTCGGAATTTACAATTTTTTTCCGTGGTCTCTATTGTGGGGGGCCCCAGGACTGTAGCCCTGGTTGCCCTCCCCTAAATCCAGCCCTGAACACACACTTAAAAACCGATAAAAACAAAAATCAATCGCTTATTGTTAACCTAAGTGCCTTACTCACGTCAAATAATGAGTTTTGGACTTATCTTTCCGGCATATTACGATAAAAGAATTATCAAACAAAATAGCTCAGAGTGTATATTTAAATACATAAGATACAATATCGCTACTATGACCTCACTCACACAAAAGATGTCGATAGTGTCGGAGACAGCATTCAGTAGCAACTTCTTTGTTAACGGGGATGTGTGCAACAGATACTCGCCCTTGGTCGCCCATATCCCCTATAAATAATTTTATTCAATCGCTACAAACTGTTTAAACCCAATCCTCGGCCTCGAATGATAATGGCGTAAAATTTACCTGTATTACACTCAAAAGAACGTTCATTAAATTATTATCAGTAACATGTTTTTCAAACGAACTCATTTAAAATGTAATCAACGAAAAATTCGCAATATTTTTGTTGCCATGTGAACGTGTCTTTATCTAACCTTGAGCAAGGGTGGAAAGTTATAGCGACATTAAGTCAATGCGTGTACGCATGTGGAAGCCGTAATTGATTTTTATGACTTTGTACTGAGATATTCAGACAACAACACAAACGGCTGATAAAAGTATAAGCCGGCTGCACAAATATTGCATGTCCGCCGACATTTTCAGCAACTCCATAGAGACCTTTGACAAGTCGTTTTAGCAACCTTGCATTGTTTACTATTTATTACGCTTTGTAATATTCCTACCTAAGACTAAGCGCACACGGGTTACTTTTGTCACTGTTACAATAAAGTTTTTTTATTGTCACGTCATGTTTCTTAAGTAGAGTGTGCTTACGAAGGGTGACAGTGAAAAAATATTTTTGAACTTATTATTATAAGTTATATTCTTAGTATTGTCTTTGATTGACATAACCTTTACACATTTAAAGAAAAAACTTTTTAACCGGATTAAAGTTATGTATTATTATAAATTTACAATTATTTAACATAATTTTAAATTTATCCGACGTTTCGCGTGCTTTACAGCGTGCGTGGTCACGTTCAAGTTATATTCTTTGTAGTTAGGGAAAAATGATGAGAGTAAATTTTTACGATGCGCGCGCACACCGTCACAAAAAAGCCGACGACACGCTGAAGTTAGCTATAATAAACATTTTATTTCGTGATATTTAAATAAACTTAATTTAACTAGATAATGCGTTATAATAAAACTTTCAATGTATTAAATACCTTTTTCCTTTTTTGTTAGTGTCGATTTTTCTACAAACGTAGAATAATGCGAAAGATAGTATAGAAGTACACACACATGTTTTTTGAAGAGACGGTCGTTCTCTGTTGACTCATCATCTCAGAAGAAAAAAAAGCAAAAAGAATACCTACCTTTGGAGGAACAGGATACTAAGTGGAAAGCATTATCTCTTCCCTTACTACTTTCATTTGAAAGAGTCGTTCAGTTTTTTATCATAGAGTGGAAAAGAGACCAGCACTACTTCAATAATGATGTCATTATTAATATCGTCTTCTCGGATATTCACTTTTTGTGTAGATGATGACGCCATTGCGTGCACCAAAGTCGAGAATCGGAAGGGAAATGCGAACGAACGACGCTGAGAGACAACTTTGTCACTCGTGCGCGCACTGCTATGAAAACCGAACGGCGCGGTGATAGTTTCGTCACGGGCTTGTTCGCTGGTCGGCGTACATTAATGTCACCCATCTCCATACATATCCACAGATAACAAGTTATAAGTGAGGAAACAATCACGGTGACAAAAGTAACCCGTGCGCGCTAGCCCTAATTGCTATGTCTGTGTTTGTTATTGTATATTGGCGGACCCATGCGATTTCTTCGATACAAAAACTCCACTCACACTATTGTAATTTCATACAGAAATTTAACTTTTTTCGAAAATATTGTATCGTTCAGGGATGGACCAGGGTGGATAATTTTTGAAACCAAAATAGTAGGATGAAAACCATTGGAAAAGGAGGAGAATATTATAAAAATAATTTACGGGCGATCTGAGGTCGGGAAGGGGGTAAGTTTTTAAGAGTAAAAACAGTTTATATCGATTTCCGGCAAAACCAAAAGAAAAATTAATTTTTTCACCTTATTTTGAATTAATATTGAAAAAGAACCCTAATTTTCAATCGAAAATTCACCTGTCAAAATATATCAGCTTTTTTCAAAAAGTTGGTGTGCTTTCTGTTCGTTGAAATCTCTACTTTCCGATTTTAATATATATTAATATAGTAAATCTTCTAAGGAAATGCAAATGGTTTTCATCCTACTATTAAGTAAGTCACTCCTTACTGCTTCTTTTTCCCACCAAAGAGCTTTATGCCCTAGCCGATGTATTAACAATTCGTCAATTATTTATTCTCAACACAGTTTTAAAACAACATTATAAAACTAGTTACGACCCCGAATTAAATATAAACAAGCGGATTAAACATAAAGTTTGCTGTTGTATTACACAATGGACAACTTCTTTCTCGCAAAGATTCTTTGGTTTCCTAGGATAATAAATTAAATGAAAAAATTAACTTTAATCACTATCTAAATATGAATGTAAAAAAATGGTTACTACTTGGCTGAAGACGTTGAGTTATGATGAAACAGAAGATTTAATAACTGTTATTCTGTAACACACCCACTCCCCCACACATATACACACACCCACGCACACACACACACTTAGAGAGAGACACACAAACGCGCGCACACACACACATACACACACATACAAACACACACCAAATTTATTATTACGACTCCGTTTGCAATGTTTTCTTTTAGCACTTAATACTTATTTTCTTCTATTGTATCTTGTGACAATAACCTGATTGTATGTGTTCCGGTCCGGTGGTGGAGAGGCTGGCTATCTGTCACTCAGGTCTCCTGTTACAGAGACCAGTCTCTCACATACACTTCCTAATGTTATCATCTTAGTTTAATCATAATAACCTTGTATGTATATGTGAGAGAAGAAATAAAGACTATTATTATTATTATTATTTTTTTTCACTTTTTAAAGGCTTCTATCCTGGTCTATAATGTAGTGTTCTAATGGCGAATGAATCGAAATCGGTCCAGTAGTTTTAAAGTTTTCAAAGCAAACAAACAATCAAATCTTTCCGGTTTAAAATATTTGTATACCAGTACATACGCGAAGGACGCGCCGATTCCGTAACTTTCCACGACATGTTTCGCCAAATTGTCGCATCGTCACAATCATTTTAAATTACTTCCTCTGAAATTATACCGTTCTTAAACGAAAACAAAATGATTACTATTGTTATTTTATATATTAAATGAATTAACAATATCAATTCAAATTCCCTTGGTCCGTGGGGTCCTAGCGCTAAGGCTTTTTAAGGAAATAACAAAAAGGTTAGTCGACATCACAGGAGACCGAAGAGCTGGCAGCTACCTCGGACAGGTTTAGTCTAGCTATTCAAAGGGGGAACGCTGCCATCTTCGGAGCCTTGCCTAAAGGGACTCTTTTTAATAATATATTTTATTGTTCTTTTTTTTCGTATTTATAAGCTAGGTTAAATTATATGATTTTTAAATATTATATAGTTAATGTTAGAGACTTAGAAAATTAAAAAATTTATGTGTACATACGCACGTGTTAAATTTGTGATGTCATATTTTTCTTGTATTTTTTAGGCGTACACATTGTTTTAGAACGTATAAATAAAAAGAGCGTTGGGCTTCGCGATCGAAAGGGTAGGAGAAAATTGGATTGGATGGCAATTATAGTTTTTTTTATAGAACATGGGACAGGAAGCTCACCTGATGTTAAGTGCCACCCATGAACACTCTATGCCAGAGGGCGAGTGCATTACCAGCCTTTTAAGTCCGCTCTTTTCTTGATGGACCCTTAGGCTGCTGCCTCGAATTTTGCGGGCAGCGGGGCAGCGGCGCGAGGGCGGGTAACGAGAGGTGCAATCGCCCGCTAACGCGCCGCAGCCGCCGCCGTCCTGCTGCCCGCAAAATTCGAGGCAGCAGCCTTAGTCAAATTAGTTCGGAAATACTTCAGTGGGCAGTTGGTTCCACATAGTGGTGGGTGGCAAAAACTGCCTTAAAAAACGCTCAGTTGTGGAGCGACGGACGTCGAGGTGATACGGATGGTATTTTGTATTCTGCCTCGACGTCCGATGATGAAACTATGCAGGTATTTATCCGAACAACTCCTCTGAACACTCTCCATGGTAATTGCGGTAGAAGATTCAGAGTGACCCCACATCTTTACACAACGCCAAGGGATCAAGCCGCTCGGAAAGGGCAAAGAAAGGGCGTTGAAAGAATAGGGTGGAAAAAGTTGCATATTCAGTAAGTCTGAGAATCGGCTACAATCTATCTTTCAAATCCTTAAGTGATAAGGGGTGTCCACCCCAAATTAATTTTTTATTTCCTTATCGCGCGTTGCGAAAGGGGGCTAGACGGAAAAAATTAAGACCGAAAGTTGTAACGACACTTTTTTGCTATTTGCTATTGTAATACACCGGTTCTCGTCCGATCACCGAAGTTAAACAACGACGGGCGAGGTCAGTACTTGGATGGGTGTCCGCCTGGGAACACGTGATGTTGCCTTTTTTTTTTCGTAGCGATAAGAAATGAAAATTAGTTTTGGAATCACTTAACTAAATTAGTCGTAGTAAACGTACACCAGAATCCCTGTACAATAATAATTGCGGGGTCCCTAGTTTCCTTGCAAAATACAATACCTTTAAAAAATATTCTTTATAATTAATAAAAACATAATGTTTCAGGAAAATGTCATGTAATTCTGCGAATTCAAAAATTTGTATCACAACGAGAACAGCTTATACAAGGAGATGAACCAGATGAGACTGAATTAAAACATCTGAACCACGAAATACAAAATATGGTTATTAATTGTGCCACTTAATTTATATTTAAGTTATTTTACTATTTAATCGCTGCGTAGCACAACATCATACTGTTATGATACCAATAAACATATAAATTAATCGAAAGGAACTTCGTTCCATCTGGGTGTCCCTTGACACCTCTGAAGTTTTTTTATATAATTTTTTTATTTTTTAAGATACAGATACATACTAAAATTCATACAACCACTAATTTTTACCCCTCTACGATCAACCCCTTTTTTTATTTGTTAGTTTTGTAAGAACTTATAACTTGAACTCTGAGGTTTATTTAGAGAAGAATCACAGAAAAAAGTATAGTAGTTTTAAAATAAAAATAAAATATGTTTATTATGGAACATAAAATACAGGTATCACTTATTCCACGTCATTGAATTTGAATTTGTAGGCATCCCTACTCATCGGCAAAGAAGACAGAGGGTGTAGGCCGAGAGAAAAAGCCGGCGTAAAAAACTCTCGGTACTCTTTTAAAACAGCAAATCATCAAACAACACTTATTTTTAAATATTTTATTCTAGGAGTACATTGTCTTCACATATATTATATTTAACTAATGTATGCAAAATATTGTAAACCTATTTTAAAAGAGTAAGTGTCGAGTTTCTTGCCCATTCTTCTCCACACGAAACTACCTTTTGGAAGGGGTAACTAGAATCATCTTTATATTATTTTGTTTCAAAAGTGCCATTTGAGTTGGTCTAATTGAAATAAATGATTTGGCTTGACTTTACTTAGGGGCACCGGTTCGCGGTCTAAGAGAAGACTGGAGCAGGTTTCCCCGCTATAAGGCAATTATCTGAACAGCCTATTAAGGGGAGCCAGGGGCGGAGGTGTCTGTGAAGTTAGCAGAGCACTTACCAGCAGAGCACAAAAAAATTAGAGTTCTGGCAGCACACTCAACAGTTCTATAGTTCCTGATAGTTTTTAGAAAGACTTCTGGACTTTTAAGTCCGGAAAATAATTTTTTTAAAACGTAAAATGCTCTGCCAGTTTCCCGATCACAGGCAGCATTTATTACCAATTTCGATAAATAACGTCTCATTAAAACAATCATTTCAATTGATGATAAGTGATACCTCCACCCATGGACACTCTCAGTGCCTTTTAAGAATTGGTACGCTCTTTTCTTGAAGGATCCTAGGTAAATAAGGGAACACGGGTCGACACTTCGCCAGAAGGTGCCCTTCAATTATTATAGTATGGTGAGAACTTCAGAAACCAGCAGGTATTCAAAAAATCTATTTTACTTTATTAAAGAAGAAACATTATAAACACAAATAATTCTACCTGTCGTCGTACAGGAATTATTTCAACCGAATTTATTTTGTTATCATTGGAATATTCTTCTGTCTGTGACTGTCAATCAGACATTTCAAATTTGACAGCTGTATAGTAATGTAAATAAAAAATTGTAAATTTTTTGTTTAAAATGGAATTGTATAATGGGTAATGCATTAGTAAGTTAATAATTTCTTTAACAGTAACTTAATAAGTTCCACTAGCTACGATTACTGGAAACATTTCTGTTTCGTACATTTATTATTAGTTAATTAAAGAACCCGTCGGACGCTCACTCACCACCACTTTAAGACATCACGGAACATTTCGATCTAGCCTAAGGCCTGTATTCCCTTTGATTAATGCGAGTGCAAGTGATTAGTAATTGAGGACGATTAGTGCATTTTTGTAGTGCAAGTGCAAGTTGTTTAGTGGCTCTGTTAAGTCAATTCAGTTGTCGATAGCTGTCG
This sequence comes from Pieris macdunnoughi, assembly GCA_905332375.1. Classification (NCBI taxonomy): domain Eukaryota; kingdom Metazoa; phylum Arthropoda; class Insecta; order Lepidoptera; family Pieridae; genus Pieris; species Pieris macdunnoughi. The sequence continues at coordinate 24,674 of CAJOBZ010000070.1, read as the reverse complement.
ATCAGCAAGTTTGGACGAACATCGAGAAGCGCGCTTGCAATTGGAAGAAGTACTGAAAGGGGTTGGGTTTTAAATGTCGTCGCACTTATTTGATGATACTAATTATGCAGGAGTCTCATTGGAACACCTCCAAGTGATTTTTGCTGCCGGAAACGCTTCAAAGTGTTTAAAAAAATTTTTAAAGTTTGTGTAATGTATTGAAATTTGTAAACAATCCGCCATTTTCTACTTTTCTATTGGTTATAAGAGATATGACACTTGGTTCGAAAATGGATTAATAGAAGACCCATTCATGGCGCAAGCTACCTACTCTATAAGGAATTGGCTGCTGAAGAAACGACGGAATATTACTTTGCTCTCAGGTTGACCGAAGAGTCCTGCTAAATGTCCGGACGTGTTTTGGCAGGCACGAGTGAGGGGGAAGGGTCGCACGCGACGTCACCACTCGCAGTTCACTCGCAAAAAAATAGAACACGCTTCTAATCACTTTACTACGCAGCCAACTAATCACCTGCACTAATCATTCGCTGTCCACACTTGTTTTCTCCTATTGACTAATCACCTGCACTAATCACTAATCAAAGTGAATACAGACCTTACCTTATAATAAGTAATTCAAGTCTAACCTCATTTCCTAAAAATATTTCTAACATAAGGAATTGTCCAACTTACAACTCTATTAAAGGGAAGACTGTTTAGCACTTACTACTAAGTGCACTAACACTAATTCACTACTTCAAATGGTTTATATATAACCTAACAAATAACACTAAGAAGGGACGACTCATTGGTCTAGTGGTTAGTACCCCTGACTGCGAAGCCATGGGTCCCGGGTTCGATCCCCGGCTGAGACGAACATCGATGTGATGAGCATTTGGTGTTGTGCTTAGGTCTTGGGTGTTTAAATATGTATTTATATGTCTATCTATCTATAATATGTATGTATATCCGTTGCCTAGTACCCATAACACAAGCTTCACCAGGTTAGCATGGGACTAGGTCAATTGGTGTGAATTGTCTTCAAAAAAAAAAAAAATAATGTTGTGTAGTAGGCTTGCAGTATAGATCAAATAGAGAGTGTAGCCACCTATCCATCTGCGATACCGTTACCCTGAAACGCGCGTAGTGACTTACGTGAGGACATCGGCCTGTATGTCAGAGAACCCGCTGGCGATGTGTTTACGCCCTGCTGATACAGGACGGCACTGAGCGAGTGTAAAATGAGCTTCGGACGCGACTCGTCTTAATCGTTATCTTGGTTCATCCGTTGTCAGGGGCGTCGGGTAGATTTGTGGCTCGCAGTCCAGCCCTGCGATTCTGTAACTCACTTTTCGAACTCACACAGCGGTTTTCGCATCGGCGGTCGCTCTCAAATCAGTCGTGAAGCAGTCATTTTATGATTTGGCATTCTGAAAAGGTGGGAGCTTGTAGTTTATTGTTTATTAGAATGCTAAATCATAAAATGACTGCTTCACGACTGATTTGAGACAGAATCGCAGGGTAGGTCCGCAGACGGCGAGATGACCTGCTTATAGAGCTGCGTTATCTGTCTATGCCTCGGTGTCTCATCCGGTGGTGTGTACCCTAAGTTATTCCAACTAAGAATACAACTTATTAGCCACGGGGGGTCCGGACGAGCTACGCTCGCCATAACAGCCCGGGCTGAGCTGTCAAGGCCCCCAATGCCATTAGCGAGATTCCATAAAAAAAGCGCTTGGGGCTTCAGGTCAGTCAGTGGTACGGGTCCCTCGCTTTAGGTTGGAGGAATGGTTTAGCATCCTTCCTCTACATGATGTTTGAAGTATCGGTACAGAATAATTATGGATAATGTTTTTTTTTTATAGCCACGACCGCCACAGGGCCACCCGCGTTTTGGTGGACAGGAACAAAGCCCGTTTGGACAGTCTCCATTCGGGCAGGGGCAGAGTCCATTTGGGCAAGGACAATCTCCATTCGGGCAGAGTCCATTTGGGCAAGGACAGTCTCCATTCGGGCAGAGTCCATTTGGGCAAGGGCAGACTCCATTCGGGCAAGGACAGACTCCATTCGGGCAAGGACAGTCTCCATTCGAGCAGACTCCATTCGGGCAAGGACAGACTCCATTCGGGCAGGGGCAGACTCCATTTGGCTCACCAGATGCGAGACAGCAATCGCCTGTTGGGCAAGGTAGGAAAATAAAAAAGGTCACGTCCGTTAATTAACACCTCGTATATACCTAGTCTTGCCATAAATACTGAAACAAAGAAAAAAAATTGTCTATTGCCAATAACATTTATTACTTTTACAGTCATTGATATACAAAAAAACAACGGGAGCACTCCGGGAGTGCCGACAGAAGTGAAAACTTCAATATTAACGTTGTGTTTAATTATAAGTATAAAAGTACTATCATTTATGAGGTAGAATACAATGTTTATTTATTGCGCTATCGTACACAAATATGACAATTTATATGTTGTTATTTATAATATTATATCGTTATTTATATATTACATTAAATTTTATCTCTCAGAAAAATCAACTTCCATCCATAATTTCGACGACTTTTACACCATCGTTATTATCAGAATCATCATCGCAAATTTTTACAACTGATACAATTGGTTTATGATAACTGAAGTAAGAAACAAACAGTTTTGATTCGAACCTATTTAAGTGTCTAATAAAGACCGTACTCATTTGCTTTCACTACTTCATCATCACTTTTTTCATTAATAGATTCACTTTGTTCGATTTCCATAATTTAAACAATTCACATTTACGAATACACAACAGTGTATTTACTACACAACAGTCAAGCAATCAGCTGTCACCATCCTTGGATACGCGTGGGACGCTGTACATAAACACACACGGTCATTCGCGCAAGCGCCCTGTGCCGCCTAAACAGAGCAGCACACTCAGGCACGGTAGAAAGAGTGGGAGATACTAGTTCCTCTCCCTTCCCCTCGATCTTACGCTTTTTCGATCAGCATCACGTGACCCTGACGCAAGTTTGAAAGTTTTTACCCATACAAAAAGTGCTCAGAGCCGCTAAAGAAGTTTTCACTTCAAAAACCCAAGATGCGCAGTCTCGAATAAAAGTAACGCTCGAAAGTGTCCCGAAACACTATTTCTGTCCCTTCCTATAACAGTATGTCTATAACAGTATATGTTACAAGCATATATTATTGCAAAATCAACCTTATGCGAATTGTTTAAGGTTGTTATTACAACGCAGTGTACTTAAAGCAACAAAATTTTACGACCGACCGTGGTCGGTAGGACAAGGTATTGAGTGGAGTCGAACATGACTTTTTTATTTACAACTATTTAACATAATTTTAAATTTATCCGACTTTTCGGGTGCTTTACAGCGTGCGTGGTCACGGTGTTGGATGTTAAATAGTTGTAAATTTATAATAATACATAACTTTAATCCGGTTAAAAAGTTTTTTCTATAAATTAAAAAAAAATGTTAAATTGGCTACCTCCTGACCTACACTTTATATAGCGTAAATATATTTGTCAAAAACTACACACAAAAGTTCAAAAGTACATAAATCTTAATATATATAAATCTCGTGTCACAATGTTTGTCCTCAATTGACTCCTAAACTACCGAACCGATATCAATCAAATTTGCACACCATGTGCAGTTCGATCCAACTTGAGAGATAGGATAGTTTAAATCTCAAATTATAGTCGCAATTTTAATTTATTGCTAATTATTTGTCTGTTATTATTTGACAGTCACAAATCACAATTCTAACAGATGGCGCCGCGCTGTGTTGAAAGTACCACGTTTCACATAAGATACTATTTAACATCTGTAACAAAAACCTTAGCCACAGCAACGCTTGGCCGAGTCTACTAGTTTATTTATATAAAAAAAAACACAAATAAATAATATCGACTCCACTTATTAGACGCGAGACTATTTGAAATGAGCGCACAATTTAGAATGTTGCGCTCATTTTTTAGACGTTGAGTGTGCATTTTGGGTTTTTTGTATATCAATGTTTACAGTGTGTTAGTTTAATACATAAATATAAAACAATTTAAAATATAAAAAGCTTATTCGGAGTGGTCTCCATTGGCTGCTACAGTCTTTTAAACGTTGAGGCCAGTTATCGATAAACGCACGCACTTCATTCATGGGAAAATTCTTCACTGCCAATCGTACGGATTGTTTTAGGGACTCTAAATTATCATGGCGTTTAGAGCAAGCCGTACTCTAAAACTGACCATAAATCAGCGCATTAAGATCGGGACTTGACGACGGCAGTCTTCAGCTCTGATGAAGTCCGAAACGTTGACTTCGGCGCCGAGTCATGCTGGAAGGACCATTCTTGGTTATTGAACATGGTGTTGTTAAGAAACTTCACTACCTTCTCAAGAATGGTATCTTGATACACTTGTGGCGTTTGTGACCTCCCTTTGCGTGCCGCTTTGGTTGTTGTTTAGATTTTACCACCCTATTCTTTTTGAAGTTATACTTCTTTAGGCGCGTTATGAAAAATTGATGAGAGTGAAATTTTACGATGCGCGCGCACCGTGACACAAAATTATCAGTATGAAGTTGCCAACGGAAGATGCTACGGCATTGTACATAATTTAAAAACAACATTCGAATAATAATAGAATTTATGTTACACTTAATGTAAGAGAATAATAATAAATATTTATTTATTTAATTTTTCAAATGTAAACTGAACTTTATTGACTATAATGACTCCTTTTCCAGTATTTGATTATTTAATTGTAATTAATTATTTGCATGCAATCAAAAACTATTTTTAATAATGCCAAAGAAGTACATATAACTTCTTCCGCGCGTACATAAGTACACGCACCCTTTTTTTAAATTATCAGTAAAGAAATGACCACTACGTCTCTTATAGGCTACAAGTCCTAAGTCATCATTTAAAATACGCGACATGGTTCTAGGTTCTATCTTCATCTCCCGAGATAAAATCCTGTCCGAAGGCCTTTTGCCGATTTCTTCGATTTCTTTCCCTTACTGCATTGACCACCTTTTTCGTACGAACAATAAGTGGACGGCCAGATCTTTTTCTGTAACAAACAGAGAAGGTCTCATATTAATAACCCGGTACACAGATTTTTGACTAATACCAAGCGTATGGAGAGTTTTAAAAGTTGCATTTGGCTCCATACCTACTTTGTGTAATGCAATCACAGCGATTCGGTTCTCTTTATCATCCCACTCCATTTTAAAATTGCAAAACTACACTGTATTGGCGCCAAAATGAGAAAACTCAAGGACAATAATATAAAAAATATGATAGATTCCAAATTCAAATGTAATATTTTGTTTATCTTTAATTGTAACAGTATTTATGGCCGGACTAAGTATAGACAACATTTATTACTAACGAAACACACAAAATAATAGTAATGATTATAAAAAAAGAAAAATTACAAAAGTATGGAAAAAAGATAGAGGAAGTCTGTTATTATCATTAATAATTAACACAATTATAATGGATATGTCATACGTGTTTTCTCGTTGATTCGTATTATAAATAACTATTAATAATGTATATATTTACAAAAACACATACATTATTATTTTTAATCGTAATTCTTCGATAAAGGTCAAACGCGAAAATAACCTTTTCTGATGTTCGTGTTCAATCGTGACTTTGGTAATTATATTTTTTAATTATTTTTGAAGTGAAACTTCTTTATGCGCATGAGGGTAAAATATTTTACGGAACATCACTAAAATGTGCAGCGTTTTTGTCGAAAGGGAGAGTTCGATTGAGACCGATTGAGAGAGAGTGAGTAGGGTGAATTACCTCAAAATAATTTATTGAAATCTCAACTGACGAATTGTAAATTAAAATGCCACGTGTTTTATCGAAGAAATTAATTAAATTTATAATTTGTATTAATTTTCGACACTTAATATTTTAATAACAATTAAATTCAATAAAATCCTAACATATCTACCCTCCCTCTAAGTCTCAGAAATCTAAAGTTTTAGATTTGTATAAATATGAACAAGACTTAAAAATTTGTTTGCCAAAGAAGTTTCACTATTATGTGTACTTTGTACGCACGCACTTTTTTTTGTTATTGTATAATTATATGTCGCAAAAAGAAGTTATTTCACGAAATTTATTTTTGTTCGTACAGATCCACAAAACATTGCAAATGTATCTCCACCGCCATATAATCAACAGGGGATGGTAAGGAATCTTACTAATATTATAAACGCGAAAGTTTGTAAGTATGTATGGATGTTTGTTACTCTTTTAAGTAAAAACTACTGCATGGATTTTAATGAAAGTTTACAATAATATAGCTTATACATCAGAGTAACACTTAGACTATAATTTATAAAGATATTGTGTGAATTGTCCAAACTAAAGTAAAATAGGAAAAAAATCTACCATCTGTGAGCAACTCTGGCGTGCGCTGTCAAAACTGCTAGAGTTACACATATGTAATGTATGATGGAAATGTTTATCTTAAATATATATATCTATATCTTATGTGTAAGCCATTATAGCCTAAATAGTGGTAAATCGCTTTTGTTATTTAAAGTAGATAAAATACAAATATTATTTTAATCATGCGCAGACGAAGTCGCGCAGGATTAGACACCAGCTAGTTTCAGTTTAAACGATAAAAATATCGGCATAAACGATAATTAAATGTGTTTTGAAGGTCCAACATTTTCTTCCAGTATTTCAGTGATAATATAGAACTTTTTCACTTCAGATTTTGATAATTTTCATATGATGATATTTGATACAATTTTTTACTGGACTGCCTTCATTATTATAGCATACCATCTTGTATATGCGCCAAAGCTTGTAATACAGGGTCACTTTTCGGTAGAGTAATTTTTTTTCACAGTGGGGTCGGAAGTAAACAAAAAGTTTTGATTTGAAAAAAAAATTATATCGTATAACTTAATATTATCTTCAATATACTCAATAAACAACTATAAATAGTATATCTAACGCAAGGACTCATCAGTACCAATCTAGTGGATGTTATGGAAAAGATACAGGTGTAGATTTTTTCGAATTTTATTGAGAATTAGTAAAAAAAGTAAATTTTATCATAAAACACAAAATAAATTATAACTGCAGGGGTTGAGCTTAGAGACCTCCCGTAGAACAATTTTTTGCAGCTGATGACCTCATCTATCCCCTATTTTCGTTTGATCCACGACTTTTTGGCCACTCTGTACATATAATTATAAATAATAATAGAATATAAAACTTAAGTTTTGTCATCCTAATGGAATAAGACAATTTAAATACAGTATAATCTCTTTATAACGAATTTCAAGGGACCGGGCATTTTCGATAGGCACGAAGGGAAGAATTAATGTATGGGTATTGGGTTACACCAAATAAATTTAATTAATTTTTGCGTTATAGAGAGTTTTTCGTCACATCGCATGTCGTTATAAAGAGTTAACACTGTACATATGTTATTTGTGCTAGCGCTGCGCTGTGAAATAAAAAAAAGTTTTGAGCCAAGAATTAATTTTTATTTGTCTTCGAGCAGTACCCACCGAACTATCAACAAGCACCTCCTGGTTACCAGTATCCTATGCAGGGACAGCCCGGGTACCCAGGGGCACCAGGATATCCAGCCCAGGGTTACCCCGGGCACCCTGGACATGGGTCGGGATATCCAGGTAACTCGCTCAGTTAGAGTTAAGAATCGGTTAGCCCTTAGTACATTTTTAGACCGATTTTTAAGTATGTTCATTCTTAAGCGAAATTTGACATGGACATAACATTTATCTTTAACAAAACACACACACATAACAATAATAAAAAATATAAAAAGGAATGAAAGATAATATTTTTTTTCTTTTAAAGAACAAGATTTGTGTAATATGTGTGTGCTGTGGTTGTAATTGGCCCTGGCTCAGCATTATGCTGATGAGCACATTGTTCCTCAAGTATGTTGTAGAGAGCAATTGATGTGTATGTATGTAAAATTTGTTAAGTCATATATTCTTGTATATTTTAAGCATACATGTTAATTTAGGATTAATTAAATAATTATAACTTAAAAGTGCCAGATTATGTTTATATGAGTTGTAAAAGAGGTAAAAAGTAAGTTAAATGTTACACGCGGCGTTCTTTTTGTTTTCTTGGCTGGACACGTATTTACATGAAATCTGACCTAAACCTTGAAAAATTATACACTTAAACCTTCATTAGGAATCATACTATCTATTAGTAAAAACTGTACAAAAATCCGTTCGGTAATTGTTGAGTAAAGCGCGATCATATCAGACATAGGCATTCGCACGAGTCGAAGTGACCCGTAAACACTATTCTATTGGTGACTGCAATAAATTCCGTGCTAAAACAATAAACAATTACATACCTAAACTTTCCTGAGGAATCAGACTATCTATTGATAGAAACTATATAAAAATCCATTCAATAGTTTTTGAGTAAAGCGCGTTCATATCATAGCACGGGTAACAGCGACCCAACCTTGAAAATATTGTATACCTTTCTTATGAATCATCATGAGTGCACCACACAGATGAGGCGGAGGACTTGTTTTTATATAATACTTGCGGACCTGACAGTGTTCTGTACACAGGTATTAAATTATAAAAAAACATCGTATTGACTTCTAAACGATTTTCGATTCCACTTGAACACCAACAAGAAATATCTTTAATATCAGTTTTAGTGCTTCAATTAAAAATATACTGTCAATTAAAACCACTCTATATTTGATAGAAAAATATTATATTAATAGGTTTATGATTTACTAAATGTTTCATACTGTTTAAACCTTCTAACTTTCACAAATATTTCAAGATCATAATTAGCCAAATCCAGCCATTCTCGAGTTTTAGCGAGACAAAAACATTTCATCTTAATAATTATATGTATATAGATAGGCATGTTAAATTAGCATTTGGTTGTATACGGTAATGCGATGATTTCGTATTTCACGGCCGGGTAAGTAAGTACTAAGTAACAAACAACCTTGATTAAATGAAATAACATCTTTTTTTTTAAATTTATTCATATAGGCAACCAAGTACACTAAGGATCTGTTTCACAATGTATGGATAAGTTCTACATAAGTTCCAAATTAGCTATTTATTACTTATTTGTAAGATAAACACTATTGTTGCGTTTCACAACTGTCAGATAGCGCTATTCGTTACATAAGGTCTATCATAAGTTTTGAGTCCGATGAATGTCAAATAGCACAATTTATCTTCCAAATAATTTATGTGTTGCATACCTATTTGGTACTTTAACCATACATTGTGAAACAGACCCTTATAAACGTCATCAGGAAAGATGTTAAATTGATTCAAAATTTACATTGTCTGGGCCTCACGTTTATGTATCTGTTTCATGACCATTTGTCAATCTAATAGGCCAGTAGGTGATCAGTCTCCTGTGTCCACGCCATCGACTTTTTGGGTCTAAGGCAAGCGGTTTCCTCACTTCCTCAGCGGTTCGAGCATATGTTAAATGCGCATATAAAAAGAAAGTCCATTGGTGCACAGCCGGGGTTCGAAACTACGACCTCAGGGATGTCGCACGTTGAAGCCTTTAGGCCAACGATCACCTCTTTATAATATTAGTATAGATGATATATTGTACTACGAAAAATGGTACATAGTTCATTCCTCCACAGCATCACCACCAACACCTGGTATCGCAGATATGGCGTGCTGTGCATCATGCATGGCTTGTCTCAGCTGTCTCCTCTGTTCGTGCTGTCAGGTAAATACTTAAAAAAAAGCATGTGGTACTTCTGTAATTGGTTACTAGTATGATGATGTTCACAAATCTCTTAAAACTAAAATATATTTAATTAAGAAACAGTCCAAGTTTCAGTAAAATCGGCAAAGTATGAAATATCCACGAATTTCTGGACTAATAAAATAAGCAATGGTGCTACAAGTCACTTGGATGCAGATTTCTGTCTGGGTTTCTTCAGATTTTTGTTCTTAATAGGCAAGTGGGTGATCTGTGTCTAACAAGGTTTTCAGATTGTTTTCCTTCACAGTACAGATACCGGCAAACTTTTTGAGCATTAAACAAGGGAGTGGGGGAAAGTTTTGCGAATCGTACGGGACGTGCGGGACATAAACACAACAACAACAAACGTCAACTGATTTTCCAGACGCAAACGTCAACTGATTTTCCAATCACGCTATCGACACGTCACTCTCCCGCCGCCACCCCCCTTCTAGTCCTATAACTAAAATATACTATCCTCCCTACTATCGTCCTATAAATAAATATACCTAAAAATCGCTTCTGCGCAGGCAAGGACACTTGTTCAAGATATTTGCCGGTATCTGTACAGTTGTTATTGTGCGTACAGTTCAAATACGCACAACACTCTAGTCAGCTCATTTGCACGCAAGTTGGAAGCGCAAGCGCATGCGCTCGTCTATAGAGGGGAGTGTGAAGGATTACCTTGTAAAAATGAGTGCTGAGTGGGATTAATAATTATATTAATCCCACTCAGCACTCAGCTTAGTGAAACTTAGTGGAACAATAATTATATTAAAGAACTTTATTTTTCATTACAAAAAAAATGTATTTTATTTTACATGAGAAACTTAATATATACGAACGACACGTCGCCATCAGCCGTCCCGTAGGCTCATTCTGATATATATATTTAATGCCCTTTTGAATTGGTTAAACGCGCTACTATTACGAATTTTAAACGGTAATTGATTAATTGCACACCCTCATACTTCATAGACTTCTTCCAATAATTTGTACGCGGCTTCGGCAAGATAAGCAAACTCGCTCGATGAGTTTTACTTATAGTGTTGTGTTTGACTTTTTTAATTTACATATATATTTAATTTAATATTTACCGCAGTACGTCTTCTACTCATGATAAACACTGTGCAATTAGGAGAACTAAGTGAACTGACTTCTATGCAAGCTGCAAGTTGAACAAAATCGTGTTTCCAATTCAAGTCACTTGCAAACAAGTACTTGCATAATGAATACGCGGCTTAAACTTCTTGCCTTTCAAATTGAACTTAGTGTGTCTGCCCGCGGAGTAGGAGATTTTCATAATCATAATTAACCTAAAAGAAAATTTTAATTTTTCAGAATCTGATGGGGGGTGGAATGGGTCACAATGGAGACCACTATAACGACGAAAGTCAAGGTGAAGAACACGCTGATGTGGAGCCACCACATACAACTCATGATGATGAGAGATGAAACGCAGAAATGCAAGACTAAAATCACAGTTTTTTTATTGTGTATTTGAAAAGTATTTTCTTGATTTGGCGTTTTCTTTCTCGACTGTCGGCCATATTGGTGAAGCTTTGACGCATGTCTGACACGAATTATGTCAAATTCAAAACGTTTCCGCGTAGACGGACTATGGTATAGACCGGGTATCAGCGTACAGCGTGTGAGATAGCGAATGATCGACATATGTCATATTTACAGTTTTAATTCATTGAAGATTGCTTATTATTGAACAAAATACACATTCGAATGAATAATTTTTGAACAAAGTTACTGAGTCGTGACAAAATAAGCTACTTACCGATGAAAGGTTATGTTTGGTTCTTTACGTTCACTATAGCTTTTACAGCCAATTATGCAACAATTCACCACGACTTTTAAATTCAATTCACACTTTAAATACACCTCTTATAAGGATAAAGTCTTAAAATATGGGTTTGACTTGGGTTTCACCGATTTATCAGTAAGCGGTGAAAACTTGTTTACCACCAAGGGCTCGGTGGTAAACAAATAAAACCCGATACGCAAATAGAGACAGAAAAACTGATACTCTGTTTCGCTCGCACTTAAGTATTTCACGTTAATGCCTTCTCTCTTTAGTTATTATTGTTATTTTAGAAGCTCATCTAGTTCTATACTCTATGCGTTTCCGAGATACGGCTGTCATAATTCACACCAACGTAAGTAAATCGTGACAATGTCGAATGTCAATCAAACTTGGAAAAAGAAGTACGTACGTAAGTACGTGTAAAATTCTTTTTTTTTAAATAGAAAAGCAATACGTCACTGTAGAATTATAACCTCGTATGTCAAAAACCCATTTATTTTTTATTCTTCGACGCGTTATGGCATTGCGATTCTGTAACTCACTTTTCGAACTCACACAGGGGTTTTTACAGCGGCGGTCGCGCTCAAATCAGTCGTGAAGCAGTCATTTTATGATTTGGACTTCTGATAAGGAGGGAGCTTGTAGTTTATTGTTGTTGGTATAATCTTGAAGTAAGGACTTATTAATGTTATTAATAAATAAGTCCTTTTCACACAATAATATTTTAAAACATTTCGTTTCCTGTAATGGTTGGTTCTCTGGACATACATATTATTCTACAGCGACGAATAGGCAGGAAGCTCACCTGATGTTAAATGAGACCTATGGACACTCATTGAGAGTGCCAGAGGGCTCGCGAGTGCGTTGTTAGGCTTTTAAGAATTAGTACGCTCTTTTCTTATAGGACCCTAAGTCGAATTGGTTCGGAAATACTTCATAGTGGTGGCGGCAAAAACTGCCTTAAATACCGCTTAATTGTGAAACGACGTACTTCGCAGTGCCCGGGCCACGGGCCCGGAGCCAAGAGATATTATGTTCTATGGATGAATGTGAAGTCTCCAATACGCATTGGGCTAGCGTGGGGACTACAGACCATTCCCTCTCGCCTAAGAGAGGAGGCCTATGGCCATTAGTGGGACATATACAACGTGTAATTGAGTACGCTGAAAATCTCGAAGTTTATTAAAATTAAACTGAGTACAACGTGACGTCTTTTACTGATAGGGCCTCATCAAAAGAATTTGCCATGGGGCGCAAATGGTATAGTTACGCCACTGGTACTTCGAGTTGATAGGATATGTCACGTATGTAATATGCTAGAAATAAGATATACACGTGAGAAAATTACATGAGAACAAGTAGGCGCCAGACAGTAACATTCAACTTCCTCAGAATTGTGTAGCCCTTGATATCACGGCAGACAAATCATGAGGGGACGTTATGTATCGAAGCTGAATGGGCCCCCAAACGTCCGCGAATATACAATAAAAATAGTTTGGAAAATCCAAAAGTGCACGCCTCATAGCGGTCATTCACATTTAAAAAAAAATTCTAAAACAAAAACTCAAGTTTTTTAAAACAAAGTAACAAATAAATTATTATCTTTAAGTCTCACGCTACGAAGAATATTTAAACATACATATTTAGTGGCGCCATAACTCGTAAGGTGAGGAACAGTCGTATTTTAGTTTTTTACAAATTATAATTAAACGACAGTACTTAGAACGCTATTATTAACTAGGAATCACCCCAGGGTATTACTTTATATAATAAGAAAAAAAGTATTCTGGTACGATAAATTTTTCGACCAATTTCTCTGCCACATACATGGATCCATAAACACAGACTGACGGACGTCCAAGAATGATTGATTTTAATGTTATTATTTACTATGTTAAACAAAATAATTGTTCATAAAAAATACCATATGTCCTTGATAGATTATTTAACTCGATTTTAGTGCACTCATATTATCCTGTAAGTGTTATATTAGTGAGAAAAAAGTCTTTCAAGTTTCGAAAGACTGGGTTTTTTGACATGTCGAGAGTAGAGCACTGCGAGGCGTGCAATAATAAACCAGTGGCGCTACAACCTCTTTAGGTCTTGGCCTCCGATTTCTGAATCTGTTTCATGATCTTGTTTTAAATCTAATAGGCAAGCTTCAGCCTCCAGTGCCTGACACGCCGTTGACTTTTTGGGTCTGTCGATTTCCTCACGATGTTTTCCTTCACCGTTCGAGCAAATGTTAAATGCGCACATAGAAAGTCCATTGGTGCACAGCCGGGGATCGAACCTACGACCTCAGGGATGAGAGTCGCACGCTGAAGCCACTAGGCCAACAGTGCTCTTATACAAAACAATTTAAATTCAAAAATAGCAATTAGGTAGGAATACAAAACAGCGAATTAAAAAAAAAACAATAATGTGTAATTTTTTATAGAAAATATAGTGGTTACACGACAAACGCGAACGTGTGGTTTGTGTTGCACACTCCCTCGAGAGGGGTGAGCTTTGACCCGTTCGGGTCATATACCCCCTTCGTAAGCTTAATTTATATATATTAAGATATCATTTTTAATTAGCCCCGACACATTATAACGAACAAATGAATAGTCTAGGGTAAAAGACCGCCTTCAGCAGGGAAGCCGTGGACCTTTACTTCGCACTTCTCTCACTCCAGTGAGCTTCCGTCCTGCCCTTCAGGCGATTGACCACCCCGCGACAGCCCAAGCCGAGGTCCGAGTCTCTCATATGGTTCAATTAAACCACAATTAAAGTTTGCAATATCTCAAACTTTACTTTCATTATCTAGCACTGAAGATGATTTAAACTGAAACTCAAAATAACTTTATTAATATAGGTAACCAAGTACACTTACGAACGTCAACAGTCATGTTAAATTGATTCTAAATTTACATTTACTATCAGTTCGCAAGTCAAGGGCGTAGACAGGGCAAGAAACTCTCCGACACACTTTTTAATCGCCAAGATTTGAGTCATACAAATTGTTTGAATTGGAGCAAATAAATCCCAAGGATTAGGATCATTTAATTAATCGTCAAATTAATTTAGTGAATTCTCTAATTTCGCTTGGGTTGTAAAAACGAATACAATTTCCATATAAGGAGTGGTTTATGTTCTGGAACCTGGTTGGTCGTACGCTTAGATTAATGCTGTTTCGAGTATTATACAGGTGAAAGTAACTAAGTGGACACATTTTGGTTTGAAGAAGTTTATTCTCATTAAAAACACACTTATATGAGAAAATATTAAAAACAAAATGTAAAATATGTCATGCCACTGTCGTACAATTTTTGAGTCCATCTACCAAAAAACATCGCAGGCGTATTCGGAACTGGTCCAGTGGTCCAGATAGGTCCAGACTACAATAATCATTTTCAATGCTGAAAATTGAGCGTACCTAACGTCATTCTTTAGATAGTGTACCTTAAGGACCGACCTGGTCGCCAAACTCCAAAAAAGTACATTATTTCTTTCCATTTTTCGTCATCGTTTCTTGAAGTAGAGATGAGAGACTGGAAAAAATATATATGGTGGAGTTGAGTAGTTTATGTATCCATTTCGAAAGATCGATAAACGATTTAAATAACTTCGCTCGATACAAAAAAAATTCAAACATAGCCAATTTTTGACACTTTAAATTCATTTTATGACGAAAATGTATGTAGAACATGATTTTGAAATTTACACGACATATTTCATACATATTTCAGAAAAATAAATTGATAAAATTACATGAATTTAATGTTTTACATAACTAATTGTTATTACGGGCCGGCGCGCCTCAGTGCTCCAGCTCTCCACTTCGCCCCGCAGTCCACCCCGAGACACTGACACAGTAATTCGTGCTGTAATAGGGCCTTAAGGAAACCTTTTCGGTACTCTTTATCAAAATTAAAATTGTTTTGGAAACAAACGCCGAACACACCACATCGTACACAACGCAAACTCCAAGCAACCAAAAAGACGCAATTTCTTCGCCCAACGCTTTTTCTCTTTCCGAGAACATGAACAATCATAAAAACAAAATTTTCACGTACATTTCAAAACTCACATTACATACATTCACAAAAAAATCTTAAACAACATCTTGTCAACCTGTCCTATGCTGATACAGAAAATATTCTTAAGCCGGCTCCACACGTAACGATATATCGCAGCGATTTCAGACTGTGCAGATAAATCGACCGTTCCTAGTGTCTCCATACGCCTCCGATATCGGCGTCAATCGTCAGTTCTCCGCAGAAGCTTACGCAAGAAACATGTCATTCAGGATGGAAAAAGATGATGCATTGCGATATTTATTATAATTTAATAATATTAAGCTACGAACTAAGCTATTGCAAAGATTTTATCGCGGGCTTTGAGTGCGGCGACCGAATCAAGAAATTCCATAACGAAAATAAAAACCTAACACACGACGACGTAATATAGGTGCGGCCAACACGCGTTAGAGCAGGAAAGAACGAAAACTGCATCTCACCTCGGTCTGGCGTGATCGGTGATGTAGCACAGGTGAGTTAGAGTGGGATAGAACGCATACTGCGTATTCACATCTCTCTGACGAGATCGGTAACATAGCGTAAGCGCGGCCCTTGCAGCCGGTACGCGTTAGAGTGAGACAGATTATATAGGCGTGTTAGTCTGAGTCTGGTAGAGTGGTCGTTTAAATTAATATCAAAGAAAAAGAAATACTGCATAAATAAAAAAATGCTATGCAATAGCTTTACCGCGGCAGGCCCCAAGTGCACACGTTTTTTTTATAATTTATTAATTTTATTAACCCCCTTTTTTATAGGTAGTTTTAATATTATTAAATAAAGCGCGTTATCCACGCGCTATTTATCACGCTACGATAAAACTGTACAAACGTAATCGACAATGATTTATCTAATAGAAATTGCAACAGCCATCAATGAACGATAATCTACAAGGATTTTTCATAAACACGATCGCTAAATCTGCGTAAATCGTTCCACGGATAAATCGTTATGTGTATAGCCGGCATTATTCTGCAAAAGTTATAAATAAAAAAAATAAAAATTGTGTCACGTAGAACTGTTTGTCAAGTACAGTTAACATGTCAAAAGGAAGGGACTGGCTGCCCATAACACAGGGAATATAAATAAAATATATATTCTTTTTTATCTGTAAAATATTTTAAGTAAAATAAAACCTTTAAAATTGAAATATTTTTAAAACGCAGTTTAGTTAAAACGTAGCAATTAATTTATGTAATCCATTTAAAAGACAATAATATTACTAGAAAGTTCATTGATTATGTACACCACGCTTAAATACAGCCACATAACAAACCTCCTTGCAGGTGGGCAAATCGAATATTCGAAAAAGAAAATCAAAAAGAAGAATATGAAAAAAAATAGAATTCGATTTTCTCACAACTGCTTCTGTTCCGGCACGGCTAGCTTGTCCCTCTAACATGGCCTAAATCTTCAAGTACTACAATAGCAATATTTTCTAAATTCTCAAGTAAATAATTTAAATAACCGGAAATAATGGCTTTAATGCTTAGAAAATCAGTTTTACCCAAAAACATTTCTTTACTGAAATGTATGAAGGGGCGGCCCATGGCTTCGGCCAGCTTCAGGAAAAACCCAGCAGTTCTATGTGAGTAAAATATTTTTATAACTCATTTAAGTAATTAGTTGCGTCATTCACTTTATGTAATTTAATAATTCGTTATTATAGTATAAAAAGGAATTTTGAATCATTTCAATCATATCTAAATTAGATTTTCTTAGATTAAATATTGCAGCTTTATTTTAATTTCGAGCAGAGGAATTAGCTAGAAAATTTCTGTGCTGTCAGTTTTGACAATAGTGAAAACGTTTTTCATTTTTTCTGGGGCGCGTTTCTGGTAGTTGCCGCTGGTGACTTTCGTGTTATTTCGGAGAACGGAGGCCACTGACTACGACTTCCAGCCTATAATACTCGACTGAAGCCGTTCGTTCTTCGAATAGCACTGATCACCAGCGGTTGTAGTCGATGAGTATTATATTCTGGATGTCTTTTCAGTGGCGGCTCGCGGCGCAAAAATAAACCGGGCTTGTGATGCGAGGTTGTGGCTATGTAATGGCGATCAGATGTCCAAACGATACTTCAGTGATAAGAAGGATAAAGATGCACCAACTTGTGGCTGCCCTTGTCCGTGCGGGCCGTGTGGACCCTGCGGACCGTGTGGACCCTGCGGGCCGTGTGGACCCTGCGGACCTTGTGGACCCTGCGGACCCTGTCGCTGCCCTTGTCCCTGCGGACCGTGTGGGCCGTGTGGACCTTGTGGACCGTGTGGGCCGTGCGGGCCGTGTGGACCTTGCGGGCCATGTGGACCATGTCGCTGCCCAGGACCCTGTGGACCCTGCGGCCCTTGCGGACCTTGTGGACCTTGCGGACCCTGCGGTCCTTGTGGGCCCTGCGGACCCTGCTGCCCCTGCCCATGTCCAAGGCCTGGCCCAGTCAAGAAATGTGAAGGTGGAGTGTGCCCCATGTGTGGGTCTCAAGCCATAGCTGTCGCAGCTTCGACACCACCAGTCCAGCCGCTCACTCCCAGTCAAACGCCACAGGGCCAAGCCAAAGATGACAAAAAAGTATGCCAACCAAGAATGCCAACTTCTATTAAAGTGAACTGATTATTAATATTTCATAACATCTATGTATTTTTTGTTACACTTATTAAATTCTATATACAATAGTGATTCGTTTTCTTTGTAATTACTTTCATTATCATAGTATTTGATTATTCTTAAAAGAAATTCATTTTCCGCGTTAAGCCAATAGGTACAAGATAAAATACGTTACAGCCGCAGCACTAAAGTTACCACGGAGATTACGGCACAAGTCCTATACCATGGGTCAAGCTAAGGTGAAGAGGTATAGCAGGTTTCCTTCGCTGCAGAGCATCGCCGCTAGTAGGAAGACCAGGACTATTCGACATACGTTATCCAGCCCTACTCTTGCGTTTAGCCCTAACAAAATATTCGTGCCCATTAGGGGTTTTAGTACCTCTCATTTAAGTTCCCTGAAACCCAATAGTTCTCTAAATACTTTACCTGTGTGCCGTCAACAAATAAATGGGACATACACATCGCTTCGATCGTATGCAGGCAATGCCGGGTGCCCCTGTCCATTCCCTTGTGGACCCTGTGGTTGTAAAGGTGGCTGCAGTTGTCTTCCTCCACCATGTAACACCCCACCCAAGTGCATCCAATACATGACTGGATATTACTACTATCCCTATGGTACATGGTTTTGCGGACCTTACCACGTTAGTGGAACTTGTGTACCGGTTCCAAAGCCTGGCTGTGTCCCTTGCGGTAAATGCTGTCCTTGCGCATGCATTTGCCCTGCAGGGACCGTCTTTAACCCTTCTGGAATGGGTCAGCAGTCCAACCAAAACCCGGGCTCGCTTAGCGAAGCACCAAAACGAGGTGGTGTGTCAAGATTGTTCCCCACCATCCAAAAACCTTCAGGCTACAATCCTAGAAATCCTGTCCCACCAATCGTGTCTTCGATAGTTTATAGCCCCTGTACGTTGCCAGAGGCAAATATGAAAATAAGCCCCATCCCACAGGAAGATATTTGTATCCCCGATATTTATGTTCCGCCTGAAACATCACAGTGGAATATAACATCATTCGGAAATAAGCGATCGCTAAGAAGTTCAATTTTTCATAGAAGATTCCGCCAGAAACAGCCAAGCCCTCAGCTCGATAGACCACGGTTTCTTTCTAGTAAAGAGAATAGGGACAGACCGAACATAAGACCTCATGCATTTAATTATTCGTCTGTACCTCAATATAAAAATCCATTCCCTCGCCCATACGAAGATATTGTCTAACAAGAAAGCAATACATAATTAAGATTTACACATTAGAAAAATATTTGCCATGTAAACACCAAATATTTCCCGTTTTTTTGGAATATCCCATCCCCTTTAGGCCTACGTTGTGATCAAAGTTTATGCCAAATGTTTAATAAATAAATATATACAATACTTCGTTTTATTTATATGAAAACTCCTGTAGGCGTACAACACTACAAATAAAATCATCCTTTCAGCTAACAACGCTTGGAAGAAAGTCATCCGAGGATACTCGCGGAAACAATTTGAACGCCCTGAGCCAAGTGTAAGGAAGATGAAGCTAAACCCGAATACCACGAGGCAGTCCTTTGTACCGCGCAGAAGTATGTCATCGCCATGCATATCAACTAAAATTCCGGAACGCTTTTCGACCTTAAGAAATTCACGATCCATGACGATCCATGCCAGGCCTCCGTTGTTCCAATACCGATGCTATACTCGGTTCTGTGCTGCTCAGGCCTTAAACGCTGCTGGAACGTGCAGCTGCCTCCCTCCACCTTGCGATTGCCCACCCAAGTGCATCCAATATATGACTGGTTATTACTACTATCCGTACGGCACTTGGTTTTGCGGGCCTTATCATGTGTCTGGGACCTGCACCCCATGTGGCGGTCCCGTGACACCTGGTGGGCCGTGTGGACCGGGTGGTCCCTGTCCCGGAACTCCGTGTGGCCTTCCCGGCATCGCTCCTTGTAAATGCGGGCCCTGTCTACCGTGCTGCGGGTGCGTTTTTGAAAATGGTAATACAAGCAATTACACAATGTCGCATCCGCACTGCGTACCTTTTGCGTCTGGCGTTCCTGGACCATTTCACGGAACAGTAGACATGTATGGACAGTTTGGGTCCGGCTTAAGTAGTGGTGGATCGTTAGGTTATAATGCTAGTGGTTTCCATGATCCAATGAATGTATTTGCATCACACGGAGTACCTGGTGGTTTCCACAACGGGCCAATGGATTTTTCAGGACAATACAACCCTTACTCTCCGTATCAGGGGTCTTACCCACAGCAAACATTTGATCCTAACATGCCGTTTTATCCATCGCAACATAACGCTAACCAGAACTGTGGGCCGTGCTACAATGTTCCAATCCAGCCTGTTGAAGTAGAGCCTTTCATGATGCCCGAAAACATCCCTAAGCCTGAATTTTACACGCAACAGCAACCGCAACCAGCACCAGAAGTGAAGCAGAAGTCGAAATGCAATGCTTTTCCACTATACCGTAAGCCAGAGGAGAGTAAAGACTCGAAAGGAACCTCGCCTGCAGCGGAATGTCTAACATCAGCAGCCTACTCTTATCGGACTAATCCTTTGCCAAAATCGCCCAAGTTTCAAATCCCAACACCGTATAGGACGAGATTTGAAAAACCCAGACCATAAGTCGATATGTGAACTAAGTTGTTCGGATAAAACATTTAATATTCGAGTAACGTAAATATTGACTTTATATGGTGAACGACTAAGACAAATTGGTACACAACTTAGTTGTTAAATTGACCATATTATTAATATTAAAATAAAACATTCAACATTTATTACTTTTAATGAGTTAACCAATCCTCCAGCATGAAATAAAATATAATAAAATAAAATGTAATTGTGGAATGTAAGATATAGGTATCACTTATTAAATTTGAATCGGTAGACATCCCTACTCATCGGCAAAGAGAGGGTGTAGGCCGAGAGAAAAAGCCGGCGGAAAAAACTCTCGGTACTCTTTTAAAATAGCAAATCATCAAACACTTATTTTAAAACAAATATCGCGAATAGAAGTAGCCTGTCTAGCACTAGTCCCAGGTACAAACTAGATAATCTTTAACTTTATAGTAAGACATTTTACTCGGCTTTTGCATTTCTTAAATTTATTAAAAGGTAGTATATAAAGAAGCCTCTGGGATTTTATTAAATAAAAGTATACCTTTTCCCAAAAAATTAATTACTAACTTTAGATAGTCTAGTACGGGGAAATTACAGCCTGCGTTATGAGATCTTGAAGCTGTTATTCTAAATACTGGTACAAAACATATTTTAAACATCTACAGAATGTCTCATTGCAAATACGATAGGTATTACTAATTGAGACTATTTTTTAAAAAAGTCGAAACTCAAATTCAAAATATCTTTATTCATATAGGTAAACAAGTAAACTTATGAACGTCAGAAAAGAAGTCAAATTAATTCTAAAATTACATTCGCAAGTCAAGGGCGTAGAGCGGGCAAGAAGAACTGGCAAGAAACTTTCCGCCACTCTTTTTAATCGCCAAGTTTTATGTCATACAAATTGTTTGAACTGGAGCAATTCAATCCCAAGGATTAGGATCATTTAAGTAGTCCTCAAATTTATAAAAAGCTTTGTTGATTAATTTCCGTTTAACGAGAGCTTTGAATTTATTTAGTGATAATTCTCTAATTTCGCTTGGAGTTAGTTGTAAAAACGAATACAATTTCCATATAAAGATTGGTTTATCTTCTGGAGCCTGGTTGGTCGTACACTCAAGCTAGTGCGTACTATACTGGTGAAAGTCACCATTTGTTTTAAAATCGTTTATATTTTTTTGGACATACAACAAGGCTTCAAGAATATATTGACCAGATAGTGTCATAATGTTTAATTCTTTAAACTTATTACGTTCCCTTGGGGAAACGCAACAAATACCCCGAACAGCCCGCTTCTGCAGCACACATATGGATTGACCCTTTGCAGCACCCCGCCACAGTGGAATACCCTACCATGCTGTGCGGCACCACTTGCTAATTTATTTATATTTTTGCTCTCAAACCACCGCAATATCGCAGCACACAACTTCCTAGGAGACTGTATCAAATATAAATATATAGAACTAAGTCGTGTTAATTACACCACTTATAACTCAAGATCGGCTGGACCGATGTTAGTTATCTCTTTTTTGGTGGATCTTCTCCGCTCCGAAAAGCTGAATATGTAATAAAATATTGGATCAGTTATCCAATAAAAATAAATTAAATAATTTTACGAATGCAAACAGCATGTGGTGCCATCTGTCGACAAAATTACGCATATAAAAGAAACCTACCACTGTTTTGCGTGGGATTGCAAAACAAAAAATGTTTATCAGAAAGTGCTTTAACATCCTGATTCGCAATATTGGCGCTAGAGAGAAGAGGCCTAATGTGTAAAACTGCCATTCTTTTTTCGCAATGGCAAATCAAAAAAGTTTAAAAGTATTAATATTATTTATACCTTAATGAAATCCTAAATAAAGTTTAACTAAAGGTTATTAACAAAAAAACGATATTATTTATTTATTTACACTTCGTTGCTAAAAAAAAAAGAGAAACACAATACATAAAAATTATAAGGGATGCAACGGGCGGCCTTATCGCTAATAAGCGATATCATCCAGGCAACCCTAGTTAAAGAGAAAAAGAAAAAAAAAAAAGAAACATGATGCGTGCGAGAAGTGCAGAACCAAATGTTATATAAAAAAATATATATAATATATATAGTACCTTAATCCAAAGTAATACAAAAAAAATTATTAATAACAGACTAAAAACTTAAAACCTAATCATACAAATACATGAACTTATACAAGTCACGATTGATCAGGATAGGATAAGGTTAAGAAATGATTATACAGAAGAGTTTTAAAAGATGACAGAGAGGTAGCCAATCGTATGGAGTCGGGCAGCCCATTCCACAACTTAATAGCGGATATCGTGAATGAATTGCCTAAGAAGGATGAAGTGTGGGATGGAATTTCCAATAAACATCTATTATATTAGACTGTTAGGCGGAACGAAGTTCGCCGGGTCCGCAAGTAAGTCGTAATTCTCAATTATGTAGGAATATAAAAAGGCAAATGAAAATAGCAATAGCAAATAATTGACATTGCGAGGTTGCTAAAACGACTCGGCGAAAGATCTCTATGAATTGCTGAATCATCATAGTTTTATTTTAAACATAGTCTGTTAACCATTAAATGATGAGCAAAAATGTGAGACAGGCGTGTAAAATGGATAGTTATTTCCAGTTAAACGTGTTCTGCAGTTGATAGGGATTTCAGCAAACCTTATGAATCGAATGAGTGACGACTCATTGGTCTAGTGGTTAGTACCCCTGACTGCGAATCCATGGGTCCCGGGTTCGATCCCCGGCTGAGACAAACATCGATGTGATTAGCATTTGGTGTTGTGCTTAGGTCTTGGGTGTTTAATATGTATTAATATGTCTATCTATAATATGTATGTATATCCGTTGCCAAGTACCCATAACACAAGCTTCACCAGCTTAGCATGGGACTAGGTCAATTGGTGTGAATTGTCATTAAAAAAAATGTATAAAATTCTCGTGTCACGCTGTTTCTAATGAAACTCCTCCGAAGCCATTCGGTCAAGCCGTTTCGGAGGAGTATGGGAACGAACATTGTGACGCGAATTTTATATATTCGATACAAATCTAAGGGCGTGTCTTGTAACACCAGTTTTACCAATCATATGCTGCGATTATTGTAAGGAATTCGGGATAAAGAAAAAACAAATAAACCACAAAATTCATTTATTCAATACAGTCATTACATTCACTAGCGACATCTATTCACAGCAACTATGTTCACCGCCGCGAGATGGCGCTGAAACAAAAAATATAGTCTGGATTTAATTAAATGGAATGGAAACCTGGTTATCCATATCACAGGTACACACACATACAGTCACACCTAGCTTGGAAATTAGTCTCTCAATAACTTCTTAATTGTTATAAAAAAAAACAAATTAATAAATAAACAAACTCAGTCACTAGATATTTTCACCTTTTCGTTATTTATATAAACTTCGTGACGTTAAAATATCAAATAACATGGATGCAACGGGCAACCTTATCGCTAACAAGGGATCTCTTCCAGGCAAAGGAAAACACAAAAAAAAGTGCGTGCGTACAAAGTACACATGTCAGAAGTGAAACTTCTTTGTAAATTAATTATTACTAAGGTAAAAGCCCCAATAGATGATCATGTACCAGTATATGATCATCTATTGGGCCAGTATATGATAACTCCAGGTATTTGTATATCTATATTCACACTGTTTACACGCTGTATACGTGCTAATGATAATATAAATAAATAAAAAATCTGCGTTTACTGCACAAGACGTGATGCGACAGAATTGCCATCTAAAGTTCTAATATGTAACTAAACGAATACATCAACCAATAGC